>CM053793.1:203005106-204205106 GCA_028749045.1 Cupressus sempervirens | reverse complement strand
ATCTTAATGGGCTTACTATGTAGGGGCTGACATCATGGAGAGTCGCTTGGCATCGACAAGCCCAAGCTCGGATCGTGTGTCCTCAAACTTAATTGGGTGCTCACACATTGTGTCCTCGAACTTAATCGAGTGCTCACACATTTTATTATCTTAAATTTTATTACCTCCCATTGTTTTCTTTAATTATCACTTATATAAAACTTCCTTTGCCAACCCATGACATCATGATCGTTGGGCTACAAAATAGAAGCCGCCTCCATATGCTACCCTACCCTACCCATGCTCATCCAATGATGAGTGCCCGTAGGCATGTAAATTCTCAACCCAACCCCAATGATCATAACTTTTGAAAGTGCTATGGAAGGTCGAGGCTCGCAAGACATCTGACTATGTATGCGCACGTACTCGTGTGTGGCGCACCACCATCATGAAGATCAAATAAAAGGACTGGAGGAGATCACAAAGCAACAAGTCCCTCAACTATAAACAAAATTGAGAGGACGAATGCAACATGCATCCCAATGCAATAAAAGATGCAAAAGTGGGCTAACTGGTATCCAAACAGATCACCCAGGTCCATGAATCACAATGTGCCAAGAAAACTTGATAAAATAGGTCGGCATGCAAAACAAGGTAAAAACCCCAAATTTTGGAAAAATTCCAAAATTAAAATCCATTTGGCCCTTGGGTTCAAAAACCCCAAAAATCCAAAAATAAATAAAAACAGACATCGTATGCAAAAACGGCCAGCATAACGGTCCAAAAACTCAAAACCCCATTTCAAAAACAGGGAAAAATGTTCATACCCGACCAACTGGGCAGAACTAGCAACCAGAAATGGAGGGGAACACTAGTTCTTAGCCTCCTAACATATTGCTATAAGAAACAAAAGCTAAAACAGAGCAAAAACTATAAAACGGGAAAGCCCTACCTGAAGGAAAAAGAGGCAGAAACTAAAACCCGCACAATAAAATAAACCACTCGCCAAAATAGTTGAAAACAACGGCAAAGCATAAACTTCTCGAGCTGAATCCAACAAGACCAACCTCATGCAGATCCCATGCTCACAGCTCCCAGAATTAGCAAAACAAGAATCCTTTAGAAGAGGATTTCCAAATTTGCTCTACAATTCTATTTTCAAATTGTGAAAAGTGATTTATGAAATCACTTTTCCAATACTTATTCACTTTTTGGGTGAATAGTCAATTCTGGAAAATAGCTAGCTCGAGTAGTTAAACTCCGAATTGACCCAAACGAAAATAGGTTATTATCCGCAATGGGATTTCACCTAAGGCAAAGTTGCCAGAAATTAAATTTGAAAAGATTAAAATTTGAAAACCCCAAAAACATAGAAAAACACTTAACACTTTCACGACAAATGCGAACTTCTAAATGCACAAACACACTCACTGGTCTAATCACATAATGCAAATGAGTTCAGATTTACTAATCACCGAAAGGTTTTGATCTAAACAATAACAATAAGGATACGTCGACCATATAGGAACGACATGGGTAAATATGAATAGCTGAATCACTAACTCCATGTGCCACTGCCAGGGATATAATTCCTACACACTAAAACATACGATCAAGTGCAATGGCAAATAATATCATAGCCGAAGCAACATGTATTAAAATACGTATTTAATCCATTTACATCACTCACATTTGCAGAAAGTGTGAAGATACAAGAATGAAGTAAATAACCAAAGCATAGAATCCATCTCATAACATAATCAACAAATAGATCCAATACATCATATAACTAGATATCATCATAGATCTACTGTCATCTCAAAATGGCATCCACATGCAAATGTGATAAACTAAATAGTATAGTAGTAAAGCATCTATGGTACTGAATCCAAGTATAACATTCGACCCTCGGGTCATCATAAGGTACAAAATAATAAGAGTATCAAGTATCTCTCGAATCAAAATAGACAAGACATAGACTGCAAACATGAGAGGCACTACATTATGGTTATGTATGTGTTTATTCTAACATGTATGTAGGTGGATTATGTTTTTTCAACTCAGTGTGTACTGAGCCCCCTTTGTGTTGTGTTGTGTTTCTATGTATTTTACAGGTGCTTCAAGATGATTAGCAAGTAGCTATGGATAACTATTGAAGTTTCTTCTTGAATTAGTATTTAATTACTTGTAGGATCCATATGTTGGACATTAGTGATGAAAATGATGTTGTACTTCATTATTGTACTAAACTCAATTTGTATTAGCATCATAATGGAAGCATATTTGGATGATATCTTCTTGTATTTTGAGGTTTTCAGATTGAGTGTGGCTCAATCATTGTACTTGTGCTTGTAATTAGTTTTATTAATAAAAATAAATTGTTACGATTATGTTATTTGTTCTTTGTTTTCTTATTTCTTGGGTTTTTCTTAATGTAACATTACATTTGGTATCAGAGCCAGGTTCAAATAACCAGGACTCTTGGGTTATAGGGTTTACCCATCATCATTGCATTATTGATAGTTATTTGTTTGTAGGTTGCTATCATGCCTCCCGTCACTAGAGGAACTCGAGGACACAGCATTCTTAAGGATAACCTTGCTGGTAGAGGCAGAGGCAAGGCCAGGGGCCATGGTAGAGGTCCTAGGCACCAAAATGATGATGGGGTTGGAAACAACTAGGATAACCAGGCAGACCAAGCTTTGGTACTTCAAAGGATACTGGAATGTCTCGATAATATTGAGGCTAACAACTAGATTCCTAGTGGGGGAGCGAATGATAGGAGACCTCTTGCGCAAGATATTAATCTACCTGTAGACGAAGATCCAGTGGCAAGAGCTTAGTTTAAGGATCTTTCCAAGATGAAAGGGTCGTTATTTTATGGTATAGAATAGGGTACAATAGCAAAAGTTTGGTTGCTAAATATTGAGTGATGCTTTGTTTTACACCGTTACTTGAGTAACGTGAAAGTAAGATGGATGGTTATGCATTTGAGGGGATTTGGTTCCTTGTGGTAGGAACAAGAGTTGGAGAATTTTGGCATTGATATTTCTCTAGTTACTTGGGAGCTCTTTGTAGAGTGATTCAAGGAGAGGTTTATGTCTGAATATTGGCGACAGGCCCGTGCAGAGGAGTTCTTTCAGATTATGTAGTTTGGCTCTACAGTGTAAGGAAACTCAGGTGCAAAAATAGCTTTCTAAACTAATCTCATAAGGAAATTATGGTGAAAATCCTTTTAAAATATTCTACACTTATAGATTCAATATCATGTAAACACCATATAGCAGCCAACCATGCATACAAAAAATAGACAGAGAAAGAAACACATAACACAAAGATTTGACAGTGGGGAAAAACCTTTCGGTAAAATAACCCCACCCCTCCAAAACCTACACAATGTATTATCTTCAACACAAAATTACAATACACTTGGAATGCAAGTTCAACATCAACAATAGAAGACTCCAGCAACACCTCAGTACCTGCAAACTTTCATCTATCACACTATTACATTACAACATGCAAGACTCATTTTATGAACATCTTAAGACCCAACAAAATTACCACAAAGGAGTTGGGCATTTTTCATGTCTCAACCACCAAGAAACATGCACAATTCCACATGTACATCCAATACCAAGAAAAGGGCATCCATCCCTTGAATAGGCAATGACAACTTGTCATAGAATCCACCAAAAATAGCGGTCACAAGAGAACTGTAAGGGAATCTGTCATACCAACCTATTTTTGGCATATTCTCTTACACACACCAACCACTTATTCTTGGGCACCCAAATAGGCCTCATGTCATAAGATGCTCTTACACGTATCATAGCTTATTCCTTAAATAGCTCTTACGTGTCATAGGAATCCATCATAACCATTTCAGCCATGATCTCCTTCACACACTTCAAGATGCCGACACATGTAAGTGATCAACATGCCAACTAGACATGTACACTCACATTTACATATTATTTGCAAAAAATACATTTTACAAAACAAATAATAATAAGAATAGGAATTATACAAGGTTGAGACACCTTATTCCTAACATTCTCCCACTTGTCGAACACTTTTTAAGAGCAACAGGAACATAACAAGAACTAACCGCTATAAGCTGAAAGGCCTCCAAACACCATCTGAACTTCTCAACACCCACTGGTTTCATTAATGCATCTGCAACATTCTTCACAGTATCTACCTTCTCCAAATTTACCTTTCCATTTTCCAACATATCTCTCACAAAGTGAAACTGCACATCAATGTGCTTCGTTCTGGCATGGAAAGTTGGATTCTTCGCAAGGAAAATAGCACTTTGATTGTTACACCAAATAGTAATCTATTCTGCATCAATACCAACATCAGAACACAATCTCTTAAGCCAAATGGCTTCCTTACAAGCATGAGTAGCCGCCATGTACTCAGCTTCTGTAGTGGACAAAGCAACCACAAGTTGTCGCTTACTCATCCAAATGATGGCACCACCAAACATAGTGAACACATAACCACTGGTGGATCTCCTGCGATCAATATCACCTGCCCAATTTGAATCCAAAAACCCATGAATACAAACTAAATGTGGAGATCCAGAAGAGTTACCATGATAACATATGGAGTAATCTGATGTACCCCTCAAATATCTGAATACTCGCTTAACTGCATCCCAATGTATCCATCCAGGATTAGCCATAAATTGACTCAGGACTCCCACTGCTTGGGTAATGTCTAGTCTAGTACAAACCATAGCATACATAAGACTACCAACTGCACTAGCATAAGGTACTCTAATCATGTCCTCCACCTCACTAGGAGATTTTGGACAATCATCTGCAGATAACATTGTTCCCACAGAAATAGGAACACATAGTGGTCTACAATCTGCCATGTTGAACCTGTCCAACACAGACTGCACATACTTACTCTGACTCAACCAAAGTTTTCTGTTAGACCTGTCTCTACTGATTTCCATACCCAAGATGTACCTAGCTGCTCCAAGATCTTTCATCTCAAACTGTGCTGACAACTGAGATTTAAAATCAAAAATCATACCCTTACCCTTCCCAAATAGCAACATATCATCAACATATAATGCAACAATAAGAAGGCGATCATTTTTGACTCTGAAATAAACACAATGATCTGATTTTGATCTTAAAAATCCAATTGACAACACAAAAGCATCAAACTTAAGGTACCACATCCTAGGAGATTGCTTCAAACCATATAGAGATTTCTTCAATTAGCAAACAAAGGATTCTTTACCTTTAACAATGTAGTGCTCAGGTTGTGACATATAAATCTCTTCCTCCAAATCACCATGAAGGAAAGCTATCTTCACATCCATCTATTCTATCTCTAAATCATATGATGCAGCAAGAGATAACAGAAATCTAATGGATGTCAACTTTGCAACAAGAGAGAATATTTCACCATGTTGGTGAACAAATTGTCCCACCTTTACAATTAACTGATTTTACGTTATGCCCATTTCTTAGGGGAAAACAACTATTCACAACAATTGAAGAAGTTTCTACCCTACTCTTTAACTTCTTCTCTGAATTTTCTCAAGGTACAGCTCCCTTTTTGGATTTACAATGAATTGAAATTATTTTTGCACTTTTACCAAAAAATGCTTAAGGGTCTCTAGATTTCTCTTTGGCAATGAGGTGATTAACAGCATCAATCACGAAACAATAATGAAATTGAAAACTAACATGTAAATAAAGTCCATTTCAAATCATGATCTCGCTTCATTACATGCAACCTTTCAAGCAAAAATGATACTGAAACTAAACTAATTCTTAATCAACTTACATAAAAAGGAACAGCAACTAAGAATTCAAGATTCATAGTTTTCACTCACAAAGTAATGATAACATAATGCCTCAAATACAAAGTCTCAAAGCATAAATCCCAAATCTTTAATATATGAATACCATAACTTTCATGTTCAAAGTCTTCTGAAAGCTCAAAGATGCATATATTATCTCAACTTGCTATTTTCTTTTTTTTAAACATTGTCTGCTACTAAAGAAACTTAACTATCTATTGCTAAAGATACTATTACTTGAAACTTAAAAAGGTTTAATGCCCCAGCATTTATAGTTTGAAATCCCAAAAAGAGCCTCCATTAAAGCCTAGCTCTTTCAGTTAAAAAAAAGAAATAGTTATAAAAACTAAAAAGAAAGATGCCTAGCTATTCCTTTAAACTCTCACGCCTTCACTTGTTTCCTCCTCTTCTTCTTCGACCATCTGCCACACTAATTTCCAGCTAAGAAATGTGGCCACCAATTCTTGAGTTGCGATAGGGTGGGGGTTTTTCAGGCTTAAAAGTCGAGCTTGACACGCATCTTTCTGCCACCTGTATTCTTTCATCTTCAAGTTCTATCATGGCATTACGTTCTAGTTAAAGCATAGCATGGCCTCAACACTCGCCAGCGTGGAGAAATCTTTGGCCTTGGGGTGTTCGCTGTCCCTAATCTACTCTGCCACTTCGGTGAAGTTCTTTGTTAGCACCTCTGCGTCCATGTTTCTCTCATCAAATTGCAGGATTCCCATTCAGTTTACTATCTTTATGTCCTTAATAAGTTCCTCGTGCACGTTAGTAATCCTTCTTTCAATGCTCTAGATTTCTTTAATTGCTTCCCTGTAGACCGTTTCCTTCCAGTTCATGTTATTCTTTAGGACAAATAGTATGCACTGGTCTACGGTTTTCATAGGGTTTTCACCCAGGAACTTAAGGAGGCTGAAGCTTTCTATCTTTGTCACCTGGGAAACTAGGGCTTGGCATCGTGATAACTCTATTTCCCACACGGGTACTAATGTTTGAATTTCCCCTGACAGTGCTTCTCCTTCTGCGTAGACATTTGTAAATTTTGAAATAAATTTGTTACCTTCTTGAATTATGTTGTTTGCCTAGACTCCCATGGCCTCCATCAAGAGCTTCCCCCTTTGCACCTATCTTGTCAGCAGCTGGCTTTCTACAGAGTTGGGGTCGACGGGTTGCGGCAACTGGATGATTGGCACGACTCCAAGATTTACCAAGGAATTGATGTACTCAGCCATGGAAGTCACCATAGCTTTCAGCTCCTTCTTTTCTCTGCTATCCTTTTATGATTGTGTGAGCATATGATTGGCAAAAAACTTGAAAAATTTGTTGCCAGTGCTCCTGTTTATAGTCCCCAAGTCAATGGAAGTGACCTTCAGTCCTTCCTCATCGATTTCTACAGAATCTTGCTTCTGTGTATAAGTGGCCACCTCCGCAGTTATCTTCCCGGTTTGGGGGTCCTTTACCAACTGGGTGTCTATTTTCATCTTCTTGGCCTTTGAACCTTTCACTGCATATCTTGTGACAATTTCCTTAACTGGCATAATCATAGGTTGTAGGCTTCTTTTCTTGTTGATTGAATTCAAGAGCCAGGAGGGGATGGCAGGGCTTGTTGGCCTCAATCGCGTATCCCTGACCGGAGTTAGGAATCTGAGCTGGTCTATCTTGGGGGCTTCTTTAAATTGGACATCTCCATCTCCACTATCAAATGGCTCCAATCCTTCACCCGAGTCTGGGCCTTGAGATGCCATTTCGGTCTTTTGGTCCTTGACCCATTTTAGAGTTTCAAATTTGGAGCGAGATCTTGTCCTGGGGGCCATTGTTTGTGGTTGGAAATGAGATTTTTCCTTCTTTTTTTGAATGACTGTGTCACCTGCAACAGGGGGAGAGGAAATGTCAGACTGAAAAAATTCAAGAGAAGAAGTTACTTCAACAGGAGGCTCTCTGATGCTCCTGTGAGCTCTCTGCTACAACCAATCATCCGTATAGGTAATGATGAATCTAATTCTTCTATTAATGTCATCTTCCTCTTCTTTGAACCAGTCTCTGCCAAGAACCTTGCTTTGTCTAACTTTTTCTAGCCAGGTTCAATCAGATTAAGGCCATCATCCATTATCCCTTCTACATTGAACTTCAATTTGAAAGCTTTAATTTGTTGAAGGGTCAGCCTGGTATGATCTTTCTACAGTGCTTCTTCTTCATTTCTGCAATCTTCCCAAATATCTTCTAAATATGAAGCAGTTGAAGGATGCATTTCTAGGCCAAGAGTCTTAGTTGCATAGCCTTTACAATCAAAATCCCTCCTTCCATGATAGAAGCCAAAATTGAACCCTAGTAAATTGCTCCCAATGATGGAAACATTATCCATGATGCTGCAGACAAATGAACTCAATTCAATGGGAAAAAGTAACCTCCAGTTCTGTTTTGGTAGATTGTCTTTCACAATAGAAAAGAGTTGTCTACACAATTCAGCCAAAATGAAACAATCCAAGGCATACCTAGGTAACTTCACAGGTTCTTCTTCAAAACCTCCAACTCTTAAGTATGTGAACCTGGGAAACTGTATATAGAAGCTCCCATATTGTAGTACTAACTTTTGAGCTTCTGTGGAGAGCCTTAGCATTTTTGTCTTTTTCAAAGACATATGGACATTATCCAGAAGCACATCATGACCCTTGCGGAAATCTTCTAATACATTATCTCTTTGCAATAGAGGGCAATACTGAAACACACACATTTCTTCATTCCAAGTACAATGAGGCAAAGGGGTGAGGTCGCAAGTACATGCAATACAATAGGTCAGATAGGAGGCCATGTAGAAATCTTCATGAAACTCTTTGACACACCTCAATTGCATCCTTAGAGAGGTAGCAATGATTTCTACACAATCCATCCATTGCTCACCCTTCAAAACAATTTCTATATATCTAAACATTCATTCCTCAAAGAGAGAAACATCTACTAAACCCTTCACACGATGCAACATTACGACCAAGTCATGAATGTGAGGTTGCATGTGATCTTTTTTAATGACTTTCGATAGCCTAGACCCACCCCCATAATTGACTTCAGTCCATTTCTTGGCTAAAATATTTTGAAATGTATTAGGATTTGCCCGGTATTCAGCCAAGGCTCAAGAAGGTAAAAACATTGCAAAAGTATTAGTCGTTAGATGCAGAACTGAGGCAATAGTTTCTCTCAAAATGGAAAGAACAGGGATGCCATCTTTGCTCAGAATACTTTTTCTCCTTACATCATAGTGTTCTATACACAACTGCAAAAGTTCAGAGCTTACAAATGATGGGGGGAACGTTGCGGCCTCTATCAACCCACTAGTTAACACTTCCATGCACCCATTATTTTCATTAGAATATTCTAAAAACTTGGTCTGCAGGCTTTCTATCTTTACCCCTCATAGATCAGTGTCACATATAACTGGTCTCTTGCATTTCAAACCAAAAGTGTTACCCAGGAAATGCAAGACCGTCCTCATGATAATCTAAAAAAATGCAGAGACTAAACAGACAAATTTGGAAACGAATATAGTTGCAGAGCAAACAAGATTGTCAAATTCTCACCTGTTCTTCATCGAAAACCCTAAAAATCTCTCCTATTTCCTTAACAGTTCCCTGTCTATACCAGCTTCTCTCGTGATAATAGACTTTGGAGGTAATTACATGAGTTTTAAAGGAAAGCATTAACTTTGTGTGAGGTTACAGGATAATAATTACCCACTACTTCGACATCACCTCCACCAGCTTTCGCATGCTTGAAAACCATTTGCATGAGCTCCGCATTAATTTCTTTCCTTTTTTAGACACTTCAACATTAATCAAATTGAGTCCTTTTGACGGCTTGAAGATCTTTAGCATGATTTACAATTATTATCTTCCTTGGAAATAGGATTGTCCTTTAGACCACGCTCATCTGATAGGATCACGAGTGAAAGGTGGTGCGTTGTCTTTCCATGCTTGAAAGTGATCATTACATAAGTATTGAACTACTTTGAACCGAGGTTCAAAGTGGTTCAAAGTGCTTTAGAAGAACAAACCACTGAGTTAGATACATTACGTGCACAAAGAAAGCGTTAGTAATAAAAATTGCATCGAACCGCTTTGAACTACTTTGAACTATTTTGAACTACTTTCAAAGTGGTTCAAAGTGGTTCAGAATGGGGGAAAAAGGGTTGACCGTGCGGGTTTAAGGCTTTGGCTGGGCACTTCAAGGGCGTTAAGTTTCTCATGCGACAAGGAAAGTGGACACGCTTGAGAGAAAAATTAAAATTGAAAGTGCTTTGGCGACTATAAATGTGGCTAACACACGAATATCTATTCCCTCTACCTATGAATACCCCTTTGCAACCAATCTAGCTTTGTACCTTTCAACACTGCCATCTGCACAAAATTTCTTCTTGAACACCCATTTACAGCCAACAAATTTTCTCCCTTTAGGAAAAGGTACAAGGTCCCAAGTTTTTTTTTCTTTAATGAAGCCATCTCATCATCCATAGCCTCAATCCAGGAACCTACATCTTCCATGCCCAAAGCCTCTTTCACAGATCTAGGCTCATCAGTGTTAGTAATCAAAGCAAAAGCACAACTAGAATCTAACATAGAATAACCAAACCTTTCTAGTTGCTTTATTTCTCTCATGGATCTCCTCAAGGGTTCAGGTTGAGGTTGTTTTTCCTCTTCTTCTAAACTATCAGAGCTTCTAGAGCTCTCCTCATCATTAGACCCAACATGGTCTCTCTGTTCAGTCTTCTCAGGGGTAGGAGGCAACTGAACAACATCTTTTTTCTTTTCTTTTTCATCTAGTTGTAGCACAATAGGAGAAGATGTTAGCTCTCTAAAAATAACATTTATGCTATACAACACCTTACTAGTCACAGGATCCCAAATCTTGTATCCTTTCACACCAACACTGTACCTAATGAAAATACATTTAACAGCTTTGTTTTCCAACTTAGATATTTTCTCCTTTGGAACATATGCATAAGCTTCACAACCAAAAACACGAAGATGTCTAATTGAAGGCTTCTTATTAGACCACACCTCCATGGGTGTCTTACCAACAAGGGCTGATGTAGGAGATTTGTTAACCAGATAGCAAGCAATGGCCACAGCTTCGGCCCAAAACCTTTGTTCTAAACCAGCTCCACTAAGCATACTCCTAGCCTTCTCCATCAATGTCCTATTCATTCTCTTTGCAACTCCATTTTGCTCTGAGGTATAAGGAGTTGTCTTATGCCTCTCGATACCTTGTTCTTTATAGAACTGTTCAAACTCTACTGAGCAAAACTCACCACCATTGTCAGTTCTCACACACTTAATCTTTTTACTAGTTTGATTCTCTACAAGGGCTTTAAATTCCTTTAATCGAATAAAGAATTGTGTCTTACTTTTAAGGAAATAAATCCATGTCCTTCTATTGTAATCATATATGAAATTTACAAAAAATATAGACTTGGAGATCGAAGGAACTTTTATAGGACCAAATACATCAGAATGAATAAGATCCAAAACATCAGAAGATTTGTGAGAACTAGAGTAAAACTAAACATGATTTTGTTTACCATATACACAGTGTTCATAGAAGTCAAACTCGAGATTGCAATCATTTAACCCTTCAACGAGATTTTTGTTTTTCAGGGTTCTGAGACCCTTCTCACCAATGTGGCCAAATCTCATATGCCACAACATTGTCTTTTCTGTAGGAATCTTTCCTTCCAAAGTGATTGCATTGCCATTGGAACCAATAACCACAAAATTCTTCACTGCCCATTCAGATGGTGAGGATGAAGAACTGTTACATAGAGGAATACATGCATCTAGCTGAAACAAAGTACCTCTCCTAGTACCCTTAGCAAGCACCATCAATCCTCTAATCATCTTACATCCTTCTTTCAAAAAACAACTTGCACACCTACATCATTCAGCATACTTATAGATAATAGGCTTTGTGCTAGACCTGGAATGTGCATAACTCCATTGATTCCCTTTACTCATCCATCAAGAAATTTGATAGTGACCCTTCCACGTCCAACTATCTTCAGGTGAGAATCATCACCCAAGTACACCTTTCCACCATCGAACTCTTCATATCTTGAGAACCAGTTTCGATGAGAGGCCATGTGAGAAGATGCACCTGAGTCAACCAACCACACATCATTAGATACATGGGCTGCCAAAGCTATGATGAATGCATCACCATCTTCTTGAGATTTTTTAGAACCAGAATCTGAGGCTTTCTTCTTCTTCTTAGGCTCTTTACAGTCTTTACAAAAGTATCCAGTCTTATCACAGTTCTAACATTTTTCCTTAGACTTATTGGAATTCTTTGACTTCCCACAAGATTTGGATCTACCCTTATTGTTAGACTTATTGTCATTTTTCTTTCCTCTTTTCGTGGATCTCTTACGAATAGCAAGGGCTTCTTTTTTCAAAATGGAAGCCTTTCTCTACATCTCCTCTAATAGTAGTGAAGACACCACATCATCCATTTTGAAGGTGACTAATGTGCTTTCGAGAGCCATCACAAGATGGTCCCATGAATCCGATAAAGAACACAAAAGTGTGTAGCAATGATCCTCCTCCTCTAACTTGACACCAGCAGATCTCAACTATGCAACTAGTAGATTAAATGTATTTAAATGATCCGATAAGGATCCACCTTCCTCCATTCACAGAGAATACAACTTCTTCCTTAGGAAAAACTTGTTCACCAAAGATTTGGCCTAATACATGGCCCCAAGTCTTTCCCACAAACTATATGCGGTTTTCTCATCTAGAACATTCAGAAGGACTACATCGGTTAAATAGAGTCTTACGAGATCCTTAGCTTTATGGTCTTTGATATCCCAATATACTTGAGTAAAAGCTATATGAAAGACCTAAGGAGGATTGGCTGAATATTTTTGGCTTTCCTATGGATGGAAGACTTCGAGGGCATGCTGTCAAAAAGTGAGAGTTTTGCTTTCCTATGTGCTGGATTGGTGGAGATTGTGTCAACTTAAGGATAGACTAATGATTCTATGGGCATGACATGAGATTGACCACTTGTGGATCCCAACCTTTAGCTCAAGGTGATGAGGGATAACAAGTGACAAAGCTAGATTACCCTAGACAAAGCTCTGTCAAAGGGACAACCTTGGTGAGGCTGGTGGATTGGTCAGATTGATTGGATAGCAAATTCTAGCAGAATGACAACAACTCTCTAAAGGCTTGGGTGTGATTTTGGATTGGGTTGGTCACTGGCTGGGGGGGATGATTTGGAGAGACTTTGGATTTGGGATTGTTCTAAAGAAAGGAACTAGATAGATTCGGTTGCAGTGGGGGAGCTTGGATGATTTTTTGATGAGGCAATGACTACACTAAGTATGCCTTGAGCTGGGAGATTTTTTCTTTTTTGAGATTTTGACCAAAGTTGGCAAACATTCATTAAAAAGCTATGAACAAACAAGCAGACAAAATTTTGGAGCAAGCACATCAAACACACCAACATCCTAGGAAGCTTTCTACAAGGATGAAATTTGTTATAGCTAGGGAGTCCTTGATATACGCAAGGTACGTGAGGCCCAAATCTGTAGATGAAACCAAAAAGATGTCACACAGCCGAGAGGAGCGGTAACCCACTTCTCCTCTTTCACTTCTCAATGGTATAAAGCTCCTTGAGGCTTAGCTCGAGTGACAAAATCTTGATTCCAAGAGAGGTGTCTTTGGATTCACCTCCCAATTTTTATACTCCACCAGAATGCTAGAGTTGAGGTCATCTAGAGGGGTGATGAAATCCCCAAGCAGGCCTCCTAAAAAGTTTAAAACAAGACCACATACATGATCTTGGGCTTTAAAAGACATGTGTTTATTCTAATTGATGATTTAGATTTTGTTAGCTATGATTGAAGACACTTGTGATTATGGCATACAATGTTCATTCCAATTTGATAGCATCATTAGCATAATGAAAGTTGAGAGATCGTCAACATAAGAAATGTGAGCGTCATTGAAAATGTATCCAAACCATGCAATGTTCATTGATTGTTAGGCATTCAAGATTGAGTGTGAGTTTTTTTTAAGCCAAAAACAAAGATGTGTGAAACTCGAATGCCAAGCGCATGCCTAGAGGCCCTCCATGTCAAGATTTGTCCAATTTTTATGCCCAAATAAAGTGTGAGTGAGATTAATGCGCATTCAAAGAATTTTCTAACTTAGAAAAACTACTAAAGACCCAAGTGAGTAGAGTTTGATCTTTGTGGAGCACTTAACACCCTCTTAGGTAGACCCATCCCCATAGATGGCGCTGAGATTGCAACCAATGGTTAAATTGATGGGTGATTAAAGAGGGTGAGTCCAACTACAAACTTACTCAAAGTGTCTTTATTAGTTTTTATAACTTAGAAGATTTCAAAAATTTGGATTCTTTTTATGCCCCAAAAGATGATTATTTGATCTATGGAATTCAAGATTGGATTTTTTGTTTTAATCATGCATTCATAAAAAAAAAAATTTGATTTTAATCCATGGCACTCAAGAGTGATTTTAGCAACATGCATTCAAAGACAAGTGATTAAACATTCAAGTTTTTTCCTTTGAGCATTCAAGAATGAAATTTTGTGTGTTGTTTTAAGAACTTTGAAGTGCTTTGTTTTAACCTTAGATCATTCAAGATTGTTTTGGACTCAAAAGTGAAAATGACTCTTTGGACTTTGGTTTTCATTCAAGATTTTGTGTTCTAGTTTTCATATTTTAAGCCCAAAAATGATATTCCTAGATCATTTTGATGCATGAAAAACCTAAGAAACATTCAAGATTTTACAACAAGACATTTGTTTGGAACAAATACCAAAGCTTTTATGACAATTTTTGGCAACCATTTAGGACTCTTAGTTTTCATGAGATTTTTAAAAGAACTTTAAAATATTTGCAAATGAGGTTCATTTTATTCTTGATTGATGCTTTGAGTTTGATTTAGATTTTAGTGTGCACTTAGTGTTGACTTTGAACCTTTTGAAATGGAAACTTGAAGTTCTTTTTAAATTTCCAAAAATGAAGTGTTCCTAACTTTGCATGAGTGCATCTAAAACCTTGATGTTGCAAGGATGCAAATGATTGGATTGGTTTAGTTTCACTTGTTAAAAGATTTTTTCTTTTTTGCAATTTTTTAATTTTTAAATGGATTTAAGTATGATTTGGGGGTTCATTTTAAGCACTAAAAATAAGTGTGTATGATTTTGCTTCCTTAAAAAAAAATGGCCAAGATCTCCCACAAGAAGAAGAAGAAGCAGAAGTAGATAGAATAAGAAGAATATAGACAAGAAGAGGAAGAAGAATTCCAAGTGCTTTGTCCACCTATAAGCTTAAAAAATCTGCAAACACTATGAGATATACTATGATTTCCTTTGTCTTCTTCATGCTCATGTGGACCTACAAAACCAATTTATACAATCCTACCAATCACAAAAATAAGCAAAATTAGCCAAAATCAGCAAATGACATACAAAACTTGACTAAAAAAGCTAATGAAGATGACCCATGCGGGGTCCCACCGGGCATGCCAAAATGTATATGAGAAATGTTAGTATGCTAATAGAAATCAAATTTAAATAAAGCTTCTACAAACTAAACCAAAATTCATAAACTTCAAGATAGACTAAGATGAGCTCTCAATTGAAAATATGAGCCATTAATGGACTCTCTCAATAAAAAGCTCTCTTGTTGAGTGTCTTTGTCTAAATAGATAGGATGTATGCTCAAGTTTATGCTTCAAAAAGGGCTTCAAATGAAGTTGGAATTTGGGTGTGAGTGTATGGTTTTGATGTAAAATGGCTTCTTAAAATGGCATTATGACTTTACTTCATGGATTGTGTTATTTTGCAAAGGGGAAGGATCCAATTTATAGGCAAGAGGCTTGAGGGATTGAGGGCTAAGATGCAAGGATGGGAAAAAGCTCATGGAGGGCTCAGATTGCATGAGAGGAGAGCACATGGATTGTGCTTCCTTACAACCAATCAAGGAGTGACACATGTCACATGGTGAGAGGATGGAGGAAAGGGGAAGGATGAGTCAATAAAGGAGGCTCAAGGGATAAAATCTTCATAAAGACCCTCATAATGACTTGTAAGAGCAATAAAAGGGCTTGGAAGAGTCATTTATGGCCTACTGGACTTCATAAAGTTTTATGGTTGAGATATTTTGAGGGAGATGAGAGCAATTTTGACTTGGGCTTGATTAGGAGGGTTTTAAGCTTGCTTAGGATTGTGCAAATGATTAGAGGATGGATTAGGACGGTTTAGGATTAGCTTAGGGATAGGCAAGTGGATGGCATTTAATGAGGGTGGGTGAAGGAGGAGATATTTGTTAATTTTGGCTTGGTTTAGTAAGTCTTAATCCATTTTTAGGGAATGTGACAAGGTTAGGAGGGGATTAGGATTAGGTTTAAAGACATCTTCTAGAAGAGTCTAGACTTTGCATGAGGATAAAGACTTTCTAGAATAGTCTAGAATTTCTTAGGATGAGGATAAATTAGATGGAGGATGGGAAATTTAGGATAAGAATCATATGGACTAAAAGTGGATTGGGGGGATGAAGGATGCTTATATGGGGATTTGGATGAAGGATGGATGGATGAGGCTTTTTGAGTAGCATGAATAGATGCCAATTGAGATTTTTCTTTGAGATGCATTACTTTTATGAGCATCTTGGGTATCCACATGATTTTTGACTTTTTTAGCTTGGGCTTTTGTGGCCTCTTAACTTTTTCTTTGATTGGGATTAAATGTTTCTTGTTTTGAACATGTATTTTAGAAGGGACATGTTGAGACTTGGATTTTTGTGGATTTTTGGATTTATGCTTTTGTATTTTGGCATCCAATATGCTTCTATTAGCCATGGGATGGGAACAAGAGCATGGAGGAGATGGAGGGATAATTGATGGAGTGATAGGGCTTAAAGGTTGGAAGGGATTCAAGGGTGAGTGCCTTTGACGATCTAGCTGGTGGATTTGAGGGGATGGAAGGATATATTGGAACATAGGATATGGATGGATATAATTGCCCAAAATGGATGGAGGGAAGGAAGGATATGGGCCCAAAATAGATGGAAATGGAGAAGGTGTAGGTCCCAAAATAGATGGAGGGGATAAAGGATTCATATTAGGTATGTAAGGACCCAAAATGGATGGAAAGGGTGTGGGATTTAGATAAGGGATATATGGACCCAAAATGGAGGGTTGGAGATAAGGAGTAGGATGAGGGCCCAAAATAGATGTGGAATAAGATGGATGGGAACTTTGGGGTGGAGATGGAAGGACTTGGGACCATGCAGGAATAGCGGGGATACCAACATCTAGAAATACATTTTCATTTCTTTTTTCAATATGATGTTCATTATTTGGAACACAAGATGTGAGTCCATTACTAGCTGAAGGAGTTGGAGCTTCGGATATGATAATTAGTTCTTTTTTAATGGATCTATCATCATGGATTATGGGAGATGTATGGTCATGAAGTAGAGGAGATGGGAGGATAGGATCTTGAGTTGGGTGGGCTGAGGGAAAGGGATCTTGAGATGGAGTAAGTAAGATGGTAGGATTTACATATGGAAGGGATGGTAAAAGTGGATCATGTAGGGGAATAAGTAGGATGGCAGGATCTGTTGTTCTGTCAGAGGATATTTCAACATGATTTTGGACAAGATCTTGACAGGAATGGATGGGAGTGGATGCATGAGGTTCATTATATGGGATTTAGATAATGCTTGGAGGAGGAGATGTGGATGGGATTTGGAGTGATTCGATGGGTGGTGGGAATTTGATGCTTTCGGGAAGTGGAAGGATTTTAAGCAATTTGATGGATGGTATGCGGATGATAGCTATGGGAGATGGGGGTGATATTATATATGGGGAAGCTTCATCACTGACTACTTCACATGGTTGGATTAGATGACATGGCTTATCGACTGTTGGAGGCAGCTTTTCTTGTATTTCCTCTAGGAGATTCCTTTGAGACTCATGTGTCAGAGGTGGAGGTGGTGGATTGATAGGAATAGCTAGTGTGATGGGGGTGGAAGATTGGAAGCTTAGTTGATTGGGTGATGGAGGAGAAGCTAGAATATCAGATGGCATGACTAGATAGTTTGGAAGAATGCATGGATTTTGTGGGATGCTTGGGGGAATGTTTCTAAGGCTTTCAATATACCTGTCATAGTCAACAAGATTTTCATCATCATTGGAATAGGAGGTGGCAGGAGCAAGGAAAATACGACCGAATACATCATGATAGGTTTGGCATTTCATGTTTTGATGATGAGTCAAATGGGGATGGGGTCTTGCATATGGATGAATACGGAAGCTCATGGTTGGATTTGGATTAAGCACAGATTTTGGATTGGCTGATGAAGGATTTCCTACGGAGAGTCAAAGCTATATGACAGACCTAAGGAGGATTGGCTGGAGATTTTTGGATTTCCTGTAGATGGAAGACTTCAAGGGCATGCTGTCAAAAAGTGAGAGTTTTTCTTTCCTATGTGCTGGATTGGTGGAGATTGTGTCAACTTAAGGATAGACTAATGATTCTATGGGCATGACATGAGATTGACCACTTGTGGATCCCAACCTTTAGCTCAAGGTGATGAGGGATAACAAGTGACAAAGCTAGATTACCCTAGACAAAGCTCTGTCAAAGGGATAACCTTGTTGAGGCTGGTGGATTGGTCGGATTGATTTGATAGCAAATTCTAGCAGAATGACAACAACTCTCTAAAGGCTTGGGTGTGATTTTGGATTGGGTTGCTAGCTGGCTCGAGGGGGGATGATTTGGAGGGACTTTGGATTAGGGATTGTTTTAAAGCAAGGAACTAGATAGATTTGGTTGCAGCGGGGGAGCTTGGATGATTTTTTTTATGAGGCAGTGACTACACTAAGTATGCCTTGAGCTAGGAGATTTTTTCTTTTTTGAGATTTTGACCAAAGTTGGCAAACATTCATTCAAAATCTATGAACAAACAAGCAAACAAAATTTTGGAGCAAGCACGTCAAACACACCAACATCCTAGGAAGCTTTCTACAAGGATGAAATTTGTTATAGCTAGGGAGTCCTCGATATATGCAAGGTACGTGAGGCCCAAATCTATAGATGAAACCAAAAAGATGTCATACAGCAGAGAGGAGTGGTAACCCACTTCTCCTCTTTCACTTCTCAAGGGTATAAAGTTCCTTGAAGCTTAGCTCGAGTGACAAAATCTTGATTCCAAGAGAGGTGTCTTTGGATTCACCTCCCAATTTTTATACTTTGTCGGAATGCTAGAGTTGAGGTCATCCCAAGGGGTGATGAAATCCCCAAGTAGGCCTCCTAAAAAGTGTAAAACAAGACCACATACATGATCTTGGGCTTTAAAAGACATGCATTTATTCCAATTGATGATTTAGATTTTGTAAGCTATGATTGAAGACACTTGTGATTATGGCATACAATGTTCATTCCAATTTGACAGCATCGTTAGCATAATGAAAGTTGAGAGATCATCAACATAAGAAATGCGAGTGTCATTGAAAATGTATCCAAACCATGCAATGTTCATTGATTGTTAGGCATTCAAGATTGAGTGTGAGTTTTTTTAAGCCCAAAACAAAGATGTGTGAAACTCGATTACCAAGTGCACGCCCGGAGGCCCTCCACGTCAAGATTTGTCCAATTTTTATGCCCAAATGAAGTGTGAGTGAGATTAATGCGCATTCAAGGAATTTTCTAACTTAGAAAAACCACTAAAAACCCAAGTGAGTGGAGTTTGATCTTTGTGAAGCACTTAACACCCTCTTAGGTAGACCCATCCCCATAGATGGCACTGAGATTGCAACCAATGGTTAAATTGATGGGTGATTAAAGAGGGCGAGTCCAACTACAAACTTACTCAAAGTGTCTTTATTAGTTTCTATAACTTAGAAGATTTCAAAAAATGTGGATTCTTTTTATGCCCCAAAAGATGATTATTTGATCTATGGAATTCAAGATTGGATTTTTTGTTTTAATCATGCATTCATAAATTAAAAAAAAACTTGATTTTAATCCATGGCACTTAAGAGTGATTTTAGCAACATGCATTCAAAGATAAGTGATTAAACATTCAAGTTTTTTCCTTTGAGCATTCAAGATTGAAATTTTGTGTGTCATTTTAAGAACTTTGAAGTGCTTTGTTTTAACCTTAGATCATTCAAGATTGTTTTGAACTCAAAAGTGAAAATGACTCTTTGGACTTTGGTTTTCATTCAAGATTTTGTGTTCTAGTTTTCATATTTTAAGCCCAAAAATGATATTCCTAGATTGTTTTGATGCACGAAAAACCTAAGAAACATTCAAGATTTTACAACAAGACATTTGTTTGGAACAAATAACAAAGCTTTTAGGACAATTTTTGGCAACCATTTAGGACTCTTAGTTTTCATGAGATTTTTAAAAGAACTTTAAAATATTTGCAAATGAGGTTCATTTTATTCTTGATTGATGCTTTGAGTTTGATTTAGATTTTAGTGTGCACTTAGTGTTGATTTTGAACCTTTTGAAATGGAAACTTGAATTTCTTTTTAAATTCCCAGAAATGAAGTGTTCCTAACTTTGCATGAGTGCATCTAAAACCTTGATGTTGCAAGGATGCAAATGATTGGATTGGTTTAGTTTCACTTGTTAAAAGATTTTTTCTTTTTTGCAATTTTTTAATTTTTAAATGGATTTAAGTATGATTTGGGGGTTCATTTTAAGCACTAAAAATAAGTGTTTATGATTTTGCTTCCTTAAAAAAAAATGGCTAAGATCTCCCACAAGAAGAAGAAGAAGCACAAGTAGATGGAATAAGAAGAATATAGACAAGAAGAGGAAGAAGAATTCCAAGTACTTGGTCCACCTATAAGCTTGAAAAATCTGCAAACACTATGAGATATACTATGAGTTCCTTTGTCTTCTTCATGCTCATGTGGACCTAAAAAACCAATTTATACAATCCTACCAATCACAAAAACAAGCAAAATTAGCCAAAATCAGCAAATGATATACAAAACTTGACTAAAAATGCTAATGAAGATGACCCATGAGGGGTCCCACCGGGCGTGCCAAAATGTATATGAGCAATGTTAGTATGCTAATAGAAACCAAATTTAAATAAAGCTTCTACAAACTAAATAAAATTCATAAACTTCAAGATAGACTAAGATGAGCTCTAAATTTAAAATATGAGCCATTAATGGACTCTCTCAATAAGAAGCTCTCTTGTTGAGTGGCTTTGTCTAAATAGATAGGATGTATGCTCAAGCTTATGCTTCAAAAAGGGCTTCAAATGGAGTTGGAATTTGGGTGTGAGTGTATGGTTTTGATGTAAAATGGCTTCTTAAAATGGCATTATGACTTTACTTCATGGATTGTGTTATTTTGCAAAGGGGAAGGATCCAATTTATAGGCAAGAGGCTTGAGGGATTGAGGGCTGAGATGCAAGGATGGAAAAAAGCTCATGGAGGGCTCAGATTGCATGAGAGGAGAGCACATGGATTGTGCTTCCTTACAACCAATCAAGGAGTGACACATGTCACATGGTTAGAGGATGGGGGCAATGGGAAGGATGAGTCAACAAAGGAGGCTTAAGGGATAAAATCTTCATACAGACCCTCATAATGACTTGTAAGAGCAATAAAAGGGCTTGGAAGAGTCATTTATGGCCTACTGGACTTCATAAAGTTTTATGGTTGAGATATTTTGAGGGAGATGAGAGCAATTTCAACTTGGGCTTAATTAGGATTGTTTTAAGCTTGCTTAGGATTGTGCAAATGATTAGAGGATGGATTAGGATGGTTTAGGATTAGCTTAGGGATAGGCAAGTGGATGCCATCTAATGAGGGTGGGTGAAGGAGGAGATATTTGTTAACTTTTGCTTGGGTTAGTAAGTCTTAATCCATTTTTAGGGAATGTGACAAGGTTAGGAGGGGATTAGGATTAGGTTTAAAGACATCTTCTAGAAGAGTCTAGACTTTGGATGAGGATAAAGACTTTCTAGAATAGTCTAGAATTTTCTAGGATGAGGATGAAGACTTTCTAGAAGAGTCTAGAACTTCTTAGGATGAGGATAAATTAGATTTTTAGGAAATAAATAAAGTTTTATTTATTTCAAGGGTTTGGGTTGAGGAGATATTTATTAAAACTTTTTTAATAAACATGAGGATTAATATTTAATCTTAATTAAATATTTTGAGTTGGGATTAGGGGTAGGAAATGATGGGATTGGTCTTTAATCAAAATTAAAGAAGGATTAGAAGATTTTGGAAGAGGTTAGTGGTCTTAAGGAAATTGGCCAAGTTTTGGGCAAAAAATAATTTTTTTATTTATTTTGGGTTTTTTGGTCAATTTATTAATTAAATAATTAATAAATAAGGAAATAATGTTTAAATAAGATTTAAACATTTTTGGAAGGGATTCCTCAATTAAATATTTTTAATTAAGATAAAGGGATTTAATGGCATAAAAATTAATTAATTAATAAATGATGATGTCATCAGAAATTTTTCAAAAAATAAAAATACTTTATTTTCTAAAGGTTTTTAGGTGTCTATAGTTAGTTGTGTCATTATCAGTCTTAGTGCCCTAACTAGGACAAGCCGAAGGTTGGTCCTGAGCCAGCTAGGTCTAAAGTGACAGTTGGTGATTTTGCCAGGAACCACCGTATTTTTGCTACTCTAGATCAGAAGCAGGTCGAACACCAGAACACAGTTATTGAAGCTCAAGGTAATACTCAAGGTATGAAAGTATCTATTTTATTTGACTCTATAGCTACAAACTCATTTATTTCTTCTTCTTTAGTTGTAAATAGTTTATTTTTTGTGGTTAGGGCAAGGAACATATGGCAAGTGGAGTTAGCATCAGGATCTAAGGTGAACATTGATATTGTTGCTCCTGACTGTAAGATTCGTATGAAATCTTTTACTACTTCAGTGAACCTTAGGGTTATACCTTTAGGATCATATGACATAGTTTTGGGTATGGATTGGTTAGAACAGCATCAAGTCATTATGGATTGCAAGGATAAGACAATCAATTGTGTGGATGATTTTGGTTCAGCTAGGGTTATTGTTGGAATCAAGAGACCCATCTCTTTGCGGATAATTTCTGCCAAGAAATTGGCAAGGTGTGCTCAAAGAGGCTGCAATTTGTTTTCCATTTCGGTAAATGACTTAGAAGATTCCATAGTTGGAGTTTCTTCTCTCGATCATCCAGTCTTGTAGAGTTTTTTGGATGTTTTTATTGAGGAGATTCTTGGAATACCTCCAAGAAGAGAGATTGATTTTCAAATCGATTTAGTGCTAGGAACAGAACCAATTTCAAAGACTTCATACAAGATGATAGCTCAAGAGTTAGTTGTACCTAAATTTCAATTGGAGGAGCTTTTGGAAAAAGGTTTAATTCATCCTAGTGTATCGCCTTGGGGTGCTCCTATAATCTTTTTCAAGAAGAAAGATGGCTCCTTAGACTTTGCATAGATTATAGACAGTTAAACAAGGTCACTATTAAGAACAGGTATCATTTGCCTAGAATTGATGAGTTGTTTGACCAAGTCAAGGGTGCTCGAGTCTTTTCAAAGATTGATCTAAAATCTGGGTATCATCAACTTAGAATCCAGGAAGCTGATATTTATAAGACAGCTTTTCGCACCAGGTATGGGCACTACAAATTCATAGTAGTACCTTTTGAGTTAACAAATGCACCTTTGGTGTTCATGCGTCTAATGAACGATGTGTTTAGGACTTACCTAGACAAGTTTGTAGTGGTTTTTCTGGATGATATTTTGGTGTATTCTAACTCTGTTGAGGAGCATGAGTAGCATTTAGAGCAAGTTTTGGAATGCCTTTGTAGGAACAAATTGTATGCCAATCCTGAGAAGTGTGAATTCTTCAAATCAAAGATTTTTTATTAGGACATATCATTTTAGGGGATGGAATTTCTATAGATCCATCCAAAATTTAGGCTATTGTTGATTGGCTAGCACCTACGAATGTTCTGAGGTTTGAAGTTTTATGGGCTTAGCAAGGTATTATCGCAGATTTGTGTCAAACTTCTCCAGAATAGTGCATCCTATCACATCTCTTCAGAGAAAAGGGAAGACATTTGTGTGGATAGATGAGTGTGAGGTAGCATTTCAGAAACTTAAGGAATGTTTGACCAGTGCACCAATCCTGGCAGTCCCTGATTGTGCTAAGGAGTTCATCATTTGCACTAATGCATCTTTGGATGGCATAGGGGTAGTATTGATGCAAGAAGGATGTGTTATAGCTTATGAGTCTAGAAAGCTTAAGATTCATGAGGTGAATTACCCTACTCATGATCTCAAACTTGTTGTGATTATGCATTCTTTGACAAAGTGGCGGCATTTTCTTCTAGGTCAATGATTAGAGTTACATTCTGATCACCGAAGTCTTCAGTATCTTTTCACACAACTAGACCTCAACATTAGGCAGCGAAGATGGATGGAGTTCTTGTGTGAATGTGACTTCAAGATTAGATATGTACAAGGGAAGGAGAACGTGGTTGTTGATGCACTTAGCAGAAGGCAACATGAATTATCTTCTTTAATCCTAATAGTGGATCTTAAGGATAATATTTTATAGAACCTTTTCGTAGATCATTGGTTCCAGGATGTTAAGGCTGTTATGGATAGTGGTAGCATCTTGGAAGGGCATTTTGAGGGGTATTCAGTGAATTCTGAAGGTTTGCTGCTGTATGGAGGAAGTGTGTATGTTCCTGAGTTGGGTGATTTGAGAAATTTGGTTATGGTTGAGGCCCACAAAGCACCATATTCAGTTCATTCGAGTGTCAAGAAAATGCATGCTGACCTTAAGCAGTATTACTATTGGCCTGGAATGAAGAGAAATAGCAGATTTTGTGGCTCATTGTTAGCGGGTAAAGGCTACACATCAACACCCTGTGGGATTATTGCAGCCACATAGTATTCCAGAATAGAAATGAGATACCATTTCTATAGATTTTATTACTAGATTTCCTATTACAGCTCATAGGCATGACACTATTATGGTGGTAGTGGACAAATTTTCTAAGGTTGCTCACTTTATTCCTGTTAAATCATCCTATAATGCAATAGTTGCCAAGATTTATATGGAACAAGTAGTTAAGTTATAAAGAATTCCTAAAAATATTATTTTTGATAGGGATCCAGTGTTTACTTCATCTCTTTGGAAATCCATGCAGCGAGAGTTAGGTACTCAGTAGAATTTCAGTTCAACTTATCACCCAGAGACGGACAGACAAATTGAACATGTCAACCAAATTCTAGAGGACATGCTTAGGATGTACATAATGGATAGACAAAATAAATGGGAGGAGTATCTACATTTGGTAGAATTTTCCTATAACAATGGATATCACAGCTCCATAGGTATGGCACCATTTCAAGCATTGTATGGTAGACCTTGTAGGACACCTCTTAGTTGGGATAATTTGGAGGACAGGACTCTTTTAGGTCCTGATATGTTGCAAAATTTGGAGCAGTAGGTTAAGAGGATTAAAGAGAACCTTATTACTACTCAAGATAGACAAAAGAAATATGATGATAAGCATAGAATTGACTATCAATTCTTGGCTGGAGATAAAGTGTTTCTCTGGGTAAGGCTGCATAAAATTCCAATTCATTATGGAAAGGGATCTAAGTTAGCACCACGATTTGTTGGTCCATTTGAAATTCTGGAATGGATAGGACCTGTTGCCTACAAACTTGCCTTGCCATCAAGTCTTTCATGCATTCATAATGTATTTCATGTTTTAGTTTTGCGTAAGTATATACCTGATATTGCTCACATCCTTGACTGGAAAAATTTGTAGATTTTGGATGGTCAAATCATGCTAGAACTAGTGCAAATCATGCAAAGTAGGACTATGAGTTTAAGAGGAAGAGAAATAAAGCAGGTAAAGGTCCTATGGGACCCCAATGATGAAACATCTGCTACCTCGGAGGACACTAAAATGATGAGAGCAGCTCATCCGCACTTGTTTGCTAACTTCCAAGAGAAAGTCAAATCTTAGTGGGGGAGGCTGTTATGCTAGACCACTACTTTTGTTCAACAGCATTTTAAGACTTTACTATTTGGAGTTCATTTCAGTTGATATGTTGTCTTTCATTATAGAACTTGGTTATATTTTGTTTCATTTGGAACTCGAGACTCATGATGAACGTATTTTCTGTTCAGAACTATTTGTTTAGTTTTGAAGGTTACTTAGGACGTTATGATTTGAAACTATAATTGCATGTTGTTTGGGTATTGATCATGTTTTTTATGTTTCTAACTTGATGTAAACTGCATTCTAAGTTGAATAGATATTAGAAAGAAATTTTTAGTTGTATGTTCAACTTGTTATTGCAAATAAAATTGTGTGTTCATATGCTCTATGTGTTTGAATTTATCACTGTATTTTCACATGTGTGACTGAGAGGGAGTTGAATTATCACTTTGGTTTTGATTATCTGACTTATATTGACTTGTCATTACTAACTATTTTTGGCATTGCATATAGATATACTTGTTTTTGAAAGGGTTTAAATACCCTAAATTGAGATTGGCAAAAACATTTTTCAGTTTTCTTATTTTAAAATCAGCTCTGTTCTATTATGCACCTGAGATGCTTGTTGCTAAGAATCAGCATCATGGAGGTAATGGTTGATAGGGCATTCATGCTTATGAAGCCAACCATTTTCGGGATTTGCATTATCAATCATTATCAGTGTTTCAAATTTTGGAAGTGTGGGTTTGATTTGGGCATTTGGGGCTTTGACAACAAGTTTATTTGGACAGTTTTGTATCGAGAATTTTGGGCACCTATTATGATTTGAGGTAGGGGGCATTTTCTAACCTATTCTTTATTGTTAATTGGGTGTTAATTGTTTGAAGGAAATAGGGAACGTTGTAGTTTTTTTTTTAAATACCGATACCCAAGTATGGGTGTATGCAAGATTGGCCAAATAGGGTGTCGTGTTCTGTATGTATCCATATTTGGATTGAGGGTACTATGTATTTCCTTGCATTGTTGTTTTCATTTGGAATTAGTTGTGGCTTATATCGAGTTTTTGATATTCAATTTTATAAATCGGAGCTATTATTTTGGTGTGTTTCATTTCCGTGTTTGAAATAGGCTTTTGTCCTATAATTGGCATACGAGATAGGGCACAGTTTCATTGAGAAATGTGTTTTAGTTAGAGCTTGGTCTTTATGTAAAATAGTTATATACATAATTGTGTTCAATCAAACCCAAGGCAGAATGTAGTGTCGTTGTTGGCATTAATATGTGGTTTCATAGAGTGAACCCGTAAGGAATTTGTACTTGCAATTTTATAAATTTACATGAACCATGGGTTTACTTATAATATCGAAGAGTTTATATGATGATTGAGACAATATTATTGTTTTACAGTTTTTATGTGTTTGGAGGTGTAAAACCCAAGCTTGACTATCAAAAATATGAACACGATTTCAATTTGTAGTTCGACCCACAATGGTAGTATTTAAAACACCAGTATTTTAAAAAAAAACTTATATGATATGTGAATTTCATGAAACCAATAACATAGACAAACTAACATATAACTGTATGAAACCAAGGGCAGACATTTTGTCAAACAATTATATGAAATGAGAGTAGAAATTTGGTCATACAGTTAGCACGAAACATAAAGAATGTTGTATTAGCAATTTTCAGTATAGTGTTATTATATGGCTAAAAGGTTATCAAATAGTTGATACTCTGTGTGAACTGGCATCATGATTCGACTACAATTTGGAATTTCATATGTTGATGGGTTTTTTTAGTTATCTTAGGCTATTATGAAATTTTGGAACTGGGCAGCAACATTTTGTCATATAGTTAAGAGGAAACTTGAAATAGGTAGATATATTTTGACAGCGTGATTTTCTCATTAAGTTATGGAAAGATGTAGAAAGGTATCAAGTGATAATAGTTGTTGTTTAATTGAATTGTGCATATGATCGGGTTTCGTTCACAATTGTATAAGTTATTATGTGATATTTGAAAAATTAGAATAACTGATGTTACTCGATGCTCAAAATGAAAATAATGATTTGATTTCAATTTCATAGTTTTGTATGTTATTGAGATTCTAGTTATGGGCAGTAGCATATTGTCAAACAGTTAGTGTAAATTCAAATAAAAAGGGTATTAGCTTATGAGTTGTTTGTAAGTAGAGCTTGCAATTAGATATTGGAAATAATGTTAAATATACGATATCATTATTAATGTTCTTTTGTATAAAACATTAACTAAGACTGGACATAAAGAAGTCTATTGGATATGATTAAATTAGTTGATTATGTTATGAAGCTTTCCGATGAACATTGATATGATGTTTTGAAATTAAAATTTTATGAATTAGAAATCTTTTCTGATAAAAATGAATTTCAGTTCATAATTGAAAAGAAAGATGTTTCAAGTATTGAGGCAGATTATGATATGTCATTTAAAGCATGAAAATCATGTGCATTTTGATTTGTATCTTGGTCATTTCGAAGTTAAGTGTAGATGGTTAGTTCAGCAGGTAATTGAATGTATAGTATGAAGATTCAGTAAGTATCATTGAACCGAGACAACAGATCAAATGTATTTGTGTGATCTTGATATTATAGCTTTGGTTTCTATTGTTATAATTATCTATATTTACCTTTAAAATTGGCAGAATAAGATGTGTTACAGATGGATTAAAGGATGTAGTATCATGTTGTAAACTAATTTTATATCTGTTACATGTACATTCTTAGTATATATGTTTGATATGTATTTTAAGAATAGTTGTGATGAACATATATCGGGGTGGCTGAATTGGGTTTATCCTATTTAGTTAATTAAATTCAGTGATAACTTTAAAATGAATTGGGTGGGTTAATTACATATAAAAAGATAATTGGCCTTACCTATGACTCAAACCTATAAGGTTAAGTACGGATAACAAGGCAAATCTCTATTCTGTCATTGACAAGTATAATAGAGAATATCGTTATGTGTTGACTATGAGCATACCAAACATGGATGCAGAATCTTAGTGCCATAATGATGACACCTCAGTATGTATATGATTCATTTATGGGTTATTCTTAGTGTGAGTTTAATTTTGCATTTTTAAGTAAATTTTTACTTCTTGCATATTAATTTTGGAACTGCACTATGTTAAGTGAATAAGATATCTGCATTATGGTTATGTATATGTTTATTCTAACATGTATGCAGGTGGTTTATGTTTTTTCAACTCAGTGTGTACTAAGCCCCCTTTGTGTTGTGTTGTGTTTCTGTGTGTTTTAAAAGTGCTTCAAGATTATTAGCAAGTAGCTATGGATAACTGTTGAAGTTTCTTCTTGAATCAATATTTAATTACTTGTAGGATCCATATGTTGGACATTAGTGATTAAGAATGATGTTTTACTACATTATTGTACTAAACTCAATTTGTATTAGCATCATAATGGAAGCATATTTGGATGATATATTCTTTTATTTTGAGGTTTTCAAATTGAGTATGGCTCAATCATTGTACTTGTGCTTGTAATTAGTTGTATTAATAAAAATAAATTGTTATGATTATGTTATTTGTTCTTTGTTTTCTTATTTCTTGGGTTTTTCTTAATGTAGCATTACAAATGCTATGAGGAAAGAGATTCACTATATATCATTCAAAGGACTAGTAGATACAATCATACAACTAAAGAGTAGAGGCAATATGTTAACATAACACAAGAAGATAATTCACAATATATTAATGAAGAAGAGATATAGTAGAGAGATATATTCATTCTAGAGGCAAGAGGAAATTATTGTAGCAGAGTATAGAACACAATTGCTATAGAATAAGAGAGAAGATAGACCCTTGGAAGGGAGATAAAAACATGCTTTTATAGTTCAAGCATAACTAGGAAAACTTCAACTTGAAGCCAAATTTCAACCACTATCATTAAAATTACAACTAACAATCATTGCTGACCCAAAGAAGATTTGATTAGGTGCATGCCTAGATGCATAAAATCATATCTTTCATATCTTTTTGACCTCAAAGAGATAGAAACAATGGTCATAACTACATAGTTGAGTAAATGGATAACTGAGGGTGGCAATGGAATGTCTTTGCTATCAAATAGGCATGGAGAAAATAAAAAGGTGGTTGATGATGATCTAGGAATAATTTTTTCATTAAAGATATTCTTTTGATAGGGTTTCAATGTGCTAGATTAGATATGTTGTCAATTCAACTATTAAACTTGCCACATAGCCCAATAGTATCAAAGCATTCTGCCACCTTGCCCAGTCTTCTATCTTCTCATTGACATATGGACTACTTTACATTATTGCATTCAACATGAAATTGACCTTTTGCACCATCACCATTGTTTGGGAGAAATATCTTTGTTTCCTATGATGTTGCAAAAAATTGAAAACTTGACTACTTGATGTTGATCACACTATTGTGACTGCTTGTATTAACTCATCTTCTAACCTTGTGAATGAGAAATTAAAGCATTCACACCATTGCCACTCTAACCTTAGGTTGACCATAACCCTCTACGAAGATGTGATTATCTGGAATTTAACTAAGTTGTTTGACTTTGCAACTTTGTAACTTAAAATTTGAAGCTTTTTGATGGAGAGCGTCAATTGAATTGACCTGTCCTCACTTGATGAGATATTCTCAACCATTGCAATGATGTACACAAAGAGAATTGCTACTTTTCCACCTTGACCATGGGTTAAGTTTGACTCCATGTGAAGATGAAAATAATCAATTAACTTGAACTATTGTAGTTTGATTGCAACCTCACAACTTGAGACTACTTGAGCCCTTAGTTTCTTATGATCATGCAAACCATAACCTTTACCCCTTTACAATGAGTAACTAGATGTTAGTATTTTGAGCTGTGAAGTTGCATTGACTGCTAAGATGATTGTGTTACACATTTGTGACCTACATGATAGTTAAGTCATGAATTGGAGCAATCAAGTGAAAAGAGGTTTTGCATCATTACACCTTGGATTTTCTCATTTGATGAAAAGGGATAAAAATATTTTAGGGCTATAAGGAAAATTCAAGGTTTCATGTATCCCTAATAGGTTTGCATGGTAATAAGTGAATATTAAAATGAAAGTGATCATGGCTACCACCTTGGATATTCAAATTTTAGGAGGGGTGGCAAAAATGGTTAACATTCCTAGTGACTCAAAGGGGATGCTTGTCTACTAAGAATGGACTAGTGACCTTTGAGAAATCCATTGGGATGGAATCAAAAAAATGAACCCTGTATGTTGCCTAAATCTTCACAAAACTTTGTTTCATCTACAACTAAAAAACTTTAAAAACTTTCCATCTCATAGAGAAATAGCCTATACCAATGCATTTATTGAAAATAGGAAACTACTCTACTATGTATAGAAAACCTTAACCTTCTTTAGAGGCAAGGCTTAAGGTCAATTCCATTAACTAGAATTGGTAGAATATAAGCATTAGGCCTAGATAGTTGAAAAGTGTTAGCCTCCTTACAACCGGCAATAACATATGGTCCACTCCACATAGCATCAATTTGGAGTTCCTACCAAGTTTATCTCTATCTACATCCCACTTGAGATCAAAGTATCCTTCATTGAAAACCTTGGTTGTAGACTTCTTATCAAAACTTATTTTGACCTATTTTTTATGTGTGTCAAGTGTATGCATGGCTTGTTTTCTTTTCTCTTATAATTCAATCAATTCTACCTACAACCTAACTGTCATGGCATCATTCTCAACTAGCTCTAATTGATGAGCCAATTCAAGACAGGGAAACTCTAATGAAATAGGAAGCCTAGCTTCCTGTCCATATACCAGCATAAAAGGTGAGTTCCCAATCTATCTGTTGGGTGTAATTCTATCAACCCAAAGGGTAGTCTTCACTAACATCTCTAATTGTCTTCAATTATCCTCTTCATTATTTTGATAAGGTTCTTGTTGGAGGATTCGACCAAGCCATTTCCTTGGGGATAATAATTTGAGTAAGTGCTCAAATGTATTCCATGTTCTACAGCCCAAGAGCATATATGAGTTCCAATAAAATATTTGGCATTATCTAATATGATGGTTGAAGGAATACCAAATTTGGTCACCATTCTATCCAGGAACTCAACCACTAAAGCCTCTATTGCATCCTTCAAAGCTACTACTTTTGTCCATCTTGTGAAGTAATATGTGGCTACCCAGATCCATTTGTGACCAATGCTAGAGAGTGGATTTATTGGGCCAATGAAATTCAAACCCCATTGAGAAAAAGGTTGGTCCACTTGAATAGGATGAAGAGTGTTAGAGCTTGTAATCTTAGTCGTCACCTATCAAATCTTGGTCCCAAGTCATCCCTCTAAAGTTGAACTTGAAGTTGTAATTTACTTCAACTTCAGGTTCAAAGTCTTGTTGGTCTGCCATGTAATAAGTGCACTAGTTTTATTGAGTTGACCTTTGTAAACTTGAAGTTCAAGTTGATTTTGAAGCCGATCACTCAAAACTTCAACTTAAATTACAGTGTTGATTTTGTCTGCTAACAATTTTTGTATGCAGATTAAAGATTGTCGAGCCATTCCAAGGTGGGTCCCAGCATAATATTTTCCCAAAGCACTTGAAGTCATATGCAAACAAATTTAAAGCAGAATGTATTCAGTTTGAGCAATACTTAATGGAGTATTAATGGTGTCATTTCATGATTACTTGTTATGGGAAGATGCGTGCGGATTTGACAGGGTATTTAAAACAAGAACACCCGCGGCACCTTTTCCGATGAATGTCACACGAATGAGAAATAATGATTTTTACTTGCTAAATCCATCCTACAATCTTCTATCCATGTCATTCTTTAAATGCATGCAATTACCCTTTCCCACTCATCTCATTTTCTCCAAAAAAATCTCGGCACTTTTGGGTAAGAAAAGCAAATTTTGGGCTATGTCATTGTCAAACTGTAAGTGCATCTCCATTTCCCCTTTGCATTTTGGTTGTGCTTTGCTTCATTTTGAAATTATTTTAAAACTTGGTTTTGTAGATTTTTTTTCATAATAATCATGATGCTTTTTTGGCCAAAAATGCCCAAATTGGAGAAGCCTCCATTACTCAGTTCCTTGCCTAAAATTCATGATACGGTTTTGGTTAATAGAAGTTTGTCTAAAGTCATTGAAAGAGCCAAGGCTTCTCTGTCAAGTCCCATTTGCTAGAGGCTAGTTGATAGTGGTTTATTAGAATTTTTCTCTTTTCCCTCTGCTATCCAATACCCTGAAAGTATCCTCGAGTGTGCAAATCATTTTGACCCTGTTTCTAGGTGTGTTAAGAAAGCCTCAAGGGAAGTAGTTGTCAAAATCAACAGAACCAGTGTAAATTCCACCCTCAGGATCCCTCATAAAGAATCCTATGAGCCTTGGACATTTGAGGAGGTTGAGTAGCTATATGCAGCAAACAAAACTAGCTATGACACCAAGATTGCTCAGTCCTGGCTCTTGAAGCCCGTAGAGGGGGGCTCTAGGTTGCCTAAACCACTAACTATTGAACATTTCATCAAAGAGATTGTGGATATTGTCCTCCTATTGAATAGAATTAAAGGGAGTGAGCATGCTTTCCACTGGGAATCCTGGATGTATTTCTTTATATAGAAGATAGTTGACGGAGTCAAGTTAATTATTTGGTCAGACCTCATAGCTGAGAACTTGCACAAGGGCTTGATTAATGTGACCAACTGTGGTCCGTTCTTCTTGTCTTCTTACTTGATCTACATCCTAGCAGCATCCAAAGATTAGGACTTTCTCCCACATTCACCTTGGATAGATGACATGCCTATCTAACAGTATTACAAAGATCTCCAAGAAGATACAGTATGCAAAGAGTTTAAGAAAATCAATGATGTCTTTTTAGGGAAATTGGTTTTTGAACTGCAAGGTTGAGAGAATGATAGGATGTCAAAGGAAGCCAAGCAAGCTATTCAAATTTATGGTTGCTATTTTATTTAGTTTCCCAAATTTACCTATATCAGAGTAGGTAGTTTTCCTGGTGAGCCCTTGAAACTACCACGCTACTATTCAGACTCTATGGTGTTATCAGAAATGTGTTGACAATTTACCTCTCTTGTTGAATCCTTTCAAATCTCTAAAAAATCCTCTTCAGTATTCTTCTTGATTGAAATTGGACATTATAGATGCCCTAGTGTGAAAGAAGCTCTATTGTCAGCCAAGTCATTGACCCGCTTGTTTCTTAAACCTTTCACCTCTCGGCTATATTTTGATTACACCGGCTTTACCAAAAATAATGTCAAAAATGCATTTGCTCTATTTCACTCCCCATAGCTAGAGTATTTTTGGGCGAATTACCACAATAAATTTGAGGTGAGGAAGAGGCTTTGGTCACGCTTAATCATTAAGCATGTCATCATGTTCAATGTGGAGCTGGATACTTATGGGCTGAAGGATGATGATTTTGAGGAAATAGTTGATCAATTTTACATAGATCAAATTGAATGCATGCCTATTTCAAAAATTGACTAGGAGAAAAGAGAAGAGAATGATGTGTATGCCCGTACCAAGGATGTGATAGCCAAAACTACCAAATGGATAAAATCAAGGGCGGCAGTTACTCCAAGCTTTTTTGAGAAATTTTCAAGGAGCAAAGATAAAAGGGTTGCTCAAAAGTGAACTAATCAAAGTGTCCCTAAATTTGTTGCAGGTCAGCTTGAAGTCAAACTATAAGCAGTTCTAAAAAGACTTTAACTTCGAGTTGAAAAGGAGACTTCAAAAAGTAAAAGGATAACTCGCTCGAGTACAAAGAAGGCACTGATCGCTAAAAGTAAGGGCACCATAACTGTGGACCTCGAGGCAACGGAAGACCCACCCATGGCAGACAATTTACCAGAGCCTCAGAGCTTGTCAGGGACCGTCGATAATTAATATGGTAACCTCACTCTATTCAATATTTCCTCCACTACAAAAAAAGAACAGGCAACTCCCAAATGGCTGGAGACATCAATGGAAAAGAAGAGAAGCATTGTTCCCATATCCATGCCAATTGATGACCTGGTTAGCAAGTGCCTTGGTAAGATGCCTAAAGTAAAGAAAGTGAGAACAGAGTCAAGGATAAACTTTGACAAAACTTCAAGGTGGTGGGCGGCAAAGATAGCCACACCACCTGATGGAAGTGCTCAAGACTCCATAGCTCCTCAAGATTACCAGATAACCAAGGTCGACCTTGGAAAGGCAAACTATGAGACAGATATGAAATTCTTCAAGGTATCCAACAAGAAGATTGCAAAAAGGGTGTGGAAAGACGAGAAAGATAAGCAAGAGATGAAGGAAACAATTAAGAACATGGCATAGTATATTAATGTTATCTTGCATCCTAAAGCCAAGCCGATCCATGAGATGTCAGCCATTGTTGACATATCCTCTACAACCAACCAGCAATTGACGGAGAATTTATGCAAGTCCAAAGTAGTAGCCAAAGTAGCAGGTGAATGGGTATAAGATGTTCTACTTAATACTACAAAACACATTGGACATTTAGATCACACCTCAAAGGAGATATCAAATATTAATAAAAAGGTGGAGGCGAGTAATGATCAATATGAAAAAGAGAAGAATAACTAGGCAAAAGTGGTAATATCACTAAGAGATGTACAGGAATTCGGGTTGCAAAAATTTCAAGCTGAATGTCCTATAGCGGGTCTTGATGAAAAAATTTTGTATGTCATAAAAGATTGCATCAAATGGAAAAATGAAGCACTAGCACAAGGGGTATCTAAAATAAAAGAAGCATTTCAAGAACTTAAGGTTATACATCAGATTATTTAGAATGACCTTAAGTGGTTTGTAAAATAGTTCATGGAAAGAGAAGATAACTCTGTTGCCCAATCAAACAAGATAATCAAAGAAGTCCAAAAGAAATTTTAGGAATGGTAGGACAAGACAACACCAGTCAAGCAGGATTTCTCCAACGTGGCTCACACTGAAGCTATGTTGATTATCAACTTGAAGCACTTGGAGATGCACAAGGAAAAGGTTGCTGAATTGAAGAAGATGAAGGAAATTTGGAAACAACAACTTGCCTACATTGGTCTTCCACATCAATCCACTATTTCTGCCTTTTCAGCTACCTACAAAATGTGGAAGTTGGCAAGAGGAGCAGTTGGTGGCGACAGTCCAAACTGATCAAGAACTGCTTAGTTGTAGTTTCTTTACTATTTGGTTTTCCTACAATTTTAGTTATTAGTTATTCCAAAAGACAATTAACTCTTGGCGAGGTAATTTTGGCTTAAGTCTAGCCCCATTCCTATAAATGTAATAATTAGTATTGTTTGAGGGGGTTCAAATTTCTCCAACAGACTGGTAGATAGAACTACTTTTGTTTACAATTTTATTTCCAATTTAGAAGTAACATTTCAGAACTTTAGCAAATACTTGAAACTCTATAGTTTTATTTTGGGTTGAAAGCTTTGTAAGTGGGTACTATTGTCTACTTATTTTTAGTATTTCTATAGATACTATTTAAGCTTTTAGTTACACCTGTTATCAATTTTGAAACTGTGAACTCTGAATTTGGAAATTCTGTGGGAAATGAGTTCATGAAATTTGCTTGCTCAATAATTTAATTATTCAGCTATGTGGATCATTTTGATAATTAAAGTTGAGTGGTTCTTTTGCATTAAGGTTTGTTTCATATTGATGAGATAAAATAATTTGTTTCAACATCTCCAGCAGATTACATTCTTAGAGAGTTATTCTGTTCAGTTTATTTAGTTAAAACTTTCAATGCAATAAAGGCAGCTGCACCTGTTTCATTTGAAGAAATTTTAAGCAGAGAATTCCTAAATTATTCGAGTAGGAATTCATTTGTTAGTTTAGATTCTTTTCTCAATTTTGATATATGAACATCCATGGGAAAAACTGTTCACTAACAAAGAGGAAGGGTAGCCAATATTTTCTTTCTTGAGAAGAAAGTACATTTCTCACATTTCCTCACCCACCTATAAGAATCATTGAATAGGGTTGGGCAATAGTAACAACCCCTCACTATTTTCATTATTGTGATCCTAGCAAAGAAATGACCACTAGTAGTGCCATCATGTAACTCTTTTAATAACTTGTTGACCTAATCAATTTAGATACACCTTAACAAGACTCCATCAAAATCCTTTCTAAATAATATTCCATCCACCAAGACATAAGAGATAGATTGTAATCTTAATTTTCTTTTCTTAGCTCTATCTAGGCCTTGAGGATATCTTCCTTCGATCAAGAAGGTAGTCATGTCATGCAACCAATTGTTCTGGTCTTCATTCTCTACTAATTTCTCACCTTGAATTAAAGAGAACAACTTCTTTAGGTTTCTCAAAAGATGAGGCCATTTTTTCATGAAATCCCTTGCCTCTCACAAGCTTGGAGATCTTAATATCAATATCATATTCCATGACTTTGGTAATCCATCTAGCTCTCTTTTAATTGATATCCTTGTTCAGCAGAAATTCCTTCACTCTTGCATGTAGGACCAAGGGTTGGACCCTGTTATGAGATGAAAGATGTCTGAACTTTTTTAGAGCCCTTACAATAGCAAGAACTTGCTTCTCTACATAGCTATATCTTTCCTCATACTCTTTAAGCCCTAAACTCAAGAAATCAATGAGCTGCTCCAAATTCTCTTCATTTAGTTGTGTTAGAATAGTGAATATACTTAACTTTCCCCCAAGAGAGTAAAGGATAAAATCTCTATCAAATTTGGGATTGAAAAGAGTGGGAGTTGATTCAATTGACTTCTTGATCCCCTCAAAACTATCCTTTCCATCCTTGGTCCAAGTGAACATTATATTCTTCTTCAACATAGTTGTGAGGGGTTTCACCATGGAAGAAAGATTAGGGATGAATCTTCTTACGAAATTGGTCCTACCAAGAAAGCTCTACAATACTTGCTTATGACTGGGAAGTGGCAGAGAGAGAATTATTTCTACCCTTTCTGAATCTATTACTAGCCCATCCTCTGATACAATATGTCCTAGTAGCTTTCCTTGATCAATGAAAAATACACACTTTTTGGGTTTAGGGACACACCATTCTCTCTACATCTGATGAATACCTACCTTAAATGATCAAAGTTATTTTTTTCATGTTTTGAGAAGATAGTTATATCATTGAGATAAACTAGTAAAAAAAATTCTAGTACACCATTAAAGGCCATCTCCATCTCTTTTTGAAATGTAGCATCTACGTTAGTCAGTCCAAATGGCATTTTACAATAGGCATAGGTACCCCATTTGGTAGTGATGGTTGTCTTATAATAGTCTAACTCTTGGACTAACACCTAATTATAGCCTGAAAAACCATCTAAGAAAGAAAACCTTTTTGAATCACTATCCTTGGATAGAATTTGTTCCATAGAAGGAAGGGGATGGTGATCTTTAAGAGAAGCCTTGTTAAGATCCCTAAAATCTACACATAGCCTCATTTATCCATTCGTCTTCCTAACAGGGACAAGATTAGCTACCCATGAGGAGTGTTTAATAGAAAAAATTATATTGGCCTCTATGAGCTTAGATATTTCTTATCTCATTAAAGGTTCAATTTTAGGGTTAACTAGCCTTTGTTTTTGTTTGAAAGGCTTTGCATCTTGGTTCAAATCTATAGTATACTAAAATAAGCCTGGGTCAAAACCCTTTGTCTTCATATGTCCAAGCAATAACATCACTAAATTCTTGACATAAATTAATAAAAACTTCTTGTTCGGTCTTAGTGCATACCTTTCCCAAGTTGAGAGTCTTTCCATCACCAATAGTGATAGGCATATAATCATTTCTCTTTGCAGTAAAGTTTTAGCCCTTGCTTCTCTCCTAGTCATTAGAGTTGAAAATTCCCTCCAAAGTGACTATACACTTAGGCAATTTGTTGGAGTTAATATTTACAATCTGCTCTCCATTTTGAATTTGTAGTTTAGAATGACTTTTAGTAGAGAACTCTGCTTTATTTTATAGGAAATTAACAATTTGTAAATGAAAATCAAATACTTTCCAATTTGTGCAATTATTTGGAATAGTATGCCTAGCAACAAGTATGATTTGTTTTCTCCTTTCATCAGTAACATACCCTAGTATATCATAAAAAGCACCAATTGTTGTAAGCCTGTCAACATGCTTGTTTCTATTTCTAGGAATACTCTGAATGTTGAATGCATGCAAGGCTTTGAGTAGATCCTAGACTCTATGCTTGTATGACTTGAGAAGATTTTTCTTTGAAACATTCTAATTTATAATTTTATTTGTAACTAGTTCACTATCCCCAAATACTTTTAACAGCTTAGTGCCTCTCCTTTGTGCAAGTTGGAGACCTTGGATTAGGGCTTCATACTCTTCCACATTATTGGTGCAGCTAAATTGGAGTCTATATAAAAAAAATTATTTCTCCAAAATTGGAGAAATAAGCATTACACCAGCACCTAAACCATTTTTGTTCCTTGAGCCATCAAAGAACATATTCCACAATCCATTTGTATCTTATTTTTCTTTCATGAGATTGGGAATAGGAGTATCCTTTTCCAATATACAATATGTGCCAAGGCCTATTTATAGAGCTTCCTACACTAGACAAAATTGATAAGTAGTGGCCCAATCATCCAAGAGATAATTAGGTACCTCTGTTAAGGAAGTGATATGTTCATGAATTTTACATTCCTCATCTTCCTCCTAGATTGTTCAATTCATACTTATGGGGCTAGGAGTATAGGTTTCTATATGATTTAGGGCTAAAGGATCAACTCTTAAGGAGGATTTTGTTTCATATTTTTTCCTAAAAAATATGTAGGACCAGACAGATGCAATGTAACCACCTATTTGTGTAGTGAAATCACTAGAAAGGTAGATAACAAAATGTGGCTTAGCCTCGGCTACTAATATGTCTTGGATGATAATACAACTATGGCATGCATGTAATGCCATCTTTGCATTTTGTAATATTCTTGCTATCTTGACAAAGCTACCATCTAACTAGACTACATCCTTAACCATCAGTTCATCTTTAATGCCAAGAAGGTCAAAAATACATTTAGGCATTACTAAGCTACTAGCTCTAAAATCTATCATGCAATTATGAACTATCTTGTCCCCTATAATCAAAGAGACATAAAAAGGAGGAGGATTGTTTTTCTTACTTTTTTCTCCTTTTTTTGTTGGTTGCATCAAGATTTTTGCATTATTCAAGGTGGTTGAGTGATTTTCTATCCCTATGCTTTCTAGCTCTTGCTACAGTACCTTCTTCTTTGATGGCATAGTAGCAACATCCCACAAGGAGATATTAATAGTATCCTTCTTCATATGATCTACTACATTGAGAGGAGCACCACCTATCTTGACTAGAGCCTTGGGGGCTATAGGGACTGATGACTGACATTGAGAAGTATGAGATTCAGTAGGCTTGTTGTTGCTCATTTTTTTTTATGTTGGGTAGCAATACTTGATTGTTCATTCATCACTGGTATATGAAGAGTAGTACTTGAATTTGAAGACTAATTTGGTGGAGGAGGTATAGTATCCTTAGTAGCTCTTCCTTTACTTTTGGTATTGTGGGCTATAGCATCATGGTCGGCATTAGAATGTTCTTATGGTTGATGGTTCATAAAAGAACAATCACCCTATTGATCTTGTGTGGTTAGTGCTTGGGATGGTTCTACTCTATGGCACATGCAATACCCATAGGAATAATTGTAATAAGCACAAAAATCCTACTCTTGATCAATTTTTTTTTTGATGAACTAATGTTCTTACTAGATTTTTGTTTGTATGTGTAGGGGCATTATCCATACGTCTATTTTGATTGTTTGGAACATAACCCTGACCTTGATTTGGTTGTCTATTATATGTGGAGCCTAAATAATGAGACTAGAAAGTTCTATTGTTTTTATTTTTTTACCTCTCTAAGGTCATCACCTTGTTACTCATCTTTTGCACCACTGAGAGGTTGTCCTTTGGATTTTTTCCTGATCCTACAACTTCTTGTCTATATTTTGCATCAAACTCTACATAGTGTCTTTCAACTCTCCTAGCTCATTGGAAGATGTAGAGGCTATTGGGACTATGGCAAGACGTTGACTTGTGGATGTGATAGGAATAGGGGCTATTGTAGGCTAATGAGTAAGCATGTCTAGGAAGAAAGGCATTGGAGGACTTGGAGCTAAGTTCCCTCCTTGTATCAAGATTTTTTTTGCTATTATAGAAATTTCATACATAGATGGCAAGGTATCCCCTCCCATGGTTTGCACTAGGGTAGCAATATCAATATTAAAAGCTCTAAGATAATGCAAGAAAGCATTATGAGGTGTAGGTTTTACTGTAGTAGGTATCTTATCCCATGTATTTTGAAATCTATAATTAAAATTAGTCATGTATTCATGGGGTGCTCACTTAATGGTAGTTAGCTTCTCATTGAGTGATTGGTGATCACTTTTATCTTCAAATTTTTTGCATAATCTTTCCCCTAACTCATCCCAGTTAGTGATAGAATTATGTGGTAATCCCCTATACCACTATAAGGCTTTTTCCCTTTAAAGATAAAGCTAGAAGTCTAAAAACAATATCATCTTCTGTAATACCATATATATTGTAGATATTTGAGACTTCTTGGATGTGCTCTATAGGAGAAATAAAGGATTCACCTATAAAATCAGGTAGGCTTTTGAGAGGAAATACTAGGATATCATGTCTTTGGGATAAAATAAGAGAACTTCCACCATTGAAGGTGGCAAAAACCTAATTTCTAGCGAGGGCCATGTGAAATAGTGATCTATTCAAATGAGAAGATGATACCCTAGATTGTGACCTATCAATAGGAAGAGTATAAAGAGATCTTGTAGGTGTCTATGTTACTACTAAACTCACTAGTGATAGAGTTGATCTATTTCTCTTTCTTCTAGGATTTGAAAATGAAAGCTTAGTATATTGAAAAGTACTCTAGAAGATGCCCTTGTTTAAGCTTTGGGCATGAATCACAACAACTCTTGTTTGGAAACCAAGATTTAGAGATAGAGTCACCAAGTGCTTGAATGTGAGCCTCTTGAAGGCCTAAAATGCTAAGATCAGCACTATCTCCTTAGCATGAGTTGAAACTCTTTCTTTTAAGACTAGTAAACTAGTATACTTAAGAAATACTTTGATATCATCCCACTAGGTGGACCAAAGACTATTGACGTAAAATTTTGTACCCTTGCCTAAAGTTTTTACCTAAAGGCAACCTCGTGTAACATGGAAATAATCTCAAAAGTGTGGGACTTTGCAATTAGAGAGAGGAAAAGGTAGAAGGAGATGCATGAAAATCAAACTACCTATTCTAATCTAGAGGGGGTGATACATCAAATAGTATGTTCAATCTTATCTCTACCTAGAGATGCATTGTTCATCAATATACTCTCAAAATACATAGTTCAATCTTTGCTCAGCTTAACAGACACATATAGGTTAGAGACCAAAAGAATTCTATGAGGAAAGAGATTCAGTCTATATCATTTAAAGGGAAAATAGATACAATAATATAACTAAAGAGTAGAGGCAATATGTTAACACAAGACAAGAAGATATTTCAAAATATATTAATGAAGAAGAGATATAGTAGAGAGGTATATTCATTCCATAGGAAAGAGGAAATTACAATAGAAAAGTATAGAACACAACTTCTATAGAATTAGAGAGAAGGCCGACCCTTGGAAGGGGGACAAAACTTACTTTTATAGTTCAAGCATAATTGGGAATAATTCAACCTAAATCCAAAGTTCAACTACTACCATTAAAATAATAGAGAACAATCACTACTGATCCAAAGAAGATTTGATCATGTGCATGCCCAAATGTAGAAAATTATATCTGTCATACATTTATGATCTCCAAGAGACAAAAATAGAGGTCATAATTGCATAGTTGAGTAAATGGATAACTTAGGGCAGAAATGGAATGTCCTTTGTATCAAACGAACATGGAGAACATCAAAAGGTGGTTGCAAATGATCTAGGAATTAGTTCACCATTAAAAAATTTCTTCTGATAGTGTTTCAATGTGCCAAATTAGATATGTCATCAATTCAATTGTCAAACTTTCCATGTGGCCCAATATCATCGAAGCATTTTGCCACCTCACCTAGTCTTATATCTTCTCGTTGAATTGTGGGCTAATCTATATTCTTGCATTCAACATGGAATTGATCTTTTGCACTATCACCATAGTTTGGGACAAAAATCTTTGTTGGTTGTGATGTTGCAAAAACTTGAAAACTTGACTGCTTGATGTTGATTGCACCCTCATGATTGTTTGTATTAACTCATCTTCTAACCCTACAAATGAAGCATTCACACCATCACCACTCTAACCTTAGTTTGACCCTAACCCTCTATGAATATGTGATGATCTAAACTTTGACTAAATTATTTGACTTCATAACTTCACAACTTAAACTTTAAAGCTTTTTAATGGAGAGCATTGATTTAATTGATCTGTCCTCACTTAAGGAGATCTTCTTGTCCCTTGCAATGATGCAAACAAATAGGATCCCTACTTCACCACCTTTCCCATTGGTTAATCTTGGCTTCATGCAAAGATTTGAAGAATCAATTAACTTGAACTATTGTAGTTTGATCACAACCTTGCAACTTGAGACTACTTGAGCCCTTAGCTTCATGCAATCACACAAACCATAATCTTTTCCCCTTCATAACTAAAAATTGGATGCTAGTCTTTTGAGCTACAAAGCTATGCTAATTGTTGAGATGACTACATTGCACCTTTGTGACCTACTTGATAGTTAAGTCATGAATTGGAGTGATTGAGAGAAAATGGGTTTCACATCATTGTAGCTTGGATTTTCTCATTTTATGCAAAGGGATAATAAGAATTTAGGGCTATAAGGAAAATTTAGGGTTTTATGTATCCTTAATAGGTTTTCATGGCAATAAATGAATATTAAAATGAACATGATCATGGTTGCCACCTTGGATATTCAAATTTTAGGAAGGGGGTAGAAATGATTAACAATAACCAAGTGTTGAGTCACTAATAGAAAATTTGACCTTAATGTCAACAATCTCCCCCTTTTTCATTAGTGACAAAAACACTTATCAAACCAAAATTTGAATTCTCAAAATTACAAGTCAAAAACTTCCATTATCAACAATTTGTGTTTTCAACTCGATTTTGACATCCTATTGTTGTAGCTCAGTAAATACTCTATTTTTTTTATTTTTCAAAATTTCTTTTGTAAACATATTTTATACTTCATCTATACATATTACTACTCCCCCATACATATATCTATATAATTGGAGTATAATATTCTTCTCTCCCTTTATCAAAAATATTCTTCTTATTATTAATAAGCATATTTACATTTACTTTTCCTATATTCTATATAGATAATCTTTTTCTCCCCCTTATTGACATAAATGCCAAAGGTTTATAATATCTACAAGTTAATACCAAAATTTAATAAGAAATTAGAATGTACCTTTAAGATTAGTACCATATTTTTGTCCCAATTCTCTTGCAATACCTTATTTGCATGCAACGCTATCTAGACCTCTGCTAAGAGTCCCAGCATGTGCTCAGTTATGGAGAAGTTATTATCATGGATGAGAGTCTTTACATGTTCAATGTGCTTTTTTAGTGTATCCATTTTTGGAAGAATCATGCCCTAAATTTCTACAAGTGTGGCCCTAATTTTGCCTTCTTCCCTTAATAATTATGCCTAAAGATTTGTAAGATATCTAATCTTTGTGAATTGTGCAGAAATATAACTTGGATCAAGTGATAGCTGGTGTGCATTACCCTTCATATCCTCATCTATCTTGGATAATTTATCCTTGATCTCCTTTGTGAATATAGATGTGTCACTCAATTTGAAAAATAAAAAAACAACATTATTGATAGATGTTTCCAGTGTAGCAAGAATGGTAGACAATTCTACTTGATCTATAGCAATCTTTTGTACTACTTGCTTCAACCTGTTATTTTCAAATTTTCTTTCAGCTCTCCACATTAGTTTTTCTTTTCCATTTAGTTTTCCATTGTACTTGTGGAAAATTTTAGCTAATTGATCTAGAATAGGTTGTTTCCCATCAACCTCAATATTTAGAGCATCAAAAAATATGCTCTTTATGTCCTTAAGGACCTACCTTTCTTCTTCTCTTCTCTAAGCTTCTTTTCCTTAGCCCTTTTCTTCCAAAGTTCTCCAATAGTGTTCATCTCTTCAAGAGTGGGGTTAGAGGTATCCCAATTTGGAAAAAAAATATCCTCATCCATATTAATTTCTTCCTCTTATTTACCCTTAATCTTTGGAATGGTAGAAACATTTTCTTTACCTTTATTCAGAACTTTACTACTTGGTTGAGACTGATTCTCAACTATCATTGCACTGGCCATGGTAGAAACAATAGTGGAAGAAGTAGGAATAGTACTAAATGTAATAATAGTAGAAACAACACTAACAACAAGAATACCTTGTTGTTTCTTGGTCAATCTTGATGTTGGGAAGACTTGTTGCTGGGCAGATGAAGTGTTAGGCACTTCAGTCATTGAAATACTTAGCAGAACAATCCTAGAGATTAGTTGTATGCTTGGTGTTGTAGATTTTACCTCAACCAACTTGGTAGAAGATTTCTTTGAGCCTAATTGCACTAAGGCTTTTCTTAGAGAATAAGGAAAGGAAGTCATAATCTGTGCTACAATCTTTTCTACATCAAATTCTTCAATAATCTATATTTTTGGAAGGCTTCCTCTACTGGCTTCTCATTCTTCCTCCTCATCATCAAGATTAACATAATCTATTTCATCATCTTTGAGTTCTACTTCTTCAGCATCATCATCTTCACCATCTTTATCATCAACATGCGCAACAAAGTCACTAGGCTTGTATAGCCCATGGATATTCTTCCATATGGTAGTAGTAGACTTCACCACAAATTCAATGTCTTTGAGCAGTATTAGATATGTATTAAATTTGAGTGTGAGCTTCTTCTCAATAGCTTTCAAAATAGTTGTCCATGATATTATCAAATTTTTCTCCCATCTCTACTATGAATTCATTTTCTAATATAATATTGGAGTATCTTTCTTCCATACTATAGATCCTTTAGAAGTGAAAAAATTATGAACATAGAAAAATAAACATGTCAAGAGAGAACTAAAATTAAACAAATTATTCTTTGATAATTGGATGCTCTCCATATTATTGCTCAATTGATTCAAAATAAACTCGACGAGGTCAAAGGATAAGTTGTTCTTCACCACCTTGTATGCTAGGTCAACTGCTTCACATTACACAATGTTCAACTAGATCGAGCTATTAATTTTGTGATATATCACATGGATGCCAAAATTAAATTCCATGTTAGTCACATCACTTAGATTTATGCCTCTTCCATCTCACTTGGCAAGAATTCTCTTGGTCAACTCTGCTCGACCTAGGATTTTAGTGGTCTTTGTTTTGTTCATCATGGGCAATCTAGCGATCTTGTGTATCATCTTCTTGGTTATCAAAATAGGATGATCTAACCATATTTACATGTAATGAACATGGCTAAACATTATTTTCATTCATTTACTTGAAATTCCCTCCACATATGCAGTATATGTGTCAAACCCTTTTTTCTCCAAATGTTTGTACTTAGGTTTTAGAATTCCATCCACACAAATTTTGTTGTATGCCTTATTTATTTCTAAGGTTCCAAGCTCTTGAAAAGAATAGTGATAGAATGCATAGATTTCATACACAAAAAAATACCTTTGGTGGAATTTTTCATTGCACTTCAATGGGTTCTAGTGTCTCTATGATTACTGGACTCAACTTGAATGCAGGAGTCTTGCAATCCACTCCATGAACCAACATCTCAGAACCTTTCTTACCCTTACTGCTAGAAGATTTCATCTCTCAATAGGGTTATAAATATGGAAGAATCTTCAAGAGTAACTACTAAAATAACTGAGAGGCTCTAAATTTTCTCTTAACTCTTTGCTCTAACAATTTGTGTTGAAACAATACAATTTATTTCCTTCTTTTAATGAATTCCTCATCTTGATCACCATTAATGCTTCATACACATATCTACTCAGTGAAAAGTTATCCTCCACCTAGTTTGGTCTTTAATTTTTGAAAGACACCTTAAACTTAGTATAGTATCTTGACTTATTAGGAACTACCAACTCAACATCTGCATCCTGAAAAAGAAAGGCAACTCGACCTTGTTCAATAAGGTCTTGTGACCCAACCTTTCTTGGTAAGGTCTTGCATTTCCATCATCACTTAGTGATCCTTTTGGATCTTGAATGTTGATATGGATCTTTCTCCTTACTCACTAGAACTAACATTAGATGAATTCTTTTGAATCTAGTTTCAGTGATCTCCATAGGGAACTAAGCTAAAATGGTTGAGCCACCCAACTCACTGACTTAGGTGTCAACAACTCCATGATTATGGCTTGCATTCTCTGGAGATTTACGTACCCATTTCTACCTCATTTTTTTTTTAAGTTGTCAACTTTGGCTTTTTTTTCATCCTCTACTCTACCTTTTTCATATAGTTCTTGGCAAGATGTCCAAGTTCTATACAAACAAAACATCTCTTTGTAGTGCCTCTTTGTCTCATGTGATTTTCTACACAATTTTCTCCAATGTGCCCAAACTCACCATGGTAGTGACATCTACACCATGTGTTGTAATCCCATATAAATATTGCTTTCACAATTTTCTCTACTGAGTTTCATTTCTTGGTCTTGCATTCTAAAGATTTGTGTCCTTGCTTGTTGCAATTGTAACACTTTCCTTCAAACTTAGATTTCTCTTTGCATTCACTTGCTCTATGACCATGGTGGGTTTTGTAATTATAACACTTTCCATTGAACTTTTATTTATCATTACTCCAACATTTGTTTGATGTATGATGTAATGCCCTACCTGGAGATCCTTGGAACAAGGATGAAATACAAGCCAAGATGTTTTTTTACAAGTATGAGTGCACAAGAATGCATCCCACACAGATCATACACATTGCAACGGAAGACTTAACCACCAACCCAACCAACAGATCTCCTAATGCCATTACCAAAACTAACACAACATTACAAGAATAGAAACCTGAAAAATGACAACAACACTAAGAATCTCAAAATTTCAAAACTAAGGTAATTTAAGGAAAAGCAAAGGGTACTAGAAACTCTAAAAATTGAACCCAAAAAACTAAGGAAACACCTCCTGATTTCTGTGCGAGAACTTACCTCTAGAAAAATTCTATGTGAAGAAGTGTATCATGCCACATGAAGAAGTACCTTCTCATACAAAGATGTACATAAAAAAGTGTGCACATTTTTGGTTTTACAACCAAAACACCTAAAATTGATGTAGGGTTTCATGTGAGAAAGTACCCAGCCACATGAAGAAACCCACTACACCATGCAAAGACTTGCATCCTCACATGAGAAAGTGCAATCTCATGTGATATCTTAATTAAGCATGCAAACAAAAAAATCAAGAAAAAGCTAAGAAATATAAGTGATGAAATTCCTCCACATCGGGGAGTATCGGATCCACATTTCAAGGTAAGGACACTTGATAAAAGCTGAAATATGGAAAGCCAGAATCTAACCATCTACTAAAATAATGAAGGAAAAGAATAGAGCGAGCATCATATTGTACTAAAAGAAACATCACAATAACTAAAATAACATTGCAATATACTAAAAACAACATAGCAATAATTAAAAACAACATCACAATGTGCAAAACAACCAAACTAAGTATGTCCTTCCTCCCAATCATCAACAGCATCTTAAGACCATTGTGGATCCTATCCATCCCCTGTGCATAACATCCCAAACTACCAACCAGATCATTAGTGTTATCTTATGAGGACATCACTACTAAAATGTGCTACAACATAAGATTAAGGAAATCTAGTGTGCTAATAGTAAAGCATTAGATAATCCGATAAGTCAACCACATCATCTATCATATGCTAAACATAATAATATATGAATGCATCAAATAAACTAGAATCATCTAAACATGATATCCAAGCATTCCAATGAAAGCATAAATCACAAGAAAGAATACTCTGGAACCTGAAGTATCAAGTGAAAACATCCAACAATAGTCGCACTAGGACAAAAGACTATCTTTGTGCACCGATCCCTAGTAGTAGTGTAGGTAGCTATGCCTCCAAACCACATGGTACCCATAGGTCCATACCCATCATGCTAATGGAGATAATGATCCAATCATAAACACACGCAAAGTAAAAATCCATTGCTAACACACATGCCAAGTAGTATGATGACTTAATCCAAGACATAAACAATGCATAAACTATAGGTCCTAGTCAGACACTCAATGGACTACTAAGTAGGGTTCATGGAGAGTCCCATGGCATCTCAAAGCCCAATATTATATCATGTGTGAAAACACTCTCAAGGGACTCCCTTGGAACCATCACATGAATGTGGATCTTTTCATTATCTTATGTTTTAATACCACCTAGTGTTTTATTTAGTTATCACTTATATAAAGCTTCCTCTGCCAACCTCTGGCACCATAATTGTTGAGCTATGAGATAGAAGTCCCCTCCATATGCTACCCTACCCTACCCATTCTCATCCAATGATGAGTGACTATAGGCATGCAAATTCTCAACCCAACCCCAATGATCATAACTTTTGGCAAGTCCACAGAAGGGTGGGCCTTGCAAGTTACCTAATACATATATATGTGTACGTATTCATATGTGGCACACCACCATCATGAAGATCATAACACAAGGATTGGATGATAACACAATGCAAAAGATCACTCAACAAAAAACAACTTGAGAGGATGGATTCTACATGAATCCCAAGGACAATAAAGCATACATCATGAAATCACTTAATCGGCCTCAATCTAGGAGTATGGATTCTATACAAATCCTAATGATACAACAAGACCAAACATAATGAACTCACTCAATCAGCTTTAATTTAGAAGCATGGGTTCTATGCAAATCCTAGTGTCCATGAAGCAAGAACAAAGGTCCAAAAGAAGCCATAACAATACGTATAAAATCACTCAATCAAACATGGTATCAAAAGTGCGCAATGTAACATAAAAGTAAAATAATGGTCTAACTAACATCCTACAGATAATCCAAGTCCATGACCAACATCATGATAAGAAAACTCAAGAAAATAGGGTGGCATTCAAAATGAGGTAAAAACCCTAAAACCACTAAAAATCCACAAAATAATTGAGTTTTAAAACCATATAGAAAAATGGCCAACATAATGGCTCAAAACCCCAAACCCTCATCTCAAAAATAGGGAATATGTTCATACCTAACCAACCAGGTAGATCTAGCAAATAGAAACAGAGGGGAACACTAGGTCTTACCCTCCTAACAAATGGCTACCAAAAATAGAAGTTAAAATAGACATAAAAAAAAATAGGAGATCCCTACCTCACAATCAAAAGGGAAAAATAGGAATCAAAACCATTAAAAAAAAAACCCTACAGAAGTAGCTAGAAATTATGGCAATCTAAGGTCTCCCTGAGTTGGTTCCAATGAGCTCAACCTCACAATGATCCCACAACAAAAAGAAATAGTAAATCCTCATGAAGAGGAATTTGGGTTTTACTCTCAAACTTTCTAATTCAAAAGTAAGAAGTGAGGAATTAAATTCTTTTTTGGATATTTATTCACTTTCTAAGTGAATAATTGATTAGGGCAATTAACCAGCTAGCCTAGTTAAACTCTACATTGACCCAAATAAAAATAGGTTATTCCTAGTAATAGGAATTCATCTATAGAAAAGCTAACAAAAATAAAATTTAATAAAAATAAAAGCCTAAAAACTCATAAATACATAAATTTCCTTAACAACTTTCACAACAATGCAAACCTCTAAATGCACAAACAAACTCACTGGTCTATTCACATAATTCAAATGAGTTTGGATTTAATAATCATTGAAAGGATTAATTAGACAATTAAAATCAGGATATGGCAACCATACAAGGGTAAAATTTGTAAAATATGAATAGCTAAATCACTAACTCTATGTGCCACTGCCAGGGATATAAATCCTACACACTAAACAACATGATCAAGTGCTATTACATATAATAATATAGCCAAAGCAATAAATGCATTAAATCAACTCATTTAACCATTTATTTAATTATATTAAAATATACTATTTACATCACTCACATTCGCATAAAGCATAAAAATGTAGGAAAGAATTAAATAACCATAGCATTAAATCCATCACATAACATAATCAGAGATATGTTCAAATATTGGATAACCAGATATCATCATAAAACACATTGGCATCTAGAGATGGCATTATATTGCAAAATGATCAACTAAATAGCATAATAGTCTAACATTTATGACACTGAAATCAAAGTATGACATTTGACCCTCAAGTCATCTCAAATGTAAAACATAACACAGGTAACAAATATCTCTCAAATCAAAACATAACAAGGTAAATATCCACAACCCATAACCAGTGAATCCAACATGGACAATCCATTTCTAACTATTTAAGCATTTAATAATGGTTGTTTAAACAACATGAAAAAGGCACTTAAAACACAAAAGTGAACATAGTCATAAACATGACTAACCACTACTACAAGAACCTAGTCTAGTGTAGTAGGTTAAATGTACACAGTGAAATCTCTATACACATCTCAAGGTAATCACAAAAACAACATCATGATACCACATCAATCTTAGTAACCACTAGCACAAACCTTAGTGAACCATAAATCACATCATAATCTCATAAGTTGGCCATAAGCATAATCAAAGGAACTGATATAGATACATAAATCCAATCACCCTGATGGGGTAGACCACTCATGGTCACAATCATGATCCATTATCAAGGAGAGATCAAAAAGGTTTCATCCATTGGGATGACTTACAGAAGTCATATGGGAGAGGCACTACATCATCCCCCCCCAAAGACTAGGCTTACTCCTGGAAGCCTACAATCCAAGAGAAGAAAAATAAGCACGCCAAAAGAAATATTAAAAAGAGCAATAGGGATGACTCATTGACTCCTTTGCAAGTCCATCCAAATCATTCCAACATTCACAAACCATCACGTCAACCCCAAAAAGGTCAACCACAAGAGAAAAGGTGTCACATTGACACAAGGTCCTCCAAAAAGGAACCTTTTATGTGCTAGGAAATGTTGGAATTTACAAGTGGGAAGATTTACTTCTGAGAGGGGGGGTGAATCATAAGTAACTACTTTAACTATTTCAAAACATTTTAGCTAAAATCATTCACATGCATCTAATTCATCTAATAAAACTTAAAAGTAAAGACACATGAAAATAGATAATGTATGAATTTGGTAACCCAGAAACCCTCCAAAATGAGAAGGTAAAATTGGGGTGGAGATGACAGCCACAATGTATGACTACAATAATATGTAACTATTCAAGGTTACAAAGTTTGACCAATTCCAATGGTCTACCCTATGAAAGGTTTGTCCTGTTAAAGAATTTACACCCTGTTAAAAGTGACCTGGTTAAAGGATTTACAAACATTCACTTTGAATGTCACCCTATTAAAGGATTTACAATCATGTTAAGGATCTATAATATAGCTGCTAAGCCAACCTATCAACATAGTATTTCCATTCTCATAATACAATGGTTAGAAAGTATGGTAGAATGTCTTGACCTGATGACTTGCAATCCTTAAGTACTAATTCCAAATCCTCATTCTACTCTATCTATTTTGATCCTTGCTTGATCTAATATGTCACTCTTTGAAACTCTAATACTCTATTCTTGATCAACTAAATTCTGCAATGCTACTTTGATCTTCTCTGAGTCTTTACACCCCTTTCTACTTCACTATAATTCACCCTTACATTTCTCACATCCACATGCATAATGTGATTTTTTCCTCCTTTTAAAAGTTTTGAAAACTTAGGGTTAGGTATGAATCTACGATCAATATTTACTCTTCATTTCTCGCTCAATTCTTGTTCTTTTTCTATTGGTTGCATGCCTTCTCTATTTTTCTTATTGGTTGCATGCTAATTACATAGGTAATGCAAAATATTTGATCTTATCTTCAAGATCCTTTGAGATCCATCCTAAGTTGGCTCAAAAATGGTTTACATCTAAGTTTTTGAAGGCACAAACTCATATACTAATTATGTGTTACTTGGCACTTACTAGTTGCTAATGATCAGCACACATAGGAATTTTGTCTCACTCAGCTCCTATAGTAATTATGTTTCACTTAGCATGTATACTCTACTCAGGACCTATAGTGACTCAACATCACTTATCACTCGACACTTAAACTTTGCTCAACACCTAAAGTTCACTCAGCACTTACTGTAACTTAGCTTCTATATTATACTTAGCATCATCTTGAGAATTGGTTAAGTGTGTTGGCACTCAATTGTCAAAACCAATCTGAGACCAACAATCTCCCCCTTTGAAATGAGTGGCAAAAACACTTAACTAAAAACTATGAATCTGATCTCTATGAGTATACTACACATTTTGTTTATCATATGTACAACAAGACTTCAAAAACTTGTTCAAAATTTTGTATACCTCAAAATCATGTAACTCCCCTTGAGCTAATGTGCCATTTCAATAACCAAAACTCTTGTGCTGAATTTTTCTCATGTTGATTTATCTAATACTCTTTGCCTTGTCTACCTTATCATTCTTTTGCCTTTGTTTCTGTGTTCCTTTATTTTGGTTTGATTGTACTCTACCTTTGTTTCTACTCTCCTTTTCACATCTTCTTACAATTTTGCATCCTTTTGGTTGTATAGCCTTATTACTTCCTCAAAATGTGAATTTGAATATCTCCCCCTTTGGATATTCTTTGTTACTTCCATCAAATAATGTAATATCTCCCCATTCTTTTTATATGCAAGAATATATCATCTCCCCCAAAATATTATATCTCCCCCTTTTTGAAACTTATGTCAAAGGGTCTTAAGAATGAATAGAATATTTAGCCAAAAAAAAAATTTACCTCAATGATCATCTTTAAAGAAGCATCCCAATTATCTAAATCAATTTCTAGTGATTAGTGATGGATGGCTATCTCTGCTGCAAGATGTACTAGGCCTTCTAGTGTGGAAAGATTAGGATCTTTCTTTAGAATATTTTCTATATAGGCCATTTCTTTATGGAGTACTTCTAAATGTGGGGTAATGGCATATTGAATTTGTATCAATTTGGCCTTGAAATTGGCCTCTTCTAGTGTTAATATAGCTAACGCTTTCTATGTGTGAAGCATTATTGCAAAATGCTTCTCACTTTGAGTTGGATCTTTGGGTAGCTGTGTGCTAGAAATCTTGAGATTTTGTTCCAAGCTCAAAATCCTTTGGCTAGTTTCTTGTGTGAAGAATGATGAGTCACACAATTTGGAGTATAATGAGAATATATTCTCAAGTACTATTCTGACTTTCTCAACCTTCTTAGTCAATTCAACTTGTGAAAGTGCTATCTCACTAGATATTTTTGAGTATCTCTTGTTTCTTCTTTCTCTCTAGTGCCTTTTGCACTTAATTTATCTATGCTAGGTTCATTTTTCTAGAGTCATAACTAGGTATGACTATTTCTTCATCAAGTGTAGCATCTTTATAGTGAAGTACCCTTGCAACCATGGTGGAGCTTGAGCCTGGTGCTAAAATTTGTAGTGGTATTGCATTAGTGCTCAACTTTTTAGTAGGAGTCCCTAAGATAGGCAAGTTCACCAATGTCTATATTGCCTCCTACTCTCTTTCCTTAGGGGTTTTCTCCTATTTCTTCTATTCTTCTCTACTACCCTAACCAATAATGATGATTTGAGGAGGTACACCTTGGATTTGTGTTGTAGGAACATCTTGTCCTATTTGTTCCTTTACTAGCTCCTCAGTAGTTGTTGTTGCTATGATTGTATGATCAACCTTAGTAGTTTTATCTTGTGCTACTTTCTCTTTAGGTTTATCTTCTATAGCTCTGGGAGGTTGTGAAGGTGGTTCTTTTTTTTCACCTTCTACCTATTGATTTCTTCTATAGCCTTTTGTAACTCTTCAACACTTACCAAAACTAGATTTGTGCGTAATTGTGATTGCAATGTAGTTTGGTGAAGGATCTTTTTGAGATCCTCTACAGTCAATGGATTGATTTTCTAACATAAGGTGTTAGGAAAATCCTTGAAAATTACTATTTCTATAGGTGTTGTATATGGAGGACTTGGTGGTGGTAGTTGGGTGTCTTGGACACTCTATTTTGGCTACTACTCCTCAGTTGTTTCCTCTTCACCTTGTGTCTTCTCCACTATTTCCTCTTCTTTTTCTTTCTCTACCTCCTTCTCTTTCTCATTTTCCTCTTATTCTTCATCATTTATCCCCTCAAAGGGGTTTTCATACCCTTCCTTTACTATATTCAATCCATAAATTAATTTCCACATTTGTGTGGACTTTTGCACAACATCTTCAATTTGGTTTTGTGAAAATTCAGAAGGCTCTGTATTTGGGTGCAAATTTGCTACCATGTTTCTTACTAGCCTTATTTATTTGACCTTTAGTTAGGTTAGGAATTACATGAGCCAATTTAGACTCCTTTATTTCCTTTTCCATTTTAAGGTAATAATGCCATTTATTTTCTATAATGGAGCTTAGTTCCTTAGGCATTGAAATGTCTAGTTCAAGTGGGGTGGTCTTGAACTTAGCCATCATAGTGTAGATAGACTCTTCCACTATGTTTTTTTATTCCTTTGACAGCTTATTAAAATTTATGCTCTTTAAACTAGTTAGATCTACATTAGCTCTAATGTTATTATAAACAGTTTCCAATTTAGACTTCGTAGAATGGCTTACCAATCTGAATTGATCTTCATTAGACTCTATCTTTTTTTCATTTGATTCATGAGGTGCAACATAATTTCTTCTCTTATTTTGTTCTATAGGCCCTCCTTGCTCTATTTTTTTTTCCTTCTCTTTTTCTTTTTCCACCTAGGTTGTTGCCCTAGTATCTGCCTTTGTAGTAGGCTTGGCTAGGCTTGGCTTTGTTGTCTTTTTCTTCCCCTTTGGATGTGCAACTGGCTATTTTTGAGCTTTCCTTTTCTTTGTCTTAGCCTTGGGTGCTTCTTTCTAGGCACCTTCCTCTTCTTTATCATCCTCCCCCATACCTTAGTTTAAAGCAAGTGGTTCCTAACCTTCTTCCTCTTCCTCATCCTCAACTTCTTCACCTTCTTCTTCTTCTTTTGTTCCCTCACCAAATTTGGTCTTTAACTTCTTAACAAGTTTATCTTTCTTTTTTAGTGTGGAGGTAGTCTTCAAATCCATATCCACCTTTTATCTAACCATGTCATAGGTTCCAAAATGTGGTACACTCTTTTATACTTCCTCAGCTAATAATTTTGTTATGGCTACTGATGCCTCATCTATATTTATTTCATAGCCAAGAGATCTTAACCATCTCACTCTTGGTATGGAAGCTTATATATATGTATAGTCAATATCTAAAATAAAGCATACATCATTTACATTTTTTTCTACTAAGGAAAATAGAAATCTTAGCCTTTGCTTCATAATCTTCTTGAAGTCTTCAAAATAGCTAGTCATAAGAGTCTCAAAATTAGCTCCCATTTGTTCAATATATTCATTGACTTGAGCTATTATTAACCTATTTTCTTTCCACACTACTTTACCAATGGAAGGAAACTCATTTTAAACATAGAAGAATATACAAATCAAAATAGAACCAAATTTGCATTGGGCTCCCTTAGTTCTTCTTATAGTTTCTAAATTCTCATTACTCTGTTGCAATTACAGTTCTTCAAGATCATAAGTGTGGTCCTTTTTCACCAATTCATAGCCTACATCTACTATAATGCAAGGCACAGTATTAAGTCTATTGGATTGGTAGAATTTATGTGCAATGACTCTAACAGAAAAGTCAACAAGAAGGTCTTGAATGGTATCAATTATCATCCCTCTTTTGTTCCACTTAGCACCAATATTTTTCTCAATTGCCTCCTTAGAATTGCTCCTAAGGGTCTTTGGCCAATCTAGAGTTGGGTACCTTGTCACTCTTTGTGATTTTCACTGGGCCATCCTCCAACCATAAGCTTCCATCATTTATTTTTCTAAGCACTAGTATGATCCATTTAGTCTTGAATATTGTAGGGAATTCTAGGGCACGCATCAAATCCTTCTTCTCAACAATTTGATATTTATCCTTCAACACTCCATTTTCACACAATTTTTCATAAGCTTCCCTCATCTCCATGTCTCCTATGGCTCCAATATTGCAATTATAGAATCTCCTTACATCTTGAACCATAACTACCTTAGGAGGTATGATAGATAGGGCTCTAGCTAGGTCATTTTTATATGCCACTTTAGGAATTGGGCAGAAATCAGGTTGTTTCACTTCATTAGACACTAGCTGGACCTCAAACAGTTCCTTCTTCTGAGTTTTCCTAGAGCTAGAAGCCATTTGTGAAATCTAGGGTTTGTACATGAAGAAAATATGAAACAGCATAACTCGGCACAAATGTAAATACCTCAAGATCAATGAAATCATGTGGAAATGCTATTGAAATCTACTTAAACATTGGTTTATCTATTGTGAGGTTTCTTTGCAATCTTTTTTGTCTTTGCTCTTCATTTTTGATGAAGAAAAATGATTGAAAATGTGATAATATACCCTATTTTCATTGCATTTAATGCTTAGATCATTTACAACTATCCACTCAGCTTCTGAAGGATTTCTACATTACTCGGCTTCCATTGCCTTTTCATCACTCAGCTTCCATAGGAGTATTATTTACTCAGCTTTAACTAAGATTTCCTCTTTACTTGGCTACCACTACCAACTCAACTCTAACTAAACATTTAGCTTCTACTATTTTGGTAGTTAACTCGACATGTTCTAGAATTTTACTCGACATCTGAGGGCGACTCGGTAACACTTGTAAAATCTTGTAATTTTAACTTTACATCTCTGCTCATGCTGATCTCTTTTTTTTAGTGCTTGCTTGTTTTAGGAACTAATGTATGATAAGCTTTGTAAATAATTTCCTCATGCCTACTCTTTTCTTAGTTTAATGAAGTGTGACCACTTGACTTGTTAGGTGAAGTGATCCCTTCATTTGATGTGCTACACCCATCTTTCTTCTTCCAAGTCTTATTCATTTCTCCTTTGATGTATTCAACATCTACCTTCTCTTTACCTTTGTTGTTCTTTAAATTGGGTGTCTTTGACCTTGTTGGGAAATTCCTAGTGATATGAGTAGTCTTCAAGCAACTAAAACATGTGGTTTGACTCAACCATCTGTTGTAGTTTCCACTAAAATGTGTCCTTATGCAATTTTTAGGAATGTGTCCATATTCTTGATAGTAATGACAGTTATACCTGGTGTTGTAGTCCCAATTGTAGTGATGTCCATGGTTATTTCCCCTTGTTGACTAATTTTGTGTCCACATAGGCTTTGATCTACACTCAAAAGATATATGTCCATACTTCTTGCAATTGTAGCAGTGACCTTCAAATCTTGGTGTTCTGATAGTCCTAGTCTTGCAATCATGTGCTTGATGTCCTTGCTTTTTGCATTTATGAAAATGACTCATATTCTTAGGTTTGTCATGTTGATTGGCATCCTTGCTCCTACATACATTAGAGGTATGTCCTTTTTACCACACAAATCACAAGTAGGTTTAGTGTTCTTACCTTTGGTACTCCTTTCTTCTGTAGTCTTGGATGAGTCTCCTTGTTAGTGCCGGTGTGTCCTACTCTTGATGTATTATTTCTAGCCCTTGGTAATTTCAGTAGTTTCTCAAAGTAGTTGATGGCCTCATTAGGTTTGATGAAGCTCTCTACAATCTCCTCTCTTTTCAGGTCATTTTGCATTTGTTAATTTTGCATCTTTAGTGTAGAGATCTCAATATCTTTGACATTTAGTTCATGGTGTGCATTCATCATCTGACTTAGGGTGTCTACCTGCATGTTTGAAATTTTTGCAAGCTCAATTGACTTTTCTTCCAGTTTGTTGGCAATGTTTCTCTTGTGTTCTTCTAGCATAGCATTGTCTTCAATGGCTCTTTTCTTCTATTCAATTACCTCACAAAGCATCATGGCTTGTGATTCTTGTTCAAGCTTGAGTGTTCTAATTTCTTCTGCTTGGGCCCTATTCTTCTCCATTAGGTCTACTATTGTTGCATTAAACTCCTTAGAATCTCCATTTGCAAATAGTTTTGAGGTGTCAATATCCTTGTATTGTGTATCATTCTTAGTTGTGGCAATCTCTCTTCTTCTCTTTAAGGATTTTCTAAATTCCTCTCTAGCTTCTTCCAAAGCATGTAAAGCAAGTTGTATGTCAATTTTCTAATTCTCTATGATCTTCCCAAGTTTTTAGACTTCCATTTCTAAATCTTTTCTCCAAGCTGTAAGGCTGCTCCTTGTGAGAACTTGGCTTTGATACCAATTGTTGGAATTTAAAAGTGGGAAGATTTACTTTTTTTTTTGGGGGGGGGTGTTAGGGGTGAATCTAATGCAGGAGCATCCAGAGGTATAAGGGAAATCCTATGTCACCCAAAAAAAATGTACTTAGACTTAGTTTCTGTTTCATGTGTTTTCATTTTTGGACACCCATTTGGGTCAAATAAAGGTTCCAACTCTCACAGTTCCACTATCAGTGTGTTAGTAAATCTTGAAAAAATAAGAGTATGTAATTGGCCCATTATTTTGGTAAACTAGAAGGTGTGAATTGGCCAGATGAATGTAACTATGATTTAGAGCATTCCAAAAAAAGAATCAGGTCAAAAGGCCCCACGGTTTCAAAGTTATTGTAGTTTTTTAGGTTTTGGAGACCTCCTAAGAATGCTTCAAAGTTAGGTTATGGGGCATTAAATGACCTTGAAAAGGGTTGAAAAATGGAGAATGAGTGAATCTTTTCCATAGGGCTATAAAGCACTTCGAGAGATTTTCAAAAATGTAAACGATTCGTCAATCAAAGCTATGGTTCAAAAGTTATGCCTCCCAAAAGTTCGGTTACAGTTTCTGGATTCTTCTAGATTTGCGCTGACTTCTAACGCAACTTCTGGAGCCTTCTATTTAGGTAGTGGATGCCTACTAGCACTTTCTAGAATGTATTCCTAGTTCTTAACCCTTTGGGGTCTATTTAAGGAGATTCCTGGGCATTGTAAAAGGTAGTTCAGAGTGGAGTTTGAGAGGAGGTACTAAAAGGAGAAATTATATCCACATTTATGCTATTGTAAGCCCTTAGGGCATGTTTTGAAGTTTTTTTTTTTTGTACTAAATGTACTAGCTTATTTTTCAATTAATAAAAATTTCCCTTTTCTGTTGTGTCCATTCTATTCTTGGGTTGTGTCCCCATCAAGTGGTATCAGAGCTACTTTTCCTAAGTGTGTAGACAGAGCATCGACTGTGAGGCAATTTGCACCAGGACTATGTGGTTGTGGGTTCGAGTTAGAAGATGCCTCCATGAAGAGAGCATGGTGGAAGGACCAGAGCTATTAATCCTGAGGAGGTTAGAGCCCTCCAAAGGCAGGTACAGGCATTGTAAGAGGAGCTCCGTAGAGGAGCAAATGTTGCCACAGGTGACGACAGTGAGGATGACAATAAAGAAGAAGAAATAGGACCAGAAGGGGAATTTGATGGGGAAGTTCTAAATCATGCAGAGGAAAGGCTTTTTAGGGCCATTACTAAGTTTGGGAAAAGACCTACAATTGAAGTGGGTTTATTTTTAGAAAATCTAAAACCAGATGAGTTGATCGATTGGATCAATGAACTGAAAGAATACTTTGAATATAAGGATATCAGCGACCCAGATAGGGTTAAGTTTGCAAAGGCCAAACTAAAAGGCCATGCCAAAATCTGGTGGCAAGAGGTTCAATTGGAAAGAAATAGAAGAGGAAAGGAGAAGATCATAAGATGGGATCGCATGGTGGACAAATTGAAGAAGCGGTTCATTCTTGTGGACTACGAGCTTGATTTGTTTAAGAAGATGCATGGGTTAAAGCAAGCAAGAAGTTTAGTCCAAGAATATATAGAAGAATTTTAAAGACTCTTGACTAGAGCAGGTCATGCAAAAGCAAATAAGGAGAAGGTTGCTCGTTATATCAGTGGGTTGCGACCTAGCATCCAGGAGGAATTAAGTCTGGTAAGAATGACCAGTGTTGAAGAGGCATACCAGTTTTCCCTACAATTTGAAGAGAAGTTGAATAAAAGGTTTGAAGGAAGACAAAGAGGGCATGGTCAAGGAGGAAGGGGAAGCGATAGATCATATGGAGGCTGCAATGAAACTCAAAAGAAAAATGAAGATGTGGGTACTAGTAGGAACCAGAGGAATGAGGGTTTCAACTGCTCTCATGATCAAGACTTTGGAAATTAGAGAGGAAGAGGTAGAGGATGTGGACAAGGAAGAGGAGGCTTTTGTGGTATCTATTTCCATTGCAATGAAGAAGGTCATCGTGCCTCTGAATGCCCTCAATGACAAGGAAGGACAGATAGGAGAGCTGAGGGTCAAGCTAGGGTTGCTCATGTGGATGAGGATGCACAATCATCACATTCAGAGGATGCAGAAAGAGGAGAGACCTTGGTAAATGAAAGAGTCCTACTAAGTGGTGAGATTGAACCAGGACAACGGAGGAGTTTTTTCCATACCAGATGCAAGTGTGAGGATAAATGTTGCGACGTGATCATTAATGGTGGTAGCACTGATAACTTGGTATCAGAAGAGATGGTCTCTAAGCTGAAGCTCAAGAGGGAGAAACATCCCCAGCCCTATCGGATTGCTTGGGTAAAAGATGATCATAAGGTCCTGGTAAGTGAACAATGTTTAGTGAAATTCAAAATTGGGAGTTACCATGATAAAGTTCTCTATGATGTTATTTCGATGGATGTTTGCCTTGGGTAGACCATGGTAGTTTGATAGACATGCATTACATGATGGGCATGCAAACACATACTCTCTAACAAAGGATGGAGTTTGCCACAAATTGAAGCCCATGAAAAAGGAAGGTGAAAAGGTATGTAGCAGTGCTAGGATTTGTCTTGTTGATAGAAGGAAGTTTTTAGATAGCATGAAACATTAGCATATGTGCTATGTTTTGATTCTTAGGAAAGATAAAGAAGGTAGTAGTGAAATACCACTTGAAGTTTCAGATTTACTAAGAGAATTTGGAGATATTATCTCTGATAATGTTCCAAATGGATTGCCACCAGTAAGGCAAATCAGTCATCAGTGTAGACACCTAAATTTGATTACATCACTTTGGTAATCCTATTTAATTAATCCTTTTCTATCCCCTAGCTGATTAATTTAATTAATCATCTATAGTCCTAATTGATAAATCAAATAATTTATTATTTATCAATTAAATCCTTTTCTCCTATCTAATTCCAAAAATCCCCATTTATTAAATAAATCTATTTGATAAATAAAATTCTCAAATACAAAAACCCCTAACTTATCCTTAATCTTCCATTTAGCCTAATCCACCCCATCCACCCATACTAACCTAGCTTAGCCACTAACTCACCCACCCTTATTAATGCCATCTACTTGCACATCTCTAACATCTCTAATCTAATCCTAAACCCAAGCCTAATCCACTCCCTAATGTTGTCACATTCCCTAAACAAGTTTAAGACTTTCCTAAACCAAAACAAAGTCTCCTCTCAAAAATCCCAACCACCAAGTCATGAGTGCTCTTACAAACCATAAAAGACTCTTACAAGCCAACTCATGACTCTTACATCCATATTTCACACTCTTCCCTCTTCCACACTCATTTCTCTTACATACTCAACCCCACTCATCATGCCTTTAACCAACCCTTTACCCTACCCTCTCACACTCATCCTCCTTGTGACAAGTGTCACCTTCCCATTGGTGCTAAACAAGCACAACCATGTGCTCCCCTTTGAGTGCATCTTAGCCCTCCTTAACCATCTCCCCATCCTTGCATTTAAGCCATCCATCCCTCAAGCCCTTAGCCTATAAATTGAATCTCATCCCAAGTCATTTCATCAACAATCTTTGAGCTAAAGTTATCATGCCCTTTTGAGAGCCAAAAGCCATACCCATACCCTTATAATTCCAAATTGAGAGCTCACAAAGCTACCAATTTGCTATTATCCATCCCCACCATTGAAGCAAATTTGAGCATTTGAGCATACATCCCCAATCTACACATAGACACATCTCAAAAAAAAGAGAACAAATCTCATTGAGAGAGCCTATCCATGGCTCACATTCTCATTTGAGTTTATCTTTTCTTTGTCTCTCTTATATGTTATGTTAGTTTAATGTGTAAATGCTTTTATTAGATTAGTATTTCTAGCACATTAGATTAGTGTACGCATTTTGGCATGCTCGGTGGGACCCCGCTATGGGTCATTTTTTTCATCCATTTGAATCTACATGTTGTTTTTAAAAACTAACAATCTAATGGTTTATGTTGTTTGAGTTGTTGCAAGGTTGTTTTCTTGTTTTGTAAGTTGAAGGATGCACTAAAGAGAAGAAGACATACCCTCAAAATTTCAAAAATAACCAAGAAAACAAAAAAATTCTAGAAAAAAACCTGCAATCGTTGGTTCACATCATGCAGTGTCGTCTGTGCAGATTAGCATCTTCGCCTGTTGTCTAAGTAGTTTGGCATCTCTGCCTATCATCTTCATAATTCGACGTCTTCGCCTGTCGTCTCTGCAAAATGTCATCTATGCAAACTCAACCGTCATCTCCACCATCTCAATCGTCGTCTGCGCAAACTCAATCGTCATCTCCACAAGCTCAATTGTCGTCTGCACCTGCATAACCATCGTCTGTGCGAGCTCAACCGCCGTCTCCGAAAGCCTAGACTATCATCTGTGAATTTTGGCATCTCTGCCTGTCAAGCTGTTGTCTCTGCCGCCGCAATCTGCCAACTGTCATCTCCGACGCTGCCAGCTACTTTCTTCATCAGACTGTCATCTGCGTAGATCAGCGTCTACGCAAATTGGTGTCTTTGCCTGTTGTATTATTGTTCAGGATTTGTCGCCTAGTTTTTTACTGTCTTGTTCAAGTCATTGTCTTTGCATGCTTTCAAAACTCTAACAAATGAACCTATAGTTTTTTTTTTTTTTTTTTTTAAAAGAATATAAATCAAAATTTGACTTTTAGTGGTTCCGTAGGATTTAGACCATCTTAAGCATTTTTACGCGTAGGAAAAACAGCAAAAAAAGTTTAAAAAACTTTTCCCATAGTTAAGCTTTCCTTTTTGAAGATTTTGGTGACTAATCAATCTCTTTTTTATCTTATTGCAGGTTGGAGCAACTTTTTGGGTGACTAATCATGTTTTTTAAGTTTTTCATGGAATGAACCTGAATGGTTAAACACACTTTCTATTGAATGAATGTTGCTAAAAAATACACTCTTGAATGCCATGGGTTAAAATCATTTTTTTCTTGAATGCATGATTAAAACAACAAATCTAATCTTAAATGCCAAGGATCAATTAACCATTGCAATATCAAGCACTTCATTTGGAGCTTTTGAAAATTGAACAAAACAAATCTCTTTTCCACATGCAATCTAGGTAAAGTTTGATTTTTGGACATTTAAGAAACTTTGTTAAGTTAAAATACAAATTTGTAAAAATCAATTTGAGTAGTTCCTTGGACTCACCTCTTTTCTAATCACCCATCAAATATTAACCATTGGTTGCAATCTCAGTGCCATTTATGGGGATGGGTCTACTTGAAAAAGGTGTTAAATGTTCCACAATCTAACTAACTCACTTGGTCTTTGAACGTTTGCTTTAACTTTATCAAAATTCTTAAATGACTAAAACTCTAGATTAAATCGATCACACTTCAAGTTTGGGCACTAAAATTGAACAACAACTGACGTGGAGGGCCTCCGGGCGCGCGCTTGAAATTGAATCTCGCACACTTTTTTTTTGGGCTTAAAACAAACTCACACTCAATCTTGAATGCCTTAAATAAAATTAATCGATACTTGACGTGGAGGGCCTCCGAGCGTGCGAGTTTTCTTTTGTTGACCCTAACTCTTCTTATTTTTTGCATTCTTCGATCGATTTACTTTTGTTGGCACTTCAAGTTGGAATTGAACATTGTCTCTTAAACATGAGTGCTTGCAAAGTCTAGATTAGCACACATAAGAGTCAGTTGGTAAAAGAACAAGCGTGTTTTTTAGCCCAAGGTCATCCAAGTCTTCTCTCCCCCTTGTCGTCTTTCGAGGCCATCTTGGGTGCTTATGCCTTACCAACTAGGCATGATTTCTATGATTAGACACCCTTGTTTCTCCACATCTTCTTGGATAAGCTTCACTTTAGAGTCATCTTTGTAGAAAAGCCAGCCATCTTAGGTTATCCCCTTAAGCATTATTAGCTCATCCATCTCATTTAGAATCAAACCATTTAGCCAGCAATCCAAAATCTGCACATCTAAGCTTTCAAAATTATTGTCACCTTGCCAAAAGTTTGCCATTCCTAAAAATTTTCAAAATCCACCAATCTCACCAAGGTTATCCCTTTGACAGAGCTTTGTCTAGGGTAATCAAGCTTTGTCACTTGTTATCCCTCATCACCTTGAGCTAAAGGTTGGGATCCACAAGTGATCAATCTTGTGTTCTTCCTAAAGGATCATTAGTCTATCCTTAAGTTGACACAATCACCACCAAGCTTGCACATAGGAAAGCAGACCTTTTGTGCTTTGACAACATATCTTTGAAGTTAGAATCCCCAACCCAATCCTCCTTAGGTTTTGTCATATAGGTTTTCCTCAACCTAGGAAATCATTTGCATAGAGAAGTCTTCCCCCTTTTGCATCCATCAGTATCATTGCATCTCATCCCTAGGAGCAGTTTTCATGCCACCCGTCACTCGCTTAGCCAAGAAGAAAGAAACAATAGAGCCCTATCATTTGGATTGAACAGCCTCACCCCCCTTGAGCACTCAGCCATCCTTCAGCCCAGAGAAAGCTATGTCATCACCTACTAACATTGAAGCTTTCATGAACCAACCAAGAAATGCAGTATTGGTAAACGCCATTATAGACCAGAACAAAGAGACAATCATGGCTAATTTTTGAAGGGACAATGTAGGAACCTTTGACTTTGGAAGACCCCCTCCATTATCAGATCCATCTCACCCATTGTTTGAGCAGCTACCACCACTCCATCCTTGGTTCATACCTCTCCGCTCCAAACCCCCTTTACCCAAAACACCTCACCATTCACCCCCTTCACTATTGCTACTGCTCCCCAACCCAGCCTTCCAAATCCACCCATTTCCCAAATCAGTGCTAGCATCTTTGGCCAACCTCAGCAATATACAATAGGGATTCCACCTATGGCACCACGTAATCTACCTTTCATCACCCCCAGCTTTTTCACCACAGCCCAAAGCATAATCCCATCATTTCCATTAGGTCTTGGGAGCTCAATACCATCAGCCACAAATCCACAAGCTACTACCTTCACTCCACAAAGCTATCAAATCCCACAAGCTACTGCCAATTTTCTACCAAGCTCCCAAGTGACCCCAGCCCCTGTCACCACTCTACCAAGCTTCCAAATCCAGCTACAAAGCTATCAAACCCCATCAGTTCCATTTCCAAGCTTTCAATTCCCACCACCTCCACCACCAACTAATCCATTACCTCCAATTACCAACTACTTTTCAATGCCACTTCTAGGAGGTAATCCACCACCCTAGCCAACCACCAATTATTTGCAGATACCATCCCAAATGGGGGCACAACCCACATATATTGGTCAAACCCCACAAGCCCCCCGATCCTTTCCCCAAGCCTCACAACCTTCTTATACCTTACCTCCACAAAGCAATCCATTTATCCCACAGCCATCTTATGTTCCTCAATCCCAACCTCAAATCCCATATCAATAGCAAGCCTCGTAGCACATGTAGAAATATGCGCCACCTCCCCCTCAGCAACCCATCATCCACCATGCAGCTTCCCAAACAATGTACAATCCCTATCAGCAAATCCCTCAGAGCCATCCATATTCAATGGCCCCATCTAGCGCATACCTACCTTAAGGCACTCCTACATTGGGGGCACCCCAGCCATCACCTATCAATTCAGAATGGGAGCAAATGAAGACAGCTTTGAAAGCCATCCAAGAAGGGAATGATCTGAAGACATTCAAGTTGTAGAATGTGTGTCCTTACCCATTTGACAGAGCCATTACCACGACACCATTTCCCAAACACTCTGAGGTACCAAAATTTGACAAATTCAGAAGAAAAGGAGACCTTGTCACACATATCAAAGAATTTTACATGCACTGTCAAGACATGGCATACAATGATGTCTTCCTCTTGCGCCTTTTTCTCAAAATCTTGGCTGGACCAACTCTTGAATGGTTTTACAGAATCCCCTATGGCACAATTAAAAACTTTGTTGAATTATCTGAGGCATTCATAGCCCAATATGCCTGTCTTGTTGAAACAGAGCTATCAATAGTTGATCTTGTCCACACCAAGCAAAAAGGTGGAGAAAGCCTTGCCAAATACCTACAAAGATGGCAAACCCTTACCACCCGCATATCCTGTACCTTGCCAGAATGCCATGTGGTGAAAATGTTTATTGATAATGCCCATCCTAGTTTGGCTCACCACATCACCATGAACTGTTTGCAGACCTATAAGGATATCAAAGAGAAAGGAATGATCCTTGAGCAAGGACTCATTAAAGATGGTGTGGTCAAGATTTACAAAGAGGCCAACCAAAATCAATCACATTCCAATGACAAGTCTAGGTATTGGAACAAAAACAACCATGTTGCAACAGATGGGATTACTTACACCAGACATGTGAATATTGTTGGTCCTTCTCAAAACCAGTCTAACCCACCATATCAACCAAACAACCAACAAGCTATCAATTACCAACAACAGAATAACCAAAGCTATCAAAACCGCAATACAAGACCCAACTTTCAAGGTTCTAACAACCAAGCTAATGCCATCAATGTAGCTGCAGGGCAAAAACCCAGATTCCAACCTGCACCTAGAAACTATACACCCCTTGGTGAGCCATTGGATGTCATTTTGAGAAATTGGCTAAGGAAAACCTCATCAAATTTCCTCCTACCCAGCAAATTGATCCAAGCCAATCCAAAGCTGCATGGTACAAGGACAATGAGTATTGCAAGTTCCATAGGGTAAACGGTCACACCACCCTTAGATGCATGAAACTGAAAGATTATTTGCAGGACCTCATTGATCGGAAAGAAATCAATGTTGGTGCCCAAACCTCTCCCAATGCAGGCTTACAGATTTATCAAAATGCTTTTCCTCCACACAACAACCAAAATCCTAGAAAAGCACCTATCCAAAACAACACCAACAACTGCCAGCCAAACCAACAACATGGGAAGAAAAATGACCACACTTCATCCTATATAGACTATGGTAGCCTTATAGGTTGTATATCTGAGAAAGAGCCTTCTGTCAATGTTATCAATATCCGAGGACCAGATAATGAGTGTGTATTCAGCACTCGAAGAGCACAATTTAACATCGCAAGCCCACTAGTTTCATCAACACCATTAGCTCCATCAAAAAGCCAGTACAATATCTTGGAACAGCTTGGGAACATGCCAGCCCAAATCTCCATTTTAGACCTTCTCCGCACTAGTCCTGTGTACAAAGACATCCTTGATAGTGCTCTCATAGAATCTCGTGTCCCTTTTGATATCAATGCTACTAATTTTCATAATCTTGTTGGACACCTTTCATCCTCATGTGCCCTATGTTTCAAACCCACCGACATACCTACTGTTGAGCCAGATCACACCCTTCTGCTTTGCATAGCCATCATGGTATCCAATTTCGCTATGAAAAGAGTAATGATAGATAATGGATCAGCCTTGAACATTTGCACCCTAAAATTCATAAAACAAGCTAGGTATACTGAGGCAGATATGATCAGTGAATTTATCACCATCAAAGCTTATGACAACTTGGAAAGAACCACAGAAGGGACTATTTTGCTACCAATCAAGGTTGGGCCAGTCATCCAAGAGATAGTTTTCCATGTTGTTGATCTAAACCTACCATTTAACATCCCCTTTGCTTACTGCAATGTAGTTCAAGCTTCATATATAAACCATTGCCCTAGAATAGACATCGGCATAGCCATCGCCAGCTCATCCCACACTTGTAATGATGCAGAAACCATCCTCGCCTCCACCCTATCTACTGTAAAGATCAACAAAAAAGGCTATGGAGAATATAGTCTGTCAGATGCATTTTCTTTTGGAGCAATCCCACTTGATCCACATACCCATGGATGGCCAACATATCACAAAGATAAGGAGATTCCACCTCCTTGATACAAACATTTTTGCCCAACCACCTTTGTGTCCTCAAAAACCCCTCTTCATGAAGAGCTCACTCCAGATATCAACAATTGGTTACATAAGGATGCACCTCCAAGAAATCAAGCACGCCTTGATCACTTCAGCCAGAAGTATCCCCAAGACCATTAGCTCATCACTGAAAAATGGAACTATCAAGGAGGTGGACTAGGACCAGAAGAAAGGGGCATGCAATGTCCCATCGAAGCACATAACTAGGAAATGAAGTCAGGTCTTGGCTTTGGCATACCCACAACTGGGGGCACCAATGAGAATGGTCATGCTTTTTTGAACATCCACTGTGACCTTGTCAAAATTGAAGACATTCCTGAAGAAGTTGAAAAGAGAGCCTACGACGATATCCAAGACCAAATGTTCCTAGGAGACTCTGTTCTCTGAGAACTATCCATCCATCTCATTGACCTACCACTCGCTCATCCAAACCTCATAGATTGGGACCAACCAAGTGTCATACATATTGATGAGTTCGCATCAGAGGAAGTGCTTCTAAGATTCATGGGAGCCGAAACTCCTCATAAGAAGAAAAAGCCAGATTCTGCCTACATCTACAAGCTAGATCCAAAGGGGTATTTTGGAGAAAATCCCCAACCTAGTTTTGATACACCCAAAACTGGAACTAAGGTAAATCTGGGACTAGCTAAGGCAACAAAGAGAACCCCTTAGCAAGAAAATCCAGAGCCACAAGTAGAACATGAGGATTTAGTATTGCCTCCTCAAGATAACTGACCAGAGGTGTCATCTATTCTAATAGAGGATACTAGAAAAGTCAACATTGGTTCTTCAGAGATCCCTAGACTTGTTCACATTGTTGCATCCCTATCACAAGACCAAGCTGACCCCCTCTTTGAGGTTTTACAAGAGAACATTGGCCAATTTTCATGGTCATATCAGGACATGCCAGGACTTGATCCAAAGCTTGTAGTTCATCATCTTGCAGTCGATCCAAAGATCAAGCCCTTCAGACAAAAGCTTAGAAAAATGCACCCCAAGGTGGCATTACTGGTCAAAGCTGAACTAGAAAGAATGTTAGCTGCTAAGGTTATTTGACTTATCGACTACTCAGAGAGGATCTCAGACATGGTCCCTATCACTAAGCCTTCCGATGACATCAAAATTTGCACTGATTTTAGAGATCTTAACAAAGCTTGTCCAAAAGATGATTTTCCCTTGCCCAACATAGATATGATTGTAGATCTTACAGCTGGACATGAAATTTTGTCCCTTATGGATGGATTTTTTGGGTATAATTAGATCAAGATTGCAGAAGAGGATTAGCATAAGATAGCATTCACTACCCCTTGGAGAACCTTTTACTACACCATGATGCCTTTTGGCCTAAACAATGCTAGGGCTACCTATCAAAGAGCTATGATAGCCATTTTCCATGATCTTATCCATAGCATTTTGGAAGATTATGTGGATGATATCCTAGTCAAATCTCACACCTTCATGGATCATCTTGTTGACCTGGAGAAAGTCTTTGATAGGTTGTCCCAATATATCTCATGCTAAATCCCAAGAAGTGTGTCTTTGGGGTCACATCTGGCAAGCTTCTAGGCTTCATAGTTTCTAAACGAGGTATAGAGATCGACCCCAAAAAGGTCAAGGCTATCTTAGACATGCCTCCTCCCCAGACACTGTGACAACTTCGTTCTCTTCAGGAAAAACTTCAATCTGTCTGGCGCTTCATCTCCCAGATTGCAGATAAGTGTACACCATTTTCACACTTGCTAAAGAAGGATGAGAACTTCAAATGGGATCCTTTATGTCAGCGCAACCTCGATCAGCTCAAGCAGTATCTAGCCAATCCCCCTATCTTGGTCCCACCAGTTCCTGGTCGTCTCTTGATCTTGTACATATCAGCAACACCTACTACTCTAGGGGCACTTCTAGCACAACATGATGATTATAGTAGAGAAAGAGCCATCTACTATATCAGTAGAACCCTAGTTGGTTATGAACTCAATTATACTCCTATGGAAAAAGCTTGTTTGGCAGTTGTTTTCTCAACTCAAAAGCTTCGCCACTACATGCTAAGTCATACCATCCAACTAGTCTCTAAGATTGATCCCCTCAAGTATATGCTCTCTAGAACAGCACTCATAGGTTGGCTAGCAAAGTGGGTTATGCTACTAAGTGAGTTTGACATCCATTATGTGGACAGAAAGGCAATCAAAGGGCAAGCTATAGCAGATCACCTTGCTGATGCACCTCTAGTAGATGCATATCCTTTGCTCACAAAATTCCCAGACGAGCATATCTGCTTAATTGAAGAATAGCCCCCATGGAAACTTTATTTTGATGGCTCATACACATCTCATGGATCAAGGGTAGGAATATTATTAGTTACACCTCAAGGAGATTACATTCTAAAAGCCTTTAAGCTACAATTCCCTAGCACCAGCAATATAGCAGAATATGAAGCTCTTGTAGCAGGATTAAAGATAGCTGCAGAATGGAATATCACTGAGTTATAAGTATTTGGTGATTCTCAACTCATCATCAAGAAAGTCCTAAATGAATATCAAACCAAAGATGAAAAGCTATTACTCTACAAAGAGCTAGTTGATCAACTGACCCAGCATTTTCCAAAGCTTCAGTTTACACAAGTGCCACGAATGTAGAATAAGGCAGCAGATGCCATGGCCACTATCAGCTCACTCTTGGAAATTCCCCAAGAAGCTAGACAGTATGAGTTTTTAGTCGAGCAGCTCCTCACACTCGCCTATGTGAACGAGGATTCAAACCGTGTTTGTGTCTTGGTTGGTCCCCAATCCCCTTGGTACCATGAAATTCACACTTACCTTAACGATGGTATCATATCTCCTCACCTCACACGTACCCAATGCCAGAACCTCATCCAAAAATCATCCCGCTATGTTATCAGAGCCAATACCCTATATCATCGGGGTTATCACGATACTCTCTCTCGATGTTTAGATGAAAATGAGGCTGCAATGGCATTAAAAAAAGTACACTCCAGACTTTGCGGTGCCCACACGAGTGGTATTTTCCTAGCATGACAAATCCTTAGATCAAGCTACTATTGGCCTACCATTGAAGAAGATTCCTGTCACTTTGTCAGAAAGTGTCTCCCATGTCAGCAACATGCAAATCTTGTGCACGCTCCAGCACAAGATCTATAGCCTATTGCACCACCTTGGCCTTTCACTTGTTGGGGCCTTGATCTAGTTGGAACTATCACACCTCTTTCATTTGATAGACATAAATAAATAATAACAGCTACAGACTATTTCACTAAATGGGTGGAAGTAGTCCCCCTAGTCTCAACTACAGGAGTTCAGGTCTCCAAGTTCATCTTGTACCACATTGTTTGCCGCTTCGGCATCCCATCCACCATCTTCACTGACCACGGAGGTAACTTTGAAAATCTCAACATGGAAGAATTATGCACTTCCCTTCGCATCCATCACCAATTTTCTAGCCCATATTTCCCTCAAGGTAACGGCCAGGCAGAGGCAACTAACAAAACCCTCCTCAAAATCCTAAAGAAAGTTGTCAATGATTAAGGCCGTGATTGGCACCTACAAATAAATCCAGCCCTATGGGCCTATTGAACTTCCTTTTGTACATCTACAGGCACAACTCCATACTCCCTAGTCTATGGTGCCGAAGCGGTATTACCTATAGAAGTTGAACTTCCCTCACTATGCATATCTTTGTGAGGGAAAATCTCAGATGAAGAATATAGAGTAGCTCAGCTCACCCAGCTAGATCTCTTAGACAAGAAGAGACAACAAGCCTATGACCATCTCACAGTCTACCAAAATCATCTCAAAAGGAATTTCAACAAGAAGGTGTTCCCACAACACTTTCAGCCAGGTGACATGGTCCTCAAAGAAAACATGAAAGTCCAAGAAGATCGAGAAAAGAAAGGCAAGTTTGAACCTACCTAGCTTGGTCCTTATGTTGTCACTACTTCCTTTGGCTCCGGAGCCTATCAACTATCTACACTAGAAGGAGAACTCTTGAATGATCCTACTAACATCATTCATCTCAAGAATTTTTATGCCTAAAGATCCTTGGTATACCCAGCTTTTGAAAAATACAAAAAAAAATAATAATAATAAAGAAAAATAAGCATCCAATGGTGAAAACTTGGCAATTCAAGCGCCTTGGATAGGTACCTTGGTGAAAACTTGGTAATTCAGGCACCTTGTTTACTAAGACTAATCCATTATCTATCACTATCCTATCCCTCATCCATTCACCCACCATCCCATAAAACACCTGCTTGTTTCCTTGGTGTTCCAACCAAATATCCAAAATCTAATGGAGCTTGTAAATACCTCCTGTACAGCTTGTAAAATCTTGTACCAAAGCTTGTATTATACCTTTTAAATCTTGTACCATACCTTGTATATCCAAATCTTGTCCAAAGCTTGTACCATACTCCATCTTGTAGATAATCTTGTATCCTAGCTTGTATCCTATCACATGCACACAAAGAATCCCATTTTCCTTAAACTTTTCACAAACCATCTAGCTATCCACCTATCAACTATTATAGACATCCCATCCTTCACAAACATTTCCATCTCACAAAAAACCAAAACATGAACAAACTTGTACATTTGTAGCATATCTTGGTCCGTCAACCTATACATCCTCTTTACCTTAGTACCATTGTATCTATCCAGCGTTCATGTCAGTTTTTCCTTGATCAACATCTTGCACACATTGCACAACCCTTGGTCAGCTATTCCAATGCATCCTTTAGCTAGATCTCCTATCACCAAAGTGTTATCCTTCTTATTTTAGCTTGCCAGATGCATCACTCATCCAGATCCATCAGCTTAGGTGCTCTCCAATAGATCCTTGCAAGATATAGCTTTCCTCATGTCTGATCTTGGTCCATTAGTACCTCATCCTACCCATCTCATTGGCAAACGGTTCTCTTTTGGATTTTCACTTTCTTTTGATTTGGGATCTTCCCTTTTAGGTCTTGAAGTATCTTTTCCAAGAAATCTCCTTGTTCCCTCCTCAAGGTTGCCACAATCTTCCATATCATGGTATGCTGCGAATGGGGCAATTAGAGCGTAAGGTCTTGATCAAGTCTTTTGTTTGTTTTTATTTTCTACTTGTGGGTCCTCCAGTGTCATTTCCACACTGCTTCCTCTAGGATTCATGTGTGATGCTGGGGCAATCTTTGTGTGTTTGTTTTGAGTCAGTTCATCAGTCCTTTGGATGGTTGGTGAAAAGGCCTTGATGTTCTTGGTAACCTTGGTAATTAACCAATAGTCCTATAGCAAATATAGTGCTCAACTACATGGTGGTACTTCTCGTTGAAGTATCCCCCCGCTCAAAAAGCTTCAATGGATTCCCTTCATCTCCATTATCCCCCATCCATATCCAACACCTATCCCAGCTTATGCATCAGTATCTCTTTGGATCACTCCTCACACTTAACTTTAGGGATCCACAATCCTAGTCTTAGGGATCCACCAATCAAATCAATCCACCAAGCCTCATCTTTCGAGATCCACAATCCTAGTCCTAGGGATCTCTGAAACCCATCTTCCGCCAATCTGACTCTTTGAAACTGTTGCATCAGCTTTTTCCATCCCATCATCCATCTCCCTATCCTGGATTCTTTTTATAGTGCTCCACTCCTCCATCCCCCCCCCCCCCCCCCCCAATCCTGGAAAGTCTTAAGCTTGCTTTACTCTTGTACCTCTAATTTTCCCTTTATCATTCTCCCGTAGTGAGAGTTTGAGCTAATTTAGCCCCTTCTCTTTGCCAACTTATGTCTTAGCTCATCTCAATTTCTTGTACTTTTCAAGAAGTTTTCGAGCCTTCCTTTCTGTCCCCGCCGCCTTCTTGAGGGGGCATCATCTAAGTCTAGTGTCTCCTCTTCTTATCCAAGACTGGGGCAACCTTGTTGCCAAAATGTCTTCTTCGTGTTGTCTTCATTCAAACTTCTTTGAAATAGTGTTGTCTCAACACTATGTCAAAGAGGGGCAAAATGTAGACACCTAAATTTGATTACATCGCTTTGGTAATCCTGTTTAATTAATCCTTTTATATCCCCTAGCTGATTAATTTAATTAATCATCTATAGTCCTAATTGATAAATCAAATAATCTATTATTTATCAATTAAACCCTTTTCTCCTATCTAATTCCAAAAATCCCCATTTATTAAATAAATCTATTTGATAAATAAAATTCTCAAATCCAAAAACCCCTAACTTATCCCTAATCCTCCATTTAGCCTAATCCACCCCATCCACCCATACTAACCTAGCTTAACCACTAACTCACCCACCCTCATTAATGCCATCCACTTGCACATCTCTAACATCTCTAATCTAATCCTAAACCCAAGCCTAATCCACTCCCTAATGTTGTCACATTCCCTAAACAAGTTTAAGACTTTCCTAAACCAAATCAAAGTCTCCCCTCAAAAATCCCAACCACCAAGTCATGAGTGCTCTTACAAACCATAAAAGACTCTTACAAGCCCACGCATGACTCTTACATCCATCTTCCACACTCATTCCTCTTACATCTCTCTTACATACTCAACCCCACTCATCATGCCTTTAACCAACCCTTTACCTTACCCTCTCACACTCATCCTCCTTGTGACAAGTGTCACCTTTCCATTGGTGCTAAACAAGCACAATCCATGTGCTCCCCTTTGAGTGCATCTTAGTCCTCCTTAACCATCTCCCCATCCTTGCATCTAAGCCCTCCATCCCTCAAGCCCTTAGCCTATAAATTGAATCCCATCCCTAGCTATTTCATCAACAATCTTTGAGCTAAAGTTACCATGCCCTTTTGAGAGCCAAAAGCCATACCCATACCCTTATAATGCCAAATTGAGAGCTCACAAAGCTACCAATTTTCTATTATCCATCTCCACCATTGAAGCAACTTTGAGCATTTGAGCATACATCCCCAATCTACACATAGACACATCTCAAAAACAAGAGAACAAATCTCATTGAGAGAGCCTATCCATGGCTTACATTCACATTTGAGTTTGTCTTCTCTTTGTCTCTCTTATATGTTATGTTAGTTTAATGTGTAAATGAATCTATTTGATAAATAAAATCCTCAAATCCAAAAACTCCTAACTTATCCCTAATCCTTCATTTAGCCTAATCCACCCCATCCACCCATACTAACCTAGCTTAGCCACTAACTCACCCACCCTCATTAATGCCATCCACTTGCACATCTCTAACATCTCTAATCTAATCCTAAACCCAAGCCTAATCCACTCCCTAATGTTGTAACATTCCCTAAACAAGTTTAAGACTTTCCTAAACCAAATCAAATTCTCCCCTCAAAAATTCCAACCACCAAGTCATGAGTGCTCTTACAAACCATAAAAGACTCTTACAAGCCCACTCATGACTCTTACATCCATCTTTCACACTCTTCCCTCTTCCACACTCATTCCTCTTACAACTCTCTTACATACTCAACCCCACTCATCATGCCTTCCTTGTGACAAGTGTCACCTTCCCATTGGTGCTAAACAAGCACAATCCATGTGCTCCCCTTTGAGTGCATCTTAGCCCTCCTTAACCATCTCCCCATCCTTGCATCTAAGCCCTCCATCCCTCAAGCCCTTAGCCTATAAATTGAATCCCATCCCAAGCCATTTCATCAACAATCTTTGAGCTAAAGTTACCATGCCCTTTTGAGAGCCAAAAGCCATACCCATACCCTTATAATGCCAAATTGAGAGCTCAGAAAGCTACCAATTTTCTATCATCCATCTCCACCATTGAAGCAACTTTGAGCATTTGAGCATACATCCCCAATCTACACATAGACACATCTCAAAAACAAGAGAACAAATCTCATTGAGAGAGCCTATCCATGGCTCACATTCTCATTTGAGTTTGTCTTCTCTTTGTCTCTCTTATATGTTATGTTGGTTTAATGTGTAAATGCTTTCATTAGATTAGTATTTCTAGCACATTATATTAGTGTACACAATCAGATAGATCTGATTCCAAGAGCTAGTTTTCCTAACAAGGATGCTCACAAGATGACTCCTACTGAAACAGAGGAGCTAAATAGACAGGTTCAGGAGCTATTGAGGAAGGGCTTGATTTGAGAGAGCCTGAGTCCATGTGCAGTACCTACAGTACTCATACCAAAGAAAGATGGAGAGTGGAGGATGTATACAGATTCTTGAGCTATAAATAGGATAACCATCAAGTACCGGTTTCCTATTATGGACTGCTTGAGTGGAGCTCAGTACTTCACAAAGATAGATTTGAAGAGTGGTTATCACCAGATATGGATTCAAGAAGGAGATGAGTGGAAAAAAGCCTTCAAGACCAAGGAGAGTCTTTATGAGTGGTTAGTCATGCCCTTTGCATTGACAAACGCCCCAAGCACCTTCATGCAGCTCATGAATGAGGTACTTAAGAAGTTCTTGGGAAAATTTGTTATTATTTATTTGGATGATATTTTAATTTTTAGCAAGACTTTGGAAGAACATTTACTGCATATTCATAGTGTCCTTGAAAGGCTAAGGGAAGAGAAACTATTAATTAATCTGAAGAAGTGTATCTTTGCAAAAAGGGAGTTAATCTATTTGGGGTTTGTTATATCACCCGAAGGTCTCAAAATGGATTCAGAGAAGGTAAAATCCATCTTGGAATGGCCTACTCCAAGGTCTGCTACTAAGGTAAGATCATGTCATGGTCTTGTTAGTTTTTACAGGAAGTTTATTAAGAATTTTAGTGGCATATGTGCACCCCTAACTAATACAATAAGAGGGGATAGAAAAGAGTTCAAATGGATTGCAGCAGCTGCGAGAAGTTTTGAATTGCTGAAGAAGAAGGTGACAAAACAGCCTGTGTTGGCACTTTCAAATTTTAAAAAAGTGTTCTAGGTGGATTGTGATGCTAGTGGCATCGCTATTGGGGCTGTATTAAGCTAAGAAGGTAAGCCTATTGCATATTTTAGTGAAAAATTAAATGATGCAAAGAAGAAGTATTCTGTTTATGATCAAGAGTTCTATGCAATAGTTCAGGCCTTAAAGAAATGGAGGCATTATTTATTGCCAAATAAATTTGTCTTGTATACCAATCATTAGGCATTACAGTACCTAAATAGCCAAGGTAAATTGAATCAGAGGCATATGAAGTAGGTAGAGTTCTTGCAGAGCTATACATTTGTGTTGAAGCATAGAAGTGGAAAATCTATCAGGGTTGCAAATGCACTAAGTAGGAGACAGTTGTTGCTTACAGTAATGCAAGTTGAAGTAGTTGGGTTTGATGAACTCAAGAATTTGTACCCTAAGGATCTTGATTTTTTTGAAGTATGGAAAGCTTGTAAAGAGCCTGTTGTTGTAAATAGAACCAAGTGGTTAGACTATTTGATTCAGGATGGCATGTTGTTCAAAGGTAGTCAATTGTGCATTCCAAGGAGTTCCATGAGGGAAAATCTAATTAAGGAGAAACACAGTGGAGGGATGGCAAGACATTTTGGTCAAGATAATACCATTGCCATTCTTAGAGAACATTATTTTTGGCCTCAAATTTCACAGGATGTGAAGAAGTTTGTACAGAATTGCCAAGTTTGTCAAGTTGCCAAGGGGTTTAGTCACAATACTAGCCTATATCATCCATTGCCTATTCCATCAAGGCCATGGGAGGACATCAGTATGGATTTTTTTCTTGGATTACCAAGGACACAAAGGGGTAATGACTCAGTATTCGTGGTGTTTGATAGGTTCTCCAAAATGGCACATTTCATTCCATGCCACATAACTAATGATGTTGTCCATATTGCAGACTTGTTTTTCAAAGAGGTGGTAAGACTACATGGTCTTCCAAGGAGTATAGTTTCTGATAGAGATACTAAATTTGTGGTGTATTTCTAGAGGATATTGTGGAAAAAGTTGAGAACAAACTTGAAATTCAGTTCCACGCATCACCCACAAATTGACGGCCAAACAGAAGTGGTAAACAGAAGTCTAGGCAATTTGTTGAGATGTTTAGTTGGGGATAAGCCCAAGGGATGGGATTTGATTCTACCAAAAGTAGAGTTTGCTTACAATAACTCTATAAATAGGAGTACTGAAAAATCACCATTCCAAATTGTATATGGGAATAGCCCAAGGACTGCACCAGAATTGAGGAAGATAGAGCAAGGGGAGAGGACAATTGCTGAAGTGAAAGAATTTGTTGAACATATCAAGTGTCTACATAAGGAGGTTCAGGCACACATTAACAAGATGAATCAAGAGTATAAATCTAGGGCTGATCAAAGGAGAAGACATAAGGAATTCCAAGTAGGGGATCTAGTCATGGTGCACTTATGAAAAGAAAGATTTCTAGCCGGTACTTACAACAAGCTGAAAATGAAGAAATTTGGCCCCTACAAAATTTTGAAGAAACATGACTCAGGAAATGCATATGAGGTGGAGCTACCAGATGGTATTCACATTTCTTCCATTTTCAACATTGCAAATTTAACAGAGTATCATGATGATGGTGCAGATGAGGAGCTGGTGTTAGAGCCATGTCTGACTCTTGCTTCTAAGAAGGAGGAGATAGAAGACATTCTAGATCATCATGTGGGTAGGAGTACCAAAAATAGGTAGTATGAGGAGTATTTGGTGAAGTGGAAAGGACAGCCGATCGAGGACTCAACTTGGATTTCAGCAACTGAGGTTTCCCATTTGGGATTTCCTCTACCATTCATAAAGTGACAGGGTCACTTTTCAATCTACCCTGGGTGTCTGATGCAAGAGCATCTAGAGGTATAAGGGAAATCCTATTTCACCCAAAAAAAATGTACTTAGACTTAGTTTCTATTTCATGTTTTTTCATTGTTGGATACCCATTTGGGTCAAATAAAGGTTCCAACTCTCGCAATTCCACTATCAGTGTGCTAGTAAATCTTGAAAAAATAGGAGTATGTGATTGGGCCATCATTTTGGTAAACTAGAAGGTGTGAATTGGCCATATGAATGTAATTGTGATTTAGAGCATTCCAAAAAAAGAATCAGGTCAAAAGGCCCCACAGTTTGAAAGTTATTGCAATTTTTTGGGTTTTGGAGAACTCCTAAGAATGCTTCAAAGTCAGGTTAGGGGCATTAAATGACCTCCAAAAGGGTCAAAAAATGGGAAACGAGTGAAGCTTGTCCATAGGGCTATAGAGCACTTCGAAAGCTTTCAAAAAATGTAAACAGTTCGTCAATCGGAGCTACGATTCAAAAGTTATGCCTCTTGGAAGTTTGGTTACCATTTCTGGATTCTTCTAGATTTGCGCCGACTTCTAACACAGCTTCTGGAGCCTTCTATTTTTTCGATGGATGTCTACTAGAACTTTCTAGAATTTATTTCTAGTCCTTAACCCTTCGGGGTCTATTTAAGGAGATTCCTGGGCATTATAAAAGGCAGTTTGGAGTGGAGTTTGAGAGGAGGTACTGAAAGGAGAAATTATCTCCACATTTATGCTATTGTAAGCCCTTAGGGCATGCTTTGAAGTTTATTTTCTCTGTACTGAATGTACTAGCTTATTTTTTAGTTAATACAATTTCCCTTTTCTATTGTGTCCATTCTGTTCTTGGGTTGTGTCCCCATCAGAATCAAAAGTAACTAACTTTAACCATTTTAAAACCTTTTAACTAAAATCATTCATATGCATCTAATTCATCTAATAAACATAAAAGTAAAGACATGCATGCAAATAGATAACACACGAATTTGGTAACCCAGAAACCCTCAAAAATGAGAAGGTAAAACTGGGGTGGGGATGACACCCACAAAGTATCACTACAGCAATATGTAACTATTCAAGATTACAAAATTTGACCACTTCCAATGGTCTACCATGTGAAAGGTCTGTCTTGTTAAAGACTTTACACCCTATTAAAAGTGACCTGGTTAAAAGGTTTACAAACATTCACTTGGAATGTCACCTTGTTAAAGGATTTACAATCCTGTTGAGGATCTACAATATGGATGCTAAACCAATATAGCTGGTAAGCCAACCTATCAATATAGGATTTCCATTCTCACAATACAATGGTTAGAAATTATGGTAGAATATCTTGACCTAATGACTTGCAATCCTCACTTGTTGATTCCATATCCTCATTTTGCTTTGTCTGTTTTGATCCTTGCTTGATCTAATATGTCACTTTTTGAAACTTTAATACTCTATTCTTGATCAACTAAATTTTGCAATGCTGCTCTGCTCTTCTCTAAGTCTTTACACCCCTTTATACTTTGCTATAATTCACCCTTACACTTCTCACATCCACACACATAATGTGGTTTCATTTTCCTTTTAAAGGTTTCAAAAATTTAGGGTTATGTATGAATCTATAATCAATATTTACTCTTCAGCTCCCACACAATTCTTGCACTTTTCCTATTGGTTGCATGCCTTCTCCATTTTTCTTATTGGTTGCATGTTGATTACATAGGTAATGCAAAAATATTTGATCTTATCTTCAAGATCCTTCGAGATTCATCCTAAGTCAACTCAAAAATGGTTTACATCTGAGTTTATGAAGGCACAAACTCATATACTGATTCTATGTTACTTAGTACTTACTAGTTGTTGATGTTGGGCACACATAGGAATTCTATCTCACTCAGCTCCTATAGTAATTTTTTTTCACTTGGCATGTATACTCTGCTTGACACCTATAGTTGTAATACCCCAAAATTGGCTCATTGCCATGATACCAATTTTGGTCTATTTCTAACCAATCCTAAAGTCCTATTCCATTAGGCAAATTCTTATTTGGCTACTCGCTACTTGACTTAATAGTTAGATGTAGAAAATCCTAATCTGTATTCATCATGCTTATTATTTAATTCCTATAGTATTTACTCATATTAGTCACATTAAACCTATTGATTAATATTTAATTTAATTACCAAATATTTATACTTTAATTAAATTAAATTATATCCTAAGGCTAATGTACTATGGAATTAAATTTATTTAATTTAATAAATGTGCCTATTTTAATTAATTAAATAAAATTATTTAATTAAATGGAGAACTTACTTCTAATTAATTAAACAAAGTTATTTAATTAAATGGGAAGCCATTCCTAATTAATTAATTGAAGTTATTTAATTAAATAAGAAATGTGTCTCTAAGTAATTAAATAGAATTATTTAATTAAATAGAAAAGGTAATTATGAGAGCATATCTCATTTTATTAAATTAAATATCTCACCAAAATCTCTCTTCAGTTCAAAAAAGGAAATTCCCAATTCATTGTTGATCAAATTAGAAGTGACCTAGATCACTTTCTTTTACACTAAAGTCTATCTGAGTTGACTAACTCTTACACTTAGATCTGAGTTAGTTAACTCCATTTAATTTGAGAATCTTCCTTTATGACTTAACTTCATCTTCAAACCTGACCATTGATTGAAATCAATCTCGACCATTGATGGATTCCAAGAAAGTCTATTTAAGAGACCTTCATCTCTTCATTTTGGGAGGTTGAATGAGAATTTTCATCGAATTGCTACTGGATTGTGCATTCATTTGAACTCATTATTTTCATAAGATATTCATTTTCTAGTTTAATCTCATTTAGCATAATATGCATACATTTTAGCATAATCTTCTTTTACATGTTCTTAGATTAAATGTGCATGCTCCATCCTAGATTAATCTGCATTCTCATATAGATTAGTCACATTTTCTTTTAAATCCTTCATTCATAGAGGATATGGTTTCTTAACACCTCAAATCTGAGGATATCTAACAAGCAATTCCCTTTAAATAGAAGGCAACAGGTCGCCTTGCCGGCTGATTTTCGAATGAACAATCCAATGTTTATTCTGGGATGAATCCACAAATAAGGACCATGTTGAAGTGTGTGTGTTAGCATAGGCCACATTTTCACATATACAATAGTGACTCAGCATCACTTATCACTCAGCACTTGAACTTCGCTCGGCACCTGAAGTTCACTTAGCACCTACTATAGCTCAGCTTTTCTATTATACTCAGCATCATCTTGAGAATTGGTTAAGTGTGTTGACACTCAATTGTCAAAACCAATTTGAGATCAACAAGAAAAACTCATTTATCCATAAAGTCAACAATACAAGGTAAGGAAAAAGTCACTCTACCTTGTCCACAAGTGCCCAACTATGACATGTACCTACCATGTGACCGCAAAACTAGGTCAAAACACTATGCAATTCCAACAAAAGTTGGAATCATGGGGAATAGCCATCACAAAATTCCCAAAAATACTATCATGTCACAAATGAGAATCCTTGAATCCACATAAACTCATCCTTTAAACATAGAGGATGACAGTTTACCAACAAAATAACACACTCCAAAAGGATACTCACCACTACTAACCACCTAGCATAGGAGCACATAGTATCTATGGTACAAAACCTCAACTATTATAGAAAACTTAGGGTTACATAACCCAACCAAATAAGGTATCACCTTTCCACAAGGTTGCAAAGAATTTTATCAGTGGAAAAAATCATGTAAAATCTTCAAACCAACTCATAAGATGGTATCATGTTTCCAACAACACCATGTCCCTCCAACAACATGCTAGGAATACTACACTCATCCTATCACTAAACTCAATCTCCAACCTCAAGCCAACTATCAAATAAAAACTTGGCTGAGACACTCCTCTAAAAGATAAAAGGTTAGAGAGAATGAAATTGTAGAGTATTAGGACTAAGAGGGAGTCTCTCTCAACCTCTACTCTAAATCAGCCCAATATTAGTTAGGGAAAAATTACAATTCCACCAAACACCAACATACTCAAACAATGCTAATAGAGCTAGTGGCATAACCATGTTAGCCTACTTCCTCAAGAGAGAAAGAGAAATAGAGATATGCCAAAGTCAAAATCCAAAGGGAAGATCTAGACTCATCAAAAGATTGAGTCACTCTCAAATGACAAGGAAACATCCACCTCAAACAAGGAATTCTCACAACCTCACTTCACTTTACATGGGCAGGTCGATGCTATAGAAAACACACAAACCCAAGCACAAATCACAAAAAGTACCTAGTAGTTTATGAAGATTTGTTAACACCTCCCTAAGAATAACATGAAGGGTTAAACTTCTCCAACATCCATAAATGTGATGTTTCATGATTGAATTGGCCTCTACTCAATAAAGGGTACTCGTAACATATATCTACACCTTCAGAAGTGTGAATGAGTTGCTCATTGTTCCCCAAGGAAAATTTTGCATTAGCACTATCCCATGCAAATTTTCTCACCAAGATAGGTAAAAAAGTGCAATGAACTAGGTGAGAAAGTGCATGATCACCAGTTTCTCGCATGGAATTTCAAATTAGCACAAAAACTGTCTTCACTCCGGAGGCCATAACTTTCACGTCTAGACTTATATTGACTTCATTCAAAAAGCATTGGAAAGATTATTGAAAAGGCCTAAAACATGATGGAGATAAAATATTCCTAAGATCTAATATTTTTAATTACCACTCAAGTTAAAACATCATAGGTAACTCACATTGTCTCAGTTATCAAGATGAGCGATGGATGAAACATCCTAAACAACCAAAGAGCACACAAGACCAAAATGACATAAGAGATAAAAAGTAGGATAATTAACACATTGAAACCATCATTACTTCAATTTCATAATTTCATCAATCAATCATGACACAAGAATTAGTGCTCAATGAAACTAAAAGGTTTTCAAAGTAAGGATTCAAGAGTCACTTTCCATACAACAACTACATATCTTTTCAATTTTCTTTCCAGACAAACATTAAGTTTAATCACCATTTAAACCATCCAATTACATTAAAAAATTTATCTCTATCACAAACACACTAGTAAGTTCTCTATGGTATTATCCCTTGTATGTACTACCAGAGGTTCAAGATGAACATGGTAGAGTCACAACACACAATTGGAGAGCAGTTAAAATACATTTAGAATAGTCATCATGAACCAAAACAAAAAGCCCAAATGGGGAATTGTTAATTCCAAGAGTAAATATCAAAAGAGCTCATTTCAAAAATAATTCAATTGTGACAATAGCCACAAAGGGAGCAATAGATAAAATTTGATGACTATTCCAAGAGACAAAAATTCTAAAAACCAATGCTAGCCCAACCACATAAGGAAAGTACCTCTAGCCAAATGAAATAAGGCATCAATAAAATCACATTACATGTGATGACTGAGGATAGTCACACATGAGGGATAAACCACCACACAATGCTAAGGAATACATCATCCTAGCAATGTTAGAGAACACACTCACACACATCAAGCAATATAGCATCAATAACCACATACATATGAAAACTACAATAATCTTCTTAATTATTTTCCATGCAATGCAACATTTAGATATCCATAAATTAATTCAATTTTCATAAGTTTATGAAATACTCAGATTGGGTACTTAAAGTCATTAACCTAAAGGATAAAATTCAAAACCTACTCCTTTGTAATGATTCACAATAAACACTCATTTGTTAATGAAAGAGAACATTTCATTTTCACATTGACAAAACATAGAATCACAAATAAGATTCATTCATTTACTTACAATTAAGAGAAAGAAGGAAACCAATACACATTACTCCACTCGGAGAAACAAAAGAATGCACTTAAAACCAACACATAGACACCAATTAGCAGTTCCATCCAAAAAGGGTGACACAAGAAACCAACCAAACAAGACGCATTGATTCTACCTACAAAACTAGGGAGACTTGCTTCCTTCTCTTCACACTGCTCTAGTCTCATCTACTAGACAAGAAAGTCCATCTCAAGTAGATACCAAAGCAAAAGGGATCATGAGCTATCATCGAGACACTCACACTTACACAACATAACAACAACCATATGGGCAACATATATGGAGAGATCTCAATGTTTGAACATGGGCTCTGATACTAAATGTAATGCCCTAGCTGGAGATCTTTGGAACAAGGATGAAATACAAGCCAAGATTTTTTTTTTTTACAAGTATGAGTGCACAAGAACGCATCACACATGGATCATACAAATTGCAATCGAAGACTTAACCACCATCCTAGTAACCAACAGATCACTTGATGCCACTACCAGAATTGACACAACACTACAAGAACAAAAACCTACAAATGACAATAGCACTCAAAATTGCAAAACTGCCCAACTAAGGTCATTTAAGGCAAAGCATTTTAGGTACTAGAAACTTCAAAAATTGAACCTTGAAAACTGAGGGAAACACCTCCTATTTTCCATGTGAGAACTTACCTCTACAAAAATTCTACATGAAGAAGTGTATCATGCCACACAAAGAAGTACCTTCTCACATGAAGATGTGCACGATAGAGAAAGCACATGTTTGGCCATACAACCAAAACACCTAAAACTAAGGGCCCAGCCATGCAAAGAAACCTACTACACCATGCAGAGACTAGCATCCTTGGGCAAGAAAGTGCAATCTCATGAAAGATCTTAACTCAACATGCAAACACAACAATCAAGAAAAATCTAAGAAATCTAATTGATTAAATTCCTCCACACTGAAGAGTACTAGATCCACATTTTGAGGCAAGGACACTCAAAAAAAGCTAAAAGATAGAAAGCCTAAATCTAATCATCTACTAGAACAACAAAGGAAAAGAACAGAAGGAGCATCACAGTGTACTGAAAGCAACATCACAGTAACTAAAATAACATCACAATATACTTAAAACAACATAGCAATAACAAAAAACAACATCAAAATGAGAAAAATAACCAAACTAAGTATGTGGTTCCTCCCAACCATCAATAGCATCATAAGACCATCATGGATCCTAGCCATCCCCTGCGTGTAACATCCCAAAATACCAACTAGATCATTGCTATTATCTTATGAGGACATCACTCATAAAACATTCTACAAGATAAGATTAAGGAAATCTAACATACTAGCAGTAAAGCATTAGATAATTTGATAAGTCAACCACGTCATCTATCATATGCTAAACATCATATGAATAGGAAATATAACATGCTAAACCAATAAGCAATGGATACACCAATGAAGCAATTCACATCATCTAATCATATGCCAAATATCATAATATAGGAATGTTTCAAATATACTAGCACCATCTAAACATGATATCCAAGCATTCCAATGAAAGCATAAATCACAAGGAATACTCTAGAACCTAAAGTAGAAGTATCAAGTAAAAATATATAGCAATGGTCACACTAGGACAAAATATTGTCTTTGTACACTAGTCCCTAGCAGTGGTATAGGTAGCTACACCTCCCAACCACATGGTACCCATAGGTCCATGCCTCCTGTGTTGATGGAGATAATTATCCAACCACAAACACATGCAAAAAAAACATCCATGGCTAACACACGTGCCAAACAGTATGATGACTAAATCCAAGACATAGACAATGCATAAACAATAGGTCCTAGTCAGACATTCAATGGGCTACTAAGTAGGGGCTAACATCATAGAGAGTTGCTTGGCATCCAAAATTCCAAGCTCAAATCATGTGTGGCAACACTCTCAAGGGACTCCCTTGGAACCATCACACAAATGTGGAACTTTTCATTATCTTAAGTTTTATTTTCACCCAGTGTTGTATTTAGTTATCACTTATATAAAACTTCCTCTGCCAACCTCCAGCGCCATGATCATCGAGCTATGAAATAGAAGCCCCCTCCATATTCTACCCTACTCTACCCATGCTCATTTAATGATGATTTCTCATAAGCATGCAAATTCCCAACCCAAGCCCAATGATCATAACTTCCAACAATTCCATGGAAAGGAAAGCCCTGCAAATCACCCAACAAATATATACACACACATATTCATGTGGGGCACACCACCATCACAAAGATCATAACACAAGGACTGAATGAGAACACAATGCAAAATATCACTCAACTGAAAACAACTCATGAGGATGGATTCTACATGAATCCCAAGGATAATAAAACCATAAATCATGAAATCACTCAACTAGCCTCAATCTAGGAGTATGGATTCTACATGAATCATGATGATGCAACAAGACCAAACATCATGAACTCACTCAATTGGCCTCAATCCATGAGTATGGATTCTACATGAATCTTGGTGTCTATGAAGCAAGAATAAAGGTCCAAAAGAAGCCATAGCAATAGGTATAAAATTACTCAACCGAACATGACATTGGTAGTATGGATATAGCATGCATTCCAATGCAACATAAAAGTGAAATAATGGTCAGACTAATATCCTACAGATAATCCAAGTCCATGACCAACATCATGCCAAGAAAACTTGAGAAAATAGGGTGGCACACAAAATGAGGTAAAACCCCTAAAAACTAGAAAAACTTCAAAATTAAAACCCATTTGGTCTTTGGGCACAAAAATCCTAAAAATCCAAAAATAATTGAGTTTGAACACTATGCAAATCTTGCTAGCATAACAGCTCAAAACCCCAAACCCTCATCCCAAAAATAGGAAAAATGTTCATACCCAACCAATTGAGAAAAGTCAACAAACAAAAACAAAGGGGAACACTAGTTCTTGGCTCCCAAAAAATGACTACCAAAAAAAAAGCTAAAACAGAGCCAGAACAACAAAACAGGAGAGCCCTACCTCACAGCCAAAAGGGCAAAATAGGAATCAGAAGCATAAAATAAAAACCCAGTAGAAGTAGCCAAAAACCATGGCAATCTAAGGTCTCCCTAAGCTGGATCTAATGAGCTTAACCTCACAATGATCCCATGCATGTAGCTCTCCTAATGAATAAAACAATAAGTCCTTATGAAGAGGATTTTGGGTTTTACTCTCAAACTTTATAATTCAAAAGTGAGAAATGAGGAATTAAATTCCTTTTTAGATATTTATTCACTTTTTGAGTGAATAATTGATTACGGCAATTAATGAGCCAGCCTAGTTAAACTCTGAATCAACCCAAACAAAAATTGGTTATTCCTAATAATAGGAATTCATCTATGGCAAAGCTACCAAAAATTAAATTTAATAAAAATAAAAGCCCAAAAACCAAAAAACACATAAATTTCTTTAACAACTTTTGCAACAATGCGAACCTTTAAATGCACAGACAAGCTCACTAGTCTAATCACATAATGCAAATGAGTTCAGATTTAATAATCATCGAAAGGATTAATTAAACAATTAAAATAAGGATATGTCAACCATAGAAAGGCAACATTGGTAAAAAATGAATGGTTGAATCACTAACTCCATATACCACTGTTGGGGATATAAATCCTACATACTAAACAAAACGATCAAGTGTCATTGCATAATAACATAGCCAAAGCAATAAATGCATTAAATCACCTTATTTAACCAGTTATTTAATTATATTGAAATAATCTATTTACATCACTCACGTTCGCATAAAGCATAACAACACAAGAATGAAGTAAATAACCATAGCATTAAATCCATCACATAACATAATCAAAGATATGTTCAAATATTGAATAACTAGATATCATCATAAAACACACTATCATCTCAAAATGACGTGATCATGCAAAATGATCAACTGAAAAAAATAGTAGTCTAGCATCTATGATACTAAAATCAAAGTATAACATTTGATCCTCAGGTCATCTCAAATATAAAATATACATACATACATACATACATACATACATACATACATACATATATATATCGAATCAAAATATAACAAGGTAAATATCTGCAACCCATAACCAATGAATCCAACATGGACAATCCATTTCTAGCTATTTAAGCATTTAATAGTGGTTGTTTAAACAACATGAAAAAGGCACTTTAAAAATATAAGAGAACACAATCATAAACATGACTAACCACTACTACGGGAACCTAGTCCAATGTAGTAGGTTAAAAGTACATAGTGCAATCTTTATGCACATCTCAGGGTAATCACAAAAACAACATCATGATAGCACATCAATCCTGGTATCCATTGGCACAAGCCTCAGTGAACCATAAATCACATCATAATCTCGTAAATCAGCCATATGCATAATCAAAGCAACTGATACAGATATATAAATCCAATTAGCTCAATGGTGTAGACCACTCATGGTCACAAACATGATCCTTTCTCAAGGAGAGATCAACAAGGTTGCATCCATTGGGATGACTTATAGAAGTCAAATGGGAGAGGCACTACATATGACCTATCTAACCACAATGATTGCAAGTAGGTCTTTTGTTCTTTTGAGCTCCTTGCTAAGATGATTCACCTTCATCTGTATATCCTAATCCCATTTTTCCTTTGTGTCTATATTGAGCTTTCTCATTCAATTGATTCATGATTTTTTGATATTTTATCATTCTTTCATTGGTTTTATTTTTCATGCTAAGGTCATTTTGTATTCCTTCAATCTTTTTCCTCAAATTGATAAGATTTTAATTTCTATCATTGAGTTTATTAATAAAGTCTACTTGTTGAAGGGATAGTTTTTGAATTTCATTGTCCTTTTCTTCTATCTCTTCTTTAGCTTTGTCTTTTTGTTCCATGAATTCACATAATCTAATTAATTGTATTTCTTGCTCTCTTTTTAGTTTTCTAACTTCTTCTTGAAGGTTGGAATTATTCTCTAATAGGTCTTTGATTGTTGTATTATCTTCATCTGAATTTCTTTCTGGGCATAAGTCTTTAATTTTTTCTTCAATGTAGAGATTCTCATCTATTTTTACTGCAAAATCTTTCCTTCCTTTCAATGATTGAGAAAGTTTCTCATTTTCCTTCTTGAGTTTTCCAATAGCCAATTCTAGATCCATCTTTTCATTCTTAATAGCATTATCTAGCTTGTATCCTCCATTGCCTATGATCTTTTCTCAAGCTATCAAACTTCTGATGTGAGAACCAAATTTTCTAATACTAATTGTTGGAAATATGAGATAGGCTAGGTTAGTGAGAGGGGAGGAGTGAATCAAGAACCAATAAAATATTTAACTTACTTCATCAATTAATCCTTCATATATTATTCTTATATAATTGCATACATGAAAGAATGAAAATAATAAAACATTCATAACACTTTGACACAAGATATGCTAACTCAGAAACCTTCCAATTAGAAAGTAAAATTGGGGTGGGGATGATAGCCACATTTTTTAGTACTATAGTATAAAGTTAACCTATTAAGGCTTACAATTGATCACTTCTGGTGATCTACCTTGTTAGGAGCAATAAGGACTATGAGGTCCACCTTGTTAAAGGATTTACAAACATCCAATGAAGTATGTAGTTTGTTAGGAGATTTAGGAAAAGACAGTTAAGTCCACCCGATTAAAGGATTTAACTTATACACATGTTAGAATGAAATAATAGTTAATCTCTAATCTACAACTTTGATTTTTTGAATGAGATTCCTTGAATTGCAATGATCACTATGGAGAATTCTATGTTGTCCCTTATACTACTTGTAGCCTTCTTCAATTTGCACTCATACACTTCATATTACTTCTCATTGACACACTTGGATATGATATAATGACTTACATATATATCAATCCAAATAACTACTTACTAGAGTCGGCTACAATACCAAATTTTTATCATAATTCACAAAGTCAGCCCACCTATTGTAACCCAAGTTTTGAAGACAAACTCGGTGATGTTCTAACACTCGGCAAATATTGTCAATGCTCAGCAAACTATGGACTCGGTTGAAGTTGAATCTTGGTCCATACTAATCACTTTGAGTAGCTTGAACTTGGTGGCATTGTGTGACTTGGTAAACACTAAGAAACTTGGTAGATGAAGAATCACTTGGTTGACACCACATGACTCGGTCTACAGTATATTGACTTTGTTAACATTACAAGCTCTGTAGACACTTTAGAACATAGTTAACACTACAGGGTTCGATTAGCACTAAGATCTTCATCACTTCTACTGGATAGCTCAGTAGACACTCTTATGCTCAAGTGATAGAATAAACTATCTCAACTGCTTAGTGAACACAATGAAGCTTGGAATGAACTACAATTTGATTGTTTAGCTTGATAGCAACTGAAACACTTGGTTAACGCTATTGGATGAATGATAAGCTTGGTAGTAACTGTAGAGCTCAGTGGCAATGTAACCAACTAATTGTTGAGTCACTAATAGGAAAAATGACCTTAATGACATCCTTGTATACCTTATTTTACTCAATTTAACAATTTCAATTAGTTTCTTTCTAGGGGTTGGGCAATTTGGTTAACCACAACAACCTTTTGTACTATGGGTACTTCTCTTAGCCTCTTTCTAATCTCTTCCTCTTTTTCCAAAGTTCTCATTACCTATTAGTAGTACTAATTATTCCTCTTTTATTTCCATGCTATTGATTTTAGGTGTGAAATTAAATCTTCTTATGTGTCAAGAAATCCTAAATGGGTTGTAATACAAGGAATCACATAAGGATGTGGAAAAAACATGATTTCTTGTTACACCATTAGAAATCTAGAATACTAGGTTGCTAATTCTAACAAATCCCCAGTAGAGTTGCCAAAAAATATCAAGAAATGTTTTTTTCCCACTTTTAAAATCTTGAACAATTTACAACTCTATCCCCAAAATCAAGAAAAATCAATACACTAAAAATAAGCTTCTTTCATAGGAAACCCTCTTCATTCACAAGGTGCATCTTTCATCTTGAAAGATTTTGCAAGCAAATCTTTATGATAAAAGAATGTTGAAAATGATACTTTTAACTAGAAAGCATAAGGTAGTAACATTCAAGTCATAAATATGAAAAGAATGTGTAGATTAAAGAATCACCTAAATTTCACTTCAATAATAAGCCACATGATAGATTATCACAATGAAATTATAAAATCAGCTAACTTAAATAAATTATTTATGCTACTTTAGATAAGGAAATCCCATATAATGAAATAAGAATCACCTTCACTTATCATTCATTTCCACATGAAAACAAAAATGTATTCACAAACCATAAGATTCACTATTCTAGTAATTTAGATATAAAACCATAAGATTGTATTACGGTTTAAGAAAATCCAAAGAAAAAAAATCAAACATAAGTTTTCTGAAAAATATAGAGAGCCAACACTATCTATGTCTTTGAAATAATCTTAAATAGCTAGTCATGGCCAATATTCAATTTTAAAACTGACTCACATAGGAATCCCTAAACTACCAAGTAGCTTTAAGCCTAACTTAAACAAAAACTAAACAAACTATAACATCACTATAAGATACTAAGTTCCCCATTTCTTGTTCATTTACTAGCTAGAGAAAAAGTATTGGCTTATTGTTCTTGACTCATGGTAAGGCCACCACCCATTCCACATGAATCTGGTCAATTCCTTTTGTCCTAGAGCTCCTATGTGCTCAAGTCGTAACTTCCAAATCTCCTTCACTTTTTCGGTATGCTTCATTTTCCCTTCATGGGATTTTATATGATCCCTGCATATGATTAACATGGAGTCTACCATGGATATGGTAGTGAAATCCTTGATAGATATTTCTTTGATTTCCTTCATGATCTTCATTTTATCCTTAAAAGAAATGATTATCTCCTTGGCTCCTTGATCCAACTTCTCTTCATTCTCATCAATCTAATATTAATGAATTTGATATTATTATCCAGGATTCCTTTTAGGAATTCCACCTCTTTAATAAATTCTAATGATTCATTCTAGCCTTGTTCAATAACAACAGTTCTTCATTCAAGATTAGCCTTAGCTACAAATAGGATATGGTCATCAACTCTTGCAATAGGCTTCTCGTCTAAGACCTTCATCACACCTAAGCATGTAATTTTTTTATCTATATGATTTACTCATCCCACTTGAATTTCTCTTCTTCCCAAACAATGATTTCTAGTTCTAATTCACCAAATACCTTATTTTCTTGCATTTTAGTTTTAGTATAATTTGTGATATAATTTACCCCATTCCCAACATTGCATCAATACAATCATTAAACATTTTGGCTATTACTCTATCCCTTTTATATGATCCAATAATTTCTAGTTGGTAGGGGAGATAACATCTACTCCTAAGGTGGAATTTGGTAAGGCTAGAACATCTAGACTTTGTAGGGCATATATATATATACATACAGCCATTAATCTCATGGGCTACTTCATTTCTCACTTTCCAATCTTTCCATATCTTATTCACCAAACCAAGATCAATCCTTTCAATGACATAGTCTTGGGGCACGGTTCCATCTTGGTTCTTATCACTAGTCAACTTATATACAGTTGCAACCCAGTGTCCAGTCTTCTCATCTAGTTTAAGCAAAACTTCCATCTTTGGCTTTTTTTTTTAGGTGTTTTCCCTAGACATTTTCTAACCATATCCTACATTTGGACAATTATAAGTACAATATTGCATTTTTCCTAATAGAAAATTCAAACAAATTATGATTGTTAGGATTTCCTTTAGCCTATGGAGTTTGAAAATCTACAAGGTTTCTTATAGCTAGTGCATTAGGAGCACTGGTGTTATCCATTATTTTCTTTTATCTTTGGCTTGTGGAAACTATAGAATTTTCCATGTTGTATTTTTCTACAAGTTTACCTCCTCCTTGTTTTGTGTCCAAGTCTACCACCACTACATGGTTCCTATGTCTTCTTCTTTTTTCTTTTTGAATGTGTGATTCTACCTGATACCTGATGATTGAAGTTGAACTTGAACTTTCTTTTGAATAGGAAGTTTTATTTCAATATTAGATTCTAGATTACCTTTAAAAGGACATTGGACAATTTCATAAATATGTTTAGGGGGAAGTTATACTAAAAATTCTTGAAACTAATTGGATATTTTTCCCTATTTTTCTCTATTTCAACTTACTTTCTCTCTCAGCCATTCTTTTGTTCTATTCATAATGTTGAGGTTAATTATTTGGAGATCATATTCATCCTTTTTAATCCAATCAATCTTAGGCATAGTAAGGGCTTCAATTTCTTCTATAAACTTAGGGTCAAGCACTTCTTCACCTTCAACTTCTTCTACTCCAGATACACCTACATGTAGATGAAGATCTATTATCTATTTTATGGAAAACCTCAACCACAAACTCTTACTTACTTCATAGTAATTCTCATAGTCATCGCAATAATATTCCACCTGAGATTTACATGTAAATGCTAGGTCTAGCTTAAATTGGGTTTGGGTCAATCCTTTCTTGTAAAATTGGGGTCGAGCATGATAAGATTTTAGATTCATGTCTTTAATTTTAGGCTTTAACCTAAAGGCATCTTGAATTTTTTTACATCAGCAATGACCCAATTCAATAGGGAAAACATATTAAAAGCCCCTTATAACATTGTAGTTTTTATCTACCTTAGCCAATTTCTTGCATATTTAAATCAAAACTTCCCTGTCCAAGCATTACCCAGGAAAATTCAATGGCTCACCTTGAAACCCCTCAATCCTCAAATACATGAATTTAGGAAATTGTATGAAAAGTTTCTATAAATTATAACCAATTGAATGGATTCTTCAAATAACCTCTTCTCTCTTTCCTTGTAATTCAAAAACTAGTTTTGGAAGAAATGCATCTTGTAACCTACTAAAATATTTAGAGCTCCTCTTTTTTTGCAAAAGAGGATAATAATCATAAATAACCACTTTTATATTCCAAACATTATGTGGAAAACCTTCTCATTCCCTACAACTATACAACATATTAAATAAGTAGGAGGACATATAGAAACCAATAGTTCTAGATACTTGAGAAAGTTCTCCATGAAGTATATCTACAATTATTCCTACCCAATTTTATATTTATAATCATCAAAAATAGTTTGGATGAAGAAGTACATCTAATTGTCCCATAAGAATTCATGTTGATTACCCTTCACCCTATTCAGTAGAGTGATGATATCATTTATCTCTAGAATTGTGTGTTCTCTAGTTAAGGGAACCTCCTTTTTCAATTTTCAAGAGTTGATTCTTTGCAACAATACTGTTTAAATATTTAGTGTTGGTAGTGAATGAGGAATGGGATAGATTTATGGTCTAGTCTTCATATACTTTCATTTGGTGGAATCCTCTAGTCACCCATGATACTAATACCATTGACATAGACCAAAATTTCCCCATTGTTGGCTTTAATACATCTCTCAATGGCATCTTATTTAACTTCACACTCTAGGACCAATTCTAGATAGAATGTGGCTTCTGGGAAATCACTAGCTTGTATTAAACCACTCTTAACTACTTTGTCTACCATGAACCCAAGTTGATGATTTTCAAACCTTGCCACTAATTTATTAATAATTTAACCTATCATAGCAGTATCTCCTAATTCTAAAAGGAAATTCATCATAGGTGCCAATTTCTTTCCCTTAGGAATTATGAGATAATTTGAGGCCATGAAGATATATGCATGATTTAAATTAGTAACATACAAGGACACAAAGAGGAAAAACTAGAAAAGCTTCTAACTGTAGAAAATTTCTAATTCACCACCTTCCTTTGTTTACTTTAGTAAAATTTGCAAGAAAGTTATCACAAGAAAATAATCATGCAAACTTAGAAGAAAAAATTTATTCAAAATCCAACTCAACTATCATTTGTGTTGAATAATAGGGGAAATTACTAATTTGATAGAACATCATAATCTTTAATGAGCATCTTAATCTTTTGCACATAGCAAATATGTTTAACCACCACCTTTTTTAATCATCATTAAATGTGTGTCCTTACACCTATTACAAAAGCATTGTAATGTGTCACATCACCACATGTCTTATCGACAATATAATACATCTTGGAAATTGTGAGCCCTAAACTACTAAGCTTAGGTTCAAAGTTTCAACTTCATTTTTCCATGCAATATAGAATTTAAATTTCTGATGACTAATTCTTTTTGCATACATGTTTTACAAATTGTGAACTATAAACCATTGAATATAAATTTTGAAGTTCAAGCTTGGTGTCAAAAATTTACATCCCTTGCACCCTAATGAAACAAATAATGTGACTTTCCTTTTACAATACACAATCACAAGAAAAACATTGAACTTTGAACTTCACAGTTCAATGGTTCAAATTCACAAGGCATGAGTGAGAACTTTAAGGTACAACATGGAAAATAATAACAAAAGGGAGGAGAAGAATATCATTTCTAGACTTTTTAACTTTAAATTTTGAACTGATATTATCCAAGTTCAAACTCCAATTACAATATGGAGACTTAAAGAAACATGAACATTTTAAAAAAAAATTGAGAATAGTGAAACATGGGTAACACAATTGATCAAGAGGTTGAACTATAGCATTAATTTTTAAGTTTGATAACACCTTCACAAGTGATTTAACTACCTTGATAATCAATATGATCTCATTTTATTTCTTACTCACTTCTCATGAGCTTTGGCTTGTGTGAATCCTACAAATCTCATCAAGTCATATTCATCCATACTCTCAACATCAATAGGCTTGCTAGGCTCCAATAGTTTAAGTGAATCTAAAGAATATTTTTCCAATAATTGTTTCTCCCCAAGTGTACCTAATTTTGTAGGTGTCTTCTTAGTGGTAGAATCATCAACTTCCTTCATTTTTGTTTGTTCTCTTACTTTCTCAACATTTCCTATGGGTGAGTGATCTTCTATTTCCAAAACTCAACATCATCCACAACACTAGCATATTTTTCCTTGAATAATATAGGTTATTTAGATGTAACATTCATCTTTCCTTTTTATTAAAAAACTTTATGGATCTATAAATATATCTTTCTCCTTTTCAACCTATTGAAAACTTATGTCATCATGTGTATCGATTGTGATCAGGATGCCTACAATGAATGCATATGGTTGTCTAATTATGAAAATGAATTGACCATGAGTAAACTATTTTTCTTCATTCCTCTTAATCCTTGGTTCCTTCCTACCATGTATGTCTAGTTTGGTCTCTATTATTAATCTTCTCAATACATCATTTGTCTTGGCTATCACATCGTCAATTTCACAAGTCATCAACATATTTTCTTTTCTTTTCTTTGTAATTAACCTTCTCTTGAACTTACCCAACATATAGTCTATATCATCAGTTCTTATTATCAGTATATTTTTGTGATTGAAGATTCTTTGTTCTTTTGTTCCTCTTCTATTTCAGTTAATATCTTATCTTCCAAACTATTAAACCGTTCCTCAAAAAATTGATTCTTAAATTTCTACTGAAATTCATTAAGTTTTGTATAAAACCATTCTCTAATTCCATTTTCTCTTCTTTATATAAAAACATCAAAATATTTATTTAACTATACAAGTATACAGTGGTTTACTACCTTCTCAATTATATTATGTATAGGGTAAATTCTCCTACCAATTATAATCTTGGCTATTGTTGCTCCCTCTATCCTTGTTTTCATCTTTAACTGGTCTAATTTCATGGAGGAATCCTCATCTTTTTATTTTCTCATCTTTGGTCCTTCACTCTTTTTAATTCATCCGCTCTTCTTAGGTTGTGCTTTAGGTTTCTCTTGTTTGGCTTTATGATTTGGTTGTGGTTTCTTCACAAGTAAGAATTGGTCCCTCATTGGCTTCTTGTCTGAGATATTAAAATAGGAGGTGGAGTTGGTAACTTCTCATCCACATAAATTAGTATTAATTTTTCCTTTTCTTTGACCTTACAAACCTAATCCATTTCATATTTACTTATTCCTACCTTCTTTATTGTAGTATCAACCATTTTCTTAATCTTTATATTCTTTATCTTCTTTGTCAATGCTGACCTTACCTTAATAAGGTAAAGTTTCATGAGTAAGAACTCAAAAAGATGAGGTTACTCGACTTACTAAGTCATAGTGGGACAAGATATTGTGAATGATATCAGAGATCCAATGGTAAAATTTTCATCTATGATCACTAGTTAGAATTTTTTTAGATCAAGTCAGATGAATAGTAGCTACAAGTATTGTTTTGACTACCTCTAAGATGGTCAATACAAATGTTGACTTCAAACTTTGTTAAGGCTAGCAAGAATTTTTTCATGAACACATAAAAGATAAATAAAAATAAGAGGAAACCATTTAGCTATGCACAACTATATATTGATGTGATTATTATTCTATTATTAGAATTTCTTCTTGGGTAATTGTAATGTTGAATGGATTCTAGATATTTTGGCACTAGTCCACATCAAGAAATGCATTAGAATGTTAGATAATAGTTTTATAAGTATAGTTTGGGGATATTTCAAAGATTTTTAGTAGAAGATGCACCAAATGGAAATAATTCCATCTCTTTTGGTGAGAAAATATAATGATTTAATATATTTTATAATTTATATAGGTATATGTCAAATGGAGGTAGTAGAATGCAAAACATCTTGGGTATTTTCAATGGGATATGAGTTTGAAGGTTATCTTATGATTGCCTATGCGGAGAATTTTACTTTGAAGCCAAAAGACCCACTATAAAAATATTTGGAACTTATGAAGATAAGGACATTGGATTTATAAAGGAGTAAATTGCTAAAGAAAGAGCCAAAAATGTTGCAAATACAGAAAGTACATCAAGAAAAACTCAAGTTGAATAGGTGGAAATTTTCTCTACCAGGAAAGCTACTATTAGGAGGCAAAATTGAATTAAGACATAAAGGAAAGAAAAGAAGACTCCACCAATGAAGATTTACCCAAAAATAAAAGGTAAAGATGTTAAGCTTGATAAGCCTAAGCCTACCAAGAAAAGAAAGGAAGTAGAACCCACAAAGAATATGACAAGAAGGAAGAAAGTTCAAGAACAAAGAAAAAAATGTTATTGAATCAGATAAGGAAGAAGGGACTTAATTTGGAGAAGATAAACAAGAAATGAGAGCTAGTAGGAAGAGGTCCAAAGTATTTGAAACACCAACTATGAAGTAAGTTCAAGTTGGTGCCAATATAACCCTATGGAAAAGATAATTAATCAAGTTGAAAAGTAGTTTCTACTAGACAATATCAAAATATATTATAATTCCTTTAAATAGGATTAATAAAAAATGTTAGGGGATATTTTAGTTTTTAGCATGAATAAGCTAAGTAAAGCATTAACTAAAGAAATGAAAATTCTAGAAGAGGTCATGAATATGAAAAGAAAAGGTCTCATAATTTAGCACATAGGATAGTTATGGAAAAAGGAGCATTGACCATTGGATTAAATAATTTCAAGAGGAATTAAAAGCACCATGCAAAATACCAACTACTATTAGTGATTTTGCAAATTTTGTCAAAGACATTTATAGAAAGAGGTATGAAGTTCAATAGGAGATTAGATCATTTATTGTGGATTTCAATCCTAATAAGGAGTTGTATGCTATAGGTTTTGAAGCATTGATTATCTTGGTAAATCATAAGGTCAAACAATTAGTAGTGAATAAAAGAAGAGAATCAGCAATCTTATAGACTTACAAAGTCAATAGATTCACAAAGTTGACATTTTACAAAATGAAGTTAACAATATTGAAATTTTCTTTTCACTACTAGAGATTAGTACTATGGATGTTTGCAAGAGCTATCATATCAATAAAAAGTGAGATTTTAATAGTGGATATTCTAAGAAAAGCATGGGATTTTGACTTACAGGTGTTGAAGATTAATTTTGAGGAGGTATTCAAGGGAATTTTAGCCCTTATAAGTGATAAAAAAAATTTCATATTCTCTTTTTTATATTTGTGTACACCTTTGTCATTGTTGTTAAAGGGAAAGTAGTATAGGAGAACTATTGTATGCCAGGTAGCACAAGTAATGAGGAGTAACAAGCATTGTATAATAATTATTGATATTCGAAGGAGTACTTTAAGTGTTTTCATGAGTGCCAAAGGGGTATATTATTGACATGATGATGATGGTGTGTTACTAGATTGGATGAGAGTTTTGGATGGTTCATCATTATTATTTTTTCATTATCAATGACTAGATGATCTACATGTCTTAGATCAATTATACTGGCAATCCAATTTATCTTATAAGTTAAATAGTTAAGTGTTGGATCGATTGGTTAAAATGAGATAATTTTGATAATTTGAGTGTGTGATAGCTTGGAAGTAGAGTTAAGATGAATGGTTTACATTATATCCTTTATAGAGGTATTTGAATAGAGATGTGAAGAAAATTTTATTGAAAGTACATATATGATAAAGATTTGATGTGATCTACATGACACAAAGTGAAGAACAATAAACTCATAGAGAATATGGTTTTAAATAACTTAAATTTATATAAATTACCAAAATAAAGTAGTGGTTGCAAAGAGGATGAAATTAAGTCTTATAATTCAAGGATTTATCTATCATACATGCGGATTAAAATTATTTTGAGACCAACTCATGAAAATATGTTTAGGGTTTTTTGGTTACCACAAGAATGGTATAAAGGTGATGAAAGATCAATGTGATAATTATTGTTGAGAAAAGTAAAAAAATTGTGAAAGATATTTGAAGTATATTTTGTTTGCATTGCACTAGAATAGAGAATTGACCAAGATAATAAAAGTTCTAACATGAAATAAGTTCAACATTTACACTAGCCACACTTTTTTATTTAAGTAGGTTGACAAGAGAAGACCCTCTAACAATGTCACTTCTAACAAGGTGTGCAAGATCCTAACAAGTCTAAAGAAGAAATCCTTTACTAGGGAATCTTAAAGGGAGTTCTAAATCCCTTAATAGGGTATATCCTAAAAGATCTTATTTTTAAAGCTTCTAGCAAGGCTTCACACTCTTAATAAGGAAAAACTGTAACATGGTACATGTAAAGCTCCTAATAGGGCAATTTATTACTACGTTAGTGAAGATTTCTGAGTGATAATTTACACCATGTTTTTTTCCTCTAATCAAGCATTTTCATGTGAAATATTCTTGTGGAAAAATGTTTCATGTGTGAAATTTTGAGTTACTTTGCTACTAATTGATTATTTCATTTGTATGATTGATATTTTTCAAGTTCGTGGTGAAATTGATTAGATATCTAATAACACGAATTTATGACCCCCCTTTTGGTGTATCCTTGTATTAACAAAGTCAAGTTTCATGGTAATGGATGATAATAAATATGATTGGTAAATAGGAACATAAATAGATACAAAAGGAAAACAAGTTAAGAGTGAAGGATGCTTTGAATGCTAAAAGGTATATCACTCTTCTCTTTCAACAAATGTGTAATTTGATAAATAATAATTTGAATGGTATATCCTATGCTAATATAAACTAATCCATTTTTGTACGGAATGATAAAGGATTCTATCTACTATTGTATAATGGTGTAAAGTATAAAAGAGTTTCTACTATCCTTTGATCATCTCTCTAGTAAATAAGTAAATTTATATCAATTGTAATAGAGAAATTATTTTATTAATTATTACAAATAGGAAACAATTAAGGAGGTAATTAATTTTGGAAAGGGTGTGCTCTCTTGAGGCTTGATGAAATGGTTGATATTGTTATAGATACCCTTCAAAATGAGGAACAAAAGATAGATTAATTTTGTATTTATCATGAAAGAAAGTATGGTTGTGATGGGAAAGACTAGATGAGCCACCAATATCACCACTTAGGGGTTATAAATGGGCCCATATAAACAATCAATTACCCTACTTCTTCCAATTTGACAAACATAATCCTTAGAAAGTGCTTCAAAATAGACTCCAATTCACCAATGAGAATGTTTCAAATCCCTCTTCAATTTCTAATGCTTTCCACCTATTGAATCTCTTCAAAACTATGCATTTTCCTCAAGGTTCTAACCTTAACAACCTTGAAAACCCCTTATCATGGGCTCCTAAAACTTCCCATGGGTGGAATGGACTCTTAACATCTTCATGACACAAACTCAACCACTTTAGATGAGTTATACCCCTTACATCTCCTCAAACTCAAAACTGGCTATACCAGACCTAGTTAGGAAGCCTAATTTTAATTAGGTCTACCTAATCTATTTTTTAGGATTTATCTCCAAAATTATCCAAACCACCATACAAAAAATGGCCTTTTTAAACACCCTTTTGTAAGTTCTTCCACACCTCAAAAGATCAATTTTTGACTCTCTCAACAACTTGTAATTTGTCCATAAGGTTAGTTTGAGGATTAAACCTAATAAGGCCAATTTTCTAAAGCAAGACGTACTAGGATTTCTAAGACCAAAGTTTTAAAAACTATGGGTAGTGCCTAAAAACTCCAAATGTACCTTTATATTGACCACTACCATTCCACCCTTTCAACTTCAATCAAATTTACATATTGTTGTAACCTGTAAGCATGGAGATGCAGGGGTCAGGGTACCATTTTTATAGAAATTTCCTTAACTCATCTACATAAGACAACTTTCATCTTATAATACAATCGCATAGCTTTAATTCTACCCAAGGCCATAAATTTTCAATGGTGAAGATTCAAACTAGAGACATTTCTTTTTTAAAATCTGAGGTTATGTTGTCTGATTAGACCAATGAGAAAATTAAATTTGTAACTTCCTTCAACTATTCAAAATGGAATCAAACCAAATGAAAATGAGGGATAATACAGTATAGTTTCCAACCATGTCACTTATAGTATAATCCCAATCCAATTTTTGCACACAAAGTCTATACCATATCAATTCAATAGATAAATCATAAATGTTTATTTCTTTCTTCCCTTCAAAATCCTCCAACCAACAACCCAATGTATTTATAGGACATGTATGGTGTTCTTGCTACATTAACTAACTTCAACTACCATTTGAAAAGGTTATCAATTGTAGACAACATTTTTCAAAAGTTCCAACATTTGTCCAAATGTTGCATGACAACAATTTTGACACTTTTGCAACTTCTTGCACATCAACCTTTGGTAATCATCTTACCTACTCAAAACATTCCCAATGGGATTATAGACCATATTACATTATTTTAGGTCCCTTGGGACTATTACATTACAATTTCACCTTTGAAGAAACTTTTAAGTCACTTTGACCAATATGGCCCTAAATGTCCCTCATGGCCATTTAGGCCCAAAACTTGACTCATTTCCTACCTTTCCTATTACATTATTAAAAACCCATGGGGATTTATATGGTTATTTGACACAAAAATAGATCACCCCTTAGATAAGGCTTTATTAAATATCCTAGATGCTCCAACACCATACTCCTCTTGGTAGAAAAAGTCTCAAGTCCTCTTTGAGACTAACTATAGTAGATCACCCCCTCTATGAAAAATCTAGTCCTTCTTCATCTATGTTGACTTTAATGTTAGTTTTTCATTCCACTTGACTAAATGCTCCATGCATACCTTCTTCTTGGTTCTTTTATATATTTTGTTGTCCAAAATACTTTTCATCTTAGGTTCAACAGTAGTAGGCAAGTCTGCAACCCAATCCACTTTGTTAATCTATACTCCCATATCATCTTCTTCAGTTGATTCTTGTCCTTTGTAAGGTATTAAATCTTCCACATTTAATATGGGAGAGAGAGATATAGATGGTGGTAATTCTATTACTTTCATACTTGGAGATTATCCTGCAAGGACCTAATCTTCTCATCTTTAACTTGGTGTAGCTCCCTTTTGGCAACATGTCCTCATTTAGGTGCACCATAACCATGTCTGCCTCCTTAAACTACACATCCCTTCTCCTTTTATCAACTTTTTCTTTTACCTTCTAAGTATTTTATTTAAATCTTGACTAACCTTTTCATGAATATCTCTCATAGCCTTAGTAAAACTTTCAACATCGCCATTTGTATTCTTTGTTTCCTTCAAGTCTCTCAATTCCATAACTCCTCTTAGGTAACTCCCATAAACTATATCAAAATTATTCCTTCTCAAGGATCATTATAGGAAAATTATGCCCATGGTAGCACCATGTCCCATGTCTAATTATGCTAATTTTTTAGGAATCTTAGAAGGTTACCTAATGATCTATTTACCACTTCAATTTGCCCATCAGTTTGAGGATGATAGGTAGAGCTAAAAGAAAACTTTGTTCTCAAGTCTATCCAAAGGTTCCTCCAAAAATGGCATATAAACTTTAAATATCTATCAGTCATAATTGATAGAGGCAACCCATGCATTTTCACAACCTCCTTGAAGGAAAAATGGGCTACATAGCTTGCATCAATGGTTTTCTTAGAAGGGATAAAATGAGACATCTTACTGAACCTATTAATAACTAAAAAGATACTATCAAACCCTACCTTTGTTCTTGGAAACCCTAGTACAAAATCCATGCTCAAGTTCTCTCAAGGTCTATTTCGTATAGGAATACATTGATAATGGTATGCATTAGTTGGTACCCCCTTTTTCTTCTAACATATGATATATGACTCCATTATCCTTCTAACATAACTTTGTACTTTTGGCCAAAAGTAATACCTTACCAAATACAAGTCTTTTTGAGTCCAAAGTGACCCCCAAGACCTCCATAATGTTGCTCTTTGATTATGCTCTCACTCATGGAGCACTTTGGAATACAAAGTTGGCTCCCCTTGAATAATAAAGCTTCATGCAGCATAAGATCAAAAGAATTAAATGAAATTTATTCTAAAACTGTGTGCTAACGTTGTAGGCCTCCTTGAAATAATCATTAGTAGGGTAAATCATGGTTCTCAGTAAAAACAATAAACTCCTTCATAAGTAAATAGTGCCTCCATTTTTTATAGCCTGCACCATGGCATAGAGCTCCAAAACATAAGAAGAGTATTTATTTGTTATCATTTAATTTCTCACTAAAGAAGGCTAATGGCCTTATTTCCTTACTTAATACTACCTAAATAGAAGATCCACTAGAATTACATTCAATGATAAAGAATTTTTTGAAATTGGACATTTGGCCATATTTTGTTTTAGGTATTGAAAGCTTCTTTCTACCTCGTCATTCCATATGAACCTTGTGTCCTTGCCTCCTTTTATGGTCTCTAAAACAGGGGCACAAACTTCACTAACTTTTTTGACAAAATTACTATTGAATTTTGCAAGACCATGGAAACTTCTCACCTCTCCTACAATCCTAGGAGTTTTCCAATTGAGGATGGCTTCCACCTTTGAAGGATCTATCTTCAAATATCCCTTTGAGATTACAAACCCTAATATATCAACTCTTGCTTCATGAACTCACTTTTCTCAAGGTCTATCAATAAATTTCCTCTTGTAATCTCCTCATCACCATCTCAAGTTTCTCAAGGTGCTCCTCTTTAGTCTTCTTGTATAGCACTTATTATGAGGTCTATTTGGTATCTTATATCTCTAATAATGTGTAGATAATCCAGCATGTCTCTTGCTACGACATCTTTATACTTCATTAGTAAGTACCTTACCTCCTTAGAACCTATGTCACTAGTTTCCTTTATCTTTTCTTCTTTATGCTCCATGACTAAGGAATAACCTACCCCTTCCTCCTTCATGGTATCTAGGAACTCCTTCTCCTTTACCAACATCAAATCATTACCCATTTTTTTGGAACTGTCATCTTCTATCAAGGACTAGATCTTATAGGTGGTCCCATCTTTTTGAAATGTGTAAACACTCCTTTCACCATCTAGGTGTGTCTTCCTATCAAACTGCCAAGGTCTACCAAATAACATATGTCAAGCATCCATAGGTATTATATCACAGATAATCTTATCCTTATACCCCCCACAATTGAACTCAACCCAAGCCTCATCACTAACTTCTATATGTTACCCCATATTGAGCCAAGATACCTTGTAAGGGCATTCATGAGGTAACATCTCTAACTTCAACTTATTTGCAACTTCCAAAGATACAATATTATCAATAGAGATAAAATCTATGATAACTTTACATACCTTTCCCTAAACTTTGTATTTTTCCTGAACAATGCCTTCCTTTGAGATGGTTTCATCTTCACATGTTCTTTGAGCAAAGTTCTCCTCATCATCATATTTTCTCCAACTTCTAAATCCAATGGGACTTTAGGGGAAATCATAACTCCTTTCATCATTAGGTACCAATATGTTTCTCCTATCATTTATTTGATAAGTTAAGGCATTTTGTGGACACCCATATGCAGGGTACCCAATCTATCCACAATTGTATCACTTTGTTCTATAAAAATAGGATCCTCTCCTTAATCCATTTGATTTTCCTCCACCATTTGGTCCCCTTCCTCTATAACCTCCTCTACTACTTGATTCCCCAACTTTCTCTCTAGGGCTAGACTCATCTTGAAACCCTTAGCCTTATCCTTTTCCTCCAAATCTTTCTCTACCTTTGGAATCTCTTCCAACTCTTGTTGTATTATTCTTCTCACTCTTCCATCTCTACTTCTCTTCCACTCTATGCACCATTTGAAAGCACTTTTGCAATGTGTCTAGTTCTAGGAGAATAATCTCTTCCTTAATATTACTCATCATGTCATGTAGGTATCTTTCTACCTTATCTACCTATATTTATTTCTTATTATATGTAAGAGTTAACTCGTGGAATTCTTCTATATAGGAACTTACATCTAAGTCCCCATTCCTCAAGTTATGCAACCTCTGGTACATATAGACCTCATAATCGTAGGGAAGGAGGGGTTCTTTGATATTTTTCTATATTACCTCTAATGAGACTATCATCTCCTTGCCTTCTTTGATCCTTTCCCCTTGAATGTAGTTTCTTTTTCTATCCTCACTCTATCTTTCCTTTTTCACTTGGTTTACTTCAAAATTATTTGAAATGGCCTTTACCCTCTCAACAACTTCCTCTTCTTTTAGAATACCTTCATATATATGTAGTTTATGAGTTCCATGTCATTTCATTATCTTTATGGAATCTACAAACACCATATGTTCTGCTTGTGTAGATGTGATTGCATCCGCCTCTAGATCAAGGGGTTCTTTCTCTTCCTCTTTTTCCTTTCCTTTCTTGAAATTATTTTCCACAACCTTCAGTTCGTCTTTGAGTTTTTGTAATTGTTAGTTTGTGGTGACTGATTAGGAAAGTACTATACATGCTTCATAAATTCTTTGGGGCTCAGGGCATCGCCCCAAAAAAAACTTGGGCTACTATTCACCAATTAGTTATTATTTATATTAACCAATGTATGGTTGACATGTTGTAACTAATTTTAACCCAAGTGGGAAAATATGTGTATAAAAGGGCTTAGGGTTAGGGATTGTTTTATCATTTTGATGTGAAAATTGGTTCTTGTGATGGTATTGAGTTGTAAGGAATTATGGATTATAATCAAGTTGTAATCAGTGGATCGTAATAATATCAAACTTGTTATTTGGTGGACGTATCCCAAGGATTGGTTGAACCATGTTAAATCTTGATGTCTTGTGTACTTTTTTTTGTTTCATCTATTATTTTTTGATATTGGTTATATTTGCATCTAATTATTATTTATGTATGTGGTTTAGTCCTAACAAGTGGTATTAGAGCCTAGTTTGTTTTTAGTTATCCTCTACAGGAAAGTCTCACGGTTCAATTGGAGTCTCATAGTTAAGTGAGAATCTCATAGTTGAGTGGGAGTGATGGTAGAAAAGGGTAAGCTAAGGTTTGATAGGTTTAATGGGCAAAACTTTCAGTTATGGAAGATGCAAATGGAAGACTATCTTTATTAGAAAGATTTATGGAAGCTATCGGAAGGAAAAACCAAGAATTAAGGATCTATGTCAAATGATGATTGGGATCTTTTGGATAGAAAGGCACTTGGAAGCATTTCATTATGCCTAGCACCATCGGTGGAATTTAATATTATAAAAGTGAAGACAATAGAAGAGTTGATGCAAACCCTAGTGAAACTATATGAAAATTCCTCCACTTCAAATAAGGTATTTCTCATGAAGCATTTATTTAATATGAAAATGATAGAAGGTGGATCTATTGTAGATAATTTAAATGAGTTTAATACTATTACTAGTCAGTTATCTTCTATGGGTATCAATTTTGATGAAGAAATTAGGGCTCTTTTGATTTTGTGTTCTATTCCTGAAATCTGGAATAGCTTGGTAATGGTTGTGAGTAATTTTTTTCCTAGATCTAATACCCTAAAATATGATGATGTGATCAGTATTATTTTGAGTGAGGAAACTTGTAGGAAAACCTCAAGTAGATCTACATCAAGAAGTGCTTTAAATGCACAAAGTCAAGGAAGAACAACTGAGATAGGAAGTAATTCCAAAAATTGTGAGAAATCAAGAGGAAATTCAAAGGGGAGGAGGTCTTAATTGAGAGGACCAAACAACTGTTGGTATTGTGAGAAAGTAGAGCATAAAAAAAATATTGTTGGACTCAAAAGAAAAATGAAAGAGATAAACCAGATGGAGATAAGGAGGCAAATGTGGTAAGTAAAAGATCCGAAGAGGATGCTTTGCTTCTATCTTTAAAAAGTGTTGATGATTCATGGCTTTTAGATTCTGGTGCTTCATTTCATGCTACACCTCATAGAGGTTATTTCATTGATTATGTCCAAGGAGATTTTGGACTTGTTTATTTGGGGGATAATGAATCATGTTAGATTGTTGGAAAGGTAAAATTTAAGATTAAGTTGAAAAATGGTAATCATTGGCTACAACATGAGGTAAGACATGTTCCAAGGCTAAGTAGGGATTTAATTTTAGTAGGGTAACTCAGTGATGAGGGTTGTATAGTTATTTTTAATGATAAAAATTGGAAGGTTTCAAAAGGTTCCCTTGTAGTAGAAAAAGGTATGAAGTAGGCACCCTATATCTATGTACAATTCATATTGTTTCTTGTACTTTAATTATTTTAGAGAAAAATGAATGTTCAGGAATAGTTGTTGCATTTGAGCAGGGAGAACAAATAGCTACTGTAAATTCTGATACTGCATTATGGCACAACAAACTTTGGCACATGAGTGAGAAAGGTACGAAAGTACTTCATTCAAAGAAACTTTTATCAGGTCTAAAATGTGTTAATATGGATTTTTGTGAAATTTGTGTGTATGAAAAATAAAAGAGAGTGATTTTTGTGAAGACTAGGAAGGAAAATAAAAAGGAGAAATTAGAGCTTGTGCATACCAATGTATGGGGACCGGCTCAAGTATCTTCCCTTGGTGGTTCTCATTATTATATTACCTTTATTGATGATGCAAATATAAAAGTATGAATTTATTTCCTTAAAAAGAAATCTGATGTATTTCAAACTTTCAAGAAATGGAAATGCTTGGTTGAAAAAGAGACTGGTAAGAAATTAAAATGTCTCAGATCTGATAATGGTGATGAGTATTGCAGTCATAAATTTGAAGATTATTGCTCCACTAATGGTATTTGTAGACAAAAAGTTGTTCCAAGGACTCCATTGGAAAATGGAGTGGTGGAACACATGAACAGGACTATAATGGAGCGTGCAAAGAGCATGAGGTTGCATGTTGGGTTGTCCTTACACATGTGAGAAAAGGTTGACAATACTATTGTATATTTGATTAAAGAGGTCCCTCTACTCCTTTGGGTTGTGGTATTCTAGAGGAAGCATGTACTGGTAAGAAGGTGAGTTATTCTTTTCTCAAAACCTTTGGTTGTGAAGCATTTTCTCATATAGATTCTAAAAATAGAACCAAGCTAGAAGCTAAGTTAAAGAAATGTGTATTTTTGGATATGGCATTAATGAATTTGGTTATAGGCTTTGGGATTTTGAAAATCATAAAATTGTAAGAAGTAGGGATGTCATATTCAATGAGAAAGTATTGTACAAAGATCTATTGCAGCAACATGAGAATAAAGAAGATGATTATGTAGTGTTGGATGATACTCCAAAAGATGATATTATAGTCATTCCTCATGATGTGCAAAAATTGCAACAACAAATATCACACACGCTAGTGAATGTTAGATGGTCAACCAAGAAAATTAAGCCTCCAAAAATATTTTCTCCCTCTTTGTATTCTATTTTACTTACTAATGTCGGTGAACCTGAATGTTATGATGAAGCTATACAAGTGGATATGAAGATTTAGTGAGAGTCTTCAATGAAAGAAGAAATGGACTCTTTGTTGATAAATAAGACTTGGGATTTATGCAAATTTCCTATGGGTAAAAGGACTTTACAAAATAAGTGGGTTTACAGGTTAAAAGAAGAGGATGGAGGTAAGAAAAGGTTTAAAGCCAGGTTAGTTGTAAAAGGATTTGCACAAAAAAATGGCATTGATTTTTATGAGATATTTTCTCCCATTGTTAAGATGACTTATATCCATATTGTTTTAAATATTATGGCTACTGAAGATTTGCATTTAGAGCTACTTGATGTTAAAATAGCCTTCCTTCATGGTGATTTGGATGAAGAGATATATATGGCTCGGCCACAAGGATTTGAGGTCAAAGGTAAGGAGAACTTAATGTGCAAATTGAAGAAAAATTTATATCGCTTGAAGCAAGCACCTCGGCAATGGTATCTAAAATTTGATAGTTCTATACATGAGCATGGATATAGTGGGTGTCATTCAAATCATTGTGTTTACTTTAAGAGGTTGGATGATGATAGCTACATTATTTTATGTTTATATATTGATGATATGCTTGTAGCTGGGTCTAACATCGATTAGATTAAGGGGCTGAAATGCCAGTTAGCACATGCATTTTCTATGAAGGATTTCGGGGTAGCAAAAAAAATCCTTGGTATGAAGATTTTTAGAGATAGGAAGAGTAGGAAATTGACGCTATCTTAGGCTGATTATGTTGAGAAGTTGTTGCAACATTTCTCTATGGAGAATGCTAAAGTTGTTAGCACACCTTTACCTAGTCATTTGAAGTTGATTAAGGAGATCTATCCCAAGACACAAGAATAGGAGGAGATAAGATGTCCAAGGTACCCTATGCTTTTGTCATAGGAAGTTTGATGTATTTTATGCTATGTACAAGGCCAAATATTTCACATGTAATGGGAGTCATTAGTAGGTATATTAGTCATCCTGGAATTCAGCATTGGAATCCAGTCAAATGGATTCTTAGATATTTGAGAGGAACATCCAATAAGTGTTTACACTCCAGAGGCTCTACTACTAATTTATAGGGCTATGTTAACTCATATTTGGCAGGGGATATTGATACTAGGTAGAGTACAACAAGTTATGTCTTTATAGTAGGTGGGGCAGCTGTGAGCTAGGTTTCTAGGTACAAAAGGTTAATGCTTTATCCACTACAAAGGCAAAGTATGTTGCTACTATAGAGGTAGCTAAGGAGATGATATGGCTTCAATTCTTCTTGGAAGAATTGGGACAAGGATAACTATTTGTTTACAGATTGTCAAAGTGCCATTCATCTTGCAAAGAATTCAACTCTACATTGAAAGACACAACACATACAGTTGTGGTACCATTTCATTCGGTCAGTTTTGGAGGATGGACAGTTAAAGCTGGACAAGATACATAGAGATGGAAATCTAGAAAATATGTTTACCAAGGTAGTAACAAGGGAGAACCTGAACTTATCTTTAGCTTCGGTTGGTCTTCTAGAATCAATATGAATAAAAGAACAGCAATGTCCAAGGTGGCTTGATCCAGTTGGAGCCCCATGTGGTAGTGATATTGCTACAAGATTAGTCTCTAAGTGGGAGATTTTTGTCTAGTGTGGAGTTTAATCAGTCCCCAAGTGGGAGATTGATCAAGAAAGTACTATACATACTTCATTAATTCTTTGGGGCTTGAGGCATCGCCCCAAAAAAAAAAATTGGGCTACTATTAACTAGTTGGTTATTGTTTATATTTGCCAATGTATGGATGACATGTTGTAACTAATTTTAATCCAAGTGGGAAAAATACTTGTATAAAAGGGCTTAGGTTTAGGGATTGTTTTATCATTGTGATGCAAAAATTGGTTCTTGCGGAAGTATTAAGCTATAAGGAATTTTGGATTGTAATCAGGTTGTTTTATCATTGTGATGCAAAAATTGGTTTTTGTGGCAGTATTAAGCTATAAGGAATTTTGGATTGTAATCAGGTTGTAATCACTGGATCATAATAATATCAGACTTGTTGTTTGGTGGACGTAGCCTAGGGATTGGGTGAACACATTAAATCTTGGTGTCTTGTGTTCTTTTTCTGTGATCTATTATTTTCTAATATTGGTTATATTTGCATGTAATTATTATTTCCATCTATGGTTTAATCCTAATAATAACTCCTCTCTCAATCATTTGTTATCTACTTCCTGATCTTGCACCTTTTTGGGAAGTTCCACATTGGTCACCGTGTTGGATGTCTCTCCTATAGACTCTTCAGATGACATAAAACTCTCCTTTTGATAATTCCACAATCGACTATGCTCTGATACAACTATGATGGGGAGAGACTAGGTAACCCACCAATCTCACCACTTAGAGGTTAAAAATGGGCCCAAATAAACAACCAATTGCCCTCCTTTTTTCAATGTAAAAAATATTAACAAATCTATCAAGAAATGAGTTCTACTATCATATCACCATTTGATCTTCTAATCAAGGAAAAACCTAACATGTTTGCATGGTGAATTTCTTAACAAGGTTACTCCTAATAGGGCATGAAATATCCAAATAGGTATGAAAGTTAAATCTTTTAACAAGATGACTCTTTGAAGAAGCTTCTAAATTCCTTAATTGGGTAACTCTTACCAGGGATTTTGTAATAGATTTTAACATGACTATAAATATATGTAACTAGGAATGCCCCTAACAAGGTAATGTAATGTCTATAACAAGGAAAATCTTATTGTTACAATAATGAGACTTTTTGGGTGTGTATTCCCACTATAGTTTTTACCCTTGATCAAGGGTTTCCATTGTAAAAAGTTTGGTGTTCTTGTGTTGCATATTGTGGATATTTCACTTGCTTTTATTTTATGATATAATATCACTTGCATGTTGGTTGATTTTGAAGTTGTTGAAAAGGGTGTTAAGATCTATGGTTTCATGATTCAACCCCCCACCCCCTCTCAATGCATTATCATACTAACACTAAGAAACTTATCAACAATATCATCTTGACTTATGTCTACACTAACACTTCTTAGATTGTAAATAAATTCAGTTATATAGGAAGTAAAATTTCCATTGTTATTCATCTTAGAGACTTAAAACTTTCCTCACAATACTTGTAGCTTTTCCATCTTTCCATATTTATCTCCTTAATAGAGATTTTCTAATTTTAACCATATTTTATTTTTAGTATCCAATTTTATGACATTATAATATACAGAATTTGTAAGTGCATTCCATAGGGGATTTTTCTTTCTAGCATAGATTTGAAAATGCTTCTTCTCATCTTACATAGCATTTGCAAGATTTGAAGTGGAATAATATTTAGAAGCTATCTTCCAAAATTCATTACCAAGACATCCCAAATGAGTCTCCATTTGATCCTTCCAAAAGGAGTATTTGGTGCCATGAAACCTTCAACTAGCCTTCTTGAAATTTTTCATCTTGATCAGCTCAGGTTATTAGACTTCAAATGAGGAACCTTTCTCTAATAAAATTTGCAGAGTAATAGAAGCACTGCACAAATGAAATGGAAGAGTGAATCGGTCATTTCTAGATCAAAAACGCTTTAACCAATTAGATGAATTAATTTTTTAAACCATAAATCTTAATATTAAGCATGATAACACATAATCACAACATCGCATAAGCATAGGGCCCTAAGTTTTTTTTTCATATAAACCCTATTAGGGGAAAGATCATGGTGGGTTTGGTAATCACAATAAACTATACCTTCTTTAAAGTATAACTTAGTAAAATAGGAATGCACTTGCATTAAGGAACACTACCTAGAGAAAACTACTCAATTAAAATGAGAAGTTTTTGTCTTTTTAACAATAAATAATTTTATGATTCTATATAGTGTTTTGTAACTCATAGATTGCAAGATATCTAGTGTTTTCTAACTAACAACTTGCAAGATAACTAAGTACAAGGGGATTTTGACAATATTATATGATATAGAGATGTGACTCAATGAGGATGAACTTGTGAATAAAATTCTGATTAACATCTAGTGGCAATAATTATAAAATTCTAATGATTATAGTGATGCCCAAACATTTTGCATCATAGTAAATTAAACTAGTCATTATTTTGCAAGTTAGTGGTTCTTTATAGTAGTGTGTTTTTTAATTTAAACTTGATTAAATTAATAATATTAAACTTACACAAGTTTTTGTTGATCATTAGATCAATTGGTCCCATATTAAATATGTAGAAAGTTTGACTCTTTTTATGTCACTTCATTTTCTCATTATTTTCATAAATGATAACTTGATACTTTGTTTACTATTTTTCTAATCAATAAATTTTATATAGCATTTAATAGTAGCCCCATATCATCACTAAAATTCATAGAAACATTAGTTTTAAACATTTTAAGGGAACATCTCACGGTGAAATCGGGGGCTTCTTTCTTGTAGTATCATCAACCAAGATCTAGACCTCATGGGGTCACTCTCTGTCACATCAACAATTAAGATTCCCTACATTCCCAATCAATCTATCCTTAATTTGGAAAAAGTTTCATCGCAAACCTTGTGATAAAATGGTGGGGCTTCTTTCCTATATTGTCAACAACTAAAGTTCAAACCTTGAAAGGTTGCCCTCTACCACATCAACAACTAAGATAAATTACCCTCATTATTAAGCTAGCTTTGATTTGGAAACAAGTTTAAATTTATTATCAATATATTGAGTTTTGATATTCTTGTCATCTTTTGACCACTCTTGTCTACAATGCAAACCCTATCCTCTAATGGAAACAAATTTAAATCATTGTATCTTTCTTAGTCATCTATCCTCTCAAGCCATTTGGTTGGGAGGAGGTCCCCTTTTCAAAATGTTATTGATTCAAGTGTCACTATAGTTATGGTCATGACTAGTAGATGTGAATGTTGCCTTTTATTTTACTCCTATAACTTTTGTTGGGACCAAAAGTGTATGCTTTGGCTTGAATTTTCCTTGTGGATAAGGATTATGTCTCCACTTCATGGCCTACAAACATGATTGATTTATTTATTGTTTTTCCTTTGAGGGAGAAATATCATCTTTTGTTTCCAAATCATACCTAATAGTGGTTTATAGCTAGGATGTAGTGGAAAAAAAGGACTTTTACTAACATAAGGACTTGGTGTGCACATTTTTTAATTGTTGGTTGTCTCATCATTATATGGACAAATGAAGGCTAGATTCATAAATTATTTTTATAGCATATATGATTGAGCCCTATCCACATGTTATTATTTTTGTTTCTTCCTTATTCTATTTTGAAATAAAATTTTGGTGTTGGGTGTGTTGTGGGCTTTGATGGAACATTCTCTTCATGTATCTTTGATTAACCTCTTTTAACTTTCTTACTAAGCCTCTAAATGTGTGTTGAGTATGGGTCATACTTTTTAACCTCCCTCTATATTTTTGGGAGGTTTCATATTATGAGACCATATGAACTATATTTTTTACTTCCTAAGATTTGATAATTCCACTTCTTACATGGAGTACTCTACTTTTTTTCTCATTCTAGTGTATGTTGGGATCTATAATCCTCTTCAAGTGGATATAGTTTTCAATGTTGGGAATAACTCTTAGACTCAACCTCTTAATTATGAGGGTCTCCCTTTCAAATGCCATTGATGTTTCTCTATCAATCACCTAGCTATAGATTGCCCTCTCTCTTTTTGCACAGACTCTACTACAAATTGGGATGGTAATAAAGTTACATGGTTATACATGCTCCTAATTCTCCATCATATTAATCCTCCCAAGGTGATGGCATGTCTTTTTATTTTGGTGCAATTCTAATGAGTCCTTTAGAACCTATCGTGCAACTTTGTAAATTTTCTTCGTAGTCAAATCTACACTTGGCTTTAGACTAACTAAAATTTATGTGATGGTCAACTTTTATCTCATTATTATTTACCTCTAGTCCCTCTCATTGTGATATTTTTTGTTGGGGGAATCCCCCTCTAAACCCTTTGTCCTAAGAATTTAGATGTTAATGTCTCCTAGACTATTGTCAATAGGAAGAAGAGTATTCCTAAAAATTTGACTGAGATGGCATGTCCATTACAGCCTTGGTATTTTCTAAGTGGGACCACATAGGTTTTAGCTCTTTCATTTGCATGTTGCAATTTATTGCAACTTGATTGCATTTTTTCCTTTTGTTTGGTTATGTTAGACATGTCTTACCTTAGCGTACAGTATATTTTCAAAAGGTTGGACCCTTTTCCTTATTTCTTTTCACACAAGGGTAAAGGCATCTATATACCCTATTGATAGATTAATGATCAAGAAGGAATTTCATGATAGAACTAGGTTATCTAATTTTTCTTCTTGTTCATGAAGATCAAATTTGATCAACCCTACAACAAGAATATGATCTCAACTAGAGCTAGGAGCATTGTTAGGGATAACCAAAGGCTCGGTGGCAAGGGGCTCTTTCTTATCAAGGATATGAAAGGGCAGCAAGGTGGGATAATGTAGTAGAAATCTTAAATATAAGCTTTGCATGCAAAGACATTAATTATGGAAGAACATTATTTAGTGGTAATTTAGGTTCTATATAAAAGATTATGCTTCAATAGGAAAGAAAAGTTATCAATAATTGAGGCTTGATCAACTTGTAATGATTTTCAAGAGATGGGTTTTTCTCACTACTATTATGATTGCAATAAAGTAGCAAATCTCCTAACCAAACATAAAAAAGCCATTGACCCCATTTTTGTGTTGGTTGTTAAATAATATGAATGTTTTGGATGTTCTTGGTAAGATTGTTCCTTTTGAAGAATCTTTATAGTTATTCTTCTCGTATTAGCTAGAAAAGTGATTATTATTGATTTTATAAAATCATGTGGATTTTGTAAGAAGGCACTCAAGTTCAATGTAGTCAATATCATTTTTAAATATCATTTTTAAGAAGTTATTATAGCAGTTTTTATGTTCTTTATTTGGTTTGACAAATGTCATGTTGCAATTTCTTTGTACCTTGGCTAAAAACTCATAAGATATATCTTTAAAGTTTTTTTTTCCCATTTTAGCAATCACTTTGTGGGACGTTTTAGTATTTGTGTCATGGAATTCCTTTCATTCTTAACTTAAGATTTCTTGCAATGATAGTGTATGTTTAGAATAGAGTTCTCTAGTCCTCATCTCTCTTGGCTCCTGACAAGTAGGGATCAAACCCACATGACCTCTTACATGTTTTCAATTTAAAATAGTACCAAAGCAAGGGTGTTGTCCCTTATACAACCACAACTCATAGGTTTTGATAGAGATCAACAACACAATAATAGTAAAGGCTAATAAAATGATAGGCCATACATATACACTAGCACAAGAGCTAGCAGTGCACCTCAAGAGTGAGTAGACAACTCAACCACAACATAGGGAAGAGAATGACATGGTAAAGAATTATTTTCCCTATGTTGCCAAACAACAATCTAGGTAATATTGTCACTAGGATCCCCACCACGAGAGGGAAAAAGCAGTAAAACCCAATTAGAAAAATTGTCGGTACAAGGGATAGAGTGCTAAGGAGGTTACACATTGTCAACTAAAGATTCAAGTAGAACATGAGCAACATAGTAAGAAGGGGCACACGACTAGAGGAGTTTAACTAGTAGCAAGAGGAATTGGATCATCAAGGGCTCTAGAGGCCAAATTTGTAGCAAGAAAATCATTCAAATCTATAGTAGCAACATTTTATAAAAGAGAGTCACCATTAGCATCAATCATCATCAGAGGAACAATCAAAATCTTGAATAGACAAATGTTCATAATTAGTGTCCTTCCACCAAGTGCAACAACTTTAAGCCACAATAGAGAACAATCTCTTGCCAAGTGATTAGTAAAGAAGCACCAACAACATCCAAATGGAAGGCCCCCATAATTCACCAATTGAGTCCATGACCTATCTACCCTACTATGAGAACCACATCCCTAAGAAGAGATGTGCAAATATCAATGTTAAACAAAATGCATAAAAAGGTAGAGAGACTCATGGAACTTGTAGTGTCATCCACCTTTAGAAAATGGTCAATATAGTTACATGTGGCCACAAAAAAAGAATTCTCCCAAAAATAAAGGGAAATATTGGGTAGACAAACCCACACATAATGTACACTAAAAGGTTCAATTAGAGTGTTGAAAGACACTACCCAAGGTTCAATTAAAGGAGAGAAAATTCTCCAATCCCACAACTTTCTCATCACCAAACTATATTCCTTCAAGAGGAGGAAAAATATAAAGAAAAAATCCCTTAACAGAAGGGAAAATCTTTATGTTACCTAAAGCCAAGTGTCTCCATGAATTCACTACTCAATAATGCAAGTTTTGTAGACAAGGATAAAAAATAAAAAATCTACAAACCAACCCACAATATTGGAAGTAATCCACATTTTAACCATGTCTAGGTCATAGACCACCATAAATGAGATCTTAGCAAAAGCCAAAGGTCAAGATTTCACCTTGGGAGGAAGAATAGAAAAATATAGCAACTCTGGCAAAGCTTTCCCAAGCAACATGAGGCTTAACAAACTCAAGTCACCCCAAAGAGTTTCTTGGTGCAAATGCACCCATCCTAGCCAACACCGCCATGTTATCAGATCCAGAACTAGACACATCCTCCCTATACACCAATATCTCCTTAGTGCTCAGGAGAGGAGCATATCTCAATAAAGTAACACACAAAACACGACCCCCACCCTGTGCTACTAGAGTCTTTTTCTTTGCAGTCATGATTAGGCTTGAAAATCTTGGGCAAGGATTCAAAATGCATGTTGCAAAAGTCAGAGAAAACAACGTGAACATTGTTATTGTGGTAATAATATATGATATCTTACATGACGTATCTAGTAGGAGATCAAAATTAGTTTTTTCATATGTTATCAAGATATCTTAGTCTATAGAGATTTTTTTTGATTTGGGAGGGTGTTAGTAATATAGGTTTTAAAGCTCATCTAGAAGGTAACGTAGTAGATGGTGTAGTCGAGGTTTCAATTTATGATATTATTTTAGAACGTCACAGATGGCAATGTTGTGGATTTTCCTCCTACTATTGTGGGTGATGTTTCAATAGAGCCAACTACCAAAGGAGATGTTCATGTCTTGAATAAGAATTTACAAGCAATAAACCATTTATTCCAAATATTTCATCTTTTAGCCTTGATGGTTTACACATTGTGATGGCACACTAGAGGTCATAATGTTTTCACTTTCATAATTTCCAGGGTGGTTTTCTTTGCATAGAAATCCCTTGAGAAGTGATATTTAGTACCAATTGGTTGTAGTTATTCTCCATACAACTTGTACTAATTGTCATCAAAAATATATATGCAACTTATTTCTCACTTAGATAAATACTTCAATATGTGATTGTATAAATAAGTTGCAATTTGCATTCACAACCTACCTTCTATTAGTTATGTTGCTAGGCAATTGTGCTTTAGTTATAACGTATCATATTTATTTAAAAGTAAACAATTTATTTATTTTTAATTATTATTCATACATAATACTGATACATGCATGAGAGCTATACATATATATTTGATATCAATACGTACCAATTATTCTCATAACAACTTCCCCAATTTTAGTACCAAAACTCCTTAGCCAAGAAATTTTGGGTGGCTTCAATGCCTCAAGCCACTGCCTCAAGCAACAAATTCTTTAAGGTAATGGTGTCAAAAGTGGGGAGGTTTTTTCCTTATAATATTCTTTTATTGTTGCATATTGCTTCCTTTTGTGTTGCTTAACTCTTCAATCTTGTTTGCAAGGTATGTTTCTTAGTTCATTTCAATGGCAGTAGTTAACAAGGTTTGGATTTTGTCCCTCTTAGTGTGTTGTGTTATTAGTTTTGTCAAATTATCATCAAATAAATATTCAATTCATCTCTTATTTAGAGAAATACTTCAATAGGGGATTATACAAAATTGTGATTTAAAGAAAACCTACTACTAGCTATGCTATATGGATAATGGTACTCTAATTATAATGTCTTGCATTTAATTAGAGGTAAACAACATTTTGGTTTTTTTTACTACTCATGCATAGTATGCATGCATTATAGTTATACATATATGTTGATATCCATACTATTGTCATGTCAACTTCCATCAATTTTCAAAATAGTGATTTTTTGAAAGGAAAGGTAAATACATTTGGGTGGCTTCAACATCTTAAGGAACAAATTTTTGAAGCAATGGTTTCAAAAAAAGGGGAGATTTTTAACCTCTGTTCTTTTGTGGTTGGCTCAATCTTTCTATGTGTTGCTCAACCCTTAAATCATTCATGCAAGGTATGTTTGTTAATTTGTTTCACTGTCACTAATTAACAATGTTTGGGCTTTGTCACTCTTAGTTTTCGTTATTAGTTACATCATTATATTTATAGACTTCTAGGAGTTTAAATAACTTTGAAAGATTTTTTATTTGAATTGGCTCAATCCTTTGGCTAATCCTTGTGATTTGAGCTTCTCTAGTGCATTCTAAGGTATTCTTGTTAAGGTCCTAGCGTAAATCTTAATAGGAGTCAAAGATGGTTATTTTAATCCAATCTTTGAGCATATGACAAAAATATTTGATGTGTTAACATCTATGGTGGTAATATAAGGTGTTAATGATTCACTTTTAAAGTTTCTATCACTTCACTTAAAACATGAATTGTGTTATTCTCAAATTTTAATAGTAAAACAAGTAGTTGGGTATTGGGTCCTCAATAAATTTGTTGTTATTTTTCTCTTTTAGCAATCATCAGCTTGCATTTAAATTATTTAGTTTTTGTTTATATTTTTGTTTAAGTCATTGGATGAATGAGTTGCATGACTAGGTATTACCAACTAGAGACTTTTGACTATAACTTCAAGTTAGTTTTCCCATAAGTAGAGGTAAATACTAGAGTACCATACATTTGTATGTCTATTATTAAAATCTCCACAATGAGGTACTTACATTGATAACTAAGAGAGCTTAATAGAATTGGCATTGCTAGATGCATAACTAGAGCTAATTGAAGAAGATATACGCTAAGATGTCCTGCATAGATGTTTGGAATGGTCAATAATTTATTGTATCACTTTAGAAAAGTGGCCTCAGGATCATGATGGTTATCTTCTTCATTTTGAGAGCCTCTACTAGCATTCTAAAATTGAAGTTGAATAGGTTCCCTTGTTAGATATTTGAATTAGGCTTGGCTAACCCCTTTCATGAATGCGCTACTATGAGCTTATAGGTGAAATAGGACCCAAAGGAAAAATATGATGTCAGTGGCATTTTACAATATTTTTTGTCACAAAGACCTAAATAGGACAATGGAAACATGGTCACAAAGGAGTTACAAGTAGAGATGTAATAAAAAAAGACAAGCTTAATGCCATCAATCTGACGACATGTTGAAATAGGACATAATATAAACATGGGTGTAGAAGCTAATGGTAAACATATATGTAATGCCTACCCCTAGCTTACTTTTCTGACATTATTTTCGAACTCTTTTAGGCCAGCTTTATGATTGGGGGTATTTGATTTCCAGGGTGTTGGGTATTGTTTCATACTCAATTGATTATATGATGCAATTATTTTGGTACTAGTTGTTTCATATATGCATCATTATGCTTCGATGATGATTGTATACAGTGATTCCAGTTATTTCATGATGATAGTTAGATGGATTATTTATGTATTTTCTATGGTTACTTACCACATACTTGCATGTGTATGGTGTACCTATATGTTTTATTTTATGTATGATGTTTTTGATATGGTTGAGGGAGGGAGTCATAGTCACCTGCTAGTCAAGATCTACGCAATGCACCACTTCCTACTATTGTTTGTTTAGTTTAGAATATATGTATATGTACATGCATGGATTTTATGTAGATTGCAAGTGTCGGGTATCAACTTCCCTGAATTGCCAGGATAAGCGTACCCTATCGCAGTATCTCAATGGTAAAAGAGGGGAGATAACTCTTGAGTCTAAATCCTATCATTAAGCCAATTGTGCCAGAAATTAGGACAAGTACTTGAGTTGTCTACCCTTCCAAATTCATCAAATGACATAAATTCATGATTACAACCCTTGAGTTTGATCTACTTTTATGTGCTTTATAATGGGTTTACATTTTTAGTATTGTGGATCTTTGGTGTTTTTCTATTATAATTAAATCAAATTAAAGGAATAATTAATGATTTAATTCAATGGAAAATCTATAAGGAAAATTTAGTATTTAATTATATTTAATTAATTAATTAAATGAATTAAATTTAAAGATATAGCTAAAGTCTATTTTTGGGTGTAATAATATTTATTTAATTTAATAATAATATATTTAAGAGTTCATTTTTAAATAAATGTTAAATTTTATTATTACTTAAGTTAATAAATATTTTTATCAAAAAAAAGGTTACAAAAATTAATTAAAGGGAGAGAAAATTTAATAAACACATTTTAATCAAATGACAAAAAGGTTTTGCATGAATATTAAAATATAATTAAATAATAAAGGTAAAAAAAATTTCGCGTGATTGCACAATCAAAGCCCTAAATTAGGAAAAAACTCTTTATTAGCAATTTAGAGTTCATTTCTTGGGGACTAGGTTTTGAAAGAGCAATTTTCCAAGAAGGGTTTCAAAAGGAAACGGAAATATTTGTGTGCTCCATGTGTTGTCGTATTAGCATCAGATTCAGGTAGAATCTTGTGGGTTATTTACACACTAGTTTTCCATTCTTCATTTTCATGTCTTCTTCATGTCTAGATAAATCTATTTTCAGAATTTTAGATTTGGTTGAAACCCTTGAGTTGAAATTTACTATTTCCTCTGTGAATGAATTAAAAAAATTGAAACCCTTGTCATATATTTTAATTGTTCTTTGTTTTGAGATGATTTGTATATGATTTGATAATTGGAAACCCTCATTGTAAAATTTTAGAGAATTGTTTTTTATAACAAATAGGGTTCATGGGAGATTATCTCTCATATTTCTCCTACCAATTGATTTGGGGAAAATTCCTTTTAAAAATATATATATTTATAATCAAAATTAGGGGGGTCAAATTTACTCATTTTAGTAAAATAAAAATCATAAAAATTTGAAAGACATGGGGGAATTTATTTCTTTTAATAAATAAATTCAAAAAATAATAATAAATTGATGGGCGGGGCCACCAAACCCCCACCCACCTTCCTCCTTGCCCTATGGCGGCCAATGGCAGAGTTGTTGCACAAGCAGTAGGTATTGTTGCTATCACAGCAATACACTGTTGTGGTCGCAACAGGCTGCTACAACAATCGTGCATCGCTGACTTCTATTTAAATATTTTTTTTAAAAAAATAAATAAAATTTTCATTATTAATATTTTTTTAATTATTAAATTTTTATAGTTTATTAAATATTTAAATTAAAGTTTTTTTTTGTTAGTAATTAATTCAATTAATATTATTATTAATTAATTAATTAATATTAAATGTTATTTAATGAATTTAAATTAATTTTATTATATTATTAAATAATGATTATGGTTGTTAATAATTATAATATTTTATTAAAAAACGCTTCCTATTTTCTTGAAAAAAAATGTAGTCAATTAATCAACAATCAAACATTAGAAAAAAAAGCTCTGCTCTGATAAAAATGGCAAAAAAAGCAAAATTACATCCCAAATTTAGTCACCCCTTCTCGAAATGTGTTGCGTTCCAGCAGAATGACTCCCCAACCTCCTTTGGTGACCAAAAATAAATTTGAAGCCCTTAGGCAGGCAAATTCGAGGCAAGGAGACACTGGTAAAGTGAACGATCACAGTTTTGATTCATTTGTTCGACAACACACCAAGCGAATCTCAAAAATTCATGGCAATTATCCTCACAAAAAAGAAGATGGTTGGCAATCAGTGTGGAGAAGGAGAAAATGGCCCCAAACTTGGCAAAAACTAGACGCCGCGGAAGGAAAAATTCCAAAACAAAGTTATTTTCCTATCAAACTAAATTTGCGACAAATTTTGAGCCTAACCCTAGCTCCAAACTAAAGGAAAGCTTCAATCAGAAGGAGCACCCTAAAAAGCCTTGATGGATTTCAGAAGTGAATGCGATCCCTCTTGGAAAGCAACTAGAAAAATCTTCCATAAACTTCAGGGTTCCATCGAAGCAAATCCATGAGAGTAACTAGCGAATTAATCACACTAAGAGAGGATTATCAGTTTACATACCACCACATCGAAAGATAGAACAACTAGTGCATAAGGAAAGAATAACAACTGGCTCTAAACAAAGCCTTACCAGTCAGTATTCATCAGGCGAAGAAATAATTATAAGCAACTCTTACAATGAAAGAAGATGGAAGGATTGTGAGGACAAGGGCATATATGTGTATTAGAATGGTCTGCCAAGGAGGACATCCAAGTTGATAAGCATCATTTCCATGATTTGTGGTGACAAGGTAAGTACCCTTAACTCATTTTCAGAAAAATTATGGTTCATTTTATGTAGAAATAATCAGGATAAGGAGTAAATTTTAAATTCAGAGCCATTATATTATAAAGGACATCACATTAAATTTTTTTAATGGCAACCTAACTTCAACAAAACTAACATTGAAAATATGGTAATGATCAAATGGATGGAATGTAAAGAAATCCCATCAAAATTAATGGAAGAATCCACCATTAAAAATATTGGCAATTCATTGGGAAATGTAATAGGTTTCGAAGACAGCCTAAATAAAGCCAACAACATTAGGGTTTTGGTTAACTCAGATCAAAATCAACCTGTAAATAGGAAGATCATTACAAATAGATCTATATACAAGTTAACATTTAAAGAATACTCAAGAGAAATTCATAAAACATTAGATGCTAACTTTGCTAAATCTCAAATTATTAATAACATAAAAAATCAAATAAAAACTAAAAGAAACACATGCAAGAAATCAGGGAGAGTGGAAATGGCTATCGCAAAGACTCCACTCCTTCAAGAAACAAAAACATATGAAAAAGGATCCTTAGAAAGAAGAACTGAACCAAGAACTAGCAAAGAAGATGTGGATAAAACAAAGGAAAAAGAAGGGGAAGAGAAGATCAATTACTAGCATTCACTAAATAAATTTAAGAAATGCAAGGATTGTCAGAAAGAAAAAGAGGCAATTGAAGAAATGGAATTGAATATTGTTAGATCAAACCAGCTTCACAATGAAACCCAGCTGATTAAAAATGATTTGATAGATTAGAGTCTAATAAGAGAAGAGTTGCATAAGGAGCATAAAGGGAAAGCGTTTCAAGTTATGGAATCAAGAGACATACCAGAAACAAGTGCAAATCAGGTTAAGGACAAGAAGGCAGAAGGAAAATTGATACACTTTGGACCAATTGAACTTAGATCAAAGGAACAAAGGTCAAAAAATAGAGTAGAGAAAGCACTAGAAACATTGCAAAATATGGCAAATCCAAATGATGATACTGAACAAGAAATCATCCTTCCACTAGCAGACTCAACCCAGTGGAGCAATATAACTATCAGAAAGAAAGGAAAGAAGAAAAATTATAAGTTTTAGCAAACTCCCAGTAATGGGAAAGATATGTTTGCATCAGATAAAGAGGATAATGGATCAGTATTAAGAGTAACCCCACATTCTGTAGATATAGATTCCATTTGGGGTGATGAAGAACTAAACAACCAGACAAATAAAGAATGTCATAAAGAGAATGATGTTACAAAGCACGCCCAAATAGTAGCAAAGGAAAATCAGCAAATAAGCAATTTGTTAATCAAAATAATAATCTTAGAGGAACTTTAGGAGGGGGAGATCTCCTCTATAGCAGAAAAGGTATTAGAAGAGCAAAACCTTGATAATATACGCATTTCTATGAATCAGGAAGGATTGAAAACTCCAATTTGTGGAAAATCTAAGCAAAAATGTGGAAGGAAATCACTTAAAGAACTTAGAGAGGCAGCAAAGCAAGTTAAGGATCAGGCAAAAATCTTTGATATACTGAACAATGGGAAGGGGAAGTTCCTTCCCAAGGAGCAATGACGATAACAACTTGGAATGCTAGGGGTCTTAATGCCCCTAGCAAAAAATGCTTCCTAAAGCGTAACCTCACCCAATTCAACACAGATATTTTATTATTACAAGAAACTAAACTTAGCCTAGAAGAAGGATTAAAGTTAAGTCAGAAATTGGGAAAATGGAGATCAGAATTTCAGCAATCTCAAGGAGCTTTAGGAGGATTAGGAATAATTTGGAACCCCTGGCAAATCAATATTGAAATGATCTCCTCTCAAGTTAATTGGATGGGAATAAGAGTCATCAGCACAAAATCAAACTTGCAAATAGTAATAATTAATGTGTATGAACCGATAGCTACAGATGACAAGATGGAAGGATGGAATGAGATCAGTTTACTTCTTAATTCAATGCCTCAGGAAATAGTCATTTTAGGTGGAGACTTCAATGCGATCTCAAGCATGGAGGAAAAACAAGGTGGGAATAGTCAAAGTAATAGAGATATGGAAGGTTTTAAAATTTGGATTTAGAGGGACTCTCTCTTAGATATCAAAACCAACAATGGAATCTACACCTGGAATAATCGAAGGAAGGGATTCTGCTACATTGTTGACAGGCTAGACAGATCTCTTCTAAAAGGTGAATTAAGTATGGATAATCTGATCGTTGCAAAAATATTACCTATGGCAGATCTGACCATTTACTAGTGAAAATGGAGATCAAAGAATAGAGTAAACCTAGTAGAAATCCTTTCAAATGTGAGAAAATGTAGTTTATGGATAAAATTTTTATGGATCATATTAACAATTGGTGGAAGGAGGATCAGTTTGAAGGATCAAAAATGTTCTGCCTAGTTTCCAAACTAAAAAACTAAAAAAACAAGATGTTAAACTAGAACAAGATACATTTTTAAAACATTTTTAAAGAAAAGTTAGACATTGAAGAAAAAATGAGTAAATTAAACAAGGAGATTATAATGAAAGGAATGAATAATGAATCTTATCAACTAGAGAAAGAATATCTCTTGAAATATGAAGAGATTCTAACAAAAGAAGAAATGTTTTGGAGGCAAAAATCTAGAGAAAAATGGCTCCTAGAAGGAGATCGCAACACAAAAAAAAATCATAATAGTACCATTCACAATAGAAATTATATTAATATTACCAAAATCAGAAACCCAGAGGGGGAGCAAACAGAAAATCTGGTCAAAATTGCTAACACTTTTATAGAACACTATTATGACACGTTTAATAACTTTGACTCATCAAATAAACTTGCCCAAGATGAAATGTTGAAACACATTCCCAATTTGATCACTAAGGAGGATAATAGATTCCTTAGCAAACCTTTTACTCTTACCGAGCTTAAAACTACACTCTTTAGTATGAATCCAGATAAATCCCCAAGTCCAAATGGCTTTCAAGCATTCTTCTTTCAAAAATGTTGGGATATAATAGGTATGGACTTGTGGAAAGTCTTAGAAGCTACCCATAATAATGGATCCATATTAACTAAAATTAATCATACATGCTTAACTCTTATCCCTAAAAAGCATGAAAGCGTAGCTCCTGGAGATTTTAGGCCTATCACATTATGTAATACTATATACAAAGTATTCTCAAAAATTCTCGCCAATAGACTCAAAAACTTTATGGCTAAACTCATCTCAGAAGAACAAACAGTATTCGTCCCTGGCAGATCTATTATAGATGGTATCTCAATTATACATGAAAACTATCCATTTAGCATTAAAAAATAAAGAAGCTAGTATGTTACTAAAAATTGATATACAAAAGGCATATGACAAAGTAGATTGGAGATTTCTTTGTAAAACCTTAGAGGCATTTGGCTTCTCCAAATTATGGATTAACATTATTTTTCAATGTATTTCAACTCCCAAAATCTCGATTGTTATCAACGGCACCCCAGAAGGCTTCTTTAGTATCTCAAGGGGTATCAGACAAGGAGACCCTATATCCCCTTTCCTATTTATTATTATGGCAGAAGCATTCGGGAGGGAAATTAAAGCAGCGCAAGAAGAGAACAAAATCATCGGGATGAAAATCACAAACGAAGTTGAAAATACCACCCATCACAATTTGCTAACGATACAATTCTAGCTGGAATGAGTATGTTGGAAGAGGCTGACCATATGCAATATATTTTAAACACATACACAAAGGCATCTGGGCAAATAATCAACACTGAGAAATCAGAAATCTTCTTTCTAAATACTGATATTGAAGTTGAAGACCAATTTGTCAAAAATTAGGATTTAGAAAAGGCAAGTTTCCATTCAGATATTTAGGGATTTACCTTGATAAGAATAAGCAAACTAATCCTAGATGGGAGCATATACTCAGGAAAATTGATTCGCAAACTGAATCATGGAAAGGAAGATGGTTAACAAAGGCGAGGAGAGCTACAAAGATAAAAGTTATCCTGACAGCTATTGCATCATACCAAATGTCTTGTTCTCACCTACCCAAACACATTAATTCTAAATTGGAAAGAAAACTTCACAATTTCTTCTGGAAAGGATTGGAGGATAAGAAAAAAATGGCACTAATTAGTTGGAATAGAATCTACAAACCTAAAGAATGTGATGGATTAAGTATTAATAACTTGGAATGGTAGAACGAAGCTTTAGGAGCCAAACAAGTTTGGAGACTTTATCGAGAGAGAAATAGGAAATGGGCTAAAATCTTATACAATAAATATCTAAATCCACTAGATAAAACTTCATTATCCAGAATTAATTCTCCCCCTAAAGGATCAACAAGCTAGAACTTTCTTTTGAATAATTGAAGCCTTATTTCCAAATACCTCACATGGGATATAGGGAGTGGAGATGAAGCATTATTCTAGGAAGACTCCTGGAATGGGAACCCTACTTTGATTAATTCAAATTTCTCTCCTAACACAATATCACATCTTAAAACAGTATGGGGAACAAAAGTAAAAGATTATTTAGAGGAAACTGTATCAGATATAGGTAAGGTATGGTCATGGAAATCACTCGCTGAATGTGATATCAATCAAAAGGAAAAGGATAAAATTGAATCATTATTAAAATCCCAGACTATTACAATTAAAGGCAGGGAGGATAGGCTAATTTGGGCAGCATCAAAGGATGGAATCTATAAAGTCAAAGAAGGATACAAGATGATCACAAACTCACAGCAATGGGAAGTTAGCTCCCTACCTTTGAACCTATGTTGGGATCCAACAGGTCTTCCTAAAGCAGGAATGTTCCTCTGGATTGCCATGCAGAAGAAAATTTTAACAGAAGATAGGATTCAAAAAATAGGATTTGAAGGGCCATCTAGATGTTCCCTCTGTAAAGAAGAGGAAGAAAACGTAGAACACCTCTTATTCTCATGCAAATTTTTGCAGGAATGTTGGAGATGGCTTCAAAGTAAGTTGAATTGGTCTTCCCCGTTAGCAGGTAATTGGGAAGATCATTTGTTGGGTTGGCCCAAAGAGGATCCAAAGAAAATCTATGGCAAACTTTGGAACATATCCCCGGCTATATCTCTTTGGGAAATTTGGAAAGAACATAATCGCCAAATCTTCTCAGACCAATACTTATCGAAACAAGCCCTATTTTTGAAAATAGAAGTAGCAATCTTGGAAGTAATGAATAGTGATCTCAAAAAGAGACCTAGAGAAGAGGGATCCTTCTCTGATTGGGATGCTAAAATAAAAAAATGGTGGTCATTACTAATCAACCCCCCCCCCCCACCCTTTGTTATAAGAAGAAGAATAACCTTGCTAGACGGACTTGCAAATGGGAGCCTCCCTCGCCTAGTTGAAAGAAATTGAATTTTGATGGGGCCTCTAGAGGAAATCCTAGTAAAGTAGGAATTGGATGTATCATAAGGGATAATTTAGGTGAATGTATTGTTAAAAGATCAAAGTCAATAGACATGCCATCTAATAGTATAGCTAAACTCGAAGCAGTAGAAGAAGGTATAAGCCTATGTATTAAACTTAATACTAAAAAACTTATTATAGAAGGGGACTCAAAAATTATTATCAACGCTCTCCGGAAAGGAGTAACCCCAAATTGGGTATTAAATTCAAAATTAGAAGCCATTATTAAATCCCTGTCGACATTTGAAGAAATGAGTTTTAAACACATTTTTAGAGAAGGAAACAAGGAGGTTGATACATTAGCCAATCTTGGCACTGATGGTTTTAATACCTTAACATACAATCATTAATATTAAACCTCGGTAAAGGAAGAAATAATCATTACTCTTTCTAACTCCGACGCATTATAGTGATCTCACATGTTTTGGCCAGAGTATCATCTTCTGGGAAATCTTTCACTTAAGCTAGGATGTCCTTTCAATATGATGATCTTGTGAGGAGCAACATTAATCATTTGCATGCCCTCCTCATTATTAGGCATCTCGAATTTTTCATCTCACTTATTTATCAGTAATTCCAGGGCTATTTTGCAGCACTCTTCGACCCGCATTAGATTTTAGCAGTAAAATAGGCAAGATAAAGTCTGGGCGCCATGGATTCTAACATTTGTCTATTCCATGCATACAAAAATTGCACCACGGCCTTCTGTGGGCCGATTACACAGGAGTGATGGAACAAAATTTTGAGGCCAATAGATGATATGAGTCGTATAGTTGTTAGTCGGGTCTTAGGAGAGGGAGTTTTCAAATATGATTACTCGTGGAGGACTAACAATGATGTAGTAGGGCTCTAGGTAGGATGCTTTGTTCTGGGCAAGAATTGGAAAATGGGACATTATTAGGATTACCTACAATATTTTCGACCCTTGCTAGTTAGTGGGGCTGGAGCTAGTAGTCGCAAACATTGATGCTCGGCTTCTCATTCCTCTCCCAAAGGCATACATGGAATTTGAAGTTAATAGCCCAAAAATGGAAAGGAGCCTAAGATGCCCTTGCATGGTAATTATGGATAATATTTAGTTTTTTAACGAGTGGTCACGAATGGAATTGAGCATTAATTTTTTGCTGAGATGGAGGGGAATCATCGAAGACTCAGGAAGAGTCTCGTTAACTGATTATCTGAGGATGCTTGATGCCTATATACACCCAGATGTGGACTTCAACAACATGGAGGATGTGGAATTTTGTCTTCCAAACTATGACAAAACTAGCAAGGGTAGGTCAACATACAAATTCCCCCCAAGATCCAAGGCCACCACTATGCATGAGACTTCAGAAATCATAATGGTTTTCAAGAAAGAATGACTAAAATAGTCCTTGGGTCATTTTATATTAGAACCCGACCCAAAATTTTGGTATGTAAAGCTCTGTTTTTAGAAAGAATGCCTCTGTATATAAGTCGTTCAAACTATAATTAGGACGTAGCAGTCAACTAGACTTCTATTAATATAGTGTCATTTTCAACTAGATACGGATGTTACTATAAACTCTTATATATATGAATGAAAAATAGTGTTTAGTTATTACTCAGCCCCTTTTTTTGTTATGGTTTTGGCTCCTATATTTTGGTACTTCTGACCAAGTTACAGTATTAAATTTGGTATAGACCCGCCAATTATTTAGGGCTTTATGTTAATCTGTATTTAAAACTTAATGTTTATCAGTATTGACAATGGGAGAATCAGCATTTCTCCATAGACGCTTGTGACTGGCTATCAGTTTTCTCCCCCTGGGTTAAAGATAATTGTTCTAACTTTGGTATCTTATCTTAGTTTAAACCATCCCTCATAGTGTGTATGAAAATTAATAATGTTTAGATATAAGAATTTGGCTCACCATATGCTCTATAATCAAATCTTAAGAAACTTGAATATAATTGAGTTAAATAAAAATTAATATAATTGAACTAACGATAGATCAATTAATAATTATAACAGGTTTAAATCCATCTTATTATTTTCAATGATTTCATTTATTATGTTGAAATGACTCCCATTGGTTTCCTTTTTATTCCTGGTTTATCCTTAACTCTTAACATATGTTGATGATGGTGAATTTAGATTAGTTGCAGATTATCTTGTTGCCAATTTGGAACCTCATCAGATAGACAATTAAATTGTTGTAAACTCCAGACTGATATAATTACTGGGGTATGCCCTTTTTATGAATGTATAATATAGGACTAAGGACTCGGGCAAGACAAGAGGTTTTCTTTCCCCGTTCTTTCCTACCTATGCCCATCAGAATGAGGGAACTATATGTAACGCCCTGCCAAGGGATCCAAAAGAGTTAACCTAAAGTTCGCTAAACATTTTTATTTTTTAAACAAGAAAGATAGATCATACACATCAAACACATAATAGCGGAAGCAATAACATACTATCAACTGTAAACATACATAACAGGTTACATTCCTTAAGGATCCCAAGACGTTGAGTCACATTTAAATTTAATTATTTCTAAGTCTAACAACTACCACATCCACATGAAAGAATAATAAGAAAGTCCAATGTCCATTTAATATACATTTGTTCCGAATGCCTCTTGGCAAATTAATTCAGAATGCTCAATCATCCACTGTACATATAACAGGGTATGAAAGGCTTAAAAGAATATACATAAGTAGAAATAAAGATACATCATCCTCCAAGAATCCATGATACTAAGTACAGTAAAATAAATGAAACCATATACCATACATGATACATCCATCCATCATAAAAGATATAAACATCCAATCATGAAATACAACTATCCATCAATCATAAAACACAACTAATCTAAATGTGTGGTTCCTCCCAACCGTCAATAGCATCATTAGACCATCGTGGGCCCTAGTCATCCCCCACGCGTAACATCCCAAGTCACTGAAGAGATCATCGGTAGTATAGTAAGAGGAACATCACTCTTAAAACATACTACATTATATGCATAAAGGAATCTAACATGCTACCACATACACATAAAAAATTCTAGCATGCAAGAATAAAGCATAAGATGATCCTCCAAAGTAGAACACATCACCTAAACATGATGAACAAGCATCCCAAGAAGCTCCAGCTATGGTAGCAATGGACGAATCTCAAATGCTAAGAGTGAAAAAGCACTACCACCCGACCTCGTGGAACCTAAATGGTCCACTCCCACCTTGCTGAGGAGATAGTCTCAAGTCTCACATAGGATATCAAATCACATAATCACAAATACTTTCTAAGTATAGGAAATCCTAGAAGTATACTAACTGAAAGGTTCCAACACATAAATCAACATCTAGACCCAGAGGCACCACAAAGACATGTAGGGAATCTACTATGCAAGTGGGAAAGTGTCATCGCAAAAATCACGTAGAATTTACCCAAGCAATCCCTTAGGAATCTCGGGTCCCTGGTGATCCCTGCGGCCACTAGTATCCTCTCATAATGATGAGGCATACTACAAAATCCAAGGTCGTAACCAAGCATTCTCTCTACCCCATCCTACTCTGTACTAGCACTCAAGCCATGGGAGAGAACATACAATTATCTTGTTAGGTTCATTTTCTCTCATTTAGTGTAAATGTTTTCACTTATTAAAACAACTTACAATGGGTTTCTCCAGGTAACCTCTTAGGGCCCCAACCCACATTGCAAGCCACTTCTCGACTCTACACATAGATAACGTACCCTAAGCTCATGAAAACACCAATCAAAGAATCATAATAAAATCGTCTTAGTCCTATACAAGTGACTGAAAAACATCATAAAAGATAAGCCACAATAATTACATCAGTTCTTCATGAGCAACTGATAAGCATCAAATAATAATCATATGATCACAACAGTTCTCTATTAGCAACTGAAGGCATCAATGATAAATCACAATATCCATTGGTTCTCCAACGAGCAACCAAAAAGTATCCCAATAGTAAATCACAATACTGATCGAAGACTCCAAAATGGTCAAGTCAAAACATGTCACAACATGACATCATCAAGATCTAAACAAACACTCCAGTCCTCTCAAAGCAACTAGAAGGTAATCCAAGTATAACTGATCGAGACTCAAAAATGGTTATCAAATATAACTGATCGATGACTCAAAAATGGTTAAGTCAGGTATCACATAAACATACACCTCTACTTCACACAAGGAAACTGGAAAGCAATAACAATCAATTATCCATACGCATCATAGAGCATGCCATCGCATTACCATGGTTGGGTAAAAAGATCAAGATCAAATCATCATATCATCACAATTGCATAACCCCCGAGCCTCTGGTAACAACCTATAACTGGTCAACATCTAATCAACCCCGAAACACCCCAAAGCATAGACAATAAATAGAAAACATAATAGTCTAACAGTTTGGATTTGAAAACATGCAGTTGAGTTAAACATTAGACTTTCAATTTTCGTCTCAAGGTATGATTCAAGTTCAAAAGATTTCTAAATTACCCTACAAGTTGACTCATTCACTTGTTCGAATGAAACTAGAATTACCCTCCCATCATGTTTTAAATCAATAATATAATTTTACAATTTTATCAAATAATATCTATTATTAATTAACTTTAATTAAACTACTTTAAATTAAATTAATTAATAATTATTGATCTCAATACTTGTATTAATATCTTTATCAATTTATTAATATTTAACCAAAAACTATTAATAAATTAATAATTACAAAAACTATATTAAAATGCATTAATATTTAAATTGACAAATAATAATAAAATCTATCAACTAAATATTATTAAATAATAATAAGTTTACATTATAAAACTTGTTAATAAAGTATTATTAATTAATAATACATTTAATATTAAAATCTATTAATAAAAAAATATTAATAGTAATTAAATTTATTTATAAATCATAATAATTAAAAAGTTATTATTATTAATAACTTTATCTTATATAACTTTTAAAGAATGCGTAATAAGATTATAAATTTAAAAGAAGCTTTAAACATTAACCATTTCCAAATATTGAAAAAAGCACATACTAATTGTCTTTTTTAAAAGAACTATGTTGAAAGAGATATTTAACCGTTGCCTGCATGTACACTGCAACTTATGTCAGCATAGGTACATATGAATTCATGCCAGGCCACCGAACAGGTAGGTGAGAGGTATGTGGGGGTACTTTTGTATATGTTTTTGTTTATATATATTTATTTTGTTTTGTTAATATAAATACATATATGTATAATTAACTTTGTTTAAGTAAAACTCATTTTATAAATGAAACACAAAAACCCTTTCGGCACAATTTTAATATGAATAATTATATTTTTTAAAGATTTTGTTATTTGATTTAAAACCATTCAATCTCCCATACATGTTTAATTAAATATTTTATTTTATTTTATTTTACTAAATTAATTCATCTAATCAGATTTTATTAATACCTAAAATTTATAATGTAAATCTTTTCTTTAAATAAAATCATATATATTATTATTAATCGATTTCAAGTAAATTTATTATATTAAATTTTATCAATCATAAAATTTAAATAAAATAAATCAATCATATTTATTTTCCAACTTAGAGTTTTCTTCATCCAATTTCAAAACCCTAATCTTATTAAATTTCTCAAATTCCATTTAATTCAAACTCAAATCTTTATTTAATTCTTATTTATTTCAACTATTGAATGAGGTCTTCTAAACGATTTTTAAACCTAGATTTACAGATGAAAATGAATAGCAAAAAGGTCCAGAATGAAGAATTGACACATTCATACAATGAAATTTGAGAAAACAAGTTCTTACAATCACGAAGTAGACAGAAATATCAAATTGCATAATTCAAGCAATGATCAAAACACAAGACCCTACCTGAACCTGATGTTAACACACAAACACCCAAGAATTGTGAGAAGATTCGCCTCCCAAAATTTGCATCCAAATCCGTCTAAAATGTTGTCTCCAATTCCTCCCCTTCAAAAATGAACCCTCTAATTGTGATAAAGAGTTATCTTCTTAAATCGGGGCACTGATTGTGCGCTCACCCTAGAGAACTCCTTGCTCACAACCCTTAACTCCATATTAACTTTTTATTAATCTTTGCTTTATCTTTTTAAGCACGTTAAATGAATTTTTAAATAACTTTATTTAATTTTCAGTTGACTTATTTTTTAAAATTAATTTATTACTTTAATCTCATGCACACTTTACAAAATTAAATAACATTATTATTCTTATTTTATCTTTTAATTTAATTTTCTATTATTTTAATCTCATGCACATATCATGCGAACTAAAATATTTTTAATAATTGAATATGTTTTTCACTTTTAATTTTATTTTTAAAAACTTAATTGATAAATATTTATTAACTTAAATAACAATAATATTTAGCATTTATTTAAAAATGAACTCTAAATATTTTATTATTAAATTAAATAAATATCATCACGTTCTAAATTTATACTTATAACTTTTATCTTCCAATTTAATTCTTTTTATTTAATTAATTTCTCAATTAATTAAATATAATTAATTATTAAAATGTCATAATAATTTTCATTAAATTAACTCATTAATTAATCTTTTAATTAGATTTAATTAATAGAAAATACATCAAAGGCTCATAAAACAACATATGAAAACCCATCATAGAAAAACACATCAAACAAAAGGGTTGTAATCACAAATTAACGTCATCCGATGCATTCAAAGGGTACTTGACTAGATACTTGTCTTAATTTTCAATTAGGACAAATGGCTAAAGGGTTTAGGATTTGGACTTAAGATTTATCTCCCCTCTCTTACCATTGAGATAATGCGATAGGGTACGCTCATCCTGGCAATTCAGGGAAGTCGATACCCAGTACTTACAACCTGCATAAAATCCACGCATGTATAGACAAAATATTCTAAGCTAAATAGGCAATGGCAGGAAGTGGTGCATCATGTAGATCCCGACTAGCAGGTGACTACGACTCCCTTCCTTGACCACATCAAAAATGCCATACATAAAGAAAACAAACACACACACCATACACATGCAAGTATGGGGTAAGTATTCATAAGAAAACATGTACAATCACCATCTAACTAAACATCATCAATAACTGAAAACACTGAATAATCATTATACATACATGAAATATAGAGTGCCCAATAATCTCATCATAAACATCAACTGAATCTGAAACAATAATTGATAAACTCAAAGTAATGCTACTAATCATAAGCATAAAACTAGCCTAGAAGAGTCTAATAATGATAAATAGAAATGTGAACTAAGGGCAGGCACTACATCCACCCCCCCTTGACTTAGGCTTACTCCTGGAAGCCTGCAAGGATGGTAAAGTTAAGAACTCACTATGCGGGTCCAATTGAACCCTTTCCCCCTGTATGAGGATATGGCTCTACTGAGAACACTACAACACAGTTACAACAATATGATTCTGGTTTAATAGTAAACCGAAAACCATATTGATCCGACATTCATTTTAATAAATACTGAAATATATCTCCTAAACAAGGGTAACATAATGCTCGCAAAGACAATCAAAGGCATACTACCTCAAAGCATAGATGAAAGATACATATTTTTAAAACTGAATAAGTTTCAATGTTCAGTTTTACCTATGTTTAGGTTTACGTATAATTTTTAGTTTTGAAATCTAAGTATTGAAGTATGAAACATATAAAACAAAAAGTTTCAGTTTTGTTTCAGTTCAACTAGTTAACACTAGTGTGTTCCAATATACCTAGAGCTCCCAATGTAGAAACTCAGGCTCTGATACCAGATGTAACGCCCCACCAAGGGATCCAAAAGAATTAACCTAAAGTTTGCTAAACATTTTTTTTTAAAAAACAAGAAAGATAGATCATACACATCAAACACATAGTAGCGAAAGCAATAATATACTATCAACTGTAAACATACATAACAGGTTACATTCCTTAAGGATCCCAAGACATTGAGTCACATTTAAATTTAATTATTTCTAAGTCTAACAACTACCACATCCACATGAAAGAATAATAAGAAAGTCCAATGTCCATTTAATATACATTTGTTCCGAATGCCTCTTGGCAAATTAATTCGGAATGCTCAATCATCCACTGTACATATCACAGGGTATGAAAGGCTTAAAAGAATATACATAAGTAGAAATAAAGATACATCATCCTCCAAGAATCCATGATACTAAGTACAATAAAATAAATGAAACCATATACCATACATGATACATCCATCCATCATAAAAGATATAAACATCCAATCATGAAATACAACTATCCAGCAATCATAAAACACAACTAATCTAAGTGTGTGGTTCCTCCCAACCGTCAATAGCATCATTAGACCATCGTGGGCCCTAGCCATCCCCCACGCGTAACATCCCAAGTCACCGAAGAGATCATCGGTAGTATAGTAATAGGGACATCACTCCTAAAACATACTACATTATATGCATAAAGGAATCTAACATGCTACCACATATGCATAGAGAATTCTAACATGCAAGAATAAAGCATAAGATGATCCTCCAAAGTAGAACACATCACCTAAACATGATGAACAAGCATCCCAAGAAGCTCCAGCCATGGTAGCAATGGACGAATCTCAAATGGTAAGAGTGAAAAAGCACTACCACCCGACCTCGTGGAACTTAAATGGTCCACTCCCACCGTGCTAAGGAGATAGTCTCAAGTCTCATATAGGATATCAAATCACATAATCACAAATACTCTCTAAGTCAAGGAAATCCTAGAAGTATACTAACTCAAATGTTCCAACACATAGATCAACATCTAGACCCAGAGGCACCACAAAGACATGTAGGGAATCTACTATGCAAGCGGGAAAGTGTCATCGCAAAAGTCACGTAGAAGTTACTCGAGCAAGCCCTTAGGAATTTCCGGTCCCTAGTGATCCATGTGGCCACTAGTATCCTCTCATAATGATGAGGCATACTACGGAATGCAAGGTCGTAACCAAGCGTTCTCTCTATCCCATCCTAGTCTATACTAGCACTCAAGGCATGGGAGAGAATATACAATTATCTTGTTAGGTTCATTTTCTCTCATTTAGTGTAAATGTTTTCACTTATTAAAACAACTTACAATGGGTTTCTCCAGGCAGCCTCTTAGGGCCCCGACCCCCATTGCAAGCCACTTCTCGACTCTACACATAGATAACCTACCCTAGGCTCATGAAATCACAAATCAAAGAATCATAATAAAATCACCTTAGTCCTATACAAGCGACTGAAAAATATCATAAAAGATAAGCCACAATAATTACAGTAGTTCTTCATGAGCAATTGATAAGCATCAAATAATAATCATATGATCACAACAGTTCTCTATCAGCAACTGAAGGCATCAATGATAAATCACAATATCCACTGGTTCTCCAACGAGCAACCAGAAAGTATCCCAATAGTAAATCACAATACTGATCGAAGACTCCAAAATGGTCAAGTCAAAACATGTCACAACATGACATCATCAAGATCTAAACAAACACTTCAGTCCTCTCAAAGCAACTAGAAGGTAATCCAAGTATAACTGATCGAGACTCAAAAATGGTTATCAAATATAACTGATCGATGACTCAAAAATGGTTAAGTCAGGTATCACATAAACATACACCTCTTCTTCATACAAGGAAACTGGAAAGCAATAATAATCAATTATCCATACACATCATAGAGCATGCCAACGCATTACCATGGTTGGGTAAAAAGATCGAAATCAAATCATCATATCATCACAATTGCATAACCCCCGAGCCTCTGGTAACAACCTATAACTGGTCAACATCTAATCAACCCCGAAACACCCCAAAGCATAGACAATAAATAGAAAACATAATAATCTAACAGTTTGGATTTGAAAACATGCAGTTGAGTTAAACATTAGACTTTCAGTTTTCGTTTCAAGGTATGATTCAAGTTCAAAAGATTTCTAAATTATCCTACAGGTTGACTCATTCACTTGTTTGAATGAAGCTAGAATTACCCTCCCATCATGTTTTAAATCAATAATATAATTCTACAATTTTATCAAATAATATATATTATTAATTAACTTTAATTAAACTACTTTAAATTAAATTAATTAATAATTATTGATCTCAATACTTGTATTAATATCTTTATCAATTTATTAATATTTAACCAAAAACTATTAATAAATTAATAATTACAAAAACTATATTAAAATGCATTAATATTTAAATTGACAAATAATAATAAAATCTATCAATTAAATATTATTAAATAATAATAAGTTTACATTATAAAACTTGTTAATAAAGTATTATTAATTAATAATACATTTAATATTAAAATCTATTAATAAAAAAATATTAATAATAATTAAATTTATTTATAAATCATAATAATTAAAAAGTTATTATTATTAATAACTTTATCTTATATAACTTTTAAAGAATGCGTAATAAGATTATAAATTTAAAAGAAGCTTTAAACATTAACCATTTCCAAATATTGAAAAAAGCACATACTAATTGTCTTTTTTAAAAGAACTATGTTGAAAGAGATATTTAACCGTTGCCTGCATGTACACTGCAACTTATGTCAGCATAGGTACATATGAATTCATGCCAGGCCACCGAACAGGTAGGTGAGAGGTATGTGGGGGTACTTTTGTATATGTTTTTGTTTATATATATTTATTTTGTTTTGGTAATATAAATACATATATGTTATAATTAACTTTGTTTTAGTAAAACTCATTTTATAAATGAAACACAAAAACCCTTTCGGCACGATTTTAATATGAATAATTATATTTTTTAAAGATTTTGTTATTTGATTTAAAACCATCCAATCTCCCATACATGTTTAATTAAATATTTGATTTGATTTGATTTTACTAAATTAATTCATCTAATCAGATTTTATAAATACCTAAAATTTATAATGTAAATCTTTTCTTTAAATAAAATCATATATATTATTATTAATCGATTTTAAGTAAATTTATTTTATTAAATTTTATCAATCATAAAATTTAAATAAAATAAATCAATCATATTTATTTTCCAACTTAGAGTTTTCTTCATCATTTTCAAAACCCTAACCTTATTAAATTTCTCAAATTCCATTTAATTCAAACTCAAATCTTTATTTAATTCTTATTTATTTCAACTGTTGAATGAGGTCTTCTAAACGATTTTTAAACGTGGATTTACAGATGAAAATGAATAGCAAAAAGGTCCAGAATGGAGAATTGACACATTCATACAATGAAATTTGAGAAGACAAGTTCTTACAATCATGAAGTAGACAGAAATATCAAATTGCATAATTCAAGCAATGATCAAAACACAAGACCCTACCTGAACCTTATGCTAACACACAAACACCCAAGAATTGTGAGAAGATTCGCCTCCCAAAATTCGCATCCAAATTTGTATCTAAAATGTTGTCTCCAATTCCTCCCCTTCAAAAATGAACCCTCTAATTGTGATAAAAAATTCTCTCCTTAAATCGGGGCACTGATTGTGCGCTCACTCTAGAGAACTCCTTGCTCACAACCCTTAACTCCATATTAACTTTTTATTAATCTTTGCTTTATCTTTTTAAGCATGTTAAATAAATTTTTAAATAACTTTATTTAATTTTCAATTTACTTATTTTTTTTAAATTAATTTATTACTTTAATCTCATGCACACTTTATGAAATTAAATAACATTATTATTCTTATTTTATCTTTTAATTTAATTTTCTATTATTTTAATCTCATGCACATATCATGCGAACTAAAATATTTTTAATAATTGAATATCTTTTCACTTTTAATTTTATTTTTAGAAACTTAATTGATAAATATTTATTAACTTAAATAACAATAATATTTAGCATTTATTTAAAAATGAACTCTAAATATTTTATTATTAAATTAAATAAATATTATCACGTTCTAAATTTATACTTATAACTTTTATCTTCCAATTTAATTCTTTTTATTTAATTAATTTTTCAATTAATTAAATATAATTAAATATTAAAATGTCATAATAATTTTCGTTAAATTAACTCATTAATTAATCTTTTAATTAGATTTAATTAATAGAAAATACATCAAAGGCTCATAAAACAACATATGAAAACTCATCATAGAAAAACACATACCAAATTAAACAAAAAGGGTTGTACTCACAAATTAAAGTCATCCGACGCATTCAAAGGGTACTTGACTAGATACTTGTCTTAATTTTCAATTAGGACAAATGGCTAAAGGGTTTAGGATTTGGACTTAAGATTTATCTCCCCTCTCTTACCATTGAGATAATGCGACAGGGTACGCTCATCTTGGCAATTCAGGGAAGTCGATACTCGATACCTGCAACCTGCATAAAATCCACGCATGTACAGACACAATATTCTAAGCTAAACAGGCAATGGCAGGAAGTGGTGCATCGTATAGATCTCGACTAGCAGGTGACTACAACTCCCTTACTTGACCACATCAGAAATGCCATACATAAAGAAAACAAACACACACCCCGTACACATTCAAGTATGGGGTAAGTATTCATAAAAAAACATGTACAATCACCAACTAATCATCATCAATAACTGAAAACACTCAATAATCATTATAGATACATGAAATATAGAGTGCCAAATAATCTCATCATAAACATCAATTGAATCTGAAACAATAATTGATAAACTCAAAGTAATGCTACTAATCATAAGCATAAAACAAGCCTAGAAGAGTTTGATAATGATAAATAGAAATGTGAACTAAGGGCAGGCACTACACTATATGTAAATTTTATTTTCAATCTAATAAAATTAATCATGGCTTCAACCGTTTACCGAGTAAAAAAAAATTGTAATATTTTATTAATAAATCAATAATTATTATTTTATATTAATTTAATAATTATTATTTATATTATTTTATAATATTTAATAGAGGTACTATTATGTTTTTAAAGTTAGTGGTAATTGCATTCAAATTTAAATGTGAAAATGGGTTAAGTTGTAAAGGGAAAATTGTGAACTTTATCAAACCAAAAATTTACAATGCAATGAAAACTTGAACCTTATTGTTAACCAAATCTATGTGTTTTCAATATCAAACAAAACTATGAAACTACATTGTCAGTTGTATGTTTTCTTGTGTGTTGGATTTTGGGGTTGACTTAGCTCTTTGACCAAATCAAGATGTTTACCAAAAGCTTAAGAGTTTGTTCTATGATGTCATGTTGGTTCGTAAACAATCTTTTATGCCCAACCTTTGTGATGTGTTGCGTGTTTCTATGATGAGTTTGATCTATTGGTGGTTATTGTTCTCTAATTTTCTTGTGTAAAATTGAGGTCAATGGTGTGACTTTTCTAATATAACCTTTGAGTCTTCAATCAATTATCTTTGGATTGCTTCTCAATTGCTTGTATAGGACTGAGGTTATTAAGAGTTATTATCTATAGGTGATGCCATGGTCTTGTATATGTGTACTTGTTTTTCGATTAGTCTTGTTAGGATGATTGTACTGGTGAAATCTGTGATTTTGATCAGTGATGTTTCAGTACTTTCCAATTGCTTGTTTAAGAATGGATGTGTGATTTATGGTTGTATGAGACCTTTTTCTTTTACTGGGCTTACGATAGGTTATTTGTATGTGATGTTGAAAGTGGCTTGCAATGGAAGTCAAGGCCTAAAGAGGCTGCATGGGTAACCCATTGTAGGTTATTCTAATAAGTGATAACATTTCATTAAATTAAAGTAAAATGAATTTGATAAAAGGCATTGTTTTTCCTTGTCCATGCCTCTAGTGCTAGTACAAGCTATGATAGGAGTCGAGAGGGTGATTGGTTGCAACCTTGCTTCGTTAGTATGTCTTCTCGGTACAAAAGAATATTAGTGCCACTTAGAGTCACTTGGGGGTCAGAGTTCAATCAGGCTGCCAAAGTAACATTAGAGTTGGCTCATACGATGACACTTGCCCACTTGTATAGAAGATTTCTTAGTATCATTGTTGCCTCTGGATTTAGATGTCACTTGTCTTGGTACCTTGAGTTAGATTGCTTTCAAATTTTTCCTTGACCTAGAGGTTGATTTTGGCTTTTGGGATTGTTCTCTTGTTTGGGACTTTGAGACTATCTCCTCAGCATGGTGGGAGTGGACCCTTTTCAGGTTACCACAAAGTCGGGTGGTAGTGTTTTTTACTTTTACCATTGAAATCTGTCAGTTCAATACCGTGGCTAGAGTTCCTTGTTCTACATTTCCTTTCATTCTATTCTTGTGTACTATGATGAATGGTTATACCTGTTGTATTGTATTTTATTTCATAGATCTTAAGAGATGATGTAATCTATTTTATAATGTATATTCTTTCAACCTTTCATACCCTGTGACCTATACAACGGATGATTGTGCATTTTGATTATTGCCAAGTGGCATTTCGGATAATTAAATAAATTTGTACTTGTAGTTATTCTTTAATGTGGATGTGTTATATATTGATTTTAGTATTAATTAAACTTAAATATGATTCAACGTCATGGGACCCTTAAGAATTGTAATATGTTTTATGGTATGTGCTTATGTGTATGTTATTGCTTCCACTATATTATTTCTATTGTTGTTAAGTTATATCTTTCAAAAAAAAAAAAATGTTTGGCAAACTTAGTGAAATTTTACGTTAATTTCTGACGGGACATTATAATATAGGCATCACTAATTGCATAATATAGACAATTTTAGGGCATATGTCAGGCATAAAAAGGTAATAAGGTAACATAGTTAAAAACCCTATAGCACATCTTTTTAACTCAATTGACATCAATCCCAAATTGGGAAAAGAGCCAAGTTCTTGATTAAAAACAAAAAGCTCGTGTCTAAAACACACATCCTAGTTGATGGTACCTGGATGCCTCAAAAGAACTGACATTTCTTTACAATTTTCTTTTTGAAGATTTTTATTAGCAGACATCATAAAATATTGTCCAATTTTTTGCCTGAACAGAGTCGCAAGAAATGCAAAAAATTTAAAATTGTCAATTAAAATTCTATGTTTTTTCCTCAATTATTAAACTATTCAAGCCAGATCTTATTTCTTAAATTTGAAAGATTTAACAAAAAATTTCATAACTTCTTGCTGCTCTGCGAATAACACTTACAGAAAGATTTGCAAGAGCCTTGATATAAATGTGGTGCATTTGGCAGAAGCAAAGTTTAATTTTTCTCTTCTAATTTAATGTACATGCCTTACATCATGGGCAAGACTCTACAAAATCCTTCATAGGCGCAAGAGTCTTTCCCTTTGCCCTTCCCCACTTCGCCTTCAGGTAAGAGAAGGTTCAATTTATAAGTCACAGGTGTGACAAAAAATGGGAACGAAGAACATATATTATTAAGAAAATATCCAGTAAGAAATATTACAATTTAATTTTAGAAGATCTCCCTCGAGTAGTTATAATGATAACTACTGCAACTATCGGTGCAAACATTACAAATGGCCAAAAGCTACTTAGAGATTGGCAACTCGAGATTCTGCTGTTAAAGTTGTCCTCCTGCTAATTCACATGAACTGTGAGTGAAAATGGATAGAATTCATACTATCAAAAATGAAAAAATAATTGAATGACGAAAGCACAAATGATTCACAACAATTACCAAGTATAATCACTAATCTAGTTAAAATAGCAAAAACCTGTATTGATAGGATGAGTAACTCAATTAATAGCAAACAAAAAAGAGAAATTGGGAGAAATATCCAACCATTACAATGGGGAGCACATCAACAAACGAAAAGAAATTTCTGGAGTTCAATGCTTTTGAAAGTAACCAATTTAAAAGTAGCAACATACTGTAGAAATCATGCTAGAATGAACACGGGTTTTAGCTTGCATTATTGCAAACAACATATCATATTACATCATAAAATAGGCCAAGGTGACTAAGAAAAATCGACTTGTTGACATGGATAGTTCAACTTAGATGAATATAGAAGAAACATTCAATTCAACCCAACAAGTTAAAATTCAAAAGTGATGCTTAGACAGTATGCACAAACAAAACTCCACATTTTATGAGCTGAATGATTTAGATACCTGTGAACTTGACTTATGTAGAGAAAAACTCTTTTGTTGAATCAAAGCCCTCCGTTGTTGAAAGAATATAAGCCGGGCATGTTTAAAAAGCTCAACATCAAGACTGTTCAATCTCTCAATTTCTTTTATGGTACTTTCTGGTATACGAGTGCGTTCCTACAAAGCAAACCAAAGTTAACATTGGAGTACCATTGAATAAAAAGCTCAACATCAAGACTGTTCAATCTCTCAATTTCTTTTATGGTACTTCCTGGTATACGAGTGCATTCCTACAAAGCAAACCAAAGTTAACATTGGAGTACCATTGAACTGACTAACAGAAGATCTTTCAAGCAGTTTAATCGCATCAATTAAAATTTAAAACCACAAAATATAGCTGCATCGTGCCAACTTATTGCATATTTATTTATTTATTTATATAGCTTTGACACACTAACCTACTCCTTTGCATAAATCTTGCTTTGAGAGGAGACAGATTATAAATGTATAGCCATAGGTTAAATTCCAATATTAAGCTCTTTATATGTAAAGAAGAATACCCAAATTGGGGATAAAAGAAGAGTTTCATACACAATTAATTTCATTCTGAATCTGTGGCTATAGCCCCATTATAAAAATAGTTATTGAAGTCCCATGAATACCATCCCGCCTGCACTATATTTCAAATACAGCAAGCTTTTATTCTACAGCGAATTCTTGATAGAGAGTTTGAGGAAAAACATTATACCTAACGGCACTGCGGTTTTCTAAACTGAATGCACCCTCCTCCACCCACTAGCAATTAGAATTTCATCATCGGTGTGAATGTGACTGTTTTCCTGAAGATTAGGAAACCTCCCCACTTTCTCCTAATAAAAGGGACTGCTATTCTATCAGTGTGTACCTTCTCAAAGGAAAACGGCTTTACTACAGTAATATGGGACCACACTTAACAGCTTATCAATAAATATAACTTGCTTCAGCTTTCAAGAATGCATCAAACAAACTTTGGAGACAATAATGATTATGTTTTATACTTGTCATTGTCATAATTAATTATTGTGGCAACCTTAAAATGCATTGTTTTCACAAATATTCTCCCAACTATATGTAAGCTTAAATTTCAATTCTCAGTGTAATGACCATGCTGCTACAAAAAAATTCCAAATAAACCTAGGTCACAAGTATCAGAATATAAGACGACTTTTCCAACAGGACAAGAAACACAGTGGCAACTACAACCCCAAGGAAAGGGATAGTAAATCTTGCCATGTTATGATGACACCTCCACCTGGGTAACTGCGAGTAAATAAAGTTTGTTCTTTAAAATACCTCCTTAGTGAAGTTGGCTGGTGCAATGGCCTTCAACGAAGCAATACGGCGCTGAGATTGACTAGACCTTGTAGTGAAGGCACATTTTTCATAAGTTTCAAGCAGACTAGCAACTGTAAACTGCAAATACAGAATGAAAATTAATTATGAATGTTTTCAATGCTACCGTCATGATAGCCAGAATAATGGCATTTTGTCGAAAATTCAAGCTTCACTTAAAAAAGAAGCTATGGAATCAGACAGTTAAAGATGGGATGCATCAAAATAATATTAAAAAAGCTCACATTTCCCTTTTGTTCTTTAGCATTTCCAATAGCGGAGTTTGTGTTTGATTTCTGGTCCTCAACAGTTTTCTGTGGTGTGAAAGAAAACACAAATTACATTCTATGATTCCTTAACCAAGGTAGTGGATAACACTAAATATTAAGCATTGTTCACCTAATATTGCACCTAAGAAGATTCACATTGCAAAACATGAGGTCCAAAATTACCTGTGCTTGAATTGTTTCTTTGGTCAAACCTGCAAGTGAAGTTTTAAGAGTTATTCAGAAAATGATAAGAGACTCCACCGATCACCTCAATCCAATAGTTGATTTTTTTCATGTATTATTTCCAATAGATTCCAAAATCTCAGTAAGCAGACCACTTAAAGTTTTCAATCTTCGAAAGGTAGGGAGTTTCATACTACAACTTAAACGACAAATTATGTTTATCTTATCCAAATTACCAACCCCAGGCTGCCTCTGTTTTCTTCTTTAGATAATTCTCTAACTCAGCATGAAAGAAAATAAGATAGGTATAACCGTGATGAAATGTCAGAAAATATTATCAGATATGGAAACTCATTCCTTTTCACTGCATAGCAGATCCAGAAGGTGCAGTTTGAATACAAATACAACCATTCTCTAAAATCAACAAGATGGTATTTCTTAGCCTACTGACCTGTCTTGTTACTAGCTGCATGGTAACTCCCAAAGGAGAAGTTTGAAGAGTGTAAATGAGAAAGCATTTCTGTGCCAAATATATTTGCTAAAATTGTAGCAGAATCCTTATGGTTTTCTGTAAGACCCACATAGAACATTTGATCCAACCTCCTCTGCATTTTATCCGATCTTTGATCACTTTCATATCAAGGTATCCACAAACATAAGAATTATACCATACTGTCAAGTAACAAGTTTAAAATACTTCAGAAATTTTACAAAGTTACCTTTGCGACTTCCAATACATGCTTCCCCAAGAATGGGTATGTCATCACACATTGGCGTATTTCTTGTGCTTCTTCTAAGTGGGAGTTATTAGTGAGCCCTGCTACCTGTCAAAAATATCTTTTAAAAGTGTTTAATGTATTTTACACAACCTAAAAAAATTTAAATTACGGATACGTCGCAACTGATGATTTTTATCAACAGAGATTTTAAAGAGATGGAATCCCAGACATTCTATTAACTTGTCACAGTTGAGATTTATTTCAAGCCAGCAACCTTATTGGTTCAGAAGGGAAAAAATCAAAACAAAAAATTGTATACACAGCCTAGACAAATATGAAGCTCAAAATTTATACTAACACTGACAATTTTTTAATATCATTACCAGAATACTCAAATGATCAGAGAATAGAACTCCTTGAATCCAGTGATGGTAGGTTGCGTACTCTATCATCAATCTCAATTTTAAACTTATAAAATTAAAACACAATTTATGCTTATTGATTGATAAAAACAGATCCAAGTGACAGGAAAATTGACAAAATACCTTTAAATTTTAAATGGAACACATGATCCTACATTAACAAATGGATAAAAACATAAACATACGAGAAGCTAAACATTTTGTTTTAACTATGCTATCTGAAAATAAATATGTTTGTCCATATCACATTTGCAGTTAGGTTTCTTAGTTAGATTAGATTGATGTTAGCAGTAAACAGAGTTGTTAGTTGGGAAGTTATTCATCTGAGTTGGTTGATAACAGGAATAAAATGTTTTATAAGCATTTGCAGCATATATTGTAACACATAAGTGAAATCAATAAAGTTTTGTTTCTGCTTTTATCACTCTCATTTGCTATCACAGCAGGAGGACAAATGCAAGCAACATAACACGAGCAGGATGAAAAAAGTCCGATTTCAATTCAAAAAGGGTCAGAATATTAGGATCAATTACAGGTACTTCTTAATCTCTTCATTTTTAATTGCAACAGTAAAAAAAAAGTTTTAAAACTCCTAGACACTGGAAAGGATTGAAGTGCTAAATTGTTTAGAGATTCAAAGCATTGAAGTTTAAAAGGTGTTTCTTCTAGGTGGGGTTCGGTATTTTGGACTTATGACTTTGAATATTTCATGCACTGAAGCGATAAGAAAGGTGTGTTTTTGAGGTATACATGATTATGTTTTGTTTCCATCATTGATTGATGTCAACATCATCATCTTCTAAAAATAGCTACATGTACAATGTGCTTGTGCTTTTAGGGCCATCTTTGTTATACATGGCAGGGTCTTACAAGATTTATAAGGGTCATCAAATGGATATATTGCAACAGGAAATACTAGAAGTTAGTGCAATGGAGGTACGAAAATTTTATCTTCCCAAGCTAGCTTCTCACTCTGGGGTATTCCATTGCATAAGAAGCACCCTATTTTTGTCCCTGAATATAAGAGGGGGTTGGCATCATGTTTGTCCCTTCAAGGAGCAAAAGAAAGCAAGATTTCTTGTGGGTGCACTTCCTGTACTCACGTTTTCGTTGATGATTGGTCAAGTACTCTAACAGAACTCAGACACACTCAGAAGAGATGTGGACTTTCAAGGGAAAGGTTTCGCATGTGGTTGGTGATTTGTATAGCCGAGGAGAGATTGTTTCCACAGCACTTGAGGAGACATCAGACAACTCAAACGAGATGTGGACTTTCAGAGGAAAGGCACTTCTGTGCAGGCACCGGAGGAGGCATTAGACACACTTGAGGAGATTTGGAGTATCGAAGGAAATGTGTCTCACTGTGCATGAAGGATGGGAACACTCTTTATGTTTTCTCAAGTTGTGTGGATGGTTTCAATTCTATAGTTAGGAGATTTCTTGATGTAATCGGTTTGGTGTTTCCTAGGAAAGCGAGGAGGATAGGTGAATGCGCTTCATCAAAGTCTTTAGCATCCTTGCAATGTTCCACTCTAGTTTGAATTAATACAACAAAGGGGAGAATGTTGGAGCACATTACTATTGTAGTAAGGATTTTTAGGGAGATTAGATAAAATAAAATAAACATTAGTAGTAAATAGATAGGTTAGTTGGGAAGTTATTCCCGTGAGGTGGCTGATAACGGGAATACAATGTTTATAAAGCATGTGCACTAAATATTGTAATATGCCAATGAAATCAATAAATTTTTGTTTCTGCTTTTATCACTTTCAAAATAGACCCAAACAAAGAATTTATACTGAGATCCAGTAGTTACTCGGCAGTGCTACACAGCTAGGAGAAGTCTATCATATAGATTACTTATGCCGAGAAGGGTTTACAGAGGCAACAAGGCACAGAGCAGCACGCCCAGACTACGTACATAAAAACTAAATGAGAGACATATTTTTAAAGAAAACTAAAACTTCCAAATAACTCTTGAGCAAATAAAATAATTCTTACATAGCTCTAAATTAAGAAAATAACTCTTAAATGAATAAAACTATCTTTTCAAATTATAACAAAGTAAACAATGAACCCATCAAAAAAACAAAGTAAACAGTGTAAATAAACTAAGTAATTCTTAAATAGTAATAAAAGTATAACAAAATAACTCAAATAAATAAAACTAGCTCTTCATATATAAAATTAACCATAGAATGTAATTAAAATTAATGGTTCTAAAGTTCAGATAACTCAAACAGATAAATCTCTTAGTGCTTTATAGAAAGATGTATTTAGGATATCTATGCTAGTATTTGATACCCTGTAACTGCCTTGGCCATATTCAAACTAAACCTTCATAGATACCTGGAAACTTGTATCTTATCATTAACTATACCAAGAATGCATCCCAGTTTCAGAGACACATATGCATCATGAAGTTTCAGATGAAGTTTCTAAGTGTGTGTGTTTCCTAATACTATCCTCCCTGAAAAAATAGTGAGCCTTCTAATAGAAATCCCTGAGATACATTATATAGATGGCATTGGTCTTCTTCCCATATCAAGAATGCTTTTCCGTTATAATTTCACAGACATTTCCATCAGGGATACTTCAGATGAAGTTTCTTAGTATCTTTATATGTCTCCTGGAACCATCCCTCAAGAATTGATTAACATTCCAATATAAGTTTCTGGGATGTATATTATAAATTTCATTGGGTTTTTCCTCAAGTACTGGCATCTGGTTAAAATAACTAAAGAAAACCACTATTAAATTTGCAACTTTCCAATAATTCTCACAAGAATTCACAATTATCCCACGGCAATTTATCCTAAACCAAAGGGGTGCCAGTAAAATGAGATATAATAGAATGGCTTAGGAAGCTTGTATGTAATAAGTCCTATCAATTGATTGAAAGTTGAAACAGTACGGAGGGTCACTGTAGGATAGTAGCTGTACTGGCTATGTATGTGAACCTAGCATATATATACATGCACATACTCATGCATATGCATGTGTCATTGTTTTTCTGTATGCATATAACTACATGTATATAACCCTCTCTGAATATACTGCTACCATGATATTTAAGTAAAGGTGTTCCAATACCAAGCCCCATCTTCTATAACCAAGGCACCTCACATCTCCAGATTATATGCAAATCTATCAGCACATAGAAAGATATTTTTCTTAATCCCAAATTGCTGCTAGAGGAACTATTTTCACTCGTTCATTTTATCAACAAGTAGGTATATGTCAAGGAGTCCTTTGTAATGTAATGATGATGACTATTTGATTGTGACTGAAAACTCCAGATAATGTTGGCCATCTTATCCTGGTTATAGAATTTAATTAGACTAAATGTTCACCTAATATGTCCAAATGCTAATGTTTTCCTAATATATAGGTCCCATTATTAATTACTGTAACACCCATACATCTAGCAAGAAAATCATCCTTGTTCAATACACCAAAACACAGCAATGTTATAAAACCCATTTCAAAATATAAAACATATCAACACATGGCAGCTATGAATAGCTCTGACCATAAACAAATGTCCTCGAACATTTTACCTAAGAATAAAAGAATCTTCAGAGAAGTAACCATGTAAAAAATTCAAAAAAGTTGAAAATAAAAGAAATTTCATTCATGTGCAACGAAACCAAAGAGCAATCAATGGGATTGCTGGGCTTGTGTGGGTATAATATCAAAAAAAAACAATTCTCTGGTAAATACTAACAATGACATCTACAGATGATACTCCAATATGCAAGAAGGTAGTTAGAAATGAGAATCAATCAACCATTACAAAAACTCTACAAATACATTGAGTAAAAATAAAAGAACAGAATTACCTGAAATGTCTCTCCATTATGTATAATATCATATGCCAGAGGTTGATGAATATACTCATGCAATGGCATTGACATAGCTGGAAAGTTGTAAGAATCAACATCACCCTGCATGGTCATCCTTCCTGAGCCTCTTGCATCACGCTGATTGAACAATAATGTCTATCAGAATTATATCTCAAATTTAGAAAAATCCATTTATCACATCCCAACACTTGAAATGAAAAATATACTAGTGGTAGTTTAAGTTTTAAATAGGCTGAAGGGTATACTCAAGACATCTAAAGATGCACTAGAGAATACAAGTATCTCTTCACATCAAATTGGTTGCTTGTTCTAGAGCATTCATTAATGAATCTTCACTACAGTTGCAACTTGTTCCAAATAAATTTTATTTGAATTATCAATAATACAAACTAATATATCAAGTTCCCAATGAAAATCTGAATTTTATTTTTCCAGTTTCAAGATGGATAAAGTAGCTCTCATTAGAGAAAAAGCAAAGACAATTGACTGATAAGAAAGCTAATATTTTACAGAATTAGTATATAGAGTATAGATTACTCGAGGTGTCTAGCAAATGATCCAGAGCCTGGTAAGGCTTTTGGAACTATTTGGACAGTTAGATAGTTGGACCTTGTCCTATGTCTGCAGAAATCACTGAAAAGTGATGTGCTGCTGAAGATGACAGTTGATTTCTTTGCTGAAGAAGCTGGTGCTTGCTGTTGAAGTCACCATGGTACTGAGAAAATAATGGAGCAGACTGCTAAAGTGAGCAGGAGGCTATTAAATTAAGCATGTGTAAGCAGAAGAGGACACTTTCTACTGAAGTCATGATAGTAAGCTACTGATGTGAACAAGATGCTACTAAAGACGGACAGAACTTGCAGAAGTGCACAATGGTTTAGCGAAGTGGATATTTGGTCCTTGGTGGTTGTGGCACTGCCCTATCCACATGAGCATGGTGACAGCATGGTAAAATGCCATATGTGTAGGTGGTTGCTCAGTTATAACTGTATCTATCAGTTGCCGAAAAAGAGCTTTGCCAAAGGCACAGTGGCCAGACATTAATGGCAAAGCATAGACCAATAGAACTAGCAGAGTACAATTAGTATTCCAGAAAGGCAGTTAACTTGAAAAACAATTGCAGGCATCTACCCATTTTCCAAGGATTGTTCAATTTTTGTCATGAGCCATAATTGATATATGTACAATACAAATTTATCTTTTATGTGTATATACTTCATTCAAAATAGACACTGCTTTGAATATAAATATATAATTAAAATCTCTATTTAATTCCTTAAATGAATAAACACATTAGCCCATAATATTAATCAATGTTATTGGTAGATAATTAAATAATGTTATTAGTATATACTAACTAATCAATGTTAGTAATAAATGTCAACATCCACCATCATGCCTGATATGCCCTCATGACTGCAGTTCCATGGTACTTTGAAATTGGTGTTCAAGTTTAAAAATTCATCACCAGCTGTCAAATGCCCTCATCAGTGCCGATCTTATTGTGCCAAACAATGAATCCTTCACATACTCAGATTTGCATCAGGGGGCAGAGGCAAGGAATTTGTTTTGAAACTGCAAAAATTCATCACCAAGGTTAAACAGAAACCATAAGCTCTAACTCTGAATGAACAGAGAATTTGCTGAAAGGGTTTGAAATTTCAAAAATCTACCTCAAAACACAGATGAGCCTCTCTAAAATGCTATTATGGTGCTCAGGAAATTCTTTAACAGCATATAAGTCCCTCTCCCAGGGCCAATACTCGCCCTTGAGCGCAAATACACAGGTAGCATGGACAGTATGCAAAACACCAAAGTTCATCACCAAACCTCATAAGCACTCTTATGAGTGTAATTTTCACTAGGTTGAGGAAATTTGTTTCAAACATGAAAATCCTCCTTGCATATGAATCCACGAGCACAAGTTTGTGTATGCCAAGAAATTGTTGCAAACAGGAAAAACATGTGACAAGTCCTATGCACTCATAAGCACTAGTACCATATAGGAAAGATATTTAAGTGATTAAAATCCTTCATATTGATTAATGTGCACCCATGAAAAGGATAAAAGGGAGGTGAATAAGACTAATTCAAATGTCAAATATTGACAATCTTATCTAACTCAGGGCCGAGGAAGGATTCGTAAAGGTCGATTTACATAATAAGGGAAAATCAATGGTTCGGAGGTGTAGTAAGATTTTAATATAGTATCAATTTCATGCCCAATGGACGAAATCAAGTGTGGAAAATTAAAGCCACTGTTGGAAATATTTGAACTTTTTGACTAAATGTGGGAGAATTTTTGTATATATAGTTGGTGCCCAAGGTTTGTATTACAAGACTTTGGGAATATTTAAAATGCAATTTAAATTTCACTCCCATCAAGTGTGCACCCATGGTTGAGAAGTGTGTTGATAAGGATAAAGCCCAAAAAGGAGCCCTTCGAAAATAAAGAAAAAAGTATAATGGATGAATTTAAAATGAGTTGGAAGAATGCATGGAGACCTGAGAATTTTGGAGAGAAAAGTGAGATGCAAATTATGGAGAGAATTTTTAGACAGAGAACTTTTAGTAAATTTTTGAAGTCAAGGGGTTCCCTTCTTTAAAAATTGAAATTCATTCCAAGTATAGAATGAAAACTATGGAAAAAAATTTATGAGCTAGGTTTTGAATACCTTGCATGATTCTTACATTGATTATTTTATTTTGGAGGAAGAATTCAAGAAAGACATTCAAGTTCATGGAGATCCAATTAGGGTATGAAAGATTTCATGAATGGCACAGTTGCTCACAAGATAATCCAATCCAGGGAAGGTGAATTCTCTTGTAAGTGCATGGAAGAGAGAACAATCAAGAACGGATACTCTGAAAAAACGTTAATCAAAGTCAGAAACCTCATCACAAAATGATGCAGTTCAAGGATATTCATCGTGATGAGTTACCAATGTTGGCAAGAGTGACTAGTTAGGTATGGTATGTTGTCATTGATGGTAACTACTTTTCATTTGCTCTTGGCTGTATTGTAGATTCGACACTTACCAAAGGTATTGATACTTTTATGTATACTGAAGACAGTGTACAGAACAGTCAGTCAGATCAGTTTGGATTGGGCAGATCTCAAAGAGTTGAGGATGTGATTGCAGAGCATGAATATAGACATATGATATGTTGAATCCTCTCATCACATATCTATATATTATCATATATAAGAGATATGCGCTATTGAAAATCAAGTTAACAGTATTCTGTGTAGAATAGAGCAGTTTGGAATGATCCACTGGTGTGATTGGTTAAGTTTTGGGTAAATGATATATTTTGGTTGAGCCGACATCAGAGTTGATTACTCTTGGTTAGCAAGCTTTGTTTTGATGATTTGGTTTGACCACAACTAGGGTTTCTACACGTTTCATTTGGAAAACCGACAAAGTTATATTTTTGAGTTATGATCTCATATACAAAACTGAGTTTTGCATTGCAGAGGAAGAGATGTGAGATATGATTGACGATATGATATGCAATGTGATTTATGTAAAGGATAAAGGAGAGTTTGTGATGCGAAGGACAGGATACAGAGAAAAGCTACATCATAACTGATCAAGCATAGGTGAACCGTGATACTACTCTACAGTTCATGATTGTGTTGTTATCCCATATTTTGTTGTATCAGAATGGATTGTAGACCTAACATTGTAATAGAGCAATGTGCTCCAAGCAAGAGCCTAATGCCTTGTTTGTTTCTATAAACCTTTAATAGGATTCATCATTGTACCAAATCTTTTAACTAGGATAATTACTTCTACACAGTAACTGTGGATCGCAACTCCCACCACAGTTTTTCCCTTACTAGGGTTTCCACACAAAAATATGCTGTTATGAGTTCTTCGATTGTTTTTGTGCTGTGTTGCAGTTTACTTTCTATTTTCTTTATATGGTATTTGTGCAATCAGTACAAAGTTAATAAAAGAGCTAGAATATTGATTCACCCCCCTCCCACCTCAGCACTCTTCTATCCTAACAATTGGTATCAGATCTTTGCGCCTCGGAAGAAGTCTAACAACTTGAGGAGAATCCTAATGGGAACTGGCAGCATTCAAAAGCAGCTCTTGATTGCACTTAAAGACATTGACAAGCAGAAAGCAAAGACCATTGAGTTGAAAGAAAATCTTAAGGAAATTGATGCTTTTATCAAGACTCTCAGAAATTAGTTGGACAAATCAAGATCTAAAAGGAAGGAACTTATTAATTGGATGCAATATGATGGGAACATTATTACTGAGGTTGACAAATCTTTATCGAAACTGTAATGCCTACCCCTAGTCTACTTTCATCTTTCTTGTAGGCTTCCAGGAGTAAGCCTAAGTCTAGGGGGGAGTGGATGTAATGCCTACCCCTAGTTGACTTTTCTAATTGTATTGTCGGATTCTTTTAGGCTTGTTTTATGTTGATGTTTATGATTAGTGAAACTTGGTTACCGGATTGAATTAGATTTTATTTTATATGTAATTGATGCATGTGTTGAGTTAGTTATTTCAGTTATTTCAGGATTATTTCTATGATGACATATGTATGTTCATATAGTGATTCCAGTTATTTCATGATGTTAGATGGATTAATTACATGCAGTTTCTATGGTTACTTACCCCATACTTGCATGTGTATGGTGCACGTGTCTGTTTTAACTTTTACTTTATGTATGACATTTCTAACGTGGTTGAGGAAGGGAGTCGTAGTCACCTGCTAGTCGGGATCTACACGATGCACCACTTCCCACCATTGCCTATTTAGTTTAGAATATGTGTTTGTACATGTGTGGATTTTATGCAGATTGCAAGTATCAGGTATCGACTTCCCTAAATTGCCAAGATGAGCGTACCCTATCACAATATTTAAATGGTATAAGTGAGAGATAACTCTTGAGTCCAAATCCTAACCTAAGCCAATTGTCCTAGAAAATAGGGCAAGTATTTGAGTTAGTTTCACCTTTCCGAATTCGTCAAGTGACGTGAATTCGTGATTTTGACCCTGGAGTTTGACTTTGTTATTTGTCTTCAATCGAGTTGCCGTATTTAGTCTTGTGGGTCTAGTGTGATTTTCAGTTGTAATTAAATCAAATTAAAAGATAATTTTATGATTTAATTTAATGAAAATTTTATGAAGAAAATTCAATATTCAATTATATTTAATTAATTGAAAAATTAATTAAATAAAAGAATTAAATTTAAAGATATATTTTAAGTTCTAATTTCGGTGTTTTATATTTATTTAATTTAATAATAATTTATTTAGGAGCTTTATTTTGATAATAAACTCTAAATAATTATTAGTTGAATTGATAAATATATTATTAAAAAGTCTCGTAATTAATTAAAGAGAGAAATTAATTTGATAAAGATATTCTAAATAAATGGCAAAAAAAGTTGTGCATGAAAATTAAAATATAATAAATATAGTAACAGTTAAAGATCAATGAGCCTTCTAGCATGATTGCACAATTAGAGCCCTAAATTTAGGGGAGAACTCTTTATCAAAGATCTAGAGCTCATTTTGCAATAACCAAGGTTTAGAGTAGCCAATTCTAAAAAGAGGGTTTTCAAAATGAAGGAATTTTTTGCGTGTTTTGTGTGTTTGTTGTTTTAGCATCAGATCTAGGTAGGATCTTGTGGGTTTGTACAGTAGTTGCTCAATCTTGATTTCTTTGTCTTCTACGTGTTTGCGAACCTGTTTTCAGAATTGAATTGAATTTGAAACCCTTGTTTGTATCTCTATTGTTCTCTGTTTTCAAAAACTTCTATAAACAAATTTATGATAAATTTCAATGCGGGAAGGGCTTGGAAAACAAATCAGAATTTAATATACAAATTCGTTTGGCTGCTCATAATCTTCCTATCAGATGTTCTATGAATATTGATTTTAAAAAAATATTTATTATATAAAATTACATGATAATTTTATGAATATGAATACATTAAATTTGATGTTGTTGGTTTTAATACTACAATTTTTCCAGCTATGTGAATTCCATAAGGGTGGGCGCATTTTTAATGTCTTTAAATAATAATAAAAATATATAAAATGGGAGAGGGGCTATGAACTCCCCCCCCCCGCTGCAAGAGCAGCAATTGTCGTAGCAGCGCACACTGCTAAGGCAGCAGCTGCCATCTTACGGCTTCCTTGTTAGGAGTTATGCGATCTTACATCACAAGTTGAAATTCACGTTTTCCAACACATGGTAATTTGCGATTTAGTTTATGGTTTTTTTCAAGGTTGCATGGGTACTCGTACCCACACCCCTGGTACTCGTACCCACGTACCCAAGTACCGGGTACACGTATCCCACGTACCGGGTACTTGGTGGAGAGCATCATAGCTAAGGACCTTGATTAAGATTCTGATTTTTTTTTTTGGTTTTTTGTTTTTGTATTAGCTGCTTGTTTATCAAACTTAATTCAATACCAAATCAGTTTGAAACTTTGATACTCATTAACAATAAACTTTATCACTGTTCAAGTCAAAAGTTTATCATTTGCAATATGTGATTGTCATATGGTTTAGGATCTTCTTGTTCATGTTTAAAGTCTGCCTTCTTTGTTATGCATCTAAGCATTTATCATGTATTATTATTTCAAACATATAGCAAATCTGAAACTGAAAACAGTACATTACATTTGCAAACTTTATCACTGTTCTTGTTTTGAAAAACCATTGTCATGACTCATAAAATCAGATTTTTTATAAATATAAAAGTGTAATTTTAAAATAAGTTTGAAATACCCAAGTACCTCCGTCCCCTATTATGAAAAATACTTTAAACATTCAGCAATAGCATATATAAATATATATTTGACTTATGGCTCATATTTTCAAATTTCTTGTTTTGAATGCTTAATGTCATGACTCATGACAGATATTTTGATTTTTATATTTTCTATAAAATATTAATTATATAGAAAAAATTAGGCATGCACACGTACCCCCGTCCCCTATTTTGAAAATTATGCGTACCCGTACCCGCTCCCGTACCCGTTCCCGTTCCCGTACCCACGTACCCATGCAACCTTGGTTTTTTTTAATAATTGTTGTTTTATTAAATTAAATTTACGAGTATAGTTTTTAAATATATATAATTTATTTAATATTATTATTAATATCAATAGTTTACTTATTATATTACTTTATTTAATATTTTTTATTATTAATAATTTAATATATATAAATATTATTTTATTAATATGTTTATAAATATTATAATTAATAATTAATAATTATTATTATATTTTGATAATAATATTTAATTAAATAAATTTGTTTAATAAAATATTTTAATTATTTATTTATTTTACATATAAATAATTATATGTTAAAATAAATAAATAGATGTTTTCTTTGGTAACTAAGGATACTATTATGACGAATGTTATTCTAGAAGGGATTCAATTGTTATGAATATTTGAATCCAATAGGAATCTTATCGTGAACTTAGGTTTGACTTGACGAATTTTATACGAAAATAATTTCTATTATTTTGAGAAATTGATCAGTCATCTTTTGATTATTCGAGAACCTTAGTAGTCTTGAAACTTTGGAAACGAAAAAACGTGAACCTTGGATTTTAATCAAAAAACCTATCCACTGTAATACTTATAAATGGAAATGATTTATATTGCTACGGAAATTTTCTTATTCAAAAACCTTAGTAATTAACATACTTTGAAAAGACAATAATTGTAATGTATGTGTTTATTGAACTCTTATGTTTCGACAACGAATTAAACTATGAAACAATGTTTAAACAACTTTATATGAATTGTTGAATCGTCTAGGATTCTAGTTAACTCGAAAACTTTAATAAATCTGGCAACTAGAGAAATGGAAATTGAAACCCTGATTGAGATCGAAAACATTATCAACTATAATACTTGGAAATGGAAACTAAAAACATAATTGCATATTGAATCTTGTGTTTTCTTTTGCAAATGAATTGAACTATGAAAACTATGCTTAAACGACTTTTTAATGATAAGTTGAGTGTTGAGACTCGTGTGGACTCAACAACATTAGCAAATGACGTGAACCCTAATTGAGATTGAAAATTCTATAAATAGTAATACTTGGAAAAGAAAACTGAAACCCTAGTTGTTATTGAATCTGTGTTTTGAAAATGAAAATGCGAACTTGGAAACCTATAGTGAATATTAAATTTGTGTATTTTCCAAAACCTAATGAATTATGAAAAGTTACTATTGCATATATTGCATGCGATTTGTGGTTTATTGATATTTGGTTTTCAGGGTTGACTTAGTACTTTGACCAGTCAGGATGTTTACCAGAGGCTTGGGGGTTTGTTTTGTGATGTCATGATGATGTTTTCTATACGATCCTTTATACCCAACCATGGTAATGTGTCATGTGTGTTATATGATAAATTTGATCTATTGGTGGTTATTGCTTTCCAGTGTTCTTCTGTGAAACTGAGGTGAATAGCGTGACTTATCTGATATAACCTTTGAGTCTTCAATCAGTTATCTTTAGATTAGTTCCTAGTTGCTTGTATAGGACTGAGGTGATTATGTGATCTGTTTTGGTGATGTCATTTGATGTCATGGTTTGGTTTATGTGTACTTGATTTTGGATCAGTCCTGCTAGGATGATTGTATTGGTGAAATCTGTGATGTTGACCAATGATATTTCAGCACTTTCCAGTTGCTTGTTTAAGAACTAATGAGTGATTTAGTGTCATATGTGACCTACTGCTTTTACTGAGCTTAGGGTAGGTTATTTGTATGTCATGTTGGAAAGTGGCTTGCAATAGAGGCTGAAGCCCTAAAGAGGTTGCCTGGGTAACCCATTGTAGGTTATTTTAATAACATTTCATTAAATGGGTTAAAATAAATTAATAAGATAAGGTTCCACATAAAGTCACTAGGGGGTCAGGAGTCCTAAAAGACTACCAAGATAACCTTAGAGTTGACTTGTTAGTATGCCTTGTCTGTACGCAAGGATATTGACGCCGCATGGAAACACTAGGGGGTCCAGAGTCCATAGTGGTTGCCAAGGTAACCTTAGAGTTGGCTCATGTGATGACACTTGCCCACTTGCATAGTAGATTTCTTACGTGTCTTTGTTGCCTCTGGGTTTAGTTGATACTTGTGCCTTGGTACCCTTTGAGATAGTTTGCTTTTAGGTGTTTCCTTGACCTAAATGTTGGATTTGACTTCTGAGTTTGTTATCCTATTTGGGACTTGAGTTTATCTCCTCAGCGTGGTGGGAGTGGGCCATTTAGGTTCCACGAGGTCGGCCGATAGTGCATTTTCTTATACCATTGAGATCTGACTATTGGATGTCGTTGTTGGATGTGTTTGTGCAGATGTTCCTTCCTATCTGATCTTGTATTTTTATGATGGGTGGTTATACTCTAAGTGTTCAATATTTGTTTATTAGAGATCTTATGAAATGATGTAATATATTCATGATCTATATTCTCTGATTTGTTCATACCCTATGACTTGTATAGTGGATGATCATGCATTCTAGTTATGTCAAATGGCATTATATGTAATTTTATATTATTTAAATGGATTCATGCTTGTAGTTATTTCATGATATGAAATTGTTATGTGCTAGATTTAATATTAATTAGACTTAAATGTGATTCTATGTCATAGGACCCTTACGAGATGTTACTTGTTTATGATGGTTGTATGTAAGAGTTATTGCTTCCGCTATTTTATCTCTTGTTGTTATTGCTTCCATTGTATAATCTGTTGTTGGTTATTATCTTTCAAAAAAAATGTTTGACAAACTTAGTGAAACTTTAGGTTAATTTATTTTCAGTTCCCTAATGGAGCGTTACAAAAACAACTTGAGGAAGTTATTAAAGAAAAGGATGGATTGCACAATGAGATGGAGATCATGGTTCTTAGATTGACTAAGGAACTAAATGAGTGACAAGAAAATCAAGAAAAGCTAGAAAAGGCTCTAAAGGATAAATCAAATGAATGCCACAAATTGAACACTCATATCAAACAGATGCAACTTGATCTAGATGAAACAAAGCACAATGAGCAAGAGCTTAAGAAAGTGAAAGAAGTCTTAAGGAATGATTTAGCTAAAAAAAAAAACTCAAGGAAAGATTCAAATTAAGCATTGCGAAGCTTGATGAGACATTGGAAAGGCAAAGACCAATTGGAGATGAGCAAGGATTAGGTTATGAGCAAGGAGAATGTTCTAAGATAGCTGAAGCTACAGAAGATCAGACCGAGAAACCCAAAATTGGTCATAGGGAAAAGGAATGTCGAAGCAATTCAAATTCTACACCCTTTTTCGGATATTGCTTCACATGCTGGCAATATGGGCATAAATCTAGAGAATGCAAATCCAAAGTAAGATAAACTTAATGCAAAAGTAGAAAACCCTACATGCTACAAATGCAACAACTTTGGACACATTGCGAGTAATTGCAAGTTGAGGACGAATCTGCATAATCAAAAGTATGTAGATCAGAATATCGTTTGTTGCAAATGCAACAATTATGGACATATAACTAAGAGTTGCAGATATAGAGATAATGGAACAAGAATAAATGGTCCAATTAAGAAGGATAGCGTAAACAATGATGATAAAAGAAAGAAAATTGATATAAGTGATGTTGGAGATAAAGATGAACAAGATCTGGATGAGAAAAGAACAAATAGATGCTTCTGGATAGATTGCATCAGTTTCAAGTGTGGATCCTTCATTGAAAACCAATGAGGTTATAAGACCTAAAGGGGAGTTTTTATCAGAAAATTCATTGGTACCCCTTAAATTGAAGCAGTATACACTGCAGAGGCAATATCAGCTATAAATCATTTTAAAGAAGCTAGAATCAAAATTCCCCAAAATTTCATGATCATCTCAAGGTTCGCAAGCAGATTTTTGGTGCATTGGCTTTATCAGCTTTATTTGACAGACAAAGTACGACCACATTAAATAAGTAATCAGATTTTGGAGTTAAAAGGGCATTTTGGACTTCATTTAACACTTTGTTTTCTGGAGAACGAGCATGCGACCTAGCAGGAAGAGATCAACAGAGATTTGTTCTACAGATCGAATTTGTGTATCAGCCATAGCGCGAAGAAAAAGGTATGTATCTCAGTAGAATTTTATCAATCTTTTGGTATAATCATGGATGCACCTTAGATAGTTAATGTTTTGGAGAAACCGCATATGAATTTAAATTGCACCCGTTCAAGTCTGTGGAAAATGATCCGGAAGTCATATTTTCACATGTCCCCTAGGGCATTTTACACGTCAAGGATATTCATGCATATATTCACTATAAATTGGAGGAGACTGGAAATCTAGAAATTTACAAGCAATATAAATCAATGTGGTACAATGGAGTTTTCAAGAATGAATTTCAGAAACTTAAAAAGTTTATTTAGTTCAATACAAGACTCTATGGAATTCAACAAACCCGAGTGGATAAAGATGGTTCTGAGCAGGATATATGATTAGTTTTTCTGGATAAATAACCAGCCAAATAAGATTGCAAAGGAACTTATTCGGGAGGTAACTAGATTTAGTGCAACTAGAAAAACCCCTAACTTGAAACCATCCAAGCAAAAGGTTGTGGAGGAACTAACAAAATCTAAATTGGATTGAAGAGTGATAACAGTGAAAGAAATTCTATAACCGGATGTAAACCTTGCACCTATGATTCTTGCGTATGAAGTATATCATTGCAATAGACTCAATTCTCTATCAGCTGCTATCACCCATGTAGCTTTCCGGATGTTAAAGGAGAACACTCAATTTGATATTTGTGAACTTATGAGCAACCCACAATCAGAGAACCTGGAAAAGATAAAGATAGACGGATCCAATATATTCAAGCTCAGATATTTAGTTGTTCACATGTTTATTTATCTAATGAGCATTATTCCTGGAGCAACTTAGCAAAAGGATGTACTGGCAGCCCATCAAATATCACAATTCTACATGTCACAGGACAAAGACAAAATTGACATATTCATCTCAGGTCAATTCAAGATGTTTCAGAAGAGGATGCAAAAGAAGGAAAGAATTCCAAAGGAAATTGTTGAACAAAATGCAGAGACAATTTGTTTTATAGTAGAGACCAATCAATGTTGCATGGAGGTGGTAGAACCAAGGCAAATGTGGATTTCACCAATGGGATATGAAGTGATCCCAGAGCTAGTTGTAAAATATGTTGATGAAAAGCTTAAGAGTCTTGTTGATTTGAAGGCTAAGAGGTTTGGAACTTACCTAGAAAAGTAGTTTGTAGTTTGAAGTGAACTGACAAAGAAGGCATGTAACAAGAAAATTCAGAAAATTCATGATGTTGCAGCAGAAAAGTCAGAATCAGTAAGGAACAAATGATAGAAATAAGGAAGAATCAAAGTAAGGCAGAAACTATTGATGTAGATAAGGAGTCATCCACTCCTATTTCTATGCCTAGACCTACTACGAAATCAGCACATGGTCCATCTACAACTTCAGTGAAGAAGACCACTTCTTCAGCAAAGGCTTCTAGATCAAAGGATGAGAAAGCTAAATCTGAGCCTATTAGAAGGAGACTGACGCAGAAGACCTTTGGACCAAAGAGGGAAAAGATAGAGAAAGAAGATTCTTCTGCAGAATCTTATTAGTCAAAGAAGGTCAAGAAAGGAGTCCCAGCAGCAAAAGTTGTCATTGACAAGCCTGTGAGTGTTGGCAAGGAAGAAAATGTTGCAAATAAAATTATTGATAAAGTTTTAACTAGTTGACTGGAAGAAATATTATCATGTATCTGATGAAGAAGATGGAAGGGAAATTGAAAAAGGAGTAATAGATCATTTGATTAAGTTTGGTAGAGCTTTAGTTGAAATAAAAGACCAGTTGCCTGACCATTTCTATAACATATTGGAAGAAAAGAGATTGTTTGCTATAGAAGAAGATCAGAAGATTATAGAGGCATCCATATCTTGGATGTTCTCAGCAATCAATTATGACGAGGAACAATTTATTGGAGCGAGCTAAAAGAAGGTTTATTGTGAAGAAAAGAACTGATCTGTTGATGGCAGGAAGGATAGATGAAATTATCACTGAGACAAATGATATCATTAGTAAGATGCTTCTGGATGTCAGACTAGATGTTTATAATTCTAAAAGGAAAAAATCAAGAACTAAGAGAAGACAACATAAGAAGTTTGTTGCAAGTTTTTTTCACCATCGCCCCAAAAAATTTGGGGACCCCCTTTTTCGGGCAAGCCTTGGCAATTTTTGCAAGTGTTGGGAATTTTTCAGTTGCCTTAGCAAAATTTGGAGTTGTCCAGAGGTTATCGAATTGGCGATTTTACACCTTGGACACCTTCGGGCCGGGAGGGGATTTGGTTTATTTTCACCTAGTGCTAAATTTGATTTTCCAAAACATGCAATTTCGTCCTTAGGCCTAGCAGGTTTGAACAACAACATTTTTTTCAATGGTAAAATAATGTCTAGCAAGACAAATTTGCAAATTTTGGACTTAGACGGATTTTGAAAATTCAATTTAATGAACAAGCTTGAACATTTTCAAAATGAATTTTAGTTTTAGTTGTTTTGGAAAATCTTGAAATTTTTCGGTGAAAATAAATTTTTGATAGTGAAGTTGAATTTAGAGTTTGAATTTCGATTGCCAGGAAAAGGATTTATTTTGTTAAAAAAAAATTGAAATTGTATTGCAAAATTGAAATTGAATTAAATTTTAAAGGAAATCGGTAATTTGGAATTGAAATTTATTTTTGGCTTGCTAGATTCAACTTTAATGATATTTTAATTGCCAAAATGTTGTTAAATGAAATTTTTGACATCTCCTAGGCTTACCTTATTTTTATTTTGCAATTTTGGGTCAAACTGACACTTAAAAGGGCCAATTTCACTATGGGGCTTAGTTATTTTCATGTTTTATTTTAAAACTGGGCCATCTTTGGGGGTTTAACTTGAATTTTGTTTCCCTTTAGGCAGGTCGGCCCACTCTAGAATTCAATAGGAGGATATAAGAAGGGGCTCCCCCCTCTTATTTCCTCATTCATTTCCACTCCTTTTGCTTGGTCGAGCGATTTTTCCTCCAGCTGGGTGATTTTTCTCCTTAGAAGCAATTTTGGAGGGTCTGATTTTCCATTTTTGAGCAGCAATTTCTTCCTTGAAGATGCACGAGATCTGCCCTAAGGCGAATTTGGAGAAGATTTGATTTTTGCAAGACTGGTAGCGATTTTTTGGGTCTCATTTTCCTCCTAGGGCAGCGATTTTTTCCTCCAGCTATGGCGATTTTGTTTGGTGGAGAGGTAGAGCGATTTGAGATCCGATTTTGTTTTGCAATTGTGGGCAAATTTTAGACAAAGGAAATTCTAATTTGGAGCCGACTTTTCTGCCCTAGAGCAGCAATTTTCCTTCAAGTTGGACAATTTTGTCAAGGAGGTCGAAATTTGGTGAAAGGAGCATATTTTTGTGCAAGCAATTCATTTGCTAGGGCATCACATTTTGGAGGAATGAAATTTCCGAGATCAGATCTAAAGTTGAAGAGGCCCGATTATTGGTAGAAGGCAGACTTAAGGTAAGATTCTCATTCATTTTTAGAGGTGAAGATTGGTTTTAAAGGTGGATTTTATTCCTTGTTCTTGCTTGGTTCATTTCTCTTTTCTTCTTGCACTAATCATCCACCACTTCATCATCTCCATTGATAGACTAAAGTTGGGAGATATAAGTGTAGATTTCATGATAGGACACTTGGAGAGGCAGAAATAAGCTAGACTACCCTAGGATTGAAGTTGGGAGATATAAGTGTAGTCCATCCTACAGTAATGAACAGGCAAAAATAAGCTAGGTTTCATCGATAGAAAGAAGTTTGGAGATTGATAAGTATAGTCCATATCATTTAGAACGAAGGGGTAGAAATAGGGGTTTAGGATGGTGGATGTTAATGCAAGCAAGAACTCAAATTATGGTGCTCGGCGATGCTTGGGGAGCTCGATAGGCATGTTTCTCGGCAGTGCCTAGATTGCTCGTGTTTGCTGACAATTGGCCGTGTGCTTATCGTGGGTTAAAACAAGGGTTAACATTTCGTATTTAATGTTTGTTGCAAGCCAACTTGTGGCTTAAATATACATTTAATGTAAGGGTTTATTTAATTTCTAATTTGCTAGGCAGACTTGTGGCTTAGTTGGATATAAGTACGGAGTTTAGGGGAGTCTTGAGTCATATTTGGTTTAGCATAGAATAGCTTAGAGGAGTGATATGATATGATATGATAGATTTTAATGACGTCCAGGAGACTAAAGTAGTCTATGGGACCCATGCAATCGCCCTCCCGAGTCAGGAGCCAAACTAGTCAGTTGCAAAGTTTTAGTTAACTTGTCTCTTCTTCTCTGAATTTTGATAATCAAATCCGCTGTTCTCTTCACTTGATCTTCCTCAAATAAATAGTTGAAGTCCTTGTTCTGCAGAATTTTTGTATAATCAGATCTGATGTCGTTGTAAGCCAAGCATTCCATGACAAAGTGTTGCTCTGTCTCCACTGTTCCCATCTTGCAGAATAAACATGTTCTGTCTGCCCACTCTTCCTTTGGAACTTGCCATCTACCAGTTTCAAATCGCAGCTGATGTGAACTAGTTCTAATTTGTGCCATCAACATTTTTGCTTTCCAGTTAATAGGTGCCCTTATATAGACCTTTTCATCATGACTAGAAGTGGGATTAAATTCTTTAATGTAATAAGATTTTTTCCTCCCTATGAGAAGTTGAGTAGAGCTAGTAGCTACGGCTTGGGAAACAAGGAGATTGCTTGGTGGCTCCCGAGCACAAGTTTAGATCTTGCTGGGGCTTCTACCAAAGTGTTGTTGTGTTACAAATCTGGCTAGCTAGCGTTTGGGATTGGATCTTGAGGGATCTTGCTAAACTATTACTTGCTTTGTATTTGGTTGTAACCAGAAGGCCTTAAAGCCTAACACATTGTATGTAATCAGTTATTTTAGGAATAAAGAATTGGGTTTGGTATCAAATCTTGTATCTTGTCTTGTGTTTCCGTTGTGTGGTAATTCGTTGGGGGCTAGGACATCTCCTCTAGGGATTCTCCTACCTTGTACTACATCAAGTGGTATTAGAGAGAGTTTTCCAGAGCATGTAGATAGATTGCCGAAGTTGAGGCAATTTGCACCAAGACCTAAGGTGAAGATTATCAGAGCGAAGGTTGACCTTTTGGAGTGGAGTTCGATCTCGAGGTGGATTGTTCTTTCTGGAGTCCAAGATATATTGGTTGCGAGGTGGTAGATCGTGGTTCTAACTTACAATTGCAGAGGACTTATAGATGGTTCTTGATATGGAGCGATGGTTGCGAAGATGGAAGGTTGATTTTGTTGGAGCATGATCACATAGAGATTTGCAGATCCGTGTTCTTGGACTTGTCATTTGTTCCTGGTTGTTCATGCGAGGTGGTAGACTGCGATATGACTTGCAAACAATTTGGGTTTGTCACAAGGTGCTTGGGTAGGATTTGTTGCAAAGGGTTTGCAAAGATCTTGGAAGATTCCTCCGAGAAGATTGGACCCTAGGATGATTGCAGATCTCTGTGATGGGGTGTTCACAAAGATTTTAGAGGTGTTTGCTCAGATGGATGTTGCTTTGTCCGACTGAGTTAAGGAAGGGATAGTTGAGTTTCGTAAAGATTTATGGAGTTGGAGTTTACCCGATCCGGAAGCGAGTTGCCAGGCCGGTTAAGAGACTTGTTTGAGAGAGAAGACGGCATGGCAAGGTTGAGGAAGAGGTCGGTTTTGTTGATCAGTTTGTAGAGTCTGATTCAAAACCTGTGAGCAACTTATGGTTGTTGTTGAAGAGGTTCCTAACGTTGTTGATGTTGGGATGGAGATTTTTTATGATCAGATGGGTGAGTTTGACATGGAAATTGCAGAGCACTTGGTCGTGGACAATTAAGTTGTTATGGGTGAAGATTTGTATGTTGCAGAGCATCTTGGTGCTGAGAGTTGGGCATGTGTTAGTGATGGCTTTCATATTGCTGCTGGTGTGGATTTGGTTTTGGATCTACATGTTGTGGATGTTGCTATATATGTAGTGTTGGATGAACCTGTTGCTAATATGGATTGTGGTGATAAGTTGCAGACCCTATTTGTGGGTTACCGTGTTGTTCAGTTTATTCGTGTGAGCGAATATGCTGATTGGTTGTTTGCAGAATTGCAAAGGAGGAATTGGTTAATGAACTTGTTCATTTTCTTGGCTTTATGGATTAGCAAGCCTTGGGTGAAGATGAAGTGGAAGTCTTATTTTCCTAAAGAAACAAAGTGTGGAACACACTCTTCTTTGTACCCCCGGAGTATGATGCAGGGGCATTTGAGGTTCCTAAAGATTCTGGCATTTTTTATGGAAGATTGGAGATGCTCAGTCATCTCTGTGGTGCTTCTCGGTTGGAGGCTTGATTGAATGGGCTTGGTGGGGATGCACAGTGCTCTTTTGAAGGAGAAGCATTGCTTGTTCATCATTGAGTTTTCGTAATGGCTGAGGAGCTCAGTTGGTGAAGGAACTCAATGGAGCTTATGGTGCTTAGTGATGCTTGGGGAGCTCGGTAGGCATGTTTTCTCGACAGTGCCTGGATTGCTTGTGTTTGACACTTGGTCGTGTGGTTATTGTGGGTTAAAACGAGGGTTAACATTTTGTATTTAATGTTTGTTGCAAGCCAACCTGTGGCTTAAATATTCATTTAATGTAAGGGTTTATTTAATTTGTAATTTGCTAGGCGGCTTATAGCTTAGTTGGGTATAAGTAGAGGGTTTAGAGGAGTCTTGAATCAAATTCAGTTCAGTGTAGAGTAGCTGAGAGGAGTGAAGTTGAGCAGAGCTAGAAGCTGCGGCTTGGGAAATAATGAGATTGTTTGGTGGCTTGTGAGCACAAGTTTAGATCTTGCTGGAGGTTTCTACCAGAGTGTTGTGTTACCGATTTGGCTAGCTAGGGTTTGGGATTAGATCTTGAGGGATCTTGCAAAACTATTACTTGCTTTGTATTTGGCCGTAACTGAGAAGGCCTTACAGCCCGACACATTGTATGTAATCAATTATTTTATGAATAAAGAATTGGGTTTGGTATCAGATCTTGTATCTTGTCTTGTATTTCCGTTGTGTAGTTATTTGTTGGGGGCTAGGACATCTCCTCTAGGGATTCTCCTGCCTTATGCTGCATCAACATCATACTACAACATCTCATACAATTACTCAACATTGTACGACACAGACACTTTAGCATGCTTATGTTGTGCACCATAAAAACAATCATTGTACAACCTTATCCTCCCATTCATGTCATACTCAAATCATACACAATTTTATGTCTCATAGTGTCATCTGTTTTACAACAACCTAGAGGCCACCATTTTGTACAACAACCATTCTTTGTTCGAGGGGTGAAAGAGTTGGCATGGTATTTTGCCAATGGGGAATTCTTGCAATACCTTGCCAGGAGGAGTTTAGCAGCATTCTGGCATCACTTTGGCAAGAATTTGGCAGCAATGCGGATGTACGTATGTTTTGGCTTCTTCAACATCAATCTTACATCTTAAAAGGTCACAAAAATGAGGCATGTCATGGAGTTTTATGGGGTTCTCAAAGTGTGAAATTGATCTTGGTGGCAAGGGGGGTTGTCCCCTAATCCTGCTAGAGGCACTACCCCCCGACTCTACTTGATTTTTGAAGTACACTACATCATTGAGTTTGCACAACAAATCATTGTCTACATTTTTGCCATTAATCTTTGTGAATATTGCTAAATGAATACTTGTCATCTAGAAGATGGCTTTTTCTTTGTGGGGGGGGAGGCGGGGGGGAAAATGGTGTAGTTGGCATACAATGTTTATTACCATTGTTGATAAAATTGGATATTAATTGTCATGAATGTATTAATTATCTGTTGGTTGTCACCCTTGAGTAGTTGTTGGTCTCTCTTGGCAAACATCAGGTCCTTTAAATATGTTGTGTACCACCAAGGAAGGTAGTAGGGTAAAGTTGGATAAATTTTAATCCTTGGCCAACCATCTCTAGTCTTCTTCTCTGTAATGAATTAATGAGCTAATAAAAATATATTTTGCTCCTATATTTGGATGCACTGCCATCCATATTATTATTTCATATATAATTTACCATGTATAGCAGTAAGCATGCATCTATGTGCAAAGCATGTAGGCACACATGAGAAAATGCACAGACAATATTATTAACAGACCAACATGCAAGATTGTGCTCAGATCAGACACAACATTGTAAAGTATAATGCTTCACAATATCTATATTCCACATTTTGCACTTCTTATCATATGTATACTTCTATGAGTATAATAAGCTATTCAGCTGCTATGTATATATCTACTGACTAGCACTGACCAATACAACCTAGAAAATCATATAAATCACTAAAATAAAAATATTTCAGACATTTGTTTTGCCTTGATATTAGCTAGCATTTGTTAGAATTATAGTATAGTACTGCTTACTAACAATAATTATATTACTATTATTGTTAATATATTTTGTCAATAGGTAGTTGGTTGGGTAAAGTTGAACAGTAATTTATCAACCAACTATTTTTAAATGTATATATCACTTCTCATTCAAAAATATGAATTCTCATTCCTGCAACTCTAACTTAATAATGGTATTAGAGCATGCACAATTATGTGCTTGTGATGCTGAGAGTAACACCCTTGAATCTTTTCGCATTACTGTAATAAAATGTGTTTATCTGGGCAGGGAAGTGCTGATATACTGTAACGGAAGTGTCAATGAGATAGTAGGTGAAATGTTATTACTAATAAATGTGAAGTGATGGATGGAGAAGAAAGAGGGTGCAATCTGCTGGAAAGAATGTTGATTGCCTCTGATTTCATCAAAATAATAGAATAATCTGCTTGAATGGAAGGTAACAAACCCATTTCAAGTGAATGCAAAGAAACTGTTGCGATAACATTTCAGAAACTGCGAGAAATCAAATGACAATGAAGTAAAATAATTTCAGTTTGATTGATTTCAATTATTTTAATTATTTACAAATAATAAGGAAAATAATCATAGTTAGAAAAAGATCCATTAATGATTAAGAAAACAATTAGAATACATATAAATAGTCATCAAAATATGTGATAGTTGAACAACTCGCCAAAAAGTTAATTCGGGAAAAAATCAGCCAATTTTCAAAAAGAACTCAAGAACCTATAAAACCACTTAAATTTAACTAAAAATACATTTTTGCTTTTGCAAAATTCAATGAGAAGATGCATCTAATGAGTTGACTAAAGAGAACACAAAAGAAACAAGCAAAGTTTAGATATATATAAATGCATAGAGGGTACAAAATCGCATTCTCATGCGGAATACTAATGGCAGGAAGTGAATAGTAAATATTTTACATCCCAATTTTTGACCTGATTTAAAATATAGTCGTTGAGGTTCACATAAAGTCAGTTGACAGTTTAATTTGTTATAATCTTGCGAAATGGTAAGATGGTTAGTTGTTATAATTTTGAATGAGGATAACAAGTTAGTTGATCATTTATCGTGAATTCATGGAATTGAGAAGATGGTTAACTGTTATGATTATTTACGATTGAATAATTTATTATGATAATATAATTTAATTAGAGAGAATTTCCTTGCAAGAAACACGTCGAAGGGGTGGAAGCATTGTCAGAAAAGAATTAGGCACAGGAGCATCACCATCACTAGGCAGATGGGTTGAGAACTTAGCGACTTGAAACAGGATACATCTATTGGACCCACATGAACTATTTAAATAAATAAATTGAGAAACATAAAATAATTGAATTAAAATATAAAACGTACCTCAAAGGATTTAATATGATCTTTCAACTTATTATTATAATAGATATATCTATATAAATACATATAGATATAAAAATGAAATGGCACCATTATATTATAATAATTTAATAAAGTGATCACCCCATTAATATTTTACATATATAATATAAAATTATAATAATATTCAAATATAATAACATTTGAATTATAATAATATTTGAATTACAATCTTCCAACTCCATTCTTTCCATTTTAATATTCTTGCTTTTAATCGATTAACATTTGGCATGTTAAATTGAATTTATGTTTTAGAAATTTGAATAGACATCTTGGAAACCGATAGAAGCCGAGGAGTCTCGGCAAGCCTTTAAAGAAGCCATGGATCGACCAAGGCAAACATCGTTCCTTCTCCTGTCTGATACTTCTACTTTTCAAGCCAAGTATAACCATTTCCAGCTGAACAATCATCCCGATTTCATAAACCAATATTGCCTTATTTTCCCCTTAATCCGCTAGTGAAGAAAATCTGCAAACAAGTCTCAGCTAGCAGGTGAAACAACTACCCGACAAGAGTTCTCGCCGAGGACAGAAGGAGTCACGCCAAACAAACCCCAAGCTGCTCTCAGGTCATGCTTTGTGTTTCTTTACTCCTTTCTTTCCCAAGTTTAAGACCGACTGTAGTCAGCTCCACAGAGCTAGGACTTTGATTGATACACTATATGTTTTCGTATTCCTTCTTCTCTGAAGTTTAAGTCTGAATTCCAGCCGGATATGCATTGCTAGGACTGTGAATAAGATACTACATGCATTTGTATGTCGTAAGATTTCTTATGGCCGACTATACTTTGTTTGAAATCAAATACTTCGCTGTTAATCTCTTGCAATACCATAGAGTCATCGGGATCTTCCTAGTATTATCTCTGTGGAATTTATTATCATTTCGAATTCAATGGTAGCTGGAGCAATTTAAATGATTGTATGAACCAGCATCAAAAACCATGCTATCACAATTTTCGAACAAAAATCAGAATACTATAGATTCTCGAACACCTAAGATTCACCGGCAAAGATGCCATGAAATGGTGAAGAGGTGTAAATAATAACAGAATGCTCATAATCTTATAGACACTGAGGAATTCACCAGCAAAGAAGCCATGAAATGGTAAAGAGGTGGAATAAATCTGCAAGAATGTAGAAGAGAAATCAGATATGATTAAGTTAATTATTTAAACAACAAATTCTGCAATCCTTAAGAATATCCTTTTCAAATCATAAATTGTGATAAGCTAGAACATATATGCTATTCATGAATTTGTTGAAAATCAATAGACAGAGTCAATTGCTCTGAGATCCGAACACCTAGGATTCACCGGCTATATAGCCATGGAAAGGGTGAAGAGGTGAGATGGAGTCTGCAATGACTTAGAAGATAAAAGTCAAATATGATACATTAAAACTAGAATAATATCATTTAATAGCTCATGCATGATCCTATTAATGTAACTCTTGCTATCAAGTCTAGTGGTGTGGTTAGATACTAGGATGCTCAGTAGATGACAGATGATCCAAGTCCAATTCCAGGTAGGGAGGGCCTTTCTCATTGGAGATTGTGTGGGGAATAAGTTAAGGTCCAAGATTGGGTGGTAAAGCTCCTAACAATGTTTCATCTCCAAGTTGTCAAACGTACAACAAACAAAGATAAGTTATACGTTCAATCGGTTACCAAAACAAGTATTTTACTTTTATGATGTATATGAAAGAAAGTAAGATTAATTGAGTTATTTCATCGTTACAATTATTTTACACCTAGATGCGAGAGATAGATTTATGAATTGTTTTTCATTTATATGAATATCGAATATGAGCATAGCTTCTAATCTTGAGTTATTGCCACAGTTAAGCAATTGGAAGGAAAGAAATGATATAGTAATATATGAAACCCTAAATGATACAGTGGTATCTAAAGCCCTAATTGATTAAGTGATATCAGGAGCCCTAATTGATTAAGTGGTATCAGGAGCCCTAATTGATTCAATAGTATCTGAAGCCCTAAATAATACAATGGTATATGAAGCCCTAAATGATCCAATGGTAATTGATGCCCTAATTGATAAAGTGGTATTTGATGCCCTAATTTTATATAGTGTTTTTTAATGGTAATCAACACTTGATTTTGATATAGCGGTATCGAATGGTAGTCGTTACATGATTTTTCTATAGTGGTATTTGTGGACTAATCTAGGTGATTACTGAAGCCTTCTTACAATGATTTACCAATTCAAATTTCACGGTATGTGGATTTTAATTTCTATGGTAAATTCATTAATGGTATTTTAAGTTCTTAGTTAAGAAATTTTGTCTAACTGATTTTAACGGTAAATCTCATTCACATAAACATGACTGATATAACTGTATTTCTATGCAACGAAGTAATAACTGATTTTCTATAAGTATGTTAAATGTTAATTAAGATCCGGAGAAACTAGATGTTACAAAATAGTTAGTGTCAAACTAGAAGTAAATACATCATTACAATTACATCTTCCTCTTCCCAGCTCTACTAACATACTGTACTTCTCTATTTTATCTAATAAATATAGGCTTTTTGCTTCTTCCTTTTTTAAATAAATAAATAAAGTTTTTTTTTTAAAAAAAATTGAAGAGTTTTTCCAAAAAGTTGGTGATTTTTCAGGCAGTCAAGTTGCAATTTTTTCCAGCAAAAACTCACCACTTGCAAAAACTCGACAATTAGTAGGAACTCGCCAATTATGCCAACTATGGGCATACAAGGACAGGGGCTCACTCCACATTTCTATAATAGAGTTTCCTAGCAACTAGGAAAATAAAAAATAAACAAGAGCTATTGTGTCTGTGCAAGAGTAGCTGCATGTTGTGTGTGCATGTGCATGTTTGTGTATGCAAACATCTGTTTGGACGATGTATGTGTGCCTTGCTGCACACATATGCATGTGCGTGTCTGTGTGTGTGGCATTTATGCATGTCTTTGGAAGCATGTACATGTACTTGTTGAGTCCCTGTGTATTTGTCAATGTACATTTGTTTGTAATTTTGTCCAGTTTTCCAAGAAACACAAGCAGTGGCTCAAATATCATAAAAGATCAGGCATAATATCAAAGTTTACTGTAAACACGTCCACACATGATATTTTAAATTTGAATGTCCAGTGATCTACAACTGATCTGAAAACCTGTTAAAGGGTCAATTGCAAGTACCTGTTAGTGTATTTTGCCTTCTAGTTAACTCTTGAGTGCCCCCCTTCTAAATTTTGCATGTAAAAATGAGGTATGGGTGTTGAGCGGAGGAAGATTTCATGTTTATAGAATTCAACAATGGTTCTGTAGTTCCTGGATTTGACTGTGTGAGAGTTTTTAACATCAACATTTCCGATATGCTCTGTGATCCATCATCAAGATGCAAGAGTGTGGCATCTTGATGATGGATTGCAAAGTGTGATTCCAAAGGTTGATGTTAAAAACTCTCACACAATTGTATCCAGAAACTACAGCAGCATTCTTATGGATTGTGATCTAATAGCTTTGATCTCAAATAAGCTTCCACATTTTTAGAAATTTCAATTTTCATTTTCTATTTTCTATTTTATACGTTGAAATGTTGTTTTAAAATCTTTTTGTTTTTGAGATAAGCTCAATATTAAAGTAATTTGTAATATTTAGTATAATGGTCATGTAACTAACATTCTTTTAAGTCTGTCAGTCAAGTTTTAGTAACTTCCTGTTTTCTAATTTGTTCAGTTATTTTCTAAGTTACCGGATGCGCTTGCCTAACCCTGGTATGTGGATGCTTGTAGTAGTGGTCGCAGGAGTGGAGGCATTAGGGATGCTTGGGTGGAGCATAAAATCATATTTTACAAAGTTTTTTTCACATAAAATCCCATCAAAATTTGGCAACAGGCTTTCTGCGTCATGGATTAATTCTGTCATTGAGAATTCATTCAGGCTAGCTAGATGCGAATGCCCAATTTACCGTCTGTTTTTACCTCCACTTCTCATGGCGGGTTTGTCGCAGAGAAATCTATGGTTTGTTGAGAGCTTCAACAGAGTGTCATGGGCGATTTTAAACATGTTTGATGAGCTCGATCAAATAACTAAGGGAAGATAAACTAATCTGCATAGTCAGTCCACTCATTCCCTAAACCTTGATGGATAAAAGATATTATATTATATTTATATATAGAATTTAATATTATTTAATTTATAAGTAATAAATTATTTATGTTCAAAATGTTATATGTAAAAAAACTGATTATTGATAATATCATATATATATATATACAGAATTTCATATTATTAAATATATATGTAATCAAACTCTATTATTTAATTACTATTTTATTATTAAATCATATTTTTATGAGACAACATAAATATATACATATTGTGTGAAAATATATGTGTGTGTGTGTGTGCATACATACATACATACATACATACATACATACATACATACATATATATATATATATATATATATATATATATATACTTATTGTGTGCATGTGTGTGTCTATGTAAATGCATCCAGAATTCCCCCAAAAAAAGAATCACGCATCCACACACTCGTTCTCATACCCACATCTCCATCTACACTTCAATTGGTACTCAGGTTATTTTAGTAACAATTCTATCTTTAGTTCTCGATTGTTGTCGTTAGGAAAGATCCTCTAGTGATCATCTATATAAGGAGCATTCCTCTCCTTTGTTCAATGCTAAACATCTCAATCAATTATCATTTCATGATATTAGAGAACAGGTTGCTATTTGGCAAAATTTTCCAATAAAATGTGTGCTTTAATTGTAATGATAATTAAATATGCATTAATGAAGACAAAGTTATATTAAATAGGCAATTAAATTATGATGCTTCTAAAATAACAAACGCAAACAAAAGTTGGAAATAAAAACTATCAAAACTAAGATGACCATAAAGAAATGTTAGATTATTTTAATAACCTCCCTTGATGGTCATCATTAAAACAACCCTATAGAAGACAACCTGTAGGTTTTTGGGAAAAAATTGCATAGAAGGCTTCCCCTTCTAATCATGAATGCATAAAGAAGGTTGCCCCCTTCTAGTCAAAACGCACTGCAAAATGAGTTTGTCCATGATTCTACAAAACTTCTAGATATGACCAAGATAATCACAAATTGTCCTACCTAATGTTACAAAAAATTGTCCCTACCTAAAGCCGGAGACACCAAGAACATCTTTTGGAACTAAAATCACAATTTTGAGGGAAAATTGGAAAACCATTTTGTAAATGAGCGCTACAACCCAAAAACAGACGAGAACCATCAATTTTGTGTAAAAAAACTAACAAACCCCTCCAGTGATTTTTTTGAGAAAAAACATAAAACCCAGAAATGGTTTTTTGAGGAGAAAAACAGATCAAAAACCAAATAGTGAAATATCGATTGTATTTTTTATGGCAAAAATGAAAAAAAAAAACTCTTGTAGAGGGAAAGAACCTTAGTGACTAGCTGAAACAAAATCTGAGACACGGATAAGCATTTTAAACTTGATTTTTGAGGAAAATATTAAAAATAAAATACAAAATGATTTTTGTAAAAAAAATTGTACAAAACACAAACTTTTTGAGCAAAAAATAATAAAAGCTAACCAAAATTTATTTAAGGAAAAAATTACAAAACCCATTCATAAATTTTTTAAGAACAAATTTTTTTAAATCTATCCATAAGGAGAAAAATTATAAAGCCTATATAGAATATTTTTATGGATAAAAATTTATAAAAACCCACCACTAATTTTTTTATGTAGGAAAACTAGACAAACCAACACTATTTTTTTATGGATGAAAATTAGAAAACCCAAAAAACAGAGCCACCATAAATTTGCTGAGAAACCTTCCAACAAAGGCACCGTGATTTGTAGGGCGAAAATGTGAGTTGCTGCAAATCAGGTTAAAATGTAGGCACCAAATGTCAAAAACCCATTAAACAAATATGGCCTAAGAAAGACTAGTGTCATAGATCAGAAGCTCCAAAAGAGCCAACGAAAATCCACCAAAGAATGCAAAGACAACTTGTGCATTGAAATGCAGCTCCAAAGAAAGCAATCGTAATGCACAAGAACATCGCAAGCACTCAAGGTTGCATGCGGTCTTGCATTACCCAAATACAAGGAACGGAGAAAACGTATCCATTAAGATCTTGCTCATACGAGGTCATATGAGGTCACACAAAAAAGCACAAAAAGTTTCCATATTGGAAAATCATGAGCACATAGAGAAAATGAAGGCTGAAACACTAGTTGCAAGTAAGAAAAGAACTAAGACTGACAAAAAATGTCATGCAAGAGAAACGAAGCACCCTGATTAGAAGACAAAGCACAAGTCTAAGTGAAATATCCCCAATTGATATTGACCCGATTTTTTTTTTTCAAACAACATTGAGACTTGAACCATACGAAGTTGCATTATAAGCCACTAACAAAAAACTATAGATTCTCATAAAATACATTGAAATGTTTTATTGCAGTATACATCAGCAATACAATAACCAGCATTCAAAAACCAGTCTTAAACATAGATTTACAGCTAGATTGAAATAATAAAGAAAGAACCTGTAAGCACACACGAGACCCCTGATGTGACGTCTCCATGAACAATGGGTTTGTGTCCACTGTCTATCGGCACGAAGGGCTACGTCCTCACGATAGATGAAAGCTGAAGCTTTCTGAATAACTCTCACAAGAGAGAAACTGAAATCTGAATCATAAAACCCAGCATACTTCGAATGAATGAGTCTCTTCCTTTTAATCCTCAAAGTTGTGACTCTTCGACTACCTTCCTGTCCTTTCGTCTTATCCCTCCTTGTTACCTTTAGCCCACTTTATAATATTAAATTGACTTTTTATAATTTTAATTCATGCTCTCGTAGTCAATTTAAATATTATATGAATATGTCTTTAAATTTCCTAATGTCTCAAAAAATGGGACATTACACTAAGACACAAATAGAGCTCTTAAAAACTCAAGCTCCTATACATCTAGGCCTTCAAAACAAAAACCGATGTCATCAAAATGCGCAGGCGAAACAAGAAAGCCCTCGTGCTTCTTCAAACACCCAAAATCCTCATAAATTGCATCTCAAAAAAAAAACAAGTTGTCACTAAACCCGTCAAGAGATCAAAAAAGAGGGAGATCATGTCAAACATCAATATTTTGTTTTCATAAAGCAAAACTGAAACAAAAAAAATCTTAGAAAATTAATTTCCTAGCAAACATGAATTATTTAGTTTAAGAAAGTTGCCAAAAATACATAGAATCCCATCAACCCACTATGATACCATGTAAAGGTAATTGTATATTTAATAATGATGATAGAGTTACATTACATAGGCAATTACATTACGATGTTTCTAAAAGAAACAAACATAAACAAAAGTCGAAAATAGAAACTAACTAAACTGACTATGATGACCGTTAAAGAAACAGTACATTATTTTAATATTGATTGCCTACAAATCTTGAGGAAATTTCTAGAAGATTCTTGAACGATTTTTTAGCATGGGTTTTTTCAGCTAAAAGTTTTATAGAATAGAATTCATTGTTTTTTGTGAACATTTCATGAGGATTTTTCAAAAGATTATTATCTTGATTTTTTTTAAACAAAGTTGAGGGTTTTTAGTTTTTAGCAATTTTTTTGACCAAAAATTGGAGTTTCTACATTTTTTTTACTGTTTACTCGACAAAAGAAAAAGAAGTTTTTGGAAGGGCGCTCTATTCTTGTAATGGACGGTTGCTGATTTTTCTGATCTTTGAGGGTTTTTACATTATTTTTCCCAAAAAAAATTATGGGAGGTTTTTGCATAATTTTTCCCCATATAAGGGTATCTTTTCCATGAAAGTCATGTAGGATTTTTGCATAATTTTTTCCCCAAAAATGATGGCGAGATTTTGCAATATTTTTATCCCAAAAAACATGGACTTGTTAAAACTAGAGCCCAGAAATCAATGACAATTAACAACAATAAGAACTGAGCCAAAACTAAAACAATAAACACTAGAAATATCCTAGGAAAACCCTTCTATAATGAAGGGAAAAACCCAGCCAGACAACAAGATATCATTTTATTAATCATAAAATTCAAGTGTACAATATCCTTTGCTTGATGCAAATATATAACAGTTGGAGAGACTCTTCGCATTATAACCAAAGGTCTCTTTTGATTTCCATAACTCCTATAATTATTCATAACTCTTCGAATTTTAATGCCTCACATGTCATTACATGTAATATTACAATTTAAACATAAGTGCCCTTTTCAGCTAAAGCTGACTATAATGGTAATAACATCCATATTTCCGGAGATAAAGATCTCTATTGCAACTACAATCTTTAACAATCCCCCTTAGCCAGAGAGAGATCTTTAGCTAAACAATCACACAAGACTACAACCAAAATGTCAATGATAAATTCTCATCACATAGATCCTATATAATTCATGGAATCACTCAATATGAAAACTTGTAACAGTTACTCATTGTTAATCATCATGGAATCACTCAACATGACAAATTTGTAAGACTCGCAGCTAAGCCTTTATTCACGGACTCTCTCAATGTGAACTATCATAGAATCTCTCAACATAACATCCAACTCCCATCACAAAATCTCTCAACGTGATGACATCCTGGATTCTCTCAACATGATGTTCACTATCGCTAGTGATAGAGTTATCATAGCTGATCTTACAATCTTATTGTTGATTTCTCATGAATCATAACTCATAAAATCATAATTGAAACTCTTTTCCAATACAAGTCTCAAAAAATCTACCATACCAAAGCATGTAAAAGAAAAAGGGTTTTTTTATAAGAACTCCCTCTCAATCAAGAATAACTCACTCTGGTCATAACTGATTCCAATTGTTTTTAGTCATGTCATGTAACCTCCCTCTAAAGCTCAACATCTCCTTTTGGAGCTATAATCCTTATCTTGTTGCATCCTGCAACCAAGAGAGAATTTTAATATCAAAGGCATACTATTTCTAGTAACATACAATTCACGATCAAAATTCAAGTAAATCAAAGACTTACCTTTGATGTTTGAATGTATAAGAATTCAAGTCTACAATAAAACATTCTTATGCTTCAAATCCAATATAAGGAACTTGATCTTTTCACAGGCCAATCCTGCATCCTTACATGCCACCACAATAGTCTTATGTGTGTTAAAACTAGAGCCCAGAAACTAAAATGAAATACAATAATAAAGAAAAATTAGAGAGAAAATCAACCCCAGAAGATATCTTGGGAAAATCCTTCTAGAATGAAGGAAAAAACCCAACCACACAACAAAAGATTATTTTATTAATAATAAAAGTTCAAGTGTACAATATCCTATGCTTGATGCGAATATATAACAATATGGGAGACTCTTCATATTATAACCGAAGGTCTCTTGAGATTCTCATAACTCCTATAATTAAACATGACTCTTTGAATATTCATATCTCAATGCATATGAATGACGCATGTCATTTACATTTAATATTACAAATTAAACTTAGTTTCCTTTTCAGTTGAAGATGACAATAACGATAATAACGTCCAGATTTCAAGAGATAAAGATCTCTATTGCAGCTACAAACTTTAACACTCCCTCTTAGTAAAAGAGAGATCTTTAGATGAACAGTCACACAAAGCTACAACCAAAAATGTCAATGATAAATTCTAATTATACGAATTCAAAACATAATTAATGGAGTTACTCAACATGAAGACCTATAACAACGAGTCATATTCATGGAATCACTCTACATGAAAACCTATAACAATGAGTCATATTCATGGAATCACTCAACATGAAAACCTATAACAATTACTCATATCAATGGAATCACTCAACATGAAAAGATTTGTAAGACTCATAGCTAAGCCTTTATTCATGGACTCTCTCAACGTGAACTATTATGGAATCTCTCAACATGAAATCCAACTCCTATCACAAAATCTCAACGTGATGACATCATGGACTCTCTCAACATGATGTTCACTATTGCATAGTGAAAGAGTTACAATAGCTAATCTTACAATCTCATTTATTCACACAAGAATAAAATAGACAATAACAAACTAAGACTTGATTCCATTTAAGTCTCGGATTTTATAAATAACACAAGCATCACAAACATCTATGAAAGTGATGGTGATTTCATAACTACTCCCTCTTAATTATGAAGCCTCCGTTTGAAGCTAAAGTCTCCCTCTCAAGCTCAACATCTCCCTCTGGAGCTATAATACTTATCTTGTTACATCCTGCAAGTAACCAAGAGAGATTAATAAAATCAATTTATCATAAAGAAATATAAATACATTATAACAACAACCAATTAATAGAAGGCTTATCTCTTCTCTTCTTCTCTTCTTCTTTTTTTATTTTTATTTTTTACGATTTTGAGCTTCATAAAATAGCAAGATACTATGTTACTGCTCAATATTCCAAATTTGCATGCCCATGCAATTATCCTGTGTGCAAACTAAAACACAACTCAATACTATACATTCTCAAACAGCTCTGCCCATGAAATATATTTGTCTGCCTGAAGGTATATGAAATGAACACATCCAATACATAAGGATGAAGTCTATAGGAATTTGATCAACAAAGGTCAAATTTAAGTACTGCAAAACAAGTACACAAAAGGCACTCTCAATGTTCTAGATTCTATAGGCACCAAAATGATTACAATAAGATAACCAGCATGAATGTCATAATTCTCTAGCCAAAGGAATACACTAGACAATCTATATAACTCCAGTCAAGAAGAATGATAGACACCATTCTGAAAAACATTTTTCAACTAAAAACTCTCATGTGATCCTTCTTGTGATTTGTAAATAGTGCCACATTAGGAATGATTTCAAAGAAGATCAATGAAGAATGAAGGCGAAGATCCTTCATTGTCGTAATCCCATTAGACATCCAAATGTAACACTACTTATTTGGTGGATACAAACATACACCCGACGACAGTTACCGCTCGCTAGCAGTTATCACATCACTGCAATTTCCGCTGAGATAAGGTTCGTCAATGAACCTAAAAGCAAATCTGGGTAAGACGCAGATCCTCCAATACTCCTCTACACAACTTCACAATAATATAAGAAGGGAATCTCGAAGAAAATCATAACATTAAAATTACAGTCTAAAAATTACACTTCACAAAATACTTCCCTTTTTCCTTCAACACAATCGTATTACGAAATGTGCAAAAGTGAATGTCTTGCTCAAACACAAGACAAACTTAACACAATTTCTTCCGTTGTCTCTTACAAACAATATTGGAGACCCACTAAAGAGAGAAGAGCTTGATGGTAGTCTTTGATAGCACAAGACCAAACGGCAGTTTTTCCTAGAAAGGCACACGATTTTAATAAATTGAAAATAACAGGAGTGTCAACTACAAAAAAAAAACGTATATCCTTCAACCTGCAAAAAAAAAAAAAAAGCCAAAAGAATACTTATCTGACTAAAATATGATCGCATCTAATCTGGTTGTGTCACTAGATAGAATGCATTGCTCCAAAATTTAATTTGTTAAACCATTTAGACCCCCACGACTATGAAAGTCTTAACTGCAGCAAAAGAGATGATAAAGAGGGATTTCAACCCCAACAGCAGCTCGCACTTCGTAGCTTTTGAACATATCTATAGTCGCTCTCCTTTTCACCGGAATATGCTCATTAACCATGAAAAGTGATAAACAAAAATCTTCAGAGCAAGAACGGAGCCGACCAAGAAGACCAACCAAAATCGATTACAAGAGAAGGAAGAAAATTGAAGAGTCAGATCGTAAAGTTGACACCAACTCACCAGAACAAGAATTCGGACATGATTACAAATAAGAAAAAGAAAATGATGACTTTGCTAGCCTCCCACTAAAGAGACAATATACAATTGTTGCCATATTTCTCTGATACTTGACCACCAATGAGCTTCCAGCGTAACACCTCTCCATTGGCAATGATAGTGAGACCATATTGACCGTTACTCGATCACTAGAACTGCCACGCTAGCACTCGCATCAAGAAAAAACTAACCTTGAGGAACATGTCAGCATAGCAGTGTTGGTGTTTATTAGTCTTGAAGATATTGAATACATACAGGCGCTAAAAATTGAAACCAATTTTTTAATCTAAAACCTCCATCGGCGATGGCTTGAGATGAGTTCTGTCGTCCTCTCTTATAGAACTCAATGGTCGCCCAAATTCCAAATCCTAGAAGCTTGAATCACATGAAAGGTGTCGTGAGGATTTGAGCTCCTTTCCACAACACAACACAATGCAACAAGAATATCAATAAAAATGAAGTGAAAACTCTGATGATACAAGAGACCTAACACAGGTAGATTAGGACAGAGAAGCATATTTAGACAATTGGTTACTTTATGGGTCCCATCATCCCCAAAAATAAGTCCATGCCATCAGTATATCAATCTAAGAGAGAAGTATGAAGTTGAATGCAGCAATCGAAAAAATATATAATAATTTTCTTTGAGTAATTTTCCACAAATCTCATATTTGTTAGTGACTATGCACAACAAATTATTGCCAACCACGATACCAACTTGTACAAAAGTATGAAAAGACTTATCGTTACACCATATGAAATCAATATAGAAAAAAAACACAAATGCCTGATATTGAAATTTTAATAAGAGTGCATAATTATTGGAGACAGAAATCAAGGAATCCTTCCTAATCGATAATCAAAATGAGCATCATTTACACATATCTGCCCATGGTAGATTAGATGGAAGGCACTGAACCACTAGGCTCCAATACCATGTTAAAACTAGAGCCCAAAAACCAAAATGAAATACAATAATAAAGAAAAATTAGAGAGAAAATCAACACCAAAAGATATCCTGGGAAAACCCTTCTAGAATGAAGGAGAAAACCCAACCACACAACAAAAGATCATTTTATAGATAATAAAATTTAAGTGTACAATATCCTTTGCTTGATGCAAATATATAACAATAGGAGAGACTCTTCACATTATAACCAAAGTTCTCTTGAGATTCTCATAACTCCTATAATTAATTATGACTCTTCGAATATTCATGCCTCAATACATGTGAATGACACATGTCATTTACATTTAATATTACAAATTAAACTTAAGCGTTCTTTTCAGCTGAAGATGACAATAATGGTAAAAACATCCAGATTTCGAGAGATAAAGATATCTATCACAGCTACAAACTTTAACAATGTGTTCACTATAAACTCCCACTGAACTCATTATAGCTCATGCCCACAATTTACCCTGGAAATCTTGGATTATTATACTGAGAAGTGAGATCCAACACAACCTTATCAGAAATAGGAAATAGAAAGTAGGAAGATTTCGAATAAAAATTTGAGCTCCCTCGATCCTTTGCATTTTAATCAAACTTTATTCTCATTCAAAAAAGTGGCACAGCTAGAGAACACGCCAAACAAATGAGGACTACTAGATGTTAGTAGCGTGCATATTAGGGCTAAGATCTCAAAATTTGCATCCAGATTAACAAAACTTCCAAAGCAACCTTTCCTTGTAAACAATCTTTGACTCATAAGCAATATTGCAAGACAATCTCAAGAAATCCAGAAACAAGTTTTACAAATGCATTCCCCAAACCCAAATTCTGTGGGCATAAAATGAATAGTGCAGAGAGAAGGTCGATTTTGAATAAGGTTCAAAACCTGCATTAAAATCAAATGATTTGATTGATGACATGAATTTTAGGCTTTCCAATTCGCATATTCACCCATCATAACGGATCGAACCATAAAGAGAAAAGAGATGATAACTACAAAAATACACGAAACATTTAGAATCTCAAACTCCCGCATAGCCAAGATTAATTGCAAAAATAAAACTCATGGATTTAATCAATCGACAAAGTTTATTAAATATAAATTACCTGAAGAATGCTATTGCATTAGAAAGTATTACCAAAGATCTCGAGCCTGAAATAGCACTCAACCTCGGGAAACAGATCCCCTAATGCCTTCTCCAGTCAATGCTACTGTTTATATGGTGGATGGCCTTCGACAACACTTTGAATCAAATAGCCATTGCATTTTCCATGGCCACTAGAAATTTCTGCATAGACTTTGGGCATATAAATCTTCGGCCTAGAATGTCTTTTGAGTATCGATGGGTTTGAGTCATAACTCAAATTGCCGAACAAGAATGCTTGACTTCCCATACAACCCAATGACTTCTACTATCCTTGCTTGATGGGGATGCAATTGTAATGGATCTCTCACATTAAAGTAACTGATGATGGCAGTTGAATCATGAGCTTCCTTGTCATACATTCACCATTTGTGGGGAAACTCCTTTACATTGCCGATGTTGAGTGTAACCAATGCCAGTAAGTATGTAGCCAAGAATGAGTTACACGTTTTATGCCAACCAGTAACACAAAATAGTTGATTGCGAAGAATACTCCAAGTCACTGCTGAGGTCGAGCTTGATACGATGACACCTATAGGTGAGCATTTGAAATGAAACCAAATCCAAAGTTTTCTAAAACATGTTAGTATATATTCATAATTTATAAATCACAGTAACCGATACTACCAACAAAACAGCTCCTAACAAGTCAACAACATACAGAATGGGAGCCTCTAGAAAGGATTCTGAGAAATCTTTAACGCCTCTTAAATATATATATTCACAAGCGAACTGGAGATAATTTGTGCACTCTACATATTTTCGGTTCCTAAAAGAACACGACAATATTTGGACGCATAATTTTTATTTTTTTAATTAGTCTCCAACGAAATTGTTTCCGCTTTGATTATCTCCTCTCGATAATGTGAAAAGCATTCAGGCAGAAAGTAAAAACTGTCACAGGGCTTGTCTTCCGAAACAGAAGGCACTAAAACAAATATAGATACCTCGCAATATCGAAGTGAAATAGCTATTGCAAACATAACAGCACAAAATAACTACAAATTGACACAAAGAAGAAATAACATGGTATCAAATAACCCTAATGCTAAATAATCATGACATCAAGGAGAACGATGTCAAAAATAAGTGAAACCTTTGCTTTAAGTTGAATGAAAATCTCTATGTCATTACAACTTTCAGAACAACTCAATTCCTTGACAGTGTGGTCAATGTACAACACAACATACAATCGAACTCAAGAACCCATATAAATAGAACAATTAAAAAAGAAAACTCAGATGCTCAATATTGCAACAAGAAAACTTCCTCATAAACTGTTATCAAATGAGGCTCTAATACCATGTTAAAAATAGGAGAGACTCTTCACATTATAACCAAAGGTCTCTTTAGATTTCCATAACTACTATAATTAATTATAAATCTTCAAATTTCAATGTCTCAATGCATATCGAATGACACATGTCATTACGTTTAATGTTACAATTTAAACAAAGTGTCGATTTCAGCTGAAGGCGACTAGAACGGTAATAACGTCCACATGGTTTTCTTTTGTCGCTTTTTGACAATTTCCTCACAAAATCATGTGTGACATCAGCATTGGATCTAAGGTTTGAATTTTTTTCTACAAAATCATGGGGGCATTTTGTAAGAGCTTCTTTTGACAATTTTTGGCAAAATCATGGTTTCAAAGTTTGTTGCCGTTTTTTATCAATACTACTCAAAGGCTTTTGAAACTGTCATAGTTTTTGTGCCTCTGGATGACGAGAGGGATGGGTTCATTACCCAACATCAAGTTGGAAGGCACTCAGCTTGCTCTTGTTCTTGTTCTTGTTCTTAGTCAAATGAGGAAGTTTTGTACAAAGCAGTTGATTGATCAGAAGTCCAACCAAGAAGAATCTCAGAATCAAGCTCATGTCACAGAATGTTTTGAAGAGGAGGAATTGAGGTTAAATGACTTACAGATTATGTGAAGTCTTCTATAGGGTAGTTAGTATAGTCTCTTTTAAGGGAGGGTATTAGAGTAATATTGTAATATTTACTATAATGGTCATGTAATTTTATTTTTAGTTAGCCAGTCAGTTTCTAGTAACTTCCGATTCTTTAAGTTGTTTAGTCAGTTTAGCAACTTTCTATTTTTCCATTAGTTCTCAATCACTGTTGTCATGAAGAAATCTTGAAATCACCTATGTAAGGAGTATTCCTTTCCTTTGTTTAATTGTAATGCCCCGTCAAGATTGCATCAATCCTCTTATAACCACAGCTATAAACACATTCTTCATCACTAAATAAACTCATTGAAAATGTCTTACTCCATAAGACTTTGCAATTTTCTAATCAGACAAAGACTAACAAGGAAAGAGGGTGATCATCATTAATAAACCAGCAACTTCATGAAAAAATACAGCGTCTTAGACCAACGATCAAAGGATACACCTTTGGTATGTGACAATGACTACATGAAATGTGATACATGACAGGCTTATGATCTAGATTATACAGTAGCAACCCATCATGGAATGCTGGCCTATCTAAGAAATAATCAGCATCAATGAAATAATTACTTAAGCAACGATAATAATCAATACTCGTGCAAATGACATCAATGCCTACACTTGAATGTTATGGTAAATCAATCTATTAAATAGAGAAGACGAAGGCTCCTTACATAGATTTACAAAGACAATGCTTCTAAATAAAACAATTGTGAACTACAGACAAAAAAGAAAAATTCCTAAGCTAACTATGATGACCACTAAGGAAACATTGCAATATTCTAAACCCCTCCCTTAATAGTCATCGTTCTACCAACCCTATTTGGTCACAAATGCATAGATAGTTGCCCCCTTCTAGTCATTAATGCATAGAGAAGGTTGTCCCCTTCTCTTCAGGATGCTCTGCAAAATGAGCCTGCTGCTAAGACCCTCCCTAATTCTGCAAAACTGCTGGAAATGACCCAAGATAACCAAAATCCATCCAGCCTGATGTTGGGGAAAAAAACTTTCCATCTGTATAACCAGAGATACCAAGAACGACTTCTCAAGCTGAAACCACAAATTTGAGGAGAAAAACACTTGTGCAAACCATTGCCCTAGCAACTCTAGGTTTGATACAGAATAGCTACAAGAAACCACAGTTTTTTGTGGAAAATATCAGTCTCTGATGAAGTTTTTCAGAAAGAAGTTAAACAAAATCCTGAGTCTAGCAATACCAGTCATGATTTTTAGGGAAAACAGAAATGGTTTTCGAGGAGAAAATAGAAAAAATCAAACACAGTGTTTGAGGAGAAAAATGATAAAATTCAGATGATTTTTTAGGAGAAAGATTGATCAAACCAGACAAAATTTTATGCAAAAAAATCGATCAAAAACTACAGACAACATTTTAGGAAAAAATCCTGAAAACACATTGAAACATCGACAAGTAGCTGGCACAAAAATCTGAGACAGGGATCAGCATACAAAACATCCCTTTTAAGGAGTAACAATCAAACCCTTGTACAAAATGTCGATGCAGAAAACCTCCTTTGATGATACGAAAACAATGCATGAATAGACAAACCTATCAAACCTCTTTTACGGGATAAATTGCACACAGGTCGTGAGGGCAGAAAGCCCTTCGTAGGCAAGAACAAACATGAGCACAAAAGGATTGCATGAAACCAGATGTGGTATGCAAGAAAAATGGCCCGAAGAAAACAAAATGTTGCCAAAAACCTGATACAAGCATGTGATCTTTGAATAGTCAAAATGTGGGCCTTGAAATGGACATGCACAGGTTCTAAGAAAATAACAGCCCTTCAAAAACAAGAACAGAAAACCCTCGAACATGCAAAATCATCTTTTCATTAAAAAAGATTTTTTTTAAATGGAGTAAATTCCAAGAAAAAGGGTTGAGTTTTTTATTAATAAAATTGCAAAATTTTGAAAAACCCCGTCCACCTCTATGATGCCATGTTATGATATATGTATGTGTTAAATAGAGGAGATGAAGGATCCTTATATAGATTTATAAAGACAATGTTCCTAAATGAAACAATTGTGAACTGAAGGAAATTTCCTAAGCTAGCTGAGGTGATAATTAAGAAAAATTACAATATTTTAATATAGAATACGATGAAGATAACATTCATGTGTGTAGGCAGCATCAATATTATACTCTTTATCTTAACTAAGTCTGGGAATGGCACAAATGTTTTAGCCTGTGATAAAAACATAATTATCTTTACTAATCAAAACAGCGCTTGAGTTTGGGGAGATAGTCATGCTTAGGCAGGTCCACTGTAAACCAAGCGGTCCATCCTCTAATATGAATGAATCGATATATAAGAAGGGAAGCTCCAAGAAATGGAGGGGGGCAAGAAGGAATTGGAAATAAAATAAAATGGCATCAGATCAATGAACTACAAAAATAGAAAGATTAAAATAGAAAGGCAGACTAACGGCAGAGATATCCAAAAGTATATTTGATATACACTAACATATAAGCATAAATATATAAATATAATCAATAGATCAGGTTTATATAAGCAGTTGAAAGAATCCGAAGAGATTAATTCATCAAATAAGAGATAAATAGAGTGAAGAAACAGAAGAGGATAAGCATAATCCGATCTATTAATATTCAGATTAGACAGTCATTTGTTAGTATTCCAATTTCTAATGGTTTTGTAGAGACCGTTCCTTAACTTCTATACATATATATTTAGTGTTTAAAGGGGACACATCACCCCCTCAACCCTAGTGTTCCTGAAACAATGACGCCCCCGGACTTGGGGTTGTCGTTCCCAAGTCCCTATCTGCATGACATGGGCACCCCTGGATGTCCCAAAAAACTAAACCAATTTGTTGAAAGGAATTTTGTCAAACAGTTTGCATTCAACCTCTTATTTCTCCGTTTAATGTTTTAAACCCCTTATAACTCCGAAAATCAAACGTTTATTTGTTTGTTGTGTTTTGTGCATGGAATTGGTATCATACAACATAAAAAAGAAAGAAACTACAATAATATGCAAAGTGGAAATGAACTGCTGCTAATAAAATGTCATTTTCAGAATTCATAAAACCAAATACATGGCAGATTTATCAACTCACTAATTACTTCAGCAGTATTGACATAATACTCCAGCCCATGCTTTCGAACTTGCTGCTACAGTGCTTTGTCCTTCAATCAGTCCACTACCTTCGTAATATCATTCCCTCAAAGCGGCATAAGCGTCGGAAAAGTAGTGAAGAAGATATGAGCAAAATACCAAATCTGCCTGTAGCTGGAAATGCAACTAAATTGCCTGATAATGAAGCCAATAACAAAGAATTCCAAAGGCCAAACCCCAAGGGAATGACGTCTAGAATGTTACAAGAGAGGATAGACGTCCTCAAATGCCAAGAACGGAGCTGCAACTCACACACCAATTTCTTCTCATATTCAACCTGGCTAATGAAGCCACAAATGCTTCCTTTTATTCTATTTCTAAGGGTCCGCTCAACTCATATGGGCAATGTGGGATAAAAGATGTGTAGTATATAAAACATATATTAAAATACCCCTTATGTCTCCCTTGGGTACACATCCCCATAAAATAAATATTAAAGTAACACTTTAATATTTTACAATTAAATTAGACGTTACTTTAATAAAACTTCAGGCATTAAAATGTATTAGCAATCGGACTCCGAATAATGCGAGTGATAGCTCATCGGAAAGCTCTCACCGAGGAGTATCAAATCCAATCACCAAAATTGACCTGCACTGTGTCCTGTTGACTTACTAAAAATAGTAAGTATGCTTGAAACTGAGTAAATCAACTTCGTTTTGGCCCAAACTGGAAATGACTAGGCCAAAACACTCCAGGATCCCATTAAACCCTTCGTTAGCCCTCGGGACCATGTAGAACAAGGCTAACGCGCACACACTTGGTCAACTGCTAAAATGGGGACATTACAGTCCCCCCCCCTTGAAATTGCTTGTCCTCAAGCAATCTCAGTCCAGCCTCCTGAATTACCTGCTCACTCTCCCATGTAGAATCTTCCTCCGGCAAGTCTCTCCATCTGACCAAATACTCCTTCACTATCCTGTTTCTAAGCTTCCTCTCTCTAGTGTCTAGAATAGCCTCGAGTACTAACACAAGCTTCCCCTTCTCATCCAAAGGGGGTAAATCTGCAAAAGGCACTACATTCTGACCAATGGCTTTCTTAAGCCTAGACACATGAAACACATTGTGCACTCGATTGCCCTCTAGAAGCTCAAGCTCATAGGCGACTTTGCCCACTTTGCGAATCACCCTGTAGGGACCATAAAATCTAGGTTTCAACTTTTCAGCTCCGCTCTTCTTGAGCGATGACTGTCTATATGGTTGTAGCCTCAAGTAAACCATATCCCCTACCTCGAAGCTACGCTCTATTCGGTGCTGATCAGCATACAATTTCTATTGATTCTGGGCCTGTTGTATATTCTCTTTAAGCACTTTCAAGATGTCCTGACTATCCTGCAATAAGTTTTTGGCTTTGGGCACTCTACTGTCCCCCAAAACTAAATCCATGAAGCTAAGTGCTTCATAACCATAGAGTGCCATGAAAGGAGTCCTCTTGATGGACATATGATAAGTGGTGTTATAACAATACTCTCCCATATGTAACCATCTGATCCAAGCCTTTTGTTGTGCAGTTACATAGTTCCTCAAATATCCTTCCACCCATTTATTTACAATCTCTGTTTGCCCATTTGTTTGTGGATGATAACTAGTGCTAGGTGTAAGATCTGTACCACACAACCTAAACAACTCTTGCCAAAAAACACTCATAAACTTACTATCCCGTTCGCTGACAATGAATTTAGGCAGCCCATGTAACCAAAATATCTCTCTAAAGAAAAGATCTGTCACCTGTGTTGCTGTGTAAGTGGATGGAATAGCAAAGAAGTGAGCAAACTTCGTCAAGCGGTCCACCACCACATAGATGCAATCTCTTCCCTGCACTCGTGGTAAAACAGTGATGAAGTCCATCGAAATACTTTCCCATTTCCTATCAAGAATGGGCAAGGGCTGTAATAAACCTGCAGGAAATGTGTGCTCTCCCTTATTCTGTTGACAAACCACACACTCCCTGACATACCTCTGAACATCATCCTTGAGCCCTTTCCATGAAAACCGCTCTCGGATCTGCCTGTAGGCCTTGAAGACCCCCGGATATCCAGCTATGGGTGCATCATGAAATGCCTTCAGTATCGCCTCTCTCTAATGTGATGACGGAATCAAATAAACCTTGTCCTGAACTCTGATCAATCCATCTATCACCTCATAGTGATCATCTTGTATGGTACCTGAAATCAATCCAAAAGCCCAAGCATCTCCGACATACTCTGCTATAATCCGATCTCTCCAATCTCCTGAAATCTCTGCCAAAGCACATAAGTGAGGTCTCCGAGATAAGGCATCAGCCACCACATTTTTCTTACCTTTGACAAACTCTATGTCAAAGTCATAAGCCTGCAATTTAGTCACCCATTTTTGTTGCCGGTCATTAAGATCACGCTGGCTCATGAAGTATTTAATACTGTTGTGATCAGTCTTGATCACAAAACGTCCACCTACCAAATATGATCGAAATTTGGCCAATGCATGCATTATGGCCAACATCTCCCGGTCATAGACAGAATAACTCTTCTCAACTCCCCGGAGCTTCCTACTCTCGAATGCAATGGAATGCTTCTCCTGCATTAATATTGCTCCAATCCCATCACCTGATGCATCACAATGAAGCTCAAAAGGCTTCGTGAAATCCGGTAGAGCTAGAACTGGACATGAAGACATTACCTGTTTGAAATGCTCAAAACACCTCTGTGCTGCCCCTGTCCACACGAAGGCTCCTTTCCTAGTAAGATTTGTCAAGGGTGTAGCAATCTGTGAGAATCCCTTAACAAACCTCCTATAAAAACCACATAAACCAAAGAATCCCTTAAGTTGTGTAAGGTTTGTGGGAGTAGGCCACTCTACAATAGCTCTAATCTTTTTGGGATCAACCCGAACGCCATCTGCACTAATGATATGCCCAAGATAAAGGAGCTCAGTCATGCCAAACTCACATTTAGATTCCTTGGCATACAATGACTCTCTCTCCAGAATAGATAACACCCCCTCCAGATGATGTAAGTGCTCCTCCCAGGTCTTACTGAAGACCAAGATGTCATCAAAGAAGATCAAGACAAATCTCCTTAGCTGCTTCCTGAATACCTGGTTCATACAACTTTGAAATATAGCGGGTGCATTGGTTAGACCAAATGGCATAACCATAAACTCAAAGTGACCATAGTGACATCGGAAGGCTGTTTTCTCAATGTCCTTTGCTCTCATCCTGATCTGATGGTATCTGGATCGCAAATCAATTTTGGTGAAGAAGCATGCCCCATGCAACTCATCAATCAGCTCACCAATCCTAAGAATGGGATACCTGTTTTTAATTGTTTTCTTATTCAGTGCCCTATAACCGATGCACATGCGCATCGTCCCATCCTTCTTCTTTACCAATACTACTGCTGAAGCAAAGGGGCTCTTATTGGGCCTGATATGCCCCATCTCCAACAAATCCTTAATCGCCTTCTCTATCTCATCCTTGTGTTTCTTAGGATGACGATAGGGAGTAATCATAACTGGTTTGGCTCCCTCCTCAAGCTCAATAACATGTTCCATCCCTCTGTCAGGAGGAACCCCATGAGGAATATCGCTAAATACTTTAGCGTGTCTATCAAGTATCTTCTGGATATCTGGTGGATGACTCTTTTCTTGTGGCTCTGGTGAAGTTGGCATAATGTAGCACTCTGCCACCCACTCTATGTCATCGTGACGAAAAAGTCTCTGCATTCTCCTCAAGGACACTACTCTGCAACCTCCATCTGAAAGACCTCTAAGTACCACAGTTCTGCCCTCATGCTGGAATCTCATCTCCAATTTTGCTAGGTTGAGTGTGAACTCCACTAGTGAAGCCATCCATGTCATGCCAAGGATGACATCATAATCTCCCATGTCCACAACATAGAACTCATCCTTCAACTCATAGCCATCTCCAAACCTGATGTGAAGATTAGATATCTTCCGAGTGCATAATAATTTATCACCGTTAGCCACCATGACTCTAAACCCATCATGCTCCTCTGTCTGTAACCGTCTCCTGGCTACCAACTGTGCATCTATGAAGTTATGTGTAGCCCCGATGTCAATAAGAGATATCACTTTCTGCCCCTGGATGGTACCCCTGACCTTAAATGTGATTGCCTTTTGGGCCCCTGTCAAGCGTGCCAACGATCTATCATCCTTAGGAATGTTGTTCTCCTCTATAGTGTTACCCTCATCTGAATCGGAGTGCTGATCCTCCCCCTCTGACTCTGAATCTTCTGCTGAAAAATACTCCATTTGATTTGCCTTAGCCTTGAGATAACATTTATAAGATAAGTCCCAAGGCTCTCTACAATGGAAGCACAGCTTCTTCTTTCGAAGTTCATTCAAAGTTTCATTGTCTAGTCCTTTTGATCCTTCTTTGGGTTTGCTATACTCTTTCTGAAACGGTTTTTTGTCTTTGTCCTTGCGGTAGGAAGAATCTGTTGAATGGTTTTTTCCTTTGTATACCGAAGGGGCTAAATCTCGTGCCTTTTTAGTTGCTTCAGCTAAGGTGAGTGGATCATGTCCCTTCACCCAACCTCGTAATGGATCAGCAAGACCATCACAAAATAACACCACCAATCTCCTAGGAGAGATATCAGTAAAAAGTACAGACAAGCGTTGAAACTCAGCAATGTAAGCATCCATAGAACCTGACTGTTTTAACTGTGCTAGTTCCTTGAAATGTAACTCGGGATCCCTAGTGTCAAATCTCTCAATCAATGTTTCGATGAATTCCTCATAGGATGTAACCTGATTATGCCCCAAAGTCACCATGCCATGATGCCACCATTCATGTGCAACGCCATCCAAGTCCATAGCCGCATACTTGATAGCCTCCTCCTCAGGCATAGGATTTAGCTGCAAGTATGTATCTACCTTCTGCACCCAAGCTCGTGCAGTCATCTTCCCTGAAGCATCATAATAAGGTAAGGAAAGTTTTCCAACTTTCTTTCTCAGCTCAAAGTTTTGATTCCTCCCTCCTGCTCTAGGCATGTGTCTCATCCTCAAGTCCATATAATCTCTAAGGGAAATATCCGCCTGAAACTCTGGTCCACTAGCCTCCCAGTCCCTCCTAAACTGATCCTATAACTCGGTAATCTGCGGTTCGTTTAGTGGTTGAACCGAATCTCTGGGTGGGAAGGTGGGTAGAAGAGGTCTCGAGCTCGCAGTCTGCGCTAGGCGTGCAACATGTCTAAAGTTATCAGCCTCATTCCCATTGTTGTCGTGTTCATTATTACCATTAATGTTATTCTCAGGACCATTGTTGTTGCCTTGGCCTCCATGGTTATTGTTTCCCCCATTGTTATTGTTTCCCTCATTGTTATTGTTTCTGTTGTTGGCATCACCTGGATTAATATTGACACCCATCTATCTAGCCATGAGCTGCAACATCATGTCCATTCGCCTATTCTGCTCCTGCTGCATACGCTGCCCCTGCTCTAATGTATCCAGTAATTGTCTGAACATTACGTCCCCCTGATCTGGACCGACATTCCCGCCTCCGCCTAATCCTGTATTCCTGTCATCTCGATCACCCATATTGTTGTCCTGATCAAAGAATATCTCCTCTGTGTCTGTATGGCTAGATTCAATGCCCCCTGCACGGATGTACTAGACTGTTTTCTTTGCAAGTCTAAAATCCTATTTTGTCTTGCTCTGGTATCGCAGAAATTATAAGGCCCCTGTCGCATGCTCAAACATAAATGCTTAGCCTGTGTTTTTTTTATTTCTGATTTTAGTGTTTTGACATTTCGTCAAACACTTTTCCCTCTATCCGGCTGTTCCAAATTCCCTATAAGACCTCCACAGGATGGCAGGGCTTATAGCTCTGATACCACTGTAATGGGCACCCCTGGATGTTCCAAAAAACTAAACCAATTTGCTGAAAGGAATTTTGTCAAACAGTTTGCATTCAACCTCTTATTTCTCCGTTTAATGTTTTAAACCCCTTATAACTCTGAAAATCAAACGTTTATTTGTTTGTTGTGTTTTGTGCATGGAATTGGTATCATACAACATAAACAAGAAAGAAACTACAATAATATGCAAAGTGGAAATGAACTGCTGCTAATAAAATGTTATTTTCAGAATTCATAAAACCAAATACATGGCAGATTTATCAACTCACTAATTACTTCAGCAGTATTGACATAATACTCCAGCCCATGCTTTCGAACTTGCTACTACAGTGCTTTGTCCTTCAATCAATCCACTACCTTCGTAATATCATTCCCTCAAAGCGGCATAAGCGTCGGAAAAGTAGTGAAGAAAATATGAGCAAAATACCAAATTTGCCTGTAGCTGGAAATGCAACTAAATTGCCTGATAATGAAGTCAATAACAAAGAATTCCAAAGGCCAAACCCCAAGGGAATGGCGTCTAGAATGTTACAAGAGAGGATAGACATCCTCAAATGCCAAGAACGGAGCTGCAACTCACACACCAATTTCTTCTCATATTCAACCTGGCTAATGAAGCCACAAATGCTTCCTTTTATTCTATTTCCAAGGGTCCGCTCAACTCATATGGGCAATGTGGGATAAAAGATGTGTAGTATATAAAACATATATTAAAATACCCCTTATGTCTCCCTTTGGTACACATCCCCATAAAATAAATATTAAAGTAACATTTTAATATTTTATAGTTAAATTAGACGTTACTTTAATAAAACTTCAGGCATTAAAATGTATTAGCAATCGGACTCCGAATAATGCGAGTGATAGCTCATCGGAAAGCTCTCACCGAGGAGTATCAAATCCAATCACCAAAATTGACCTGCACTGTGTCCTGCTAACTTACTAAAAATAGTAAGTATGCCTAAAACTGAGTAAATCAACTTCGTTTTGGCCCAAACTGGAAATGACTAGGCCAAAACACTCCAGGATCCCATTAAACCCTTCGTTAGCCCTCGGGACCATGTAGAACAAGGCTAACGCACACACACTTGGTCAACTGCTAAAATGGGGACATTACACTGCATTGCTCATCAACCACCGATCGCCACTTAAGGCCCAACCTCCCAAGGGATGATTAGAGGCATCCCTTCTCTACATTTTGTACTTGTTTTGATATCATGCTGCTCATCGTAATCATCTCTATGATATTTGTAATATAATAGAAATCTTCCATTTAAAGCAAGTAGATTTCCGCAACCCATATATAATCTCTAGAATGCTTCTGGATTCGATTGTGTAGTTGTTTCTCCATCAACATTTCAGATCACACTCTGTGATCCATCAAAGGGATGAATGATAATCTTCAATTTGTGTATTAAACAATTTAAAACTTTATTTACTATTGAGTATTCTAATTTCTAATTAGTAATTCGATATTGAAAACTTCAATGTTCATTGTTCAATATTCAAGTATTTATTATTTAGTATTTGGCATTTGCATTTAATCTATGTTTCTTCTTAATAGTCTTATACATTTTCCAACACTAGTATTTTAAGTAGTATAGTATAGTATATAGTATATACAGCACCCCACCCACCGCTGTACCCCCAATGTACTCGAATTAAGACCCTTCATCGCAACATCTTAGAAAATTGCCCCCTTCTTCTGTCATCCCTTGTTCCAATGGTGGTGTAACTATGTATATATTTGCACATCTTTTGTATATAATAATAAATTATAAAATATACAAGCAGCACTGCAACAGTCCATCAATAGGATACAGAACACAATTGCACTAAGGGAGAACCACTATTGGCTACAATGACAAGTAAGGAAAACCACTATCAAGGCACCCTATTGAACTATGAAAGGTAACAGCTAAGGGCACCCTATTGTGATTTCCCTTCCAACCCTTATATTGAGGTACTATTGGCGAACCCCAAGATCACTAACCATGCAAGAATGGAGGACTGTTTGAAAGGGAAAGAACAGCTATTTAAGGGCACACTACCGGGCATCCTTGTTCCATATCTTATATAACTAAGATACACATACTAATCGAATTTGCATACATATATGCATCTTTTCATGTGAGATTAATGGTTGTATATGCCTCTGATAAATAATTGACATACATACTGTTTGAAATCCACATTGAGAAAGATATAGCCTGAGGTGTTGAAAAAGGGTAGCCAATGGGCTCATAAGTAGGTTGTCCTTAAAGGAACATTATGGCCTAGGATAAAGAGGGCACCTACAAAGTCAAATAACCCTTTATGAACTCAAACCAACTCCACAAGATGGCAATTGTCTATAGGGAGACCAAACATGGTTGGGGAAAGGATCTATAAGTCACGAAGCGCTTTGTATAGAAATGGCTTTGGGGGGTCCTGTCATGTCTCTTCCCCCAGTGTGTTTATGAATATAATGCAGCTTGGCTAACTCTATTTGTAGATATATATGTATATGTATATTTGTATAGATTGCAGGATACAGATCCTAGTTCATAATTATTGAGGAAAGATTTACTTGGTAGGATGTAACCCTAACCCTAATTTGTTGAAATTGTAACATTAGGGCAAATGAGGAAGGGGGCATCACATCAATATTGATTATCTCAATCAATTACATTCTAGGAAAATCAGTTGTTTCCACACATAGAAAATCAAACAAATTTCTATAATTGAAAGACCCAAACCAAATCGGACCAGTCCAAAAAATTCCAGATCCAACTGAATATGGTGATTGTGCCTTGCATAGAAGGTGCTTCTAAGATCACACTCTGAAACATTGATCCAGCAGAGAGGCTAAAACAACCTGGAAATGGCCAGATTTGCCAATTGACAAGGAATGTATTTCCCAAGGTGAGAATCGTGAAATACAGGTGCTATAAGGTTGTTTCATCAGCAACATTTTTCTTGGCCTAAGAAACAGACACATGTTCCACAGACTCGGAAATGGCAATGTTTTGATGGATAATAAATGGCAAAATTAATCAGATATCTATCTTCCTTGCAACAGAACTCAAATGGTATTACCTACTATTTTGTGATTGAGGAATTAAGGTCTTAGATGTTGTGATTCTAAGATAAAACCATTAAATTTCTTGCAAATACAACTGATCTTTACCAGGTATTTTATGTTTATGGAATTTAAATTGTTTTATATTTCATGTTTTATGGACTTTCTGTTCCTTCTAGAATTTTAAGTTGTTTCGGGTGATTGTTAAACACTTTTTAAAACATTTCAATCTCCCAGAAGGGGGTGGGAAATGTCATCATATTCCACTTGTTGTGGACCATTCAGCCTGTAGAAATAGCATCTTCTGGTATGCATTGAGAAAAAACAGTTTCTTTGGGCCAAAACAACATGGAAACAGCTCTCAATAGCCAGAAATGTCTGCATTTGGCAGCCAATAAGAAACATAACTCTTATGCTGAAAAACATGACCATGCAGACATTTCATCATGCATATATTTCCCATCATAAGAAATGATGAGGCTAGCTACATGTTTCTTGAAACAGAGCTCAGAAATTAATGGTGTGCTGCTAGCTAAATTGAATTAAGAAATCTAGGCTTTCATGTTATGACTGTTGAATCAAAACTTTACATTTCTTGACAATACGTTTAATTTTTTTGAACAGAAAAGTTGCATGAACGTCTTAAGATCTAGAAAACAGTAACTGACTGGTTCTTAGTCCTGACAGAGTGTAAGGCATTGACAAGCTGGAGGAACAAGATATAAACCACCAATGTCCTGCAGTGCGGGAATAAGCTCAAATCCAAATGCCATTTTCCACGTTCTGCATGGGAAAAAGAGGGCTGATAAGTTTGTTCTGACCCATCATGCAAACAATCCAGTCATTTAACAAAGTAAATGGTAGAGGAAAGTTATGAAGAATATAATGACAACTATATCACCAATTCAAGAATTTGAACATTAGTTCTGAGGAATCCAATACTGTAAATTAAGCATGTGTGGTTAACATTATCAGTGTGACCAGTTATAATTGCAATTCTCAAACAAGAACCTTACAAGAAGTTATAACATGATGGATTTACCTATTTGAACTAATTACAACAGAGTTCAATCATTCAGTCATCAATAGAAGCAGTTTCACAAGATTGCATACTCATGATAGATGTTTAAGAGCATATAATCATAAGCTAAATAAATGATGTGCCTTCTGCGGCCCATGGTCAAAAGCCTGCTGAATTATTTAACATATAGTCGATGAAATTTATCATAAGGGGTTTTGCAGAAACTTAAAAAAGTATTGTGTGCGAACTATTACACTAAACACATCATAATAATGCTATAACTCTGAATGCACTCAAAGTCTTTTATGCGCTTGCCCTTGAGCTAATGTCAGCCGAATGTACTAATGCAGGCATCATTTTGGCCTCTTATCCAAAAATTTATTATGCAATTTCAGCCTATGGTCTTAGTCAGAATTATACTTTGCTAGTTCCCAGCAATTTCACAAAAGTTCAGACAACACTCTATAACTGTAAAAATAAATTTCAGTGCAACTCTAGAAAGATCTTCACTTCAAGTCATCCAATATCACATCTATGATGAGGTATATGATATATAGGTTCTAATCAATAAGGCAGTCATTTGGTTTCTATTACATAAGACGAAATAAAGAATCAGAGCAAAATGATAAAGAGTCCATGATGATAGGACTTTGTGTCACCCACTGGACTTTCGAAAACAGGCTTCTTAAAGGAAGAGCTTGTCAAATATGTCATAAGAATCTTGGCACAGCTCTAAATAAGGCATACTTAATTACACAATTACTATTTTTAAAAGTCTTTACATGATATGCATACTTCTTGTTAAGAACCAGATACATGGTAATCCAATGAGCTGAAGCTCAAAACCAAAGAACAAAGGACACAATAGATCAACCTGGGAAAACCCTCCTACTCAAGGGAAAAACCCAGCCACACCAAAAGATCTTCTTTATTGAATAATCAATGGAACTCAATACAAAGCTCATAAGCTTTAATATGGAATGAATCCTTCACTGAGATTGTAAACACTTAACAATCACATATCATAAACAACAGAATAATGCACATATTATCACTGAGGTAATATCAACAAAGGAAGTCTGTCAATAAAACTTCATAAGTCACACGCTATCTTCCCAACAGCTCCAATGATACTATCTTTTCAGATCAACAATCAACAATAACTAAAAATGGCTTTTTCAAAAAGAACCAAAAACTCATATAGGACCACAAAAAGACAATGAAAACTCCCTTTCTTTATGCACTCCAAGCAGCATGAATATGAACAGCCGATGCTTACACAATTATTGTGGCACAAGTAAACACTGTGGCAAGAAAACTGCAGATACACATATGTGCCAACTCATTATTTATAAATTAAGATGCTCTATTGAATAGATGCAGTGGCATAAGAATAAAACAAGGGGCCATATCAGAACTCCTCCTAAGACGGAACACCAAAAATTGCACGCCATGAAGAAGAAAATACACAGTGTAAGTGGAAAACTCACCAGCTGCTAGGCGGTAGTAACTCATTGACTAAACTGACTCGAATAGTCACAAAATAACTTTCCATGTACCCAGCAGTGTCTCTAAGGTGCCCAGCAGATACAAACAAGAAACTCTGGCTGATCACACAGGTGAGAATGATCTCTCACTCAGCTACAAAACACTAACACTTGTCGATCAGATACTTTTTGAATTTGAGTTTGCCTTGTGCAGAAATTGCCTCCAATAATTTACATGAACAGCGGTTGCATTTGTGTATATTTACTGGACTGTTACATCAAATCATTATACATTTGCTCCTCTTATATTTAGTAAAACCTTCATGCTTTGACCTACCATCCATTATTGGGATGCTGGCACCAATTCTTATTAGGTTTATGATTTTGTTGCCAGATATGTTGGTTGATTGTTGTTGCAGACATTATTTTGATATATGTATACATTGTATAGATTTTATACTAACTCCCTGATCATCACATAGTACTGTATGGTCTTTGTGGGCACTGAATCTATAGTTTCTGCAGGATTTTTTTTTCAGGATGTAAATTATAATACCTCCAATCTAAAAATCATTATTTATCAATTCTGGCAATTCAATTTGAACCAAACTAAGCTACATCCACATTTGAAATATCTCTGTAGAAGTTTATCTAAACATGGAAACATTAAAAATATAAAGAGATATAAAATGTCTTAACAAATAGACCTTCAAAGTTCATAGCAGATGACAAAAAAAATAATGGAAATTAATGATTCAACATCACACAGAAAAATGAAATGTATAACAATATAATTACCCGATCAAAAAGGTCTTTGCGCATCCATGGAACCAGATATTTCCATGGCCAAATATCCAAGGTGCTGACACCCACTATCTTTGTAAAATTCCGTCGTTTTGAACGCATGGATGATGATAAGTTTGGGTGTATCAAAAACCTAGCTGCAACCTCAATTGAAAATTCGTAAGTGCTAAGAACCCGATCCACAGGGTTGCGCAGTATCGTTACAACAGATGTTCTCTCGCTTGGTAACACTGACATGAGGCTGTAATCATCATGAGTTACCACCAACCTGCATCCTGGCTCACTGCCCCAAGCCATGTCGATTAAAGATCAGTGAATGAACCGATTTGAAATAAGGTGATCATATGTTTCACTCATATTATTGAATTAATTCAACTTAAAAGATTCAAATTACAGAGAGCTGCAACTTGGAAGCAAGCGAACAGAAGTGAAAAACATGCCTAGCATGATGCAAAATTCAGAAAAAGAATCTTCTAAACAAGTGATTTCATATAAAATTAATATATAACAAGTTTCAGTGCAGCTTGTATTTTCTTATTGTGGCTACCCAATGTAGTCAGAGACTTGTGTTACTGCAGTGCATCTTTCTAACAAGGTTGAGAGAGACTAATACACTCTTTGACAAAAGATGCTGATAAACTCAACGTTGGTTCTGGAAAAATACAGCAATCCATATAGACTATAACTCCTCCTTCACACTGTTTGGTTAGATAACTGAGTATGGTAAAAATTTTTTTTTCAAGGATCTAACTTGTACTATACTTTTCACACAGCACTACCTTTAATTCTGCAACTACCCAGTCAACATCAATTTCTGTGGAATATTGCAATCTATCCATATTCTAGACTATCCCTCCTTAATACTGCTTGATTTCTTACTGAACATGGTACAGGAAATCTTTCAGAGGTGAATGTACTATATGGCACTTTTATACATTTTAAACAGCACAACTCTTCATTCTGCAATTACACAGCCCCTTTCAATAACAAATGCACCATCATATTTATATAGTTTCTATGTGCTTAAAGCCTTAAACAATCAACTAAAGCCAACCATCTTTAGGCTGCTACGGTATCAAAAAAGGCCAGAGACACATCCTTCCAATGCCCAAAGCATGACTTTCCATTTCATGTTCACAATTTTTCCGGCAAATATTGTTCTACATAATTATAGTATGCAGGAAGAAAGCTATGTTTCTTCAAATTGAAATATGCAAATCAAAAGCATATATCCATCTACATTTTTCATATCTAGCCCTTACCACAGAACCCTCAGTTTAATTATTATTTAGGAGCAGTGTTTTGCTTTTTTAGTTGACAACAGGTGCCTAACATGGGATCCAACAGTCATATTACGGTTTAAGAGAGATTAAATATTAATTGGTAGATGTTCAGTTAGATCAAAATTCTGTAATGAGCCCTGCTGGCTCACTCCAAATCTATGCGGTAGAAGTCACTAATTTGTTTTATAGTTTTATATTTTTTTTGTGTTTTTGCAAATATATGTTTTTTTTGGTCTTTTTCAGATATAGAGAAATGCAACTTGAAATGCAAAGAAATAACTAACTTTGATCGCCAACTTAATTTAGATTGCAAAATATATACAATTTGCAAATGCCATATACAATAACTTATTTTATTGAAGGAACCTGGTATTTGAAGAGTGACATTGGGGATTTGGAGAAGAACACTTTTGTAATAGCTGGAATGAACCCCACGCCAATAACCCTGCAAGTGAATCACCGTCCTCCTCAAAGTTGATGTTTAGGAAAAGGAATTGGACTTCAAGTGTGTTAACTGCCAAATGTATTATCATTCATTCATTGTCTCTTAATTCAATGTGATTTAAACGCATAATGATGTATGTTAATACTGGGAACATTGCATTTGCTAGCACAATCCAAAGCCTAGTTGGGATTTTTAGGGTAAATCAAGTGAAGTCCTACATGGAGACATTACAAATAACTGAATGTAACTTTTAGATAACAGAAGGATATATGCATGCCACAAGACATGGCTGTTCTTCTAAATAAAATCCAGTTTATAATTCAAGCTGCTCTTTTCAATGTTATGGCATTCTGCACATTACAGACCCCCAAACAAATAAATGGACTCAGTCAAACATGGATAGTCAGAATAAGCACGGACATGTGATATACTCTGCTTTGGGTAATGCTAGAGCTTTATGTCAACCTGGCTTTGAATGGCAGTGTTTTTTCTAATGCCAAAAGGTGCCAATTTCACTTCATGATGAGAAATGTTGTCGTCTGGAAATAGCAATTCTAGTAAATTGCAATTTAACAATGTACTGGCCAAGGCTATCAATTGGCAAGGCTAACAATTGATGATCTTTGCCTTGTGGCCTCTATCCTACTCTGTGTGGGCAATGCCTGCATAACTAGCTATTTATTTTTTATATCAGAGTATTACCTCTGGAGAGAGTGTGAATAGAATGGGGATGTTTCAAGGAATGGACTTGGTTGGTATTATCCTCAAATAATATTTGCAGCTAAAGTAAGTATTTTAACATTGAATCAGTTTATACAGAGAAAAGAAAAACTCATAGAATCAATTGTCTGTTTAATTCGTGTGCATTATCTTTTAGTACAAAAGCTTTGGCCAAATCTATTTCATATGTCGTGAAAGATAAAACTGATTCTAAACCAAATTAAGATATAAACTGGAGACCCACCAGCAACCATCTTCACGTTAATGTATGTTTATGCAATAATGCTCATCATAAATTAGGCAAAAATAAGCATACAAACTATTACCTTGGATCAAACCGAAGCTTGTCATAGGATCGTGGGCATTCCTGATCTTTGGGAAACAAGTTTCGCAATAAACTGCAAAAGACAACCAGAAAATCAGTAGTTTGGTATCACATAATTGAAAACAACAGTATAATGCTAGATGCTAAATTTTATCAAGGAGAACATCACCATCTTCCATTAGCAGACTGAATGACAAGACCCATAAGGTTTGATAGTGGCATGTCATGGCATCCCAGAATTCATCAATTCTAGGTTCTCTAACGTACATAAATTTATTGTAACATGTCAAGGCTTGAGGCTAAGGGTTCAAACAGTAGTCAATGCCTGATAGGGCTCTGATCTCAAAGCACAGCTGTGGAGAAACCTCCAACAAGGAATAACAATAAATTCCAGAAGTTGAAATTTGACATTAGAATGTGCAAGCTAAATCTGAAAAACACAGTAAATTAATTATAATTCCAACTTCCGGCTGTGAAGAATACCATATCCTTGTCACTGATCAGCTTACAGCACATGTGATCTCTGTTAACTCGCAAAAGAGTACTCAATCCACACAACGTCATTTATTTTGTCAATCACCTCCCCTTGAAGCTTAAGATAAAAGACATTTTTTTGGTGTTTAAAGGCTATATGGCAACATGTCTGCAAACAAGAATCACAGGGCATGTAAATTAAAAAATTGAATTTCCCTCAGAAAGACCCCTAAAGGTGAATGGTTTATAACACCTAGTATTAAAAAAAAAACACAGCAAAGCATTATGTGGTGGCAGAAACCATTCTACAATTGAGATTAAGCCATCTTGTCAACATTTTAAAGGTAATCACAGTTGTCATCCTGAATTACCCAACTTCTCAGTAGATTTCCCATGTGAGGACTTCTCCAATTTTATTTTCAGTAACGTTGGAACTGTTTGTTTGTTTAAACAGCCAAACAAAGACACAATTTGTTCCTGTAGAGAAGCCATCAAAAAATTACAGCCCCCAATAACATGCATGCCAAGCAGAGAAAATTTTGAGGAAATGAAATCTCTTTTAGGAGTTTGAAATTGTTGAGGAATCTTCCCTGCTTACTGTACGATAAATACATGCATCATACACTGCTGCTAAATTAAAATCAAAATTTTCAATATTTATATTCTTGATAATAGAATCAGCTAATTTATTATTGGGAGTTCTTGTAATAAACTAATAGGATCTTTAAATCTTTTGTGAAATACTATTCAGTCGGGAAATATGCGATAAAGATACTGTGATACTAAATGCAGTCAAAGGCTTATTTTCCCCCATTCGGTACCTTCTGAAAATGCTCCCATGCCAAAAAGTTGAGAACGAAAATGTGCAAAGGAAATTACCAGTTGAAATAGTTTCTTCCCCCGGTTCTTGGAACATGAAGGAAAAACAGCAAATCTTTTAACTCGATATTCTCCTGCTCTGTTCTTCCCTCCAATTCCAGTAATGATTTATCAGCCCAGCTCTTGACAATACCTCGACAGTTCCTCTGACTAAAGTCGCTGGTAACCAACGAATTTTTTCCTGCATGCCACAATGATGAAGAGGAAAGTTTTTTCTTATTATTTCTTTTCAATATTAATAACGAAAAGGAGAGAATCACTTGAGATAACTACCTACAATTTTCCATAACAAGAAAGAAACATATTTGAAATTTAATCCATACGTACAGGATAATGATGATATGAAACCCATATCAAACCCATTAAAATTAAAGAAGTTATTTCAAATTTTATCCCAAAATAGCTGAAAAACAAAATATCCGGTGGTAGTCAATTTGTTATAAATGTGTTACATAATTGTCATCACAAACCCATTTTACCAAAAAACAAGCACACAAACAAACAACACCAAGTTATAGCTTTAAAAATGTTGGAGATAGAATTCCAAAGATTTGGGAGACAATTCCACGAGTGTCATGATAAAAATTGCTCGCCCAGTAATACGAGGCCCAATGTTTCAGGTGTCGAAGAATTCAAAGCGTAAGTGCTAAAAAAGCCCTTTGAAATACACAATTGATCCATATCATAAATAGCATATTATATTGTCTTGTAAATTTTCGAGCAAATGCTACAGACAAACTTGTTAATAGCTTCAAATCTGAACAGTGTTCTGCCAAAAGATACTGAAGATGTTTTGTACAGTTACACATGATGATAACTGAAAATTTCCTACTACTAAACAACTAAAACATAGCCCACGTATATGTTGGAGTCTAATTTTCCATCCATCCTTCGTTTTAAACATTAACATCACACAAGCAATATAGGAGAGAGTGAAAAGTATGTGATTATCACAGGCAGCTCACCCAATAGTAATACAAGCAGCAGGAGCACGTTCATCATTTTGGGAGCTGAAGAATTCATTCGAATTTCAGAGATATAGACCACAAAGAAGCAAACAATTCCCAAAGATTAAATGACCTTGACCAATATTGCACATAACCCAGAGAGATTCAAATATGCGACCTCTCTAGAAGAATTCTGCAGTGAAATCAAACCAAATATAAGGAACTATAGGTATGACTTTTCTACCCGCCTTTCAGCCCAGTTTAGCAAAGAGGTGATTTGTTCCTCGTGTCCTGCTGCCGAAGTGCGTGGAGACTGATACCACAGGGGAAGGCCGGCTGCTGACATGGCTAGGGCTTTCTAGCAACTGAACAATGACGTGGAAGATGATGTGGAATAGCAGTTGCACGATGCGTAAAAACGTTGTGAACGAAGTGGGGAGGAGGTTTACAGAACTAGGGTTATTGGTCGGCTTGAGACGGGGCAGGCAGTTTAAGGTGATGGGGGTGTGGGAATGCGAGTGGGGCCATTGGAATGGTGGGGAACCAGAAAGAGACAATCCCACAACCCAACCCACATTTATTTTTTAGGGGTTTGCTTTCCTGTTCTCGGTAGTACAGTTTGCCGAGTGGGATTTTATAGCTCCTAGATTGGTATATGTTTCCATTCACCTTGTCCAAAATAAAGAAAACAGAAATAGTTTGAGTTAAATAAATAAAACAAAAAAGCTAATTTTAAAATTAGCCTAGATTTATGAGATGAGATAGTATTTAAATATAATGACAAAGTCTAGAAAAAGATAAAGAAGGAATAGTATTTTAATTTTATTGTAAATTGTGTTTGACTATTTAAATTTCTATTTTTTATCGTTAGATTTTGAATTATGTTGTTTTAGTTAACTATAAGATCATTTAGTTTATGTAGATGTGAAGCTTCGCAATTATGTATTCAATTCTAGGCATGTGAGGGATGATCCTCTTTCGATTGGTAATGAGGAGTCCTGTTGAGCTCCATCAAGTTCTGGGGTTGAAATAAACTTTAATGGCACTTCCAAAGGGACCTAGGGCCCTTGGGTATTGGTGTAGTTGTCAAGAATGAAGATGGCAATATTTTTTCATTGGTGGCAAAAAGAGTGGTTGATGGTACTGACAACCAAGCTGAATGTCTGGTGGTAGTTTAAGCAACATTGCTAGGGATAAAGTTTGAAGCCCGCAAAATTCACCTTTTAAGTGTGATTTGCCATTGGTGGTAAATGGTATTGCAAAGGGGAGATGGATACATGGTACCTAAACAAATACATCAGACATATCTGAACCTTATTGGAAAATGTCGAGGATTACAAGTTATCCCATGTTCCAAGAGAAACAAATAATCTAGCTGACAAGTTGTAGAATGTGGGTGTTAATAGTTCATTGAATAACAAATTTGCACTTTTTGAAGATTTTAGGGGAATCTTCCTATTGGACCTTGATCTAAGATAATGGCCCTCAGGAACTTCACACATAATGAAATGAGGCAGAAATGTATGGGTATCATAGTATGGGTGACCTTTGGCATGTGTGAAGTTTTGTGTGTGAGCTCGAATCATGATTAATTGGTCATCAAATTTCGGTCCTTCTTGAAGTTTTGCTAGGATTATTAAATTTGCATTGTTTTTGCCAATTCTTTTCTATGGATTCTGAACTTTAGCAGTGGGAAGTGCAGTGTGAAGGGTGAATGTGATGGAAGCAAACTTCTCTTTGCACACCACAGGCCAAATCTCGACCTTTGAATGGTCCATTTCAGTGAGGAAGTTGTGAAATGTTTTCAAGATTGATGATGACCTGATCTACAATGCGTTGAAACTAATTTTGGGTGAGGAAAACCTAGTTCACGATTGGAGACCTCATTTGAATCTTAACATTTCCTCTATAGTCTTGATGTTGGCTCTAATGGTGGTTGAATCCAAGATTGCAGTTGTACCAGTGGCAAGAGAGCACCTAGAACCAAAATGGGGTCTGGGTGTTAATTACATTGTGTACGGGAGTGGAAATTGGGGTTGGTCTACATAGGGGGCTTCAACCATATGGTTTGGGTGAGCTCTAGCCCCTTATGGTTAGGTCTTTGGTAGCACTTTTAGAGGTTCATATGTCGATTTCTTGCATGGGTTGGTGGCAGCAGACATTTTTCATGCATTCTCACGCATAGGCTCAAGCCTTGGGTGCTAGGTTTGTAGCAAAGAAGAGGAAGACATCTACAATTAAATCTTCTACTCTCGTTGATGAATGTGGTCATCCTCGAGTGTGTCACCAACTTATTGTGAAGCAATGCCATGGTGTGGGAATGGCTTGAAGTGCTTCTTCTTTGGTTGTGGATGTGGTTGTGTCGGAGTGGATGTTTCTCTATTAATTGATCATGTTGTGGTGTTAGGTGGTTCTGTTGCAAGGGGTGGTGTGAGTGTTGCCACATCGGGTGGTGAAATCCCCAACTTTACTTATGACAATCTAGCTAGTTGGTTTAAATGATATGTGGGTCTCAACAGGTTCTGCATTTTTGTCTCAAGGAGTTTTTTGGGCATTCGATGTATGATCTTGTTTTGGGTTTGGTAGGGTTGTGATCATAGTGTTGTATTGATGTATTAATGATGTATTGGTTCTTGGTTGGTCAGGGGCTATGGTATTGTGGTTGGGTCTTAACTTGTTTGCAATATTAATACAAATGCTCTCATTACCAACGAAAAAAATTATGCATTCAATCCTAGTACTGAGAAAGAATATACAAAAGAAAATAAGTATTCACAAGTCAAGAAGTGTGATATCGAAAGTGTGAATAGTGATCAAAGACACATGAGATAAACAATTATATAGGTATGTCTAGTATAGATACCTTGAATTCTACTATGCAGATTTATTTGGTCACTAATTATTCTTCAAGCTTAATAATTATTTAAATTCAATTTAATTAATTAGTTGTCAACTTGAATGTAATTAATTTAGTTTATTGCACTTTTTCTTTATTCCTCTAGCGTTGAATTAATTTTAATTAATTAAACATATCTAACTATTCTTCTTGAAGTTTAATTAATTATAATTAATTAATCTTAATCACTAACTTAATCCCTTTATTTATTCTAATTATTAATTATTTGATTAAATCATTGATTAATTAACTAATTTACCTTGATTTACCTTGATTTCTAACCTCACTAACATCTCCTATAATTTAAAATTCACTCTCACACATATAACCAATTTCTTTGAATTTTTAATTCCACATTCCTGTGTGTGACATGACTTGTTACTTTTGTACTTGTCTCACTATTCCAACTCAACATGTGACCAAATATTTGATTTCGTGCTTACACGTGTGGGAGGTGACAACTTGCCTCTATAGCTACCGTACGACTTTCTTTCTCCATTTGTCATATTTCCTCTCTTACACCTCTTTCACTTTTCTAAAATTGTTCCATTTGTCACCCTCATCTTCTTCAAAGATTGTTTACACATGTGTAAGCGTACATTTCCCTCTTACCATGAAAAGTGTTCTTCTCAAGGCCTTGCTACATGTCAAAGAGCTATGATGTAAATTCAGCTCATCTCCTCACATTCAATCATATCCCTTCATAAGTCTTGCAACCATAATCATCCATTCATAATCTTCCTAGTCTATAAATTGGAGCCTTCTCCCTTTAAAATTATCCAACTTGTATGTGTTGATGTTAAGGTCAATTTGTCTATTAATGACTTAACACTTAGTCAGTTGGTTACATTGTTGTCGAGCTCTATAGTTGCTACCGAGCTTATCATTCATCTAGTAGTGTTAACCAAGTGTTTCAATTGCTACCAAGCTAAATAGTCAGAGTGCATTTCATGTCGAGCTTCACAGTGTCTACCAAGCATCTAAGACAATTTACGGTATTTCTCGAGCATAGTAGAGTCTATCGAGCTATCTAGTAGAAGTGATGAAGATCTTAGTGTTAACTGAGCTCTGTAGTGTTAACCAATTGTTACAGTATCTACCGATCTCGCAGTGTTAATGAAGAGAATCCAATGTTGACCGAGTCATGCAGTATCAATTGAGTGATTCAATATATATCGAGTTTCTTAGTGTTCACCAAGTCATATTGTGTTGACCGATTTCATGCTACTCGAAGTGATCAATATGGACCGAGCTTCAATGTCAACCAATTGCCAGAGTATGTTGAGTGTTGGCAATGTTTGTCGAGTGTCAAAACATCACTGAGTTTTTCATTTGAACCTGAGTTACAGCAGTTGGGTTGACTTTGTGAATTATGATGAATTTGGTATTGTAGCCAACTCTAGTAAGTAATTAATTAGATATATATATCTAATTAATTGTATCATATCCAAATGACAGAAGTAATATAATTGAATATGAGTATGTGAAGAAGTATAAGCAGATGAGTGTAAGTTGAAGAAGGCTACAATAGTATATGGTATTGCAAGAGAATTGGGTCAAAACTATGTCAATCATTTTGAAGGTACACACTGATTTCTTGTCACATCTTGGTATTAACTTGTAAATAGTATACACCTTTGGCATTTGTGTCAAAAAGTAGGAGAAGCTATGTTTGTTAATAAAAAGAGGAGAATATTATCGATAAAGGGGAAGAAGATTATCATACTCCATATATATGTATAGGGGAGAGATATATGTATGGGGGAGTAGTAATATGGAGAGATATACAAATAAGCAGAAAAAATGTTTACAAAAGCAATTTTGAAAAATCAGAAAAATAGAGTACTTTACTGAGCTACAACAATATTAAGTCAAAACAAAGTTGAAGACACAGAATATTGATAAAGGAAGTTTTTGACTTGTAATTTTGAGGATTCGGATTTTTGGTATGATAAATGTTTTTGTCACTAATGCCAAAGGGGGAGATTGTTGACATTAAGGTCAATTTGTCTATTAGTGACACTTAGTTAGTTGTTTACATTGCTACTGAGCTCTATAGTTGCTACCGAGCTTATCATTCATCCAATAGTTTTAACCAAGTGTTTCAGTTACTACCAAGCTAAGCAGTCAGAATACAATTCATGCCAAGCTTCACAGTGTCTACCGAGCATCTGAGACAATTTACTATATCGCCCGAGCATAGTAGAGTCTACCAAGCTATCCAGTAAAAGTGATGAAGAATTTACTGTTAACTGAGCTATGTAGTGTCAACCAAGTTCTCCTATGTCTATCGAGCTCGTAGTGTTAATGAAGAGAATCTAGTGTTGACCAAGTCATGTAGTGTCAACCAAGTGATTCAATATCTACCGAGTTTCTCAAGGTTCACTGAGTCATACAGTGCTAACTGAGTTCCTGCTACTTGAAGTGATCAATATAGACCGAGCTTCAATGTCAACCAAGTGCTAGAGCTTGTCGAATGTTGACAATGTTTGTCAAGTGTCAGAACATCACCGAGTTTATCTTCTGAACATGAGTTACAGCAGTTGGGCCGACTTTGTGAATTATGATGAACTTGGTATTGTGGTTGACTCCAATAAGTAATTAAGTGAATTGATATATATGTAATGTATTGTATTGTATCATATCCAAATGAGACAAGTAATCTAATTGAGTATGAGTATGTGAAGAAGTATAAGCAGATGCGTGTGAGTTAAAGAAGGCTACAATGGTATATGGTACAACAAAGACTTATCTATCACAGTTAGGTGATCATTGCAATTCAAGAAATCCCATTTAGCAAATCAAAGTTGTAGATCAGAGAGTCATTGATTCATTCTAACAAGTGCATCAGTCAAATCCTTTAATCGAGTGGACTTAATAGTCTTTTGCTAAATCTCCTAATAGAGTGCATACTTCATTGTATGTTTGTAAATCCTTTAACAAGGTGAACCTAATAGTCCTTATTGCTCCTAATAGGGTAGATCACTAGAAGTGGTCAATTGTAAGCCTTAATAGGCCAACTTTATACTACAGTACTAAAGCTTGTGGGTATCATCCCCACCCCAGTTTTACTTTATACTTGGAAGGTTTATGGCTCACCGTATCTTGTGTCAAAGTGTTATAAATATTTTATTATTTTCATTCTTTCATGCATGCAATTAGATTGGAATAATATATGAAAGATTAATTGGTGAAGTGAGTTAAAGTTTTATTAGTTCCTGATTCACCCCTTCCCTCTCAATAACCTAGCCTACCTTATATTTCCAATAGTATGATATAATTAATATACCAAAATCTTATTAGAATCATTCATTATTGTGTTGAAATTGAGAGCATTTGACACACTATCAAGTCATCCAAAATTTGAAGAAAAAATCAATGGTTAAGGATGTCTTCATTACCCCATTAGGTATATTATGGTATTATAGGATTTTGATCTAAATTGTATGCTTATTTCTCAATTTCAAGCTTATTTTGCCCTATATACATTCTAGCATGCCCCATGGGGCCCACATCCCTTGGAAACTAACTTCATTTTTTAGTTCTGTGAATTTTTATGTCATAGACTATAGATCACCATCTCATCTCAAGATTTGGCATCTTTGCTTTTTGACATCACTAAGCACTGTTTGATGTCTCCACTTAATTAACTAACCCTGCTACTTTTTAAGCATTTTTTTAGTACTTTATCTTATGATATTTTTGGCTAGCCTGTCAAGGAAAAGATTATTCTACTAATCCTTGAAATTACTTGATATTGACCAGTAATCAATTTTGCATGTTATTTTTTAGTTTGTTTCAAATTAACCGTGCTTTGCAAGTTTTTCATTTGATGCATTTTCTGTAGACTACGATTCATTTTTTTTTTGTCTTTGTCTACATACTATTGTCTATGATTTTTAGCATCTGCATCTACAAAAGATCATCTCTATCAAGTATACTAATTTGTATATTTTTACTATTTATTTCCTTTTCTATTTTTATTTTCATTGAAAAATAACAAAAAAAAATTTAAAAATACAAAAATATTAGGGTTTCTTTTAATTCTTTAGTTTTTTAGAGTTAATAATTTTTTGTAGTTTGGTATCTTTACCAATTAAACATTGTTTGTGTTATTCACCAACTAATTATGCTCCAACATCTATATGTTTGCTTAGGTTTTTTATGTTTTTGGCTAGCCACTAATGTTTGTATGCATTGTCCAAGACCAATTCTAAAAACTAATTATCTATTTTTTGTAGGTTAATTAGTTTTAAAAATATATTTATAGAGTAGTTGCACTAAAGTTAGTTAGTAACTAACCATTTTGTTTGACATGTTTGGAAAGTTTTCACTTGGTGTCTACCTTGCAAACATTTATTTTTATTTAGATTAGAACACAAGGTTGTACAAAACTATTCCCCTCACATTTCTAGATCTTGGGTGTAAGACAAATTGTATTATCTTTTTGTTTGGTAGGGGCCTACTGGGGGATTTCATTACCTCAAGTGTGTAATGCCCCCTTACAAATCCTTTCAAGATTTGAGATTGATTTCTAAACTTCAATGGAATTACTTATGTCTATAAATTTTTGCACACAATTCTCTATTTTTGTTTTAATGTACATATCAAATATATGATTTGTATTTGATTTTTTCATTAATATTCTTAGTTTTGTCAAATCAAACCAATGGATAACCCAATCAATGTAATTGTATATTTCTTTAATGGATGGGTTTCACTATCAACCATTAGAATGATTCTCAAGTTGATAATAGTAGTTTTATATAGGATGGAGATCATCTAAATTCCCATGGATTACACTATTAATCTAATATATGATGTAAGTATTTCTAAGATGTAATAATTTAAAGTTCATGTACAAAAGGATACTTCTATTATGTATGTTGATTATATTATTCACAACCAACCACAATATAGTATATTTCCCTAGTGTGTGGATAGTTTGGTTCACTTGGAAGATAAATGTTGGGTTCAATAGTTATATGAAGTAACAATCATTGATTACCACTATTTTTTCAAGTTAATTATTATTCATTTCCTAATCTAACCATAATTTGGTGTATTCCCTTCTGAGTCATGATTGAGTTGAATGTAGTGTTGAGAATACTTGCTTCTTATTTTTGTCTCCCTCTTGTTTTGTCACTCTCGAGTCACCACTGATAATAATGCATTATGTTTGATTATGTCTTTACCTTGACTGATGACTTATTCACCATTGTGTATGTTTTATATGGTACAAATAAATTCTATCATTATTTATTGATTATTAATATTTTTACTAATACCTATGAATGTCAAAGTATTTATTATTTGTGTCTCATATCATCCTACATAATCCACATTGGTAAGAATTTATTCCTAATGAATATCAGTTAATGTACAATGTTGTTTCTTGAACTACTACCTTGTCATATCTAGTTAAGGATAAAGTTATTCATTAATCATATACCTAATAAGATATTTTTTGTATTAAGGGAAAATCGGGTTTTACAGGAACCCACAACCCATTATAATATCAAATAATAAGTCATTGTTTCAAATAGACCATTTGTGTTGGAAGAGACAAAAGACCAACACCAAAACAAGGCCAATGGGCCAACAATGATACACAATGATGTAGGAGCATCTTGGGTCAATGAGAAATCTTGCATCAACCAAAAATATTGCTTTATTTTTTGTACCAGTTTGTTGTTCAAGGAGTAGTCATTTTTGCTTGTGGTTTCAAGTTGTGCACAATTGGAATCTTAATGTAGACCCATTGTTGATCCTTACCCTAAGTATGTGGAATCTAATGTTACATGTGTATGGAGTTTTGTGCCTCTTTCTCTACTCATTTTTCACTACTTGTTTCATCCTATGTAGTGTGGATTTCATTTGAGTGTAGTTTCCTATGATGATGTGGCATCTTGCACAGTTGGGAAATGTCTCTTGGATCAAGTGTGGACCTATTCTTAAGAGCGTAGATTCTCTTTTGGTCAATTATTGGTTCTTTGTTTACCCATTTTTTAATTAAATGCCTAACAAGTTGCCTTGTAGTCTTGTTGGCTTTATAAGGACTTAGACTAGGTTTAGGAAAGTGGTCTAGAAGGAGGAAGGAAGTAGTAGTGAGTAAGAAGTTATCAAGATAGTGATATTTGAGCTCTAGAATCGTAATTTTTTATACTCACCGCAACTAGGAAGGCCTTAAAACCTGACATATATGTACTTTATCATACAAGTTATCTAATCAATCATTATAATTCATGGATAAAGTTGGTCTCTCTTTTTGAATCTATGTGTAGTCTTCTGTTTGTACTCTTGGTGAGGTATAAGGTGATTGGGATTGGCCCTATTCTCCTATCTACCTTACATCAGGTGGTATCAGAGTGAGGTTTTCATTCTTTGTATGCTTGGGATTGTAGAGAACCCTAATTGGATTGGTTGTAGGGTGGAAAATATAGGTTCTAACCTTTAACTTGCAGAGGGTTATGATTTTGCCAGGAACTATTGTCAAGATGGTTCAAGGTAGAGGAAATGCAAATAATGTTATTATGGATATGTTGAGACATATTATAGCAAGACTTGAAGCTATTGAGACAACCTAGAGAAGAGGTACACATCTTAAGGATGTTAGTGGTGATGAAGAAGTGGTACCTAACCCTAATCCTAAACCTAAAGTAGAGTAAGATGAGGAGAGGCTTCTAAGTGTTTTGTCTAGGGAAAACTCCATACCTATTGAAGTTTCTTGTTATGATGGAAGGATTGAGACTAATGCAGTGTTGGATTGGATTTTTGAAATGGATAAATACTTTTAGTATGAAAGTACCCTTGATAATAAAAAGGTAAAGATAACAATCACCAAGCTTAAGGGTCATGATTCACTTTGGTTGAATCATTTGCAAATTGAAAGACAAAGAAGAGGAAAAGAAAAGATCAAGACATGGACAAAGATGCTTGGAAAATGAAGAAGAAGTTCCTTCCTGATGCAGGAGAATCGTGGGTTGCATTGCTATCATGCTTGGTAAATGTGTGCTAGGATATACTTGTGGACCTTCTCAATGACTTCATTGCTAATTAGCTTAGAGGAGGTAATCCTTCCTTCATTCAATGAGTGGCTTGGGTTCTTCTTTCACCAAGTGTTTCAATTATGTATGCACTGAATGCCTCGGTGATATTTTTTTATTGTAGCTTGGTGATGTCTTTCATCAAACTATTTGTTTGGTTGTCATGTGTGAGCCAACTTGTGTATTTAATTTGAGGTCATAATTTAATATATTAGATCAATCATTAGGATGTGTATAGATTGTTATCTGGTCAACCTTCTCCATATGATGATCTCTAGAATCTTCTGCAAGTCATTTTGGAAAGTATAAGTAGAGGGTTGTAGTCTAGGGCTGGCAGTTAGTCATTAGTCAAAAGTAGTTATAATCTATAAAGAAAAGGAGGTCATAGATCTCACATGCTGGAGGTTATTTTCCTATGTATTTGAATCTTTGTATCGATCATAACCTACAAGGCCTCACAAACAGGAATTTATGATGAAAGTTTGATGAATCAATGAAAGATTACTAGTCTTATCTCCTTTCTAGCATTATATCTTCATAATTTTATTTTGTTGTGTTAACTCTATAGGGTTGGATGATTGCTAGGTGTTTCTTTGGCCCTAGTTTTCACCCTCACCTTGCATCAGGTGGTATAAAAGCATGGTTTCATCCTTGTGGAGATTGGACTGTGTATATCCTAAGTGGATTTTTTACTAGGGTATTAGATCTGAGATTTGACCTATAACTTGTGAGGGTTACAATATTGTAGGAACCTATTATCAAAATGGTTTGTGGTAGAGGAAATGTTGATAATGTCATTATAGGCATGTTGAGACAAATTACAGCCACACTTGATGATTTTGAGACAACCCAAAGGAGAGGAGTATATCTTGATGATGTTAGTGATGACGAAGGAGCACTAGGAGTACCAAACCCTAAAATTAAACCTAAGGTGGAATTTGATGAGGAAAGACTATTGAGAGTTTTATCTAGGGCACATTCTAAGCTTGTTGTTGAGGTTACAAGATATGGTGGAAGACTAGACACCAACATTTTGTTGGATTGGATCTCAAAGATGGAGAAGTTCTTTGAATTTGAGGGCACCCATGATAATAGAGAGGTAAAGATAACAGTCACCAAGTTGAAGGATCATTCGTCACTTTGGTGGGAACATTTGTGAATCGATAGACAAAGGACAAGAAACAATAAGATAAGGACATGGCTAAAGATGGTGAATAAATTGAAGAATAAGTTCCTCTCTACTAATTACTAAGTCAGTCTGTTAAGGAAGATGCAAAATTAAAGGAAAAAGGATATGAGTGTGAAAGAGTATACTAAGGAATTCTACAAATTGGACATTAAATCTGGATATGTTCATGAAGAGGTAGAGAAAGTGGCTAGTTATTTGAATGGTTTGAGAATTGCAATTCAAGATAAGATGATTTTGTTAAATTGGATAGTGTGGAAGAAGCATATCAATATGCCTTGAAAGTTGAGGAGATCTTGACAAAGAAGCATAGATAAATGAAAAGAGGTAGAAGAGGAAGATTTCAAAGATGTAGAGGTAGATCTTATGGAGAAAATATACAATCTAAAAATAATTCACAAGAGAAAGGCAAAACTTAGGGGAAAAGTGATGAGAAAGGCAAGGCCAAGTGGAATGGTGGTAGTTCTTACTAAGGTAGAGGTAATTATTACCAAGGTAATTATAGAAGAGGAATATTTCATGGAACCTATTTCAAATGTTGTGAAGGACATAGAGTGTCTAAGTGTAAGAAAACTAAAGGTAATAGCAAAAATGTCATAGTCCAAAAAGAATTTGTGAGTCTGCCTAATAAACCTAAAAAGGGTGAAATTTTGATGGTGATAAGAACTTTGTGTAATGAAAGAATTGTTGAAGAATCCCTCCTTAGGAGAAGTTTTTTCAAGACCAGATGCAAGGTTGTAGGTAAATGATATAAGGTAACCATTGATAGTAGTAGTTCAAAAAATTTGGCATCGAAGGAGTTGGTTAATAAGTTACAGTTGTAAAGGACAAGGTGTTATAAACCCTATCAAGTTGCTTAGATCAAGGATGAGCATAAATTATTGGTAAGTGAATAATGCCTTGTGAAATTCAAGATTGGGAATTACTATGATGAACTTTTGTGTGCTATTATGCCTATGGATTGTTGCCATATACTTTTGGGTAGACATTGGCAATATGATTAGCAAGCATTGAATGATAGGAGGTTGAATCAATATACTATTTGGGCAAATGGGAGAATACAAGTCATGTTACCTTTTATAGAGGCACATGATGAATATTATTGTACAACATTACAGATTTTCATGGTTAATTGAAATTAATTTTTGATAGATATAAGAAAAGAATAGTTTCTTTTGTTGTGATTCCTTGTGCATCAAGTAATGCTAATGTTGACCAAGTTCCAATAAAAGTTGACAAGTTTCTCATTGAGTAACAAGAGATTATTTTAGAAAATGTACCTGATGGTTTACCACTAGTAAGGAGTATAAGTCATTGTATGGACGTGATTCCAAAAGCTAGTTTGCTGAACAAAGCACCTTATAGGTTGACATCTGTCAAGTTTGAAGAATGTAATAGACAAGTGCAATAATTGTTACATAATGGTTTGTTGAGTGAAATTTTGATTTCATGTGTTGCACATGTTGTATTGGCACCTAAGAATAATGGAGAGCAAAGAATGTGTACTGATTTCAAAGCTATTAATAAAATAATAGTGAAGTATAGGTTTCATATGTGAAGGATGGATGATATAATGGATTGTTTGAGTGAATCAAGATATTTTATAAAGATTGATTTGAAGAGTAGGTATCATCAGATCATAATCAGAGAAGGTGATGAGTGGAAGAATGCTTTAAAGACAAAATAACTTTTGTATGAATGGTTGGTTATGCCTTTTGGTTCGACTAATGAACCAAGTACTTTTATGAGGTTGATGAATGAAGTCTGAAAGAAATTCTTGGGTAATTTTGTGATTCTTTATTTGGATGATATTATGATATTCAGTAAGACTAAGGGAGAAAATCTTGCACATATTAGGCAAGTGTTACATAGATTGAAAGAGGAGAAGTTGTTGATTAACTTAAATAAGTGTTCATTCATGAAAGAGGGGATTTTGTATTTGGGATTTGTGATTTCAATTGATGGTTTGAGGATGGATCCTGAGAAGGTTAAAGAAATTATTGAATGCCCTAAACTTGAGAATGTGAGTGAGGTAAGATCATTTCATGGTTTAGCTAGTTTCTACATAAAGTACATCAAGAATTTTAGGTTGGTTTGTAATGCTATGATTTAGACAATGATAGGAGGTAAAAAGGATTTCAAGTGGACACATGGTGCTGATAAGAGTTTTGAGACTTTGAAATAGAGGGTTGCTAAATTGCATGTGTTTGGATTTTCTTGATTTTAATAAAGTATTTCAAGTTGAATGTGATGTAAGTGGTAGTGCAATTGGAGCTATGTCGAGTTCGGATGATAAGCTTGTTTGTTTCTTTAGTGAGAAATTGAATGATGATAAAAGGAAGTATTTTGCACATGATCAAGAGTTCTATGCTATTATTCAAGCTTTGAAGAAGTTGAGATATTATTTGGTTCCTAACAAGTTTGTGATGTATACTGATAATATTATAATATTCGAAAAGTCATCATAAGTTGAATCAAAGACATATGAAGTGGGTTAAATAGTTGCAAAATTTCACATTTGTGATTAAGCATAATAGTGGAGTTTCTAACTAAGTTGCAGATACATTGAGCAGAAAAAGATCTTTGCTAATGGAGATGAAGGTTGAAGTTATTGGCTTTGATGAGATGAAGGATTAGTATGACACTAACCTTGAATTTTTCAAGGTATGGAGAGAGTGTCAAGCACCAAATCTATCAGATCAACTGAGTAAGTATGAAGGTTATTTCATTCAGGAAGATATGTATTTCAAAGGAGTTTAGTTTTGTATACTAAGAGAATCTATGAGATTTAATTTGATTAAGGAGATACATAATGGTTGATTGGTTGGACATTTTGGTATTGATAAGACATTAACTTAAGGAGAAATATTATTGGTTGTAGTTGTATAAGGATGTTCAAAAGTTTGTAAAGAGTTGTGGAATTTGTTAAGTTACAAAAGGAGTAACTCAGAATACTAGATTGTATATTATTTCAATACTTGAGAAACCTTGGAATGCTATCAATATGTATTTTGTGCTTGGCTTACCGAGGACTACAAGGGGATATGATTCTCTATTTGTTGTTGTTGATATATTTTCTACGATGCCACATTTCATACCATGTAAGAAGACATCTAATGCAGTACATATTGCTAAGCTTTTCTTCAAAAAGGTTGTTAGATTGCATGGATTATCGAAGAGTATTGTATTTGACTAAGACAATAAGTTTGTTGGTTATTTCTGGAAGACTTTATGTAAGAAATAGGATGCCGAGTTGAAGTTCAATTCTACATTTTATCTAAAGACTAATGGAAAAACAAAGGTTGTGAATAGAAGCTTGGGTAATTTGTTGAGATTCTAAGTTGGGGATAAACTGAGTAATTGGGATCTAGTGTTGGCACAAGTAGAGTTTGCATATGATAATTTTGTGAACAAAAGTACTAGAAATAAAACTTTTGAGATTGATAATGGGATGCAACCTAGAGGTATACGAGACTTGAGGAATATTGTGGGAGAAGAGAAAAGAATGTTGAAGGTGATGAAATTTTTGAATTCATGAGGTCTTTGCACGAGGAAATGAAATATAAGTTGGAACAGAGTAGTTTGAAACACAAGGAGAATCTAGATAAGTCAAGGAGACAAATTATTTTTGAAGTTAGTGATTAGGCAATGGTTCATATAAAGAAGGGTAGATTTCCTTTTGGCACATATAGTAAGTTGAAGATGAAGAAATTCTATCCTTACAAAATCTAAAGGAAGTTTGATAGTGGTAATGCTTATAAAGTTGAGTTACCTAATGACATGGATATATATTCTATACTCAATATTGTTGATTTGTACAAGAATCTTAAATTTGATGATGAGATGATTGTGCCAAGTGATTACTGTAAGAAGTAGACTAATGAGGTAGAGAAGATTTTGGATCATAATGTTGGTAAGATTACAAGGGAAAATGCTTACTTTGAGTATTTGGCAAAGTGGAAAGACATGCCACTTGAAGATGTGTGGATTTCTCAATCTAAGTTGGATTCAGCTTGGGTTGTGACACACTTATGACTTAGGAGAATCATTTCTTTTCAACCTGAGTTGCATAATGTAGGAGCATCTCAGGTTGCATTGCTATCCTATTTAGCATATGCGTGCTCGAATATACTTGTGGACCTACTTAGGGTGACTTCGTTTCTTATTGGCTCGAAGGAGGTGATTATGCCTTCATTTATTGAGTGGCTCATGTTCTTCTTGTATTGATTTTTTATGTTTTGTATTCATCGAGTGCCTCGATGACCTTTGTTGATGTGGTTTGTTGATGTCTTTCATTGAGTTGTCTATTTGGTTATCATTTGTGAGTTTACTTGTGTATTTAATTTCAGGCCATAATTGAATGTATTGGATTGGTCATTGGGATGCATGTAGACCATTATGTGGTCGATCTTTTCCATATGATGATGTAGAGTTTTTTGTAAGTTGTTTTGGAAAGTATATGTAGATGGTCATGGTCTAGGTCTAGGTCTCGTAGTTAGTCATCAACTAGGAGGATTTAGAATCTATAAAGAAAAGGAGGTCATAGATCTCACATTTTGGAGGTTATTTTCCTATGTAGTTGAAGCTTTATATTAGCCATAACATGGAAGGCTTCATACCTAGGAATGTATGATGGAAAATAGATGAATTAATGAAAGATTACTAGTCCTCTCCCCTTTTTGGTGTTGTCTCTTCATGATTTTCTTTCATTATGTTAACTCTACAAGGTTGGATGATTGTTGGGCATTCCTTTGGCCCTAGTTTTCACTCTTACCTTGTGTCACTTCCTATGGATTATCAGGTTAATTTGTTGAGGAAAATGCAAAATTTAAGACAAAATGATATGACTATGAAAGAAAATACTAAGGAATTTTACAAATTGGACATCAGATCTGGACATATAGATGATGAGGTTAAGAAAGTGGCTCTAAATGGTTTGAGGACATCATTTTACATTGAGATTAGTTTTGTTTAGTTGGATAGTGTGGAAGAAGCATATCAGTATGCCCTAAAGGCCGAGGAGATATTGGCAAAGAAAGTTGATCAAAGACAAGGAGAAAAAAGTAGAAGATATCAAAGGAGAAGAGATATAATCTATGGAGAAAATAGTAGATCTGAAAATACAATACATGACAAAGGTAAAACAAAATGGAAAGGGGAACATGATGGTAAGAGAGGTAATTATACTAGAGGTAGGTATTGGTTACTCTAGGAATGGTAATAATGGTAAGAGATAAGAGAGATCATGGTTTAAGGGTACTTGTTTCAAGTGTGGAAATGAAGGACACAGAGCCTTTAAATGTACTAATTTTGGCAAGAAGATTGGAAGTAGCAACAAAAATGCTTTAGCATGTGAAGAAGTTGTTGAATCACCAAATGGGCCTAAGAGTGGTTAGAATTTCATGATAAGAAGAATCCTATGGAAAGAGAAAATTACATAAGAACTTATTTTGAGGAAACATTTATTCAAGACTAGAAGTAAGATTGTAGGGAAATGTTGCAAAGTAATCATTGATAGTGGTAGTTCAGATAATTTGGCATCAAAGGAACTGGTTAACAAATTACAATTATAGAGATTGAGACACCCTAAGCCTTATCATGTTGCTTGGATCCAAAATGACCATAGGTTACTGGTAAGTGACTAATGCCTTGTGAAATTCAAGATTGGGAATTATTTGATGATTTTTTTTGTGATATTGTGCCTATGGATTGTTGTCATAGTCTCTTGGGTAGACCTTTGCACTATGGTAGACAAGCTTTGCATGATGGTAGATTGAATCAATATATTATTTGTGTTGATGGAAAGAAACAAGTATTGTTTCCTTTGGTAGAGAAACCATACGAGAATAACTGTACCATAGTAAGAATATGTTTGGTTGAAGGAAATTAATTTGTTAGGGATGTGATGGAACAAAATGTTTGTTTTGCTTTGATTCCTAGGAAGACTAAGAAACAAGATGAACTTGAAGATTCACCTGAGATTAAATCTTTGTTGATTAAATTTTAAGATATTATTTATGATAATGTACTTGATGGTTTTCCTTCTATAAGCAGTATTAGCCATTGTATGGATTTGATACATGGAACTAGTTTTCCTAATAAAGCACCACATAGGTTAACACCTGCTGAAAATACAAAATTATAATTAGAGAAAGATTGGGTCCTTGTACTGTACCTATTGTTTTTGGCACCTAAAAAGAATGGAAAATGGAGAATGTGCACTAATTATAGAGCTTTAAAGAAGATAATAGAGACGTATAGGTTTCCATTGCCTTGGATGGATGGTATAATGGATTGTTTGAGTGGAGCAAGATATTTCACAAAGATTGATTTGAAAAGTGGGTATCATTAGATTAGAATCAGAGAAGGAGATGAATGGAAAACTTCTTTTAAAACAAATGAGGGTTTTTATGAATGGTTGGTTATGCCTTTTCATTTAATTAATGCACCTAGTACTTTCATGAGGTTGATGAATGAGGTTTTAAAGAAATTATTGGGTAAGTTTGTGATTGTATACCTAGATGACATTCTAATATTCAGTAAGAATAAGGAATAACACCATGAGCATATTAGACAAGTCTTATAGAGATTGAAAGAAGAAAAGTTTTTGATTAATTTGAATTAATTCTCTTTCATGAAGGAAGAAATTTTGTACCTTGGTTTTGTGATTTTCACTAATGGTTTGAAGATGGATCTTGAAAAGGTAAGAGCTATCCATGAATGGCCTACACCTGAGAATGTTGGGGAAGTTAGATCATTTCATGGATTGACGATTCTCTATAGGAAGTTCATAAAAAAAATTAGTTCAGTATGCAATGTCATGACAAAGACTATGAGGGAAGATAAAAAGGATTTCAAATGGACACATGGAGCATAAAGGAGTTTTGAAACATTGAAACAAAAGGTGATATAACTACCTTCAATTGTTTTCCTCGATTTGACTAAGGTTTTTCAAGTTGATTGTGATGCTAGGGGAAGTGACATTGGAGTTGTTTTGATTCAAGAAGGAAGACCTATAACTTTCTATAGTGAAAAGTTGAATGATATAAAGAAAATGTATTTAGTTTATGATTAGGAATTCTATGCTATTGTTCAAGTTTTGAAGAAATGTAGACATTATTTTATGCCTGAAGATTTTGTGTTGTACACTAATTATAAAGCTTTACAGTATTTATGAAGTCAAAATAAATTGAATTAGAGACACATGAAATAGGTAGAATATCTACAAGACTTTTCTTTTGTGTTAAAATATGTAATGATCCCAAATCAGATCCTTACAATTTGGAGAGAAATTGAAAATATTTTCTTTTTCAATACCTCCCTCTCTCCTTGCTTCTCCCTTAAATATCTGATATTCCCAATGGTTGTGTCCTTTGAAACTTATTTTAATAATAATTTTATAATTAGAATATAATTAATTTAATAATCTATTAAATTTCATTAATTTATTGTTATTAGTTATGTTTAATACATTAATATTATGGTATATGATCAGTATATGATATATATTTATTATTATTACATCAAGATAACTATAGTTATTATTATTCACTCATAATATAATTAGATTTTATTCTTTAATATTATTTTAATAATTACTTATTATTTAATCCTATTAAAGTGGGGATATCAATATTTATTTCTTAGATTACTATATTTTAATAATTATTTAATATTGAACCTTATTTTAGTGGGGATATCACAGTCCTCCCCTCGAATTTTCTTGTCCTCAAGCAATTTATAACTCAAATTCATTCTTTCTCCTGCACATGTATTAAAATATTTGCTGTAAGGTACACAAGTTAGTATATAATAGCATGTACAAGAACATATGAATGAAGACACAAAGTAGACACATTAATGCTTGAAGATGCGATGCAAACATGAGGTAACACAAATGCATGGTGATACGAAGAAGACATGAAGCAAACATATTAATGCATGAAGACAAGATGTAGACACATAGTATACATGTTATAATCTTGCTTACAATTTGAAATAAGGAAAAGGTAAGGAAATTTTTTACCACTTTGATTGTGAATGTTGTGCTCCTTTCCCCTATCTCAAAATCAAAGTTCTTAAAGATACATATTTTTAACAACTTTTCTATAGCTCGTACTATAATATGGTGTATAATTCCATAGTGGATGGTAGATTTACTACTCCTCAAGTTTGGACATGCTTGGGGGATTTTCTTGCCCCAACGTGACTAATTTTCTCCTCCCCTTGTGCACACTCCCTACCCACTAGGAACATGATTAATTTTGATGTGGATGGTAGATTTATTGCTTCTCAAGGTTGGACATGCTCAACTTAGGGCTCCCTCATATTTTTAATCCATATTGGGATTTTCTCATACCAACGTGACCGATTTACCCCTTCCCTTGTGCACACTCCCTACCCACTAGGAAATGTCTAATTTTGACATGGATGGTAGATTTACAACTTCTGAAGATTGGGCAAGCTCAACTTGGGGCTCCATTATATTTTAATCCATATTGGGATTCTTTTGCCCCAATGCAACATAGTGGGGATATCACAAAATATAAAAGCAAACAATGAAACAAAGTAGTTGATACTTTGAGAAGAAGAAGGAATTTGTTGATAGAAATGAGTGTTGAAGTACATGGTTTTGATGATTTGGAATATTTGTATGAAACTGATCTAGATTTTGGAGAAGCTTGGAAGGTTTGTAAGAATCACCTGATAAGTGGACAAGATAAGTGGACTAATTATTTTATTTAGAAGACATGTTGTTTAAAGGAATTCAACTGTGCATACCTAGAGGGTCTATGAGGGATAACATTATGAAGGAGTGACATAATGGAGGACTTGGTGAACATTTTGGAATTGACAAGATAATCTCTAATAGATATTATTGGCCTCAGATATATAATGATGTTCAGAAGATAGTTAGGTGTTGCAGAGCTTGTCAAACAACAAAAGGAACTAGTTATAATTTAGGTTTGTATTCACCATTACCTATTCCAAATAAACATTGGGAAGTTATCAACATGGATTTTGTGCTTGTCATATCTAGAACTTAGAGAGGTAATGATTATAATCTGGTAGTGGTTGAAATATTTTATAAAATGGTCCATTTCATACCTTGTAAGAAGAAATTTGAAGTAATACATGTGTTTGAATAATTCTTTAAGGAGGTAGTAAGATTACATGGGTTGCCAAAGACTATTATTTCAAATTGGGACACTAAGTTCATTGGTTATTTTTGGAAGACACTTTGGAAGAAGTTAGATACTAAGCTTAAGTTTAGTTCTACATTTCATCCATAAACAGATGGACAAACTGAAGTTGTTAATAGTAGTTTGGGTAACTTGCCGATATGTTTGATTGGAGATAAGCTTGCTAATTGGAGCTTGATTACATTGGAAATGTAAGAGGAGTAACTGAGAGGGGAGGGGAAAATTAGTTACCACAAAATAAATCCCAAATCCCTTAGATGTTAATAAAAATCAAAACTCTGATTAAACTGAACTCTACTATAACTCAACAAATACATATGCACTTGGTTTACACTAACAACTGTTGTAACTCGGTAAAAACTAAAATAACTTGGCAAATGCTTATCATGAAAATCTTAAGATATTATCTGTGATTGATCTTACTTTAACTTAGTTGCATACACATAAAAGAGATAGCATGAATGCAATTGACACCAAGATTTAACGTGGAAACCCAATTTGGGAAAAACTACCAATTGCAACTAGTTATTGATTTTCACTCTTCTAAAGTGAGCCCTGTTAGGAACCAAACCTGTTAAAGGTTACAAAACAGATTGTTAGGTGTGACCCTGTTAGATGATTTAATCATCCTATTAGGAGTGGCCTTGTTAGAGGTCTTTAGACACTTCAATAGAAATGCCACCTTGTTAGAGGATTTACAAATAGTTGTTAAGCCAACTTTGTTAAGAGATTTAGATCACTACTAAAATGGTTAGAGAGTAACAATGCAATGACTTGATTTCTGATGCAACTAAATTGCTGATTATAGATCTCAATTCTAGCTTTTATACTTGATCCTTCCTAACTGAATGTATCTTTTCATCTCACCAAGGATATTTTGCTTATCCTTTTGATCCACTTCCTCTAAGCATTATTAAATCTTCAATTATGTAAACTTTACTTCGTTTCTCGAGTGAACTCAATAGACATTGTCTTTTAAACTACATAATCTCTGGAGTGCTTGACAGACATAGGAAACTATTTTCAATGCCTGAGTGAGCTTGACATACACTGATTGGAAAAGATATGACATTTTTTGTAACATCAAAGACAATACACAATTAATCATTTGTTACCAACAATCTCCCTCTTTGTCATTGATGGCAACAAAACATGTCATAATGCAATGAAATTTTAGACCAAGAATAAAATAAGGAACATATCCTTAGTTTCATTCTAATTCTCATCCATGAGAACTCCCTCCATTAGTGTGAACTCCTTCTGCCTTTAGTTTCTCCCTCTATCAACAAAAATCTATCTTCAACATCTTCTTCTGATAGAAAACTTTGTTTTTGATATCAGACCAAGTTCATTCTCATTCTTTGACATTTCTTTCTCTTTACCTTTATAAAAATTTCTACGAGATATGATAGTAAAATTCTCCCTCTTTGACATCTCTTGCTGAAGACAATGTTTAGTGAATATCAATGTACCTCATGTATTGGTTCATTTACAATGTGCCTTTGTCAATACTGCATCAACTGACTAATCTTCAACATGTTATGGTTGATGCATAACTAAACTTCATTTAGTGGGCTTCAGATAGGGGAATGACCCCTAACTTACCTCTTAGATACAAAAATACATCCTTAGGTAATTTTTGTCACTTAGGTTTGCACCCTTGTCCAAAGCCTATGCATGAGGACAACCTAGTGAAACATGGAAACAACCTCCAAGCTGTGGGACTTGAACTGTGAGGTTGAGTCTCCAGAGAAGGCCGGCTTCCTCTTACTATTAGGATGCACCTAAATACTCTTGGAGAGGAAAAGGGATAAGGAGAGCATGAAATCAAATCTACCTAATCTAATCTAAAGAGGTGTTGTACCAAAATAGAGTGTTCGGACCAAACTCTGCCCATATATGCATTATTGAACCAGAATGAAACTAAGGATATACACATTCAGACTTGCTTTAATCTAATAATCACATGCAGATCAGAAGACCAAGATGAATGACACAAGGAAAGAGAGATTCACTTATATTATCATTCATAGGCCAATGAGATACAATCATGTAGATCATAGATCTCTACAAAACACTAGTAAGAGGCAAAGAGTTCCTGTACTTTCATATGAATGGCTGAAGGAGATAAGACAGAAAATCCTATAGTTCAGAGGCATAGGGGAATTTACACTGAGAATCTGCAGAGCAGTAACAAAGAAAATAGAGAAAGGTCGACCCTACAAAAATCATAAAAAATTGCCTTTATAGCTCAGTCCTCCAACTGTAATTACTTCGCAACAACCTGCCATTAAGTCCGACAGAGAACAATCATGGAGAAAATTTGATCTGGATACAGATCTAGATGCAATGATATCTGATCTTCTGTGTCAAACAATGCCTTGAGAGGATGGAAACAACGCCATAACTATGCTCTAACTAGGTAGATAAGTTGGATTAGGGGTAGAGTGTCCCTTTTTGTTTCGTATTTACTCTAGGGTGGTTGGAATTGATCATAAGATCAGATTATGCAGAAAACCTCGGTATCCCCTGTTCCCAATTCACAAACCAATGTGGTCAATATAACTTTGTCACCGGAATGAGCCACGTGGACCAACGATCTTTTTTTTTTATGCCACCTTGCAGGTCTCCACGAATTTGACCATATATTCAAACTGATTGCACCACCTTGCAAACCTTGACTGCGATGGTCACATTAACTATCAGTCACTAACCATTACTGCCTCTCCCAGACCCACTGGAACATGTGTCACCGAGGCGTTATGTTGATATGCGTATCCTCCAAGCACTTTCCCATAGTGAGATAGCACCCACCATGGATCTAGACTGATCTAACGATCGTGAAGACTCGTCGTATTACTGCGCTCACCTCCTCAAAATTTTGGGCCCACGGAACACTTGGCAACCACTTGGCACAACCTGGCATCTTATCTTGGCGAGACCTGGCCCCACTGATCCATGTGGCGCAATGGCGCTATGTCGCTATGGGTAACATCCTTGTAGCTTTCCATAGCAAGATAACGCCTACCATCGATTTCCTTAGATCTAACAATTGCAAAGACTCACTGTATTACTGTGCTTTGCCTTTAAACTTCTGGGCCCATGAAACACTTGGCAACCACCTAGCACCTAACTCGGCTCAAACTGGTACCATCTCTATAGTTTCAAAACACTCAGCCCCACCCTACTATGTGTCACTGAGGTGCTATGGGTAACATCCTTGCAACTTTCCATAGTGAGATAGCGCCCACCGTTGAGCCAGACTGATTCGAGGGTGAGGAAATCTTCGTGCGTTTGAAAGGGGCATGGGTCCAGGCTACTGCTGACATCAAAATATTTGCATAGCTCGCAACAAATCAAAATCCTCCTTCAATCACAGTCATTTTCTCACATTGCCTGATGTCCCACCATGTTCTTTTACCAGCTAGGCACTATGTCGCTAACGACGATAAGAAAAAAATTCTCGATAGCGCCATGGCACCCTTCGGTGCCATCACTTTGCCGCCCTCATGATAACCGTGGTCTTACAAATTGTGGACCCACCTGAAACATAATGAGAAGGCGCTATGTCGCTATGGCAAAGGACTGTGCAAATTCCCCTAGCGAGATAGTGCCAACAGTAGATATCTTCGATCCGATGATGGGGGACTTGCGGGCTTGCAAAAATATACCTAGGAAATAAGGAATATCATAAGGTTCAATCGTTTAATTTTTTTGATATTCTCGGGGATGTTTAAAATAATATTGAACTGAGAAGTGACCATTGGGCGGACAGTATTTAAAATTCAAATATTTGGTGGAGGGCACAATATGTAACATTTCTACGACTCATAGGGGATGCTAGCCCGCTATGCATAAGACCAGTGGCTTGAAGCATCCATTGGGCTACAGAGTCAAAAGAAGTAGATCCTATGTATACTGTGAAACCCTAACCCTACCTCTGAGAGGAAAACCCTGAAACCCCTGTTTCTGCAACTAGAACCAAAGACCAAAACCTTCTTTCTGCAACCACAAAACTTCGAGAAAACTAGCTATCTCAAAGAGAGATAGCTATGCTCATGCACTTCTTGGAAAAAAAAGGCTAGCAAATAGGAAACAAAACTACTCTAACTATGTACATAGAATCTCAAACCCTCAGAAACATGGCTTGAGATAGATCCCATTGACTGGGATAGGCAAATTTTCACCACTAGGCCTGCTTAACTGAAAAACATTGGCTTGTTTGCAACCGATAATTAGATAGGGGCCACTCCACAATGCATCAAACTTTGAGTGTCTTCCTGGTTTTTCCCTATCCGCATCCCATTTCAGAACCAAATCTCCCTCCTTGAAGATTTTGACCCTAGCCTTCCTGTAAAAACTCTTTTTAACTTGCTGCTAGTGTGTCTCTAGGGTCTGCATTGCTTTATTTCTCTTCTCTTCCAGCTCCATCAGCTCTGCCATTCTTACTGTCATGGCATCATCTTCAATCAACTCCAGCTGATTAGCTAGCTCTAAGGATGAGAACTCCAATGAAATTGGAAGCCTTGCTTCTCTGCCATAGACTAACACAAATGGTGAATTCCTTATTGACCTTTTAGGCATTATTCTGTCAGCCCACAGTGCAGTCTTCAATTTTTTATGCCAACACCTCTGGTTATCTTCTATTGTCCTCTTCATGATTTTGATCAGGTTCTTGTTGGACGACTCAGCCAAGCCATTACCTTGAGGATAGTAGTTTGATGATGTGCTCAAGTAAATATTATTATCCACTACCCATGCACAAATCTAAGCTCCAACAAAAGACTTTGCATTATCTGAAATAATGGTTGAAGGGACACCAAACCTGGTCACAATTCCATCAAGGAATTCCACAACTGAAGATTCTATGGCATCCTTCAATGCAACTGCCTCTATCCATCTAGTGAAGTAATTTGTAGTAGCTAAAATCCATTTGTGACCTAAATTAGAAGGAAGATTGATAGGGCCTTGAAATCTAATCCCCATTGAGCAAAAGGCTGGTCCACCTGAATTGGATGAAGGGGAAGAGCTGCAAGTCTTTCTTTGCCAGAGAAGAAGGCACATTTTTCACACTTCCTCACATACTTATGAAAATCATGAAACATAGATGACTTATAATAACCAGCCCTCATGATCTTCATTGCAGTCGTCCTTGCTGAGAAGTGGCCACCATCAGGACCATCATGAAGTTCTTTGATCATTCTTTCAACCTGGTCTGTATCAAGGCATCTTAGTAGGGCTCCATTAAAATCTTTTCTAAAGAGGACATCGTCAACTATGACATAAGGAGTTGACTGCAATTTATACTGTCTCCTTTTAGTTCTATCTAATCCTTGAGGGTATCCATTGCCTAATAAGAAATTCATCATATCATCCATCCAACTCCTTGGGTCATTATTGCTTACCTCTTGTAACTCTGTCAGTATCATAGCAGCTTCCTCATTAGGTTCCTGAAATGATAGCATCTGTTTACACAACCCCCTCCCCCTTACTAGCTTGGTAATCTAAATGTCAATATCATATTCCATCACTTTAGTAATCCAACTAGCTCTTTTCTCACTAATATCTTTGCTCAAAAGAAAATCCTTCACACTGGAATGGGGTACTAACAAATGAATCTTATTATGAGATAGGAGGTGTCTAAATTTCTTTAAAGCTCTGATGACTGCAAGGGCTTTCTTCTCTACATAGCTATATTTATCTTCATGTTCTTTAAGCCCTTCACTAAAGAAAGCTATAGGCTGCTCGTCACCTTTATCATTTCTTTGAGTCAGGATAGTAGAAATGCTTGACTTACCACCTAAGGTATAAAGAATGAAATCCTTCTCAAAATTTGGATTCATGAGAGTAGGGGCTAAGGCTATGGCTGTCTTGATCTCTTCAAAACTTTCCTTCCCTTCCTTGGTCCATGCAAAGACCATACCTTTCTTGAGCATAGCTGTAAGAGGTTTCATCATGGTAGCAAGATTAGGGATAAATCTTCTCACAAAATTTATCCTACCTAAGAAACTTTGCAGCCCTTTCTTGTGTTTAGGAAGAGGAAGAGCAAGTATTACTTTTGTTCTCTTTGGATCAATGGTTAAGCCATCCTCAGATACAATATGTCCTAATATTTTTCCTTGGTTAGTAGCAAAGACACACTTGCTTGGGTTAAGGGAAACCCCAAACTCTCTACATCTTAGAAATACCTGTCTTAGATGATCAAAATGATCTTCTACATCCTTTGAATACACAGTGATATCATCAAGGTAAACTAAGACAAACTTGTCAATCAATCTTTTGAAGGCCATCTCTGTTGCCTTCTGAAATGTAGCACCTGCATTGGTTAGGCCAAATGAAATCTTACAATAAGCATAGGTACTCCATTTGGTAGTGAATGAAATCTTGTACCTATCAAACTCTTTAACCAACACTTGATTGTAGCTAGAAAATCCATCAAGAAATGAAAATCTCTTTGAACCACTGACCCTGGACAAAATCTGCTCCATAGAAGGGAGAGGATGGTGATTTTTAAGGGAAGCTTGGTTAAGGTCCCTAAAGTCCACACACAATCTAATTTCTCCATTCTTCTTCCTAACAAGGACAAGGTTTGCTACCCATGATGAGTGCTTGATAGGGAAAATTATATTGGCCTCAATCAATTTGGATAGCTCCTTTCTCATTGTATATGAGCAATGTTAGTATGCTAATAGAAACTAAATTTAAATAAAGCTTCTACAAACTAAATTAAATTCATAAACTTAAAGATAGACTAAGATGAGCTCTCAATTGAGAATATGAGCCATTAATGGACTCTCTCAATAAGAAGCTCTCTTATTGAGTGGCTTTGTCTAAATAGATAGAATGTATGCTCAAGCTTATGCTTCAAAAAGGGCTTCAAATGGAGTTGGAATTTGGGTGTGAGTGTATGGTTTTGATGTAAAATGGCTTCTTAAAATGGCATTATGACTTTACTTCATATATTGTGTTATTTTGCAAAGGGGAAGGATCCAATTTATAGGCAAGAGGGTTGAGGGATTGAGGGCTAAGATGCAAGGATGAGAAAAAGCTCATGGAGGGCTTAGATTGCATGAGAAGAGAGCACATGGATTGTGCTTCCTTACAGCCAATCAAGGAGTGACACATGTCACATGGTGAGAGGATGGAGGAAAGGGGAAGGATGAGTCAACAAAGGAGGCTCAAGGGATAAAATCTTCATAAAGACCCTCATAATAGCTTGTAAGAGCAATAAAAGAGCTTGGAAGAGTCATTTATGGCCTAGTGGGCTTCATAAAGTTTTATGGTTGAGATATTTTGAGGGAGATGAGAGCAATTTTGACTTGGGCTTGATTAGGAGGGTTTTAAGCTTGCTTAGGATTGTGCAAATGATTAGAGGATGGATTAGGATGGTTTAGGATTAGCTTAGGGATAGGCAAGTGGATGGCATTTAATGAGGGTGGGTGAAGGAGGAGATATTTGTTAACTTTGGCTTGGGTTAGTAAGTTTTAACCCATGTTTAGGGAATGTGACAAGGTTAGGAGGGGATTAGGATTAGGTTTAAAGACATCTTCTAGAAGTGTCTAGACTTTGGATGAGGATAAAGACTTTTTAGAATAGTCTAGAATTTCTTAGGATGAGGACGAAGACTTTCTAGAAGAGTCTAGAACTTCTTAGGATGAGGATAAATTAGATTTTTAGGAAATAAATAAAGTTTTATTTATTTCAAGGGTTTGGGTTGAGGAGATATTTATTAAAACTTTTTTAATAAATATGAGGATTCATATTTAATCTTAATTAAATATTTTGAGTTGGGATTAGGGGTAGAAAATGATGGGATTAGCCTTTAATCAAAATTAAAGAAGGATTAGAAGATTTTGGAAGAGGTTAGCGGTCTTAAGGAAATTGGCCAAGTTTTGGGCAAAAAATAATTTTTTAAATTTATTTTGGGTTTTTTGGTCAATTTATTAATTAAATAATTAATAAATAAGGAAATAATGTTCAAATAAGATTTAAACATTTTTGGGAGGGATTCCTTAATTAAATATTTTTAATTAAGATAAAGGGATTTAATGGCATAAAAATAAATAAATAAATAAATAAATAAATTAATTAATAAATGATGATGTCATCAAAAAAATTTTAGGAAATAAAAATACTTTATTTTCTAAAGGTTTTTAGGTGTCTACATTTTGCCCCTCTTTGATGTGATGCCGCAAGTGGCATGGCATCAAAGATAAGAAAATAAGATGCCCAAGGCTAGAGCAGAAGAGGAGAGAATGGACTGTGAGATGCCCCCTCAAGAAGGCGGCGAGGAGAGAAAGCAAGGCTCGATGGCTTCTTGAAAAGTACAAGAATCCGAGATGAGCAAGAAGACTTAGATTGGCTTAAGAGAAGAGGTTTAGTTAGCTCAAACTCTCACTATGGGAGAATGATAAAGGGAGAATCAGAGGCACAAGAGGAAGCAAGCTTAAGTTCTCAGGGATTGCAGAGGATGAAAGAGCGGAGCGCTATAAAAGGAATCCAGGATGGGGAGATGGATGAGGGGATTAAAAAGCTGATGCAACAGGATTTCAAAGAGTCAGATTGGCAGAAGATGGGTTTTGAAGATCCCTAGGACTAGGATTGTGGATCTCGAAAGATGAGGCTTGGTGGATTGATTTGGATTGGTGGATTCCTAAGACTAAGATTGTGGATCCCTAAAGCTAAAGGTGAGGAGTGATTCAAAGAGATACTAATGCATAAGCTGGGGTAGGAGAGACAGATGTTGGATATGGATGGGGGATAATGGAGATGAAGGAAAACCATTGAAGCTTTTTGAGCGGGGGGATACTTCAAAGAGAAGTACCACCATGTAGTTGAGCACTAGATTTGGTATAGGACTGTTGGTTAATTGCCAAGGTTACCAAGAACATCAAGGCCTTTTCACCAACTGTCCAGAGGACTGACGGACTGACTCAAAACAAATACGCAAGGATTGCCCCAGCATCACACATGAATCTCGAAAGAATCAGAGTGGAACTGACACTGGGTAACCCACAAGCAGAAAAGAAAAAAAAACAAAAGACTTGATCAAGACCTTATGCCCAGATTGCCCCATTTGCAGTATACCATGATATGGAAGATCGTGGCAACTTTGAGGAGGGAACAAAAAGATTGTTTGGAAAAGATACTTCAAGACCCAAAAGGGAAGATTCCAAATCGAAAGAAAGTGAAAATCCAAAAGAGAACTATTTGCCAACGAGATGGGTAGGACAAGGTACTAATGGACCAAGATCAAACATGAGGAAAGCTATATCCTACAAGGATCTATCAGAGAGCACCTAACCTGATGGATCTAGATGAGTGATGCGTCTGGCAAGCTGAACTAAGAAGGATAACACTTTGGTGATAGGAGATCTAGTTAAAGGATGCATTGGAATAGCTAACCAAGATGTGCGATGTGTGCAAGATGCTGATCAAGGAGGAACTGACATGAAAGCTGGATAGATACAATGGTACTAAGCTAAAGAGGATGTACAAGCTGACGGACCAAGATATTTACAAGTGGGCTAATCAAGATATGGTACAAGCTAACAGACTGATGATAGGTATGATACAGATGGATAAAAAGCTCAAGATGAGAGGATAGCGGGATGACTCAATTTTGTGCAAGAGGCAAAAGCTAAGGATGAGATGATAATGAAAGATATGGATTTGAAAAGATGCATCCAATGATGATAAGAGATTTTGTGACCAAGGATAGCTAGAGGAGCAGGATGAGATGGCTGGATAGGATGGTAGATAGCTAGGATTATGATGGATATAAAGATATGATATTGGGTTTGCATGAGGATAGCCTAGAGCTAGATACCAATGACAAGGGAGGATGGACAAGACAAGATCTCCAAGGAATATAGTGCCCCCAATTAGAAGATAACATGTGGAAGGAGGTCTTATGATGGATGTGATAGGATTGAAGCTAGGATGAAAAAAGCTGAAGGGGCTAGGGAGATGGATGATAGCTGGGATGGTTGGCTGAAGCTGCAGGACATAAGTGGATGGTGTGAGATGGAAGATGGAGGGTGGAGGATAGGTGGATAGATTGGAAGATGGAGTTGGATGTCAAGAGATGACCAAAAGCATGAGGATGATAGGCTAAGCTGGGGATGGCTGGATTACGCATGACACTTGTTTGCCAAGTTTTCATCATGGTACTTGTCCAAGGCGCTTGAATTGCCAAGTTTTCACCAGTGGATGCTTTATTTTTCTTTATTTTTTTTGACTTTTTGACTTTGGACTTAGTTGGAATGATTTTGGCTTTCTTTAGCTATTTTTGGCTCATAGATGTTGGTAGGATGGATGAAAAAGGATTGGATTGAACAAGTGGAATGGTGGGTGGGAATTTGACAGATAATGGATGCAAAGACATAAGGCTTGTGGGTAAATGGATGAGGAAAATGGAAAGATCATCATTGGCACACACTTTGAGAGGTGATAAAGTAGTGGGAAAGATGGTTTTGAGCGAGGTTGAGGAGAAAATGGAGGAAGAGAAAGATAAGGACTAAAAGTAGAGTTGGAAGATGGAGGATGGGAAATTTAGGATAAGAAGCATATGGACTAAAAGTGGATTGGTGGGATGAAGGATGCTTATATGGGGATTTGGATGAAGGATGGATGGATGAGGCTTTTTGAGTAGCATGAATGGATGCCAATTGAGATTTTTCTTTAAGATGCATTTCTTTTATGAGCATCTTGGGTATCCACATGATTTTTGACTTTTTTAGCTTGGGCTTTTGTGGCCTCTTGACTTTTTCTTTGATTGGGATTAAATGTTTCTTGTTTTGAACATCTATTTTAGAAGGGACATGTTGAGACTTGGATTTTTGTGGATTTTTGGATTTAAAAAGACATACCCTCTAAAAATTCGAAAATAATCAAAAAATTAAATTTTTTTAAAAAAAATTCGTGCATTTCAATTTTTTTTCGCGCAATGTCGTCTTCGCAGATTGGCATCCACGCCTGCAAACTATCGTCTCTACCAGCTACTCTGTCATCTCTGCAGTTTGGCGTCTCTGCCTGGTTTTTTGCTGTTGGCACCGCCACTAGTCTGTTGTCTCTGCATCTTTAACTATCATCTCCACTAATCAATGTCTCTGCCAGCTACTCTGTCATCTCCACAACCTAAACTGTCGTTTCTGCTGTCGCCAACCTAAATTGTCGTCTCCGCAAATTAGTGTCTCCGTAGTTCAGCGTCTCTGCCTAATTTCCTATTTTCTGCGTTGCCAAACTGAACTATCATCTCTGCCTCTTTCTCTGTCGTCTTCGCAGATCGACATGTCCGCAGTTTGGCATCTGCGCCTGATGAACTGTCGTCTCTGCCTATCTTTGTTGCATTTCTATTTTAACATCTTTGTTTTTGCACTTTGTAGTTATTTTAACTTTTGGTGATTCCATAGAGTAGAGGTTATTTTAAGCATTTTTACGCATAGGAAAAAGAACAAAAAATGTTAAATTTTTTTTTCTTCCATAGTTAAGCTTTCATTTTGGAAAATTTTGGGTGACTAATCAATTTGCTTTTTTGTTTCATTGCAGGTTGAAACAACAAACTTAATCATGTTTTTAAAGTTTTTTGTCGAATGAACTTGAATGGTTAAACACATTTTTCTTTGAATGTATGTTGTTCAAAACACACTCTTGAATACCATCGATAAAAATCAAAATTTTTCTTGGAATGCATCACTAAAACAAACAAACTCAATCTTGAATGCAAAAAATCAACTAACCATTGCAATATCTCACACTTCAATTTTTGGTGCATTAAAAAGAACAAACAAATCTCTCTTTTGCATGCAACTTAGGCAAAGTTAATTTTTGAACACCTAAAAAATTTGTTAAGTTAAAAACAAATCAACAAAAATCAAATTTAGTAGTTTCTTCATTGGACTCACCCTCTTTAATCACCCATCAATTTAACCATTGGTTGCAATCTCAGTGCCATCTATGGGGATGGGTCCACCTAAGAGAGTGTTAAGTGTTCCATAATCAAATTCTACTTAATTCGCTTTTTGAGGGTTTTTCTTAAACTTATAATATTTTTTCAATGTCCAAAAATCTAGATTAAATCGATCACACTTCAAGTTTGGATTTTAAAATTGAACAACCAATTGACGTGGAGGGCCTCCCGGCGCGCGCTTGACAATCGAGTTTCACACATCTTTGTTTTGGGTTTAAAAAAAAAAAACACTTAATCTTGAATGCCTTAAAGAAAAGTAATCGATACTTGATGTGGAGGGCCTCCGGGCATGCGGGTTTACTTTCTTGTTGACCCTAACTCTTCTTCTTGTTCGCATTCTTCGATCGATTTTTCTTTGTTGGCGCATTTCAAAGTTGGAATTGAACATTTACATCTTAAACATGAGTGCTTGCAAAGTCTAGATCAGCACACATAAGAGTCAGTTGGAAAAGGAACAAGCATGTTTTTTAGCCCAAGGTCATCCAAGTCTTCTCTCCCCTTGTCGTCTTTCAAGGCCATCTTGGGTGCATAAGATTAGAATCCAAAACCTTGTTTCTCTTTTTAGGAGGCCTGCTTGGAGATTTCATCACCCCTTGGGACGACCTCAACTCCAGCGATCCGGTGGAGTATAAAGATTGAGAGGTGAATCCAAAGACACCTCTCTTGGAATCAAGATTTTGTCACTCGGGCTAAGCCTCAAGGAACTTTATACCTTTGAGAAGTGAAAGAGGAGAAGTGGGTTACCACTCCTCTCGGCTATGTGACATCTTTTTGGTTTCATCTATGGATTTGGGCCTCACGTACCTTGGGTATATCGAGGACTCCCTAGCTAAACCAACTGTCAGCCTTGCAGGCAACCATCTAGGATGTTAATGTGTTTGAAGTGACTAATCGAAACATTTGTAAAACATACACACTCCTTGGTGCAAGTATCACATTCTGAGAATCAAAAACTTCTATCTGGTTGTTCCTATCTATTGCTTGATTTTTTTAATTTGTTGAATGAATGTTTGCCAAACTTGGTCAATCCTAGCTTAGGGCACACTTAGCGTGGTCACTGCCTATTTCAAAAATTGAACAAGTTGAAGCAAAGCAACCAAGATCTCTCAAAGCCAAGCAGATTCAGGAATTAATGTCAGAGCAACCCAAACCCAAATAGAAGTTTCACAAAGTCAAACTCAAACCATCTCAGGCATACCAAGAACTTTCAGCCAAGAGAAAGGAACTAACACCAAGCCCTCGAATTGCCAAACTCCACAAAGTAGAGGACAAAGCTACTGACGAAGCCCTTCAAGACACCTGGTTAGATCCCACCATCCAACTTAACCAACATCCAGGAGTTAACAATGCTTATGCCTTACCAACTAGGCATGACTTCTATGATTAGACCCCCCTGTTTCTCCACATCTTCTTGCATGAGCTTCTCTTTAGAGTCATCTTTGTAGGAAAGCCAACCATATTTAGTCCTCCCCTTAAGCATTTTAGCTCATCCATCTCATTTAGAACCAAACCATCTAGCCAGCAATCCAAAAACTTCACATCCAAGCCTTCAAAATTGTTGTCACTTTGCCAAAAGTTTGCCATTCCTAACATCTTCCAAATCCACCAGCCTCACCAAGGTTATCCCTTTAACAGAGCTTTGTCTAGGGTAATCTAGCTTTGTCACTTGTTATCCCTCATCACCTTGAGCTAAAATTTTGAATCCACAAGTGGTCAATCTCGTGTTCTTCCTAAAGGATCATCAGTCTATCCTTAAGTTGACACAATCACCACCAAGCTTGCACATAGGAAAGCAGACCTTTCGTGCTTTGGCAACATATCTTTGAAGTTAGAATCCCCAACCCAATCCTCCTTAGGTTTTTTTCATGTAGCTTTGCCTCAACCTAGTGTAAGGAAACTTGGCAACAAAGAATATAATCGTTTCAACATAACCCATAATAGATCTTAAATAAATACGGAATTAAAATCCACATGCAAGAGAATAGAAAACATACCCACAAAATTGTGACACAAGATATACCCTGGGAAACCCTCATTGAGGGAAAAAACCCAGCCTCCAAAAGCATCCATCATCATGTATTATTCAGCAAAAATACCATTGCCATACAACCATGGAAGCCTTCATGGCCATAGCCACAACCGAGCAAACTATGTGAACAAGCATGAATCCACACATCCCATGCCATGCTTTCAACCTTCACAAATGCTCCCTTGGCTAACCTATCAAGCCTTGTCCCGCTCGACTCTTGCCTTTTGTCTTCTCCTTGTCACTCTCTCTATTCTATACAACAACTACCCTTGTGGCTGCTTATATAGTAGCAAGTCCCACAAAACCACCAAGTGGTATTACATAAACCATGTGCTAAAACCATGTGCTACCTAACCCACTAACCCCACATTTAATATTGGGCATTTAATTCTTTTCCCCCAATATTAAATAATTACATGAAATATTATCACAATGTTACAATACAACTCATCAAGAATATTCCATGGGAATCTTTACATGTTGCACGTCCATCATTACATAATAAAATAAAATAATAAAATAACAATATTATGCAATGTGTGCAACACCCATTATCTCAACACCTAGGAAATCATTTGCATAGAAAAGCCTTCCCCTTTTGCATCCATCAGCATTGTTGCATCTCATCCCTAGGAGCATTTTCATGGCACCTGTCACTCGCTTAGCCAAGAAGAAGGAAATAATGGAGCCCTATCATTTGGATCAAACAACATCGCTCCCCTTGAGCAGTCAACCATCCTTCAGCCCAGAGAACACCATACCATCACCTACTGACATTGAAGCTTTCATGAACCAACCAAAAAATGCAGTATTGGTGAACGCCATTATAGACCAAAACAAGAAAACAATCATGGCTAACTTTTGAAGGGACAACATTGGAGCCTTCGACTTTGGAAGACCTCCTCCCCTATCAGAGCCATCTCACCCATTGTTTGGACAACTCCCACCACCCATAGGCTCTTATGATTCCAATTATCCTCAATATGTGCCAAAAGAAGAGCCTCAACCCACCCCATATGATCCAACGGACCCAAACATACCAGCCTCCACTCAAGTTGAAATCTCCCTTCCACAAGCCAATCCAGCCACCACCACTCTAGCATTGGTCCATACCACTCCATCCCAAACCACCTTTGCCCAAAACACCTCACTATTCACTCCCTTCACTATTGCTGCTGCTGCTCTCTAACCTAGCCTTGCAAATCCACCCATCTCCCAAATCAGTGCTAGTATCTTTGGCCAACCTCAGCAATACACAACCGAGATGCCACCCATGGGGCCAAGTAATCAACCCTTCATCACCCCCAGCTTGTTTACCTCAACTCAGAAACCCATTCCATCATTTCCACTAGGTCCTTGGAGCTCAGTGCCATCAACCACAAATCCACAAGCTACTACCCTCACTCCACAAAGCTATCAAACCCCACAAGCTACTACCAATGTTTTGCCCAGTTCTCAAGTGACCCAAGCTCTTGCCACCACTCTACCAAGCTTTCAAATCCAACCACCAAGCTATCAAACCCCATCAGTTCCATTTCCAAGCTTTCAATTTCCACCACCTTCACCACCAACTAATCCATTACCTCCTATTACCAACTATTTTTCTATGCCATTTCTAGGAGGAAATCCACCACCACCAACCACCAATTACTTGGCCTCTTTTGCCATGCAGACACCTTCCCAAATGGGGGCACAACTCACATATATTGGTCAAACTCCTCAAATCCAAAGACAAGTTCCACAAGCTCCCCAATCCTTTCCCCAAGCTTCACAACCATCTTATACCTTACCTCCACAAATCAATCCATTTATCCCACAACCAGCTTATGTTCCTCAATCCCAACCTCAAATCCAATATCAGCAGCAAGCCTCGCAACACATGCAGCAATATGTGCCACCTCCACCTCAGCAACTCATCATCCACCATTCAATTTCCTAAGCCATGTACAATCCCTAACAGTCCATACCTCAAAGCCATCCATATTCCATTGCCCCATCTAGCACATACCTACCTTAGGGCACTCCTACATTGGGGGCACCTTAGCCATCACCCATTAATTCAGAATGGGAAGCCATGAAAACGGCTTTGAAGAACATCCAAGAGGGAAATGATCCAAAAACCTTCAAGTTTGAGAATGTGTGTCCTTACCATTTGATAGAGCCATTACCATGACACCATTTCCCAAGCATTTTGAGACACCCAAGTTTGACAAATTCAGAGGAAAAGGAGACCCTGCCACACATATCAAAGAATTTTACATGCATTGCCAAGAAGTGGCATACGATGACATCTTCCTCTTGCATCTCTTTCCCAAAAGCTTGGCCGAACCAGATCTTGAATGGTTTTATAGAATTGCCTATGGCACAATTAAAAATTTTGCCGAATTGTTTGAGGCATTTGTAGCCCAATATGCCCATCTTATTGAAATAGAGCTATCAGTAGTTGATCTTGTCCACACTAAGCAAAAAGGTGGAGAAAGCCTTCCTGAATATCTGCAAAGATGGAAAACCCTTACCACCCGCATATCTTGCACCTTACCAGAGCGCCATTTGGTGAAAATGTTTATTGATAATGCCCATCCTAGCTTGGATCATCACATGACCATGAACTATTTGCAAACCTACAAAGATATCAAAGAGAAAGGAATGATCCTTGAGCAAGGACTCATTAAAGATGTTGTGGTCAAGATTTACAAGGAAGCCAACCAAAATCAATCACATTCCAATGACAAGTCTAGGTATTGGAACAAAAACAAGCATGTTGCAACAGATGGCGTCACTGACACCATACATGTGAATATTGTTGGTCCTTCTCAAAACCAGTCCAACCCACCATATCAATCAAACAATCAACAAGCTATCAACTACCAACAGCAGAATAACCAAAGCTATCAAAACCACAATCCAAGACCCAACTTTCAAGGGTCTAGCAATCAAGCTAATGCCATCAATGTAGCTGCAGGATAAAAGCCCAGATTCTAACCTGCACCTAGAAATTATACACCCCTCGGTGAAACTTTGGATGTCATTTTTGAGAAATTAGTCAAGCAAACCCTTATCAAATTTCCTCCTACCCAGAAAATTGACCCAAGCCAATCCAAAGCTACATGGTACAAAGATAATGAGTACTACAAATTTCATAGGGTAAAAGGTCACACCACCCTCAGATGCATGAAACTGAAAGATTATGTGCAAGACCTCATTGATCGGAAAGAAATCACCGTTGGTGCACAAACCTCTCCCAATGCAGGCTTATAGATCTATCAAAATGCTTTTCCTCCTCACAACAACCAAAATCCTGGAAAAGCACCTATCCAAACCAACAACAACAACACCAACAACTGCCAGCCAAACCAACAGCATGGGAAGAACAATGACCACACTTCATCCTACATAAACTATGGTAGCCTCATAGGTTGTATATCTGAGAAAGGGCCTTCTATCAATGTTATTAATATCCAAGGACCAAACAATGAGTGTGCAGTCAGCACTTGAAGAGCGCAATTTAACATCATAGGCCCACCAGTTTCACCAGAACCATCAACTCCATCAAAAAGCTAGTACAATATCTTGGAACACCTTGGGAACATGCTAGCCCAAATCTTCATTTTAGACCTTCTTCGCACCAGTCCTGTGTACAAGAAAATCCTTGATAGTGCTCTTATAGAATCTCGTGTCCCTTCAGATATCAATGCTACTGATTTTTGTAATCTTGTTGGACACCTATCCTCCTCATGTGCCCTATCTTTCAAACCCACCAACATACCTGTGGTCGAGCCAGATCACACCCTTCCGCTTCGCATAGCCATCATGGTATCCAATTTTTTTTTGAAAAGAGTAATGATAGATAATGACTCAACCTTGAATATTTGCACCCTAAAATTCATAAAACAAGTTGGGTATACTAAGGCAGATATCATCAGTGAGGTTATCACCATCAAAGCTTATGACAACTTGGAAAGAACCACAGAAGGAACTATTTTGCTGACAATCAAGGTTGGGCCAGTCATCCAAGAAACACTCTGCCATGTTATTGATCTAAACCTACCATTTAACATCCTCCTCGGTCGCCCATGGATTCATGCCATGAAAGCCGTTCCATCCACTTACCATCAGTGCGTCAAATTTTTGCATTAGGGCATTGAGGTAACCATCCGTGCCGATCCAGAACCCTTTGCTTACTGCAATGCAGTTGAAGCTTCATATACAAACCATTGCCCTAGAATTGATATCGGTACAGCCATCGCCAGCTCATCCCACACTTGTAATGGCCCAAAAACCATCCTTGCCTCCACCCTGTCTACTGTGAAGATCAATAATAAAGGCTGTGGAGAGTATAGTCTGTCAAATGCATTTGCTGTCGGGGCACTCCCACTTGATCCACACGCCCATGGACGATCGACATATCACAAAGCTAAGGAGATTCCACCTCCTCGATACAAATAGTTTGGCCCAACAACCTTTGTATCCTCAAAAATCCCTCTTCATAAGGAGCTCACTCCAGATATCAACAATTGGTTACATAAAGATGCACCTCAAAGAAATCAAGCACGCCTTAATCACTTCAGCCAGAAGTATCCCCAAGAACATAAGCTCATCACTGACAAATGGAACTATCAAGGTGGTGGTCTAGGACCAGAAGAAAGAGGCATGCAGTGCCCCATCGATGCACACAAGTGGGAATCGAAGTCAAGTCTTGGCTTTGGCATACCCACAACTGGGGGCACCAATACGGATGGTCATGCTTTTTTGAACATTCACCGTGACCTTGTCCAAATTGAAGACATTCCCAAGGAAGTTGAAAAGAGAGCCTACAACGATATCCAAGACCAAATCTCCCTCTTAGGCTCTGTTCTCCAAGAACTATCCATCCACCTCATTGACCTACCACTTGCCCATCCACAACTCATAGATTGGGACCAACCGAGCCTCATACACATTGATGAGTTCACATCAGAGGAAGCGCTTTTGAGATTCATGGGAGCTGAAACTCCTCATAAGCAAACAAAGCCAAATTTTGCCTTTATCTACAAGCTAGAACCCAAGGGGTATTTTGGAGAAAATCCTCAACCTAGTTCCGATACACCCAAAACTAAAACTAAGGTGAATCCAAGACTAGCTAAGGCAGTGAAGAGAACCCCTCAGCAAGAAAATTTAGAGCCACAAGCAGAACATGAGAATTTAGCATTGCCTCCTCAAGATAATTGACCAGAGGTGTCTTCTATTCTAATTGAGGATACTAGAGAAGTCAACATTGGTTCTTAAGAGGTCCCCAGACTTGTTCACATTGATGCATCCCTATCACAAGACCAAGCTGACCTCCTCTTTGACATTTTAAGAGAGAACATTGGCCGATTTGAATGGTCATATCAGGACATGCTAGGACTTGATCCAAAGCTTGTAGTCGATCCAAAGATCAAGCCCGTCAGACAACAGCTTAGAGAAATGCACCCCAAGGTGGCATTACTGGTCAAAGCTAAATTAGAAAGAATGTTAGTTGCGAAGGTTATCTGACCTATTGACTACTCAGAGTGGATCTCCAACATTGTCCCTGTCACTAAACCTTTCAGTGACATCAGAATCTGCACTGATTTCAGAGATCTTAACAAAGCTTGTCCAAAAGATGATTTTCCCTTACCCAACATAGATATGATTGTAGATCTTAGAGCTGGACATGAAATTTTGTCCCTCATTGATGGATTTTTGGGGTATAATCAAATCAAGATTGCAGAAGAGGATCAGCATAAGACAACATTCACTACCCCTTGGGGAACCTTTTGCTACAACATGATGCCTTTTGGCCTAAAGAATGCTGGGGCTACCTATCAAAGAGCTATGACAGCCATTTTTCATGATCTCATCCATAGCATTTTGGAGGATTATGTGGATGATATCTTGGTCAAATCTCATACCTTCATGGATCATATTGCTGACCTGGAGAAAGTTTTTGATAGGTTAGCCAAATATCATCTCATGCTGAATCCCAAGAAGTGTGTCTTTGGGGTCACATCTGGCAAGCTTCTAGGCTTTATAGTGTCTAAACGAGGTATAGAGATCGACCCCAAGAAGGTCAAGGCTATCTTAGACATGCCTCCTCCCCAGACACTGTGACAACTTTTCTCTCTTCAAGGAAAGCTTCAATCTGTTTGACGCTTCTTCATCTCCTAGCTTGCAGATAAGTGTACACCATTTTCACATTTACTAAAGAAGGATGAGAACTTCAAGTGGGATCCTTTATGTCAGCGCAACTTCGATCAGCTCAAGAAATATCTCACTAATCCCCCTATCTTAGTTCCACCAGTTACTAGTCGTCCCTTGATTTTGTACATATTAGCAACGCCTACTACTCTAGGGGCACTTCTAGCATAGCTCGATGACTACGACAGAGAAAGAGCCATCTACTACATCAGTAGAACCCTAGTTGGTTATGAACTCAATTACACTCCTACGAAAAAAGCTTGTTTGGTAGTTGTTTTCTCAACTCAAAAGCTTCGCCACTACATGCTAAGTCATACCATCCAACTAGTCTCCAAGATTGACCCTCTCAAGTATATGCTCTCCAGAACAACACTTATAGGCCGTTTGGCCAAATGGGTTATGTTCCTTAGCGAATTTGACATCCAATATGTGGATAAAAAGGCAATCAAAGGGCAAGCTATAGCAGATCACCTAGCTGATGCACCTCTAATAGATGCTTATCCTTTGATCACAAAATTTCTAGATGAGCATATCTGTCTAATTGAAGAACAACCCCCATGGAAACTTTATTTTGATGGCTCATACACATCTCATGGATCAGGGGCAAGAATATTGTTAGTCACACCTTAAGGATATTACATTCCAAAAGCCTTCAAGCTACAATTCCCTAGCACCAACAATATAGCTGAATATGAGGCCCTCATAGCAGGATTAAAGATAGCTGCAGAATGGAACATTTTTGAGTTACAAATCTTTGGCAATTCTCAACTCATCATCAAGCAAGCCCTAAAAGAATATCAAACCAAAGATGAAAAGCTATTACCCTACAAAGAGCTAGTTGATCAACTTACCCAACATTTTACAAGGCTTTAGTTTACACAAGTGCCTCGAATACAGAACAAAGCAGTAGATGCTATGGCTACCATCGGCTCGCTCTTGGAAATTCTCCAAGTAGCTACATAGTATGAATTTTTAGTCGAGCAACTCCTCACACCCGCCTATGTGAATGAGGATTCAAATTGTGTTTGTATCTTGGTTGGTCCCCAATCCCCTTGGTGATAGAGGGCCACACCACTCTAACAACTCACAACCAAGAATGCAACAATATAGAGACCAAGAAAAAAATGCTTCACAAATAATTTTATTATAATTGAAAAATCCTTACAACACCCACAAGATGATATGACTTCTTCAACATAAGAGAAATCCTAAATAAGAGTCTTCACACCTTCTAGCTTCTACTTCCCAAACTTCTCCTTGAGCTTCCACTCCTCAAGCTACTCCTTGAGCTTCTATTTCTTGAACTTGATTACAAATGATAATAGGCCTTTCTTAAATAGGCACTTCTAACCCAAGACATTACAAACACAGCCAATGTGGGATAAAAGGTAAATACAACTACCTTTAAATAAATATTAAATTTCCACCCAAATACAACTAAGCACCCAACAAATATTAAATACATGATTTAAGGAACTTTCCACAAACTTCTAAAATGCCACCTACACACCTCGATTAATGGAATGACAACTATTATTATTATTTTCTATTTATGCCACCCATGCACCTTGAAAATAGAAATTCCTCTTTTCTCGACTTTTCCTATTTTCAATTTTTTAAATTATTTTCTTTCTATTTTTGTCACTTTCTCTCTCCTCCACAATTTTTTTTTTTTTTTTCAAATTTTTTTTTCAACTTTTTTTTTTTTTTTTGCTTCACAATAATTTTCCCATGCAAGATGCTCCTGCATCACTTGGTACCATGAGATTCACGCTTACCTTAACGATGGTATCATATCCCCTCACCTCACACATACCCAACGCCAGAATCTCATCCAAAAATCATCCTACTATGTTATCATAGCCAATACCCTATATCGTCGGGGTTATCACGATACTCTCTCTCGATGTTTAGACCAAAACGAGGCCGTGATGGTGTTAAAAGAAGTACACTCTGGACTTTGCGGTGCCCACACGAGTGGTATCGTCCTAGTGTGAAAAATCCTTAGAACAGGCTACTATTGGCCTACCATTGAAGAAGACTCCTGTGACTTTTTCAGAAAGTGTCTCCCATGTCAGCAACACACAAATCTTGTGCACGCTCCAACACAAGATCTACAGCCTATTGCACCACCTTGGCCTTTTGCTTGTTGGGGCCTTGATCTAGTTGGAACTATCACCCCTCTCTCATCTAATGGACATAAATGGATAATAACGGCTACAAACTATTTCACTAAATGGGTGGAAGCAGTCCCCCTAGTCTCAGCTACAGGAGTTCAGGTCTCCAAGTTCATCTTGTACCACATTGTTTTTCACTTCGTCATCCCATCCACCATCTTCACCGACCATAGAGGTAACTTTGAAAATCTCAACATGGAAGAATTATGCACTTCCCTCTGCATCCATCACCACTTTTCTAGCCCATATTTCCCACAAGGTAACGGCCAGGCGGAGGCAACTAACAAAACCCTCCTCAAAATCCTAAAGAAAGTTGTCAATGATTCCGGCCGCGATTGGCACCTACAAATAAATCCAACCCTATGGCCCTATCGAACCTCCTTCCTTACATCCATAGGCACAAATCCATACTCCTTATTCTATGGTGCTGAAGCAGTACTACCCATAGAGGTTGAACTTCCCGCCTTGCGCATATCTTTGCAGGGGCAAATATCATATGAAGAGTGTAGAGTAGCTCGGCTCACTGAACTAGATCTCTTAGACGAGAAGCGACAACAAGCCTATGATCATCTCATAGTTTATCAAACTCATCTCAAAAGGAATTTCAACAAGAAGGTGCTTCCACGACACTTTTAGCCAGGTGACATGGTCCTCAAAGAAAACATGAAAGTCCAAGCAGATTGAGAAAAGAAAGGTAAGTTTGAACCTACATGGCTTGGTCCTTATGTTGTCACTGCCTCCTTTGGCTCTGGAGCCTATCAACTATCTACACCAGAAGGAGTACTCTTGAATGATCCTACTAACATCATTCATCTCAAGAAGTTCTATGCTTAAAGATCCTTGGTATATCCAGCTTTTGAAAAAGACAAAAAAAAAAAAAAAATAGTAAAAAGAAATAAGCGTCCAATGGTAAAAACTTGGCAATTCAAGCACCTTGGATAGGTACCTTGGTGAAAACCTGGTAATTCAGGGGCCTTGTGTACTAAGACTAATCCATTATCTATCACTATCCTATCCCTCATCCATTCATCTACCATCCCATAAAACACCTTCTTGTTCCCTTGGTGTTCCAACCAAATATCCAAAATCTAATGGAGCTTGTAAATATCTCCAATACAGCTTGTAAATCTTGTACCTTAGCTTGTAAATCTTGTACCAAAGCTTGTATTATACCTTGTAAATCTTCTACCATACCTTGTATATCTGAATCTTATCCAAAGCTTGTACCATATTCCAGCTTGTATTATATACCAAAGCTTGTATCCTAGTTTGTATCCTATCACATGCACACAAAGAATCCCATTTTCACTTAAGCTTTTCGCAAACCATCTACCTATCTGCCTATCAACTATTGCAAACATCCCACCCTTCACAAACATTTCCATCTCACAAAATCAAAACATGAACAACCTTGTACATTTGTAACATATCTTGGTCTACCGGCTTGTACATTCTCTTTAGCTTAGTACCATTGTATCTATCCAACGTTTGTGTTAGTTTGTCTTTGATCAGCATCTTGCACACATCACACATCTTGGTTAGCTATTCCAATGCATCCTTTAGCTAGATCTCTTGTCACCAAAGTGTTATCCTTCTTAGTTCAGCTTGCTAGATGCATCATTCAAATCCATCAGCTTAGGTGCTCTCCGATAGATCCTTGTAGGATATAGCTTTCCTCATGTCTGATCTTGGTCTATTAGTACCTCGTCCTACCCATCTCGTTGGAAAATGATTCTCTTTTGAATTTTCACTTTCTTTTGATTTGGAATCTTCCCTTTTGGGTCTTGAAATATCTTTTCCAAGCAATCCTTTTTGTTCCCTCCTCAAAGTTGCCACGATCTTCCATATCATGGTATGCTGCGAATGGGGCAATCTAGGCATAAGGTCTTGATCAGGTCTTTTGTTTGTTTTTCTTTTCTATTTGTGGGTTACCCAGTATCGGTTCCACTCTGATTCTTCTGAGATTCATGTGTGATGCTGGGGCAATCTTTGTGTGTTTGTTTTGAGTCAATTCGTTAGTCCTCTGGATAGTTGGTGAAAAGGCCTTGATGTTCTTGGTAACCTTGGCAATTAACCAATAGTCCTATAGCAAATCTAGTGCTCAATTACATGGTGGTACTTCTCTTTGAACTATCCCCCTGCTCAAAAAACTTCAATGGTTTCCCTTCATCTCCATTATCCCCCATCCATATCCAACATCCGTCTCTCCTACCCCAGCTTATGCATCCGTATCTCTTTGAATCAATCTTCACTTTTAGCTTTAAGGATCCACAATCCTAGTCTTAGGGATCCACCAATCTAATCAATCCACCAAGCCTCATCTTTCGAGATCCACAATCCTAGTCCTAGGGATCTCCAAAACCCATCTTCCGCCAATCTGACTCTTTGAAATCCTGTTGCATCAACTTTATAATCCCCTCATCCATCTCCCTATCCTAGATTCCTTTTATAGCGCTTTGCTCCTTCATCCTCCCCCCAATCCTAAAAGTCTTAAGCTTATTTACTCTTGTGCCTCTGATTTTACCATTTATCATTCTCCTGTAGTGAGAGTTTGAGCTAATTTAGCCTCTTCTCTTAAGCCACTCTTCATCCTCCCATCCCAGATTCTTGTATTTTTCAAGAAGCCGTCAAGCCTCATTTTCTCTCCCCGTCGCCTTCTTGAGGGGGCATCTCTATGTCTAGTATCTCTTCTTCTTATCTGAGACTGGGGCAACCTTGTTGCTAAAACATCTTCCTCGTGTCTTCTTCATTCGAACTTCTTTGAAATAGTGTTGTCTCAACACTATGTCAAAGAGGGGAAAAATGTAGACACCTAAATTTGATTACATTGCTTTGGTAATTCTATTTAGTTATCTCTAAAGGCATCATTAATTAAATTCTTATTTAATTAATCCTTTGCCATCCCCTAGGTGATTAATTTAATTAATTATCTATAGTCGTATTGATAAATCAAATAACCTATTATTTATCAATTAATCCTATTCTTCTATCTAATTCCAAAATCCTCATTTATTAAATAAATCTATTTGATAAATAAAGCCCTCAAATCTAATAACCCCTAAACTATCCTAAAACCCCCTTTTTTAGCCTAATCCACCCCATCCACCCATACTAACCAAGCCTAGCCACTAACTCACCCACCCTCATTGACTGCCATCCACTTGCATATCTCTAACAAGCCTAATCTAATCCTAAATCAATCCTAATCCCCTCCCCCCCTAACCTTGTCACATTCCCTAAGTAAGCTTAAGACTTTCCTAAGCCAAGCAAAGTCAACAATCTCAACTCCCTCCAAAATATCCCAACCACTAAGCTTTGAATGCTCTTACAAAGGCCATAAAGACTCTTACAAGCCCATTCATTGATCTTACAAGCCATTATGAAGGGTCTTTATGAAGATATTATCCCTTGAGCCTCCTTTGTTGACTCATCCATCCCCTTGCCTCCATCCACTCACCCTGTGACATGTGTCACTCTCTGATTGGTGCTAAACAAGCACAATCTATGTGCTCCCCTTTGAGTGCATCCTCGCCCTCTTTAAGCTTTCATCTCTCCTTGCATCTTAACCCTCCATCCCTCAAGCCCTTAGCCTATAAATTGAATCCCCTCCCAAGCCATTTCATCACAACCTTTAAGCCAAAATTATAATGCTAGTTTGAGAACCAAAAGCCATCAACCATACCCTTATAATGCCAAATTGAGAGCTCACAAAGCTACCAATTTGCCATTTACTCATCCCCACCATTGAAGCATAGAGCAAGTTTGAGCATACATACCAATCCTTTACTTAGACTCATCCCTAAATCAAGTGACCATTCTCATTGGGAGAGCCATTCTATGGCTCATATTCTCATTTGAGGGTTTCACTTTGTCTCTCATATATGTTATGTTTTTTTATGTTAGTTAATACTTTTGTTTTTGAATAGATTAGTATTACTTGCTAACATATTTCTCATATACAGTACTAGGCTTGTGGCACTTTCCATGCTGAGTGTCTAATCCTTTGGTTCAATTCTTTTCGATTCTTGCTACAACAACCTCTTTTGCATAGGTATAGTAGCAATAGGATCCCACATAGAGATATTCACATTTGTCTTCTTCATTTGCTCTACCACATTGAATGGCATAGCAGGTGCTTTGGTAGAAGCTTTGGGAGCTGCAATTGTATAAGGTTGAGATGGAATAACTTGAGGATCACTTGCATCCTTTTTGCCATGATTTTGCCTTTGTTGCTAAAAGGCACTTGATTGATTATTTGCTGCTTGCTCATGAGATATTGCATTTGAAGTTGAGGCCTATTTGGGAGGAGGGATAGCATCTTCCATAGCTCTTCTTTTGCTTCTAGTGTTATGAGCAATCTAATCCTAGTTTACATTACAATGCTCTTCCATTTGATGATTCATAAAAAAGCAATCACCCTATCTTTGCATATCCAAGGCATCTTTAAATTGGTCCTCCTTGTATGATTATTTTATTGCAGGCTCTTGGACTATCAAAGCCATAAAAGATTCAGCCTTCTGACACATACAATAGGCATAGGAGTAGTTATAGGAGGGACACAAATCTTGATCTTGAGCCATGTTGTTTTGAGGGACTATGGCCCTACTTTGGTTTACATTTGAGGTTGAAGCATGGCCACCCTTCCTACTCTAATCAAAAGAATTGTTCCAATGATTAGGATTTGGGGGCCTACCACTGCTTGAAGTTTGATATTGCAATTGATGAGGCTTACTACCTTGAGCTTGCTATCTTTCAAAAGTCATGACCTTGTTGCTTATTTTTTTCATCATAGAGGAGTTATCCTCCAACTTCTTCCCATAATCTTGCAATCTTTTCTCTAGATTCTTTTCTCTTTTATCCATGTTCTGCATCAGAGATTGCATCATCTCTTTGATTTCATCTATCCCATTTAAGGATGTGGAAGCTTGAGGGATTGGGACAAGGGCTTGTGATGTAGAAGTTGTGGGAAGGGGAGCCATTGCTAGTTGATGATTTGGAACATCAGGGAAGATAGGTATAGGAGGCTTTGGAGCTAGCTTACCTCCTTGTATTAGGATGTTGTCTGATTTTATTGCTATGTCATAAGCATTAGGCAAGGTATCTCCTCCCATAGTTTGGATTGTAGTGGCAATATCACTGTTAAAAGCTCTAAGGTAATGCAAGAAGGTATTACCAGGGGTAGGCTTCACTAAAGTAGGTATTCTATCCCATGTCTTTTGAAATCTATAATTAAAATCAGTCATACATTCATTGGGGGCTCTTTTTATAGTAGTCAACTGTTCTAAAAGTGACAAATAGTCACTTTTATCCTCAAAATGTTTGCACAATCCTGCTCCTAATCCATCCCAATCTGTTATAGAACCATGAGCTAAACCTCTATACCACTGTAGTGCTTTCCCTTTCAAGGATAAGGCTAGGAGCCTAACTACAACATCATCCTCTGTAATACCATGGATATTGCAGACATTTACAACCTCTTGAATGTGTTTTGAGAGAGAGATAGAAGTTTCACCAGTAAACTCTGGTATACTTTTGAGGGCAACTACTGGTATGTCATGTCTTTGGGCTAATAAGAGAGGGCTCCCACCATTAAAGGTGGCGAAAGTATGAGCCCTAGGAAACACCATATAGACAAGTGATCTATTGATATGTATTGATGGCAGTCTAGGTTGAGATCTAACAGTAGGAGGAGTAGAGATAGATCTTGTAGGTGTACTTATTACTATTGCAATCCTAACTAGTGATAGAGATATTCTAGTCTTCCTTCTTCTACAGTTTGAAAATGAAAGCTCTTGATACTGAAATTTACCTCGAGAAGATGCCCTTGTTTCAGCTCTGGGCATGAATCACTGCAACTTTGGTTTGGAACCAGATATGTATTTGAAGCTCAGAGTCACCAAGTACTTTGAAGAATGAGCCTCTTGAAGGCTTAAACATCGAAGCTAGTACTATATCCTCGGTATTGATCTTGAATTCTTCCCTTTTGACACCAGTAGGCTTGAAATTTTTTGAAAGGTTGTCCCACCGGGCGTGCCAAAAACTGTTGTCACTTAGGTTTGCACCCTTGTCCAAAGCCAATGCATGAGGACAACCTAGTGAAACATGGAAACAACCTCCAAGCTGTGGGACTTGAACTGTAAGGTTGAGTCTCCGGAGAAGGCTGACTTCCTCTTACTATCAGGATGCACCTAACTACTCTTGGAGAGGAAAAGTGAGAAGAAGAGCATGAAAGAAAATCTACCTAATCTAATCTAAAGAGGTAATGTACCAAAATAGAGTGTTCAGACCAAACTCTGCCCATATATGCACTATTGAACCAGAATGAAACTAAGGATATACACATTCAGACTTGCTTTAATCTAATAATCACATGCAGATCAGAAGACCAAGATGAATGACACAAGGAAAGAGAGATTCGCTTATATTATCATTCATAGGCCAAGGAGATACAGTCATGCAGATCATAGATCTCTACAAAACACTAGTAAGAGGCAAAGAGTTCTTGTACTTTCATACCAATGGCTGAAGGAGATAAGACGAAAAATCTCGTAGTTCAGAGGCACAAGGGAATTTACACTGAGAATCTGCAGAGCAGTAATAGAGAAAACAAAGAAAGGTCGACCCTACAAAAATCATAAAAATTTTCCTTTATAGCTCAGGCATAACTGGGGTGTCCTCCAACTGTAATTACTTCACAACAACCTACCATTAAGTCCTACAGAGAACAATCATGGAGAAAATCTGATCTGGATATGGATCCAGATGCAATGATATTTGATCTTATGTGTCAAATAATGCCTTGAGAGGATGAAAACGATGCCATAACTGTGCTCTGACCAAGTAGATAGGTTGGATCGGGGGTAGAGTGTCCCTTTTTGTTTTGTATTTACTCCAGGGTGGTTATAATCGATAATAAGATCGAATTATGCAGAAAACCTTGGTATCCCCTGTTCCCAGTTCACGAACCAGCACGGTCAGTAGGTCAACATAACCCTGGCACTGAAATGAGCCACGTGGACCGATGATCTTTTTTCTTTATGCCACCTTGCAGGTTTCCTCGAATTTGACCAGATATTCAAACTAACCGTGCCACCTTGCAAACCCTAACCGCGATAGTCACATTAACTGTCGGCCACTAACTGTTACTGCCTCCCCCTGACCCATAGGGACACGTGTCACCGAGGTGCTATGCCGCTATGCATATCCTCCAAGCACTTTCCCATAGCGAGATAGCACCCACCGTGGATCCAAACTGATCTAACGATCATGAAGACTCGCCATATTACTATGCTTGCCTCCTCAAAATTTTGGGCCCATGAAACACTTGGCAACCACCTGGCACGACCTGGCATCTTCATCTTGGTGAGACCTGGCCCTACCGATCCATGTGGTGCAATGGCACTATGTCACTATGGGTAAAATCCTCGTAGCTTTTCATAGTGAGATAGCACCTACCGTCGATTTCCTTAGATCTGACGATTGTGAAGACTCGTCGTATTACTGTGCTTTGCCTTTAAACTTTTGGGCCCACGAAACACTTGGAAACCACCTGGCACTTAACTTTCCCTGAACTGGTACCATCCCTATGATTTCAAAACACTCAGCCCCACCCTGCTACATGTCATTGAGGCACTATGTCACTATGGGTAACATCCTTGCATCTTTCCATAGCGAGATAGCGCCCACCGTTGATCTAGACTAATTCGAGGGTGAGGAAATCTTCGTGCATTTGAAAGGGGCATGGGTCCAAGCTACTGCTGACATCAAAAGATCTGCACAGCTGGAAATGAATCAAAATCCTCCTTCGATTACAGTCATTTCCTCACATTGCCTGAGGTCCCACCATGTTCTTTTACCGGTCGGGCATTATGTCGCTAACGACGAGAAGAACAAAATTCCTGATAGCGCCATGACACCCTCCGGTGTTGTCGCTTTGTCGTCCTCACGATAACCTCGGTCTTACAAATTGCGGACCCACCCGCCATGTGGCGAGAAGGTGCTATGTTGCTATGGCAAAGGACTGTGCGACTTCCCATAGCGAGATAGCGCCAACCATAGATATCTTTTGATCCGACGATGGGGGACTTGCGGGCTTACAGAATTATACCTAGGAAATAAGGAATATCATAAGGTTCAATCATTTAATTTTTTCGATATTCCTAGGGATGTTTAAAATAATATTGAATCAGGAAGTGACCGTTGGGCGGGCTGTATTTAAAATTCAAATATTTGGTGGGGGGCACAATATGTAACAGTAATGGTTTAGTGAATATATCTATAATTTGTTCTTTAGTATTTACATATTCCAATCTTACCTCTTTATCTTGTACCAATTTTCTCAAAAAATGATATTTTATAGCAATGTGTTTTGTTTTGGTATGAATCACAAGATTCTTTGATATGTTAATTTCACTGGTATTATCATTGAAGATAACCACTGGATCCTTGATTTCTATCTTCATACCTACCAATAGTTGCTTGAACCAAACAATATTTGAGCAATTAACTATTGCTACCACATACTTTGCCTTTGTTGTGGACTGAGAAATACAATTATGTTTCTTGCTTGTCCAAGACACTAGTCTTTTACCAAGAAAGAATGCTCCACCACTGGTACTCTTTCTATCATCAAGACTTCTTGCCCAATAAACATCTGTGAATGCTTCCAAATCCAAATTGCCTCTTTTTCTATACCATAATCCATAGTCTTTAGTACCTTTCAGATATCTCATGATTCTCTTGATTTCCATCATGTGATTTTCTTTAGGATTTTTTAAGAATCCTGCCACCATACCAATTGCTAATGCAATATCAAGCCTTGTGTGCACTAGATACTGCAATTTTTTGATCATTGATTTGAATGTGATCTGATCTACCTACTTGGAATCATCATTTTTGGAAAGCTTATGCCCAATAGCCATAGGAGTTCCAACTGGTCTTGAATCTTCCATTCCAAACTTCTTTAGTATCTCCTTGATGTATTTAGATTGAGCAATGTAGATACCATCTTTCTTTTGTTGGATCTGCAATCCAACAAAGAATTTTATCTCTCCAAACATAGACATCTCAAATTATTTACTCATTTCTTCTAAGAATGCTTTGCATAAGTTGTCATTTCCTTAAAATAAAGTGTCATCCACAAATATTTCTACCAACATAATCTTCTTGTCTAGTCCTTCTTAGATATACAGACTGTTGTTATCATTTGTTTTTTGAAAACCAATCTTTGTCAAGTAGTTATGAAGTCTTTCATACCAAGCTCTAAGATCTTGCTTGAGACTATATAATGCTTTGTATAATTTGCAGACCATATTTCTTTTGCTAGGAGCTACAAAACCTTCACGTTGCTCTATGTAGACTTCATCAAGAATTTCATTCAAGAATGCATATTTTACATCATTTTGATAAACTTTAACCTCTTTATACTGCATATGCAACTAGTAAAGTTCTAACACCTTCCAATCTTGCAACAGGAGCCAAAAGTTTCACCATAATCAATACCTTCTTGAGAATAACCTTTATAAACTAACCTTGCTTTGTTTCTTGAAACTTCTTAATCTTCACTTAGCTTATTTCTAAAAACCCACTTTGTGCCAATTACATTTTTATCCTTGGGTCTTGGAACAAGAGTCCAAGTCTTATTTTTCTTTATCTGTTATATTTGTTCATTTATGTCTTCAATCCAAATTTCATTATTTAAAGCATATTTAACATTTCTAGGTTCAAGTTTAGCAAGAAAACATGTACCTTTCAATTTGTTTCTTGTCATTGTTCCATCTGACTTGTCTCCAATGATCTAATCAGGTGCATGATGCTTTCAGACATATCTTGCTAACACAGGTTCTTTGTATTTGGAGTTTGTTCTACTAATCTCTTCGTCATCTTCTATATTAAGCTTAGATCCCATTGTTTCTGACTTGGGTCCATTAGACTTAGTTTACTCTTGCAATAGCTCGGTAGCTTCTAACTGCAACTTAGGTCCTTCAAATTGTGACTCAGCTTACACTGGTTGCAACTCGATAGCTTTTAGAGATTTTGGGGACTTGAGAGGTGAAGCTTTCTAAATTCTAGATAGATTTGGCAATGTATCAGGTTCATAATACTCAAACCTTGTGTAATTCTCAGTTTCTTTATTACTTTCCTCTTCACTCTTTTCTACAAACTCATCAATTCTCACATGTGCACTTTCTATGATTTTATGAGTAGACAATTCAAACATTTGTATGCTTTGCTTCTGTAGAAGTATCCTAGGAATATGCATTCATCACCTTTGACATCAAATTTACCTTTCATGGATACTTTCAAGATATAACATTTGCTACCAAATTCTTTCAAGTAACTTACATTAGGTTTGTAGCCATACCATAGTTCATAAGGAGTTTGATTTGTGTCTTTTTTCAATTATACTCTATTCAAGGTATGTACTGCAGTACTGGTTGCTTCCTTCCAATATTTGATTGCAACATTCTTTTCTATCATCACTATTCTTACACAATCCATGATGGACCTATTCCTTCTTTTAGCTATGCCATTCTTTTGAAGTGTACTAGGGGCTGATACCTATCTCTTAATTCCATTTTTAATGAAAAATTCATTGAACTCATTGGGAATAAATTCACTGCCTCTATCTAATCTCAAACATTGCAACTTGTTTCTAGTTTCTTTCTCTACTCTTGTGAGATACCACTTAAATTTTTGAAATGCTTCAGACATTTCTTTTAGATACACTACAGTCATTATTCTAGAATAATTATCAACAAAAAGAATGAAAAACTTATCTCCACTATAACTCTATTCCAATAGGTCCACATAAGTCTATATGTACAAGTTCTAAGACTTCTTTAGAATGATAGTTCTTGCTTTTGAAACTAGTTTTTCCCATCTTACGAATTTTACAATTTTTGCATAGACCCATATCAGGCTTCCTCAAGCTAGGAATATCTCTTTTTTTGTTTTTTCTTATCTTGACCAGATTATCAAAGATTACATGACACAATTTTTTATGTCATAACCAACTTTCTTTTTTTTGCATAGACCCATATCAGATTTCCTCAAGCTAGGAATACCTCCTTTTTTGTTTTTGCTTATCTTGACCAGATTATCAAAGTTCACATGACACAATATTTTGTGTCATAACCAGATTTCTTCTACTTGAGCACTAAAACATGAACTTTTATTGAGATCTAGGTATAATATATTACCTTTTGTTTGTTTTCTAGACCCAACCAGATTACCTTTTCCATCCAGTAGTTTGGCCTTCCCATTCATGAATTCTACCTAGAATCCAATATTATTTGACTATGCTAGACTTAGTAGATTATGCTTTCATCCTTCAACCCAATAAGCATTGTCACATCTAAGTTCATTGGTTAATGAGATACAACCTTTTCCCTTTATGCAACAAGGTTCATTGTTCCCAAATCTCACACTACCACTATCATAATGTTCCATGTGTTCAAAATTTGTTTTATCACTAGTTATATGATGTGAGAAACCACTATTTATAATCCATGTATCATTTTTGGTAACATGAGAGATAAGTTCCATTTTATCTCCTTCATCATCAAATTCATCTTTTACAACAATATATACCATTTCGTCTTCACTATTATCAGAATCTTTAGCAATAAAACAAGATTTCTTAACCTTGTCCTTGTAGTCCTTGTAGTTCTTGAATTCCTACTTTCCTTTGAGCTTATTGCTTTTCTTTTCATCTTTGTCTTCTCTATTTGGGAACCTTGCAGCAATGTGTCCAACTTCTTCACAAGAAAAATAGATTAGAGGAATCTTACCTTTGTACTTTTCTCTGCCTTTAGAATATTTCCTTGCAAGTAGGGCTTCAACAACTTCAAGATCACTATCTAAACTTTCTTCCTCTTCTTCACTCTCTAATTGATTGGATATTGATTTCTTACCCATTTTCTTGAGTGAAAGCTTGGCTTCAAATGTAGACTCAATACCTTTTGAACTAGGGACATAGTTATCACAGTTATCCAATTCAAAAGTTGTCAATCTTCCAACTAGAGCATTGAATGTTATTTTGCTATTTGGATCACATATCATCTCTTGAATAATAAACACTCTAATTGCATAGATAGGAAGAATGGTTTTGAGTACCTTGTTTACAATTGTTTTGTCATCAATGTCTCCTCCAGATGCTTTGATTGCACTCACACTTGCTTTAATTTGCTCAACATATTTTGCAATGTTTTTATCTTCTCTCATCTTCATTTGATCAAATTGTTCTTTGAGACTTTTGGCTTTGGCTCTTCTTACATTATCATCTCCTCCATAAATGGCTTTCAGTTTGATCCACATACCATAAGTTGTAGTGCAACTTTTGACTTCATCAAATTCAACATATTTAAGAGCAGATGCAATATCAATCATCATGATGTTATGATTCTTCTTTTCAACAATTTCTTCAACTAATAATATTCTAGTAGGAGTCTTGTATTCAATACTAAGATATTTGCATCCTGAATCACTGATAGTTACCAAATGTAACCTCATAAGTCCTTGCCATGTTGCAAAGTTGTCTATGTTCAACTTGGGAATCTCTCTTCTGTAAGACATCCTAATCTTTAGCTTAAGTCCTTAAAACCTTCTCTGTAAGCACCAAAAGACCTGATACCAATTGTTGAAAATATAAGAGGAGTAATTGAAAGGGGAGGGGTGAATCAATTACCACAAAAATAAATCCCAAATCCCTTAGATGTTAGTACAAATCAAAACTTTGATTAAACTAAACTTTTCTGTAACTTGGCAAATACATAGGCACTTAGTTTACACTAACAAATGGTGTAACTCAGTAAATGTTGAAATAACTCAACAAATGCTTATCATGAAAGTCTTAAGATATTATCTATGATTGATCTTATTTTAACTTAGTTGCATAAACATAAAAGGGATAGTATGAACACAATTGACACCAAGATTTAATGTGAAAATCCAATTTGGGAAAAAACCATCAATTGCAACTAGATACTGATTTTCACTCTTCTAAAGTGAGCCCTATTAGGAGCCAACCCTATTAAAGGTTACAAAACACACTATTAGGTGTGACCTTGTTAGAGGATTTAATCACCCTATTAGGAGTGACCTTGTTAGAGGTCTTTAGACACTTCAATAGAAATGCCACCTTGTTAGAAGATTTACAAATAATTGTTAAGACAACTTTGTTAAGAGATTTAGATCACTACTACAATAGTTAGAGAGTAACAATGAAATGACTTGATTTCTGATGCAACTAAATTGCTGATTACAGATCTCAATTTTGGCTTGTATACTCAATCCTTCTTGGTTGAATGTATCATTTTAGCTCACCAGGATATTTTTCTTATCCTTTTAATTTGCTTCCTCTAAGCATCATTAAATCTTCAATTATGTTCCACACATTCAATCCTCAACTTGACCTTATATTTATATCTTATACATTGTCAAGTTGGCTTGAATACAAATTAGAATAATTAATATTCATCTTCTGAGTTGGCTAGAACCAACAAACAATTTAGTTGAACTCAATATGCCAAAACAAGAAAATCTTTTGTTAGCTGACCCTACTTGGTAGATACAAACTCAAAGAGATTTTCCTATGTTAATCAAGTGAACTCAGTCAACACTGCATATTCACAAAGTTCCTTTGGTAATTGAGTGAGCTCAGTTAACACTGGTTCCATCCAACGTTTTCTTTATTAACCAAGCAAGCTAAATTAACACTCAACTTCTGTAAACTTTACTTTTTTGCCAGAGTCAACTTGATAGGCACTATCTTCTGAACTAGGAAAACTCTGGAGTGCTTGGTAGACACAAGAGAAATTATCTTCAATGCCTGAGTGAGCTCGACATACACTGACTAGCAATGATATGACATTTTGTGTAACATCAAAGACAATACACAATTAATCAATTGTTACCAATAGATTATGACATAAATATAATTTTCATATAAAAGTTCTATAAATAGGAGTACTAAGAAGACACCTTTTGAGATAGTAAATGGAATCCATCCTAGAGGACCTACTAAATTGAGGGATTTTGAGTACTAAAATGAAGAGGAGTGTTGAAGTAGAGGAATTTATGGATTTCATGAAGACTTTGCATGAAGAATGTTGGTAAATAGATTGTTCTTTTCTTTTACTATTTAGATGCCCAATATTTGTGAACAACAATTGATTACAATAGTTGGGAAGTCGTTACTAAGTTACTAACTTCCCTCTGAAATTTTAGGTACAACTCCCTTTTGTATTTGTAATTTGCAATGAATTATGTTTGTTCCTAACTCTAAGTGGTGTATGTTCTTAACCCAAGAATAGAAAAGCTGAACTAAATTAGGCCTAAACAAGAACTAACTTAGGCGAGAATTTTAACCTTAGGATTAGTCAAATTTGTGGATTCACACATCTTATAAATCCCCAAAGTTGAAAAATTCAGCAATGAACACTATCTACAACTAAATTGATATCAATAAGATTCTAGTTCTAGGAAAGGAAAAGACTAATTTGAAAGAAAAGCACAAAAAAGAGTCTCTCTTGAATTTCCAATAACAATACTATTATCTTTGGCTTTTTGTTTTGAAATAGGGGAATAAAACTCTCTTTATTCCTTGACTCAATTCATACCGAAAGAGAAACATAAAAACTGATACAGGAATGAATGGAACAAAAAATGATTGATACAGAATACCCTCAATTTGTCTCTACAACATCAACTTTTTCACACCAAAATTTAGCCAACCATTTATTAATATTGCATTTCAGTACATATAGGATTTTGAAATGACTGTTAAAAATGGGATAATTTAGTTCATCACTTCAAAATTGACAAATGGCAAGGAGCTAATTGTTAGTTAAAATTTTTATATCAAAAATGTGAAATGGTGGGATAAGTCACTTCACCTTTTTTCCTTTTTTTGACTTTTCTTGTAGGCTTTAGCAGTGATAATGATTGGAATCAATTCCTCATGTTTGTGAACATGGGAGTTGGTGTATCTTAAAAGTCACTTGGAATGCTCCCTTGTTAGATCTTTAATGACACCCAATCGCTCCTGCATCTCTCCCATAGCCATGTGTATACACCCACTAAGCTTTTGGAGATCTAACACTTTTTTCTGAGGATTGATAGATTTATCATCAGAGTATCGATTTAACTAGAGAAGTTCTTCTTCATCACAACAACTCCCACTAGCCCTTTTCCTTGTCCACTATTCTAAAAGTTGGTATGTAGGCCCTTTAGCAACACATAATCCTTCTCTTGCTCCTTTTTTACTTTGATGTCTATTTCTTTTAGCCCATCCTATGTTGCCATAATCATCTTAGCTTTAAATTACAGACTCTACAACCATTCAAGCAGAGGCTCATGTCCCTTTGGTAGGATTTTAGCTTCTACCACTTCCTTGATCTTCATCTAAATGATCATATTCAAGAGAGAGATACAATATTTACTTTTTACTCTCTCAGTTGATAAGGTGTGTTTGTTAGTGAAGATATCATCTTTTGTTAGTCTCTAGCCTTAATATTGCATTTCCAAGTTGCTAAATAACTTCAAGTCCTTTAGACTTAAGTTTCTCACTCCACTCTCTATCAATTTCTCTAAAATGTTTGTCTTCTTGTAACTAGGAAATGATAGCTTGGATATTTGTTGCTGTAGGATCACTAGTGGGAGTAACTCCAAATATGCTTGCTAGTGTGGCAACTAGTTGCCTAATGAAATGATTAAGTTCATGGATTTTAGCTTTTATTCAGACTTTAACAAGCTTGAGGCCTTTTAACTCTTCCTCAATCACCTCATTTTTTGACTTCCATAGGCCCACCCTAGTGTCATGCCTAACTTCTCAAAGGTCTAGAGATTGCAAAGTGAAATCACCAGTAGTCAAATATTTAATCCTTCCCTCCTTGGTGGATTTCACAATCTTCATAATTAGGTGTCCTATATTAGGATCCCATTTGAGAATTGATGGAGTCTTTTGTTTCTTAACCTTGCTCAAAGTTGATGTAGAGTAAATAGCTAGATACAAGGTTTCTTTGTTTGGGACCCCTTCCTCTATCCACTTCCTTTTTCTATCTAGGGTGTTTTCAAGCCACGACTCGATACCAATTACCTTAGCTATTGTACCAAATGTATCTACATTGAAAATCTTCCTCTTTACTAGAGTCAATGGCTTGATGACTAAGGAGAAAGGATTCTTTGGAGCCTGAGAACTAAACTTCAATATTTCTGGGCCATTCTCTTTCTCTATTGGCTACTTTGTGGCTTCATCAGATTTTGTGGACTCACTCTTGTTGCTACCACCATCTCTAAGGTCAACCACTTATACTTGGGGGCTACTTGGTTGGAGTAATGGAGCATTTATAGATGATATAGGGCTACTGCAAGGGGAGAGAGCCACTGTGATTGCACTATCCTTCATCTCTTGGAATTTCTTCCTCTTTGCTTCTGTATTTGTTCTAATTACTAGTAGAGAACCATCTTGGTAAATTTTGGCAAGAGGAATGCTCTTGTTGGGAGGTTGGTCACCTCCACCTGATGGTTGTGCGAGCCCTTGAGTAATAGACAAGGTTGCACCTGATGCACCACTCTAGGCAGAGGAAGCCATTGCTACTTTTGGGGAAGCCTGAGTAGATGTGCCTCTTCTCTAAGCTATGGTCCATTCAACCCATTTTCTGGTCCTCTTGTAGATTTGAGCCATCATTACAACAACTCCTCCTTAGTCTCTTTTTAAGGCTCTGAGCTTATGGGAGTGTTTCTGAGCTTAGTCAGGTAAGTATTTCTATACATATTTTGGTCATCATCTTCCACCCCTTCTATATCAATGTTAACATTGTATATCTTCATTTGATCAACTGTTAATCTGGCAAAGGCTCAATCATGACTCTTGAAATCATCCTTGCAGTTAGCCTAGTAATCTTAAATGGTGGTGATATGCTTTATAATAGTTCCTATTTGCAAAACATCCCTAGCATACCCATTTGGGTTGACCATGGGCCTCAAGACTTCGTACATGTCTAGCTTATACTTCTTTTCAAATCCCTTCGACATGTTCTTGGTGTTGGAGTGAGTGTCATAGCTGAAAGTCCCCACCTTCATGGGAAATTTGCATCATTTCTTCTTCAAGCTCCCACTCAAAATGTTCACTTGAAGGGCTTGCTACACAATCTTGATCAAAACAAGCATGTCGCTAGGATACCTTGGTAGCTTCAAGGGGAATCCATCAAAGGGTACAAGATGCAAATAAGAGAAAGATGAGAATTAAATGAAATAACTCCCACATTGGCTGATAGTAGCCATGTCTTCAAGGCTGAATCTCCTCTCTGGACATCCTTGTAGCTCCTTGCAAATCCTCATAGTAAATGCATCATTTACTTTCACATACTCTACAAAACTATTCTGTAACTGTAAGCAATAAAACCAATAAGATTTCACATCATCAGGAAAACTCTCTAGTCGTGGGAGGCTTGGCCATAGTTGCAATGAGGCCAACATATAAATTAGGAAAGAAGACATATAGAACATGTTATAAAATTTGGCTACTCAGAGAGCATTGGACAAAATTTTACTTACCTCTTGAGCCCAATCAATGTATTGAGTGTTAGAGCAAATGACTTGTACTAAAAAGAAATACCACTCAATAAAATTCAAGGCTTCTACCTCAACTTTCAACCTATGTTGAAGAACCAAAATATCAATAATCTCTGGCTTGAGGTTGGTCCCAAACAAGGTTTTAGGGACTTTACTCTTAGCACCCCATGGTTTTCTGGAACCATGTTTGCATGATTTCTTTCCTCCAGATCATCTTCTTTGCAAAGAACTCAAAAATGACTCCCCTAAAGGTCAAGTCTGAGAATTCTTCTCATTTAGGCATGCAGAGGCAATTTACTACAATTTTCCTATCAATTAAAATCAACACTGTGTCATCAGGCAGCATAATCTGCCTTGTCTCTGGGATATAATGGTGTATGCAATTGTAATTTAGCTTTGAGGCCTAAACTACAACCAAAAAACTGGTGGCTTCTACTAACCCACATCCTTAGAGATTTTCGGTAATGGGGTGAATCCATTCAAACTTTACTCTCTTTTGAAAATCTTCCATCTCGTAGAAGAAAAGAGAGGTGTCTATGAAATTCTGTAGTTGGGATTTTATTTTAGTCAATTTGTTGAAACCCACAAACCTAGTTGCCATGATTTTGAGAAGAGATGAAAGGAATAATGAATGCAAAAATCACAATTTTTTTTAAAGGTATGCGAGTTTAATAGAATAACAATTCAAAGAAAAAAGTTGTATCTCATTCAACTATTTATGCTTTTATATATGATAGCCTTGATTCATCTGTTGTTCTTCAAAATTCATGCCACACGGATGGGATTTAAGGATATGCCCATTGAGTTATAAATGCGAAAGTTCAACAGACCTTTTAGGGGTCTTTTCACTATTCTGTTGAACTCAATAGTGATTTTCCATAAACACACTTCTTACTTTTCCATTTTTCTTAAGTTTCAGAAAGTTACCATCAGAGTACCCCGCGGGAGAATGTTCGCCAATTGAGATCCTGACTATCATTTATTTTCCATAATGGTTCAATTTTCTTCAGTATCATTCTAACATGTTCTAAACACAACTTGCAAATTAAACTTGACCATTAACTTGATTTTTCTTTGAAATTCGGGAAATTGTCCTCGTGGGTTGAAAACCTGTTGAGGAGAAGACAGTTTTATGTTTCTCAGCTAATGTTTCCTTTTTTAGTCAAATTTTGGATAATCACCCTTCTTGAAGTTGAAAATGTCTAAATGAGGTGCTCAGACCTTTTTGAGGACCAATTGACATCCCTTTTCATTTCAAATTACCTTTTCAGAAAACTAACTTTATGGGTTGAAATTCCACTGACGAGAAGTTAGATTTGAGTTTTTAGCCAAGAATGATTATGTGGGTCACAACGAATCTGCACCATATTTTGGAGTCATAATCATAAATGAAAACATGATTGTCTACATGATGTCTTGTTACTTGCATGTTTTTTGATACGCATGCATCATTTAGTGCCTTTCACAGGAAATCGTCCTCATGGGTAGGAAACGCATTAAGGAGAAGATGTTTTCTAAATTTTTTCCAACGTTAGTTTTTCAAAAAATGACATGTTGTAAATAGATAGAGAATATAATTGGTCTTTCAATGAGTAAGATGAATCTCTATCAGACTAGGTACTAACCTACCCATAAGATCACTTGGCAAAATGAAAACCCACCCACCTATGAATGAGGAGAGGGAGAGAAGGGAAAGTTTGATAGAGACTCACCTAACCTAAAAGGACTTGGACCTAGACACAAACTAAACTAAGACTACGTTCTTTTTACTTAAACACAAGAAATCAGTTTTACTAATCGGTTTGAAAATAAAAAAGTGGGGCAAAAAATAAGTGAAGAAGAATTTGTAGATTAGTAATCAAGAGTATAAGACATAAGTCTTTTGAGGTTGGAGATGAAGTTATGGTTCACTTGAAGAAGAACAAGTTTCTAGTTGGTACCAATAGTAAGCTAAAAATAAAAAAGTCTGATACTTGTAAGATCTTGAAGAAATTTGACAACAGAAATGCTTTTGAAGTTGAATTACAAGAGGACATCACCAATAGTCAATATTATATACATATTTGAGTATTTTGAATTAGGTGAGGAATTAAAGTTAACCTAGATTATTCTAAAAGGAATACTGATAGCATTGAAGAAGTTCTAGGTACCAGAATAAGTAAGAGAACTAGAGGAAAAGGCTACATGGAGTACCTTGTTTAGTAGAAAGATAAATTAGTTGAAGAAAATAAATTGATAACAAAAGATGAGTTTGATCTTTATGAATTAGGTTATAGAATCAAGGCTTCATGAAGTGGAAATCAGTTCATTATTTACCCCAGGTATCTACTGGAGGAGTGTCTTGGGTCAATGGGAAATCTTGCAGCAACAAAAAATATTGCTTTATTTTTTGTACTAGTTTTTTGTTTGAGGAGTAGTCATTTTTTTCTAATGGTTTCAAGTTGTGTAAGGTTAGGTTCTTAATGTACACCCATTGTAGATTCTTACCCTAAGTGAATGAAATCTAATGTTACATGTGTATGGAGTTTTGTGCCTCTTCCTCAGCTTATTTTTCACTACTTTTTCCATCATGTGTAGCATGGAGTTTCTTTCAGTGCAGTTTTCTATGATGATGTGGTATCTTGCCTGGTTGGTAAACATCTCTTGGATCATGTTTGGACCTATCCTTAAGAGTGAAGATTCTCTCTTGGTTAATTGTAGGGTCCTTATTTTCTCCTCCAAGGCTAGACCTATTTTATAATTAAATGCCTAATAGGATGACTTGTGGTCTTGCTAACTTTATAAGGACTTTAACTAAGATTAGGAAAGTAGTCTAGAAGGAGGAAGGAAGTAGTAGTAAGTATGGAGGTATCAAGATAGTGAGCTTTGAGCTCTATAATTTTAATTCTTTGTACTAGCTGCAACTAGGAAGACCTTACAACTTGACATATATGTATTTTATCATGTGAATTGTCTAATCAATTAGTATAAAACATGGATAAATTTTTGTCTCTCATGTTAAATTTGCATGTTTTCTTCTATGTGTAATCTTGGTGAGGTATTAGGGGATTGGAACTAGCCCTTTCCTCCTACCTACCTTGCCTCACACGGTTACAAAAAATAAAATAAAAATAGAAAACCATCAACCAGTGACAAAACACCAAGAAACCCTAAATTATACTAACTCCTTAATGGTTTAGCCACATCTACACCCATGTAATTCATCCCCTTGACCACCTTCTTAAGGTCATCCAAATCATTATCAGGAGTTGCAATCATCATTTTTCTTCTGTTGGATCTAGTTTACTTTCTTGAGACCTCGTAGTCATCCTAGTCTTTGTTAACATAAATGAACACAACCCTCTTCTCCATCTTTTCTTCTATTTGAAGGGTATGTGTAGGATCATGGTCAACCAAACTATGGCCTTAAGTGACAGTGCAAAACTAGCAAAGTAGGGTTATCTCAACTTGACACATAATTTTAAAGTGGTTTTGGACTTTATATAAAAAAAATTTGTAACAAAATAATCTTTAGGAAATTGTATGTACTTTCTAAACTACTAGGCCTTATCTAGAGAAAAAGTTATTTGATTGGTCGAAATTTTGGACTTTAATGTAGTACTACATAATTTTTAGGGCGGAAATGAAAAGTAGGTGTATGTCTGACCACCTTAATCAAAATCAAATGTAAATATTTTTAAATATAATTATACATATAAAAAGTAGACTTATGCCCAGATGTGATGTATATTTTTGGGTATTTTTATTCCAAATAAATAACTAATTATGAATTTTCTACTATATTGTTTTTAAAATCTAAAAACTCCCATGTCTAACCACCTTAACTAGTTAAAAAAAATTCAAAATTAAAATTTTCTTTGTTTGAAAGTTATAGCTATTTTTCAATCAGTATGTTAATCAACACTTTGTAGCTAACTCCATTAGAAAATAAGTAATAATTACTTAACTCATAATTTGACACGCATTATATTTATGGAAAGCTAAGAACGCTCTTAAGAAACCCTTTTCATTTCATTAAATTTGGATGAAAAAAAGTCATTAGCTACATCATCGAAGTCAGAAACACATAACAACAAGCCAAAAACACATTTTTTGTGTTGACTATGGAGGGTTGGCATCCATAGAAAAACCAAGCCTAATCAAGCACCCAATAGTATCGAATACCCATTCCCAAATTTGGCACACGTTCCTAAATCAAATACTTATTTTTTTTATTTTTAAAATAATAGTATGACCCCTTTTTAGGATACTTTATATGTTTTTTAAAGGATTTAAGACCCTTAACCATACATGTAATGGTTTGAAAGGATAAAAATGGGTCATAGGGTACACTTTGACACTCTTTAACCCATTCAATCACAATATGTGTGCTTATGGTTCCTAGGACCCATAACTACATAAATGATGTGATCTAATGACTCAAAATGGGCCTTAGAATACCCTATGACCCTTTTTGACCCATTCGATGACACTAAGTGTTCTTAGGGCTCATAAGATACTCTATTACCCCTTTCAACTCATTCAAACACATAATATATATTCCTAGGATCTCTAAGAATGTATTTTCTTATTTAATGGGTCAGAAGGGGTCATAGGGAACCTTATGATCCCATTCAACCCATTCAAACACATAATGTATGTCCTTAGGGTTCTTAGGACCCCTAGGAACCTATGACCCCTTTGGACACATATAAACAATTATAATATGTCCCTAGGGGTCATAGGACACCTAGAGACATATGTTATCATGAAATGTGTTGAAAGGGGTTATAGGTTATCCTATGTCCCGTTTTGACCCATATAAATAATTATAATATGTCCCTAGGGGTCCCAAGACCCTTAGAGACATATGTTATAATGAAATATGTCAAAAGGGGTAATAGGTTATCCTATGATCCCTTTCGACCCATATAAATGATTATAATATGTCCATGGGGTCCTAAGACCAATAGAGATATGTTGTAATAAAATATGTAAAAGGGGTCATAGGTTATCATATGACACCTTTCAACCCACATAAATGATTATAATATGTCCCTAAGGGTCTTGGGACCCCTAGAGACATATGTTGTAATGAAATATGTCAAAAGGGTTGCTAGGTTATCCTATGACCTCTTTCAACCCATATAAATGATTATAATATGTCCCTAGGGGTCCTTGGACACTTTGAGACATATGTTATAATGAAATGTGTCGAAAGGGGTCATAGGTTATCTTGTGACCCCTTTCAACCTATATAAACAATTATAATATGTCCCTAGGGGTCCTAGGTCCCCTAAAGACATATGTTGTCATGAAATGTGTCGAAAGTGGTCATAGATTATCCTATGACCCCTTTCAACCCATATAAATGATTATAATATGTCCCTAGGGTCCTGGGACCTGTAGAGATATATATTGTCATGAAATGTGTCGAAAGGACCTACGACCCCTTTTGACCTATATAAACGATTATAATATGTCCTTAGGGGTCCTAGGACCCTTAAAGACATATGTTGTAAGGAAATGTGTTTAAAAGGGTCATAGGTTTTCCTTTGACCCCTTTTGACCCATATAAATGATTATAATATGTCCCTAGGAGTCTTGGGACCCCTAGAAACATATGTTGTGAAATTTGTTGAAAGGGGTCATAGGTTATCTCATGACCCCTTTCAACCAATATGAATGATTATAATATGTTCCCAGGAGTCCTAGGACCCTTAGGGACATATGTTGTCATGAAACATGTCAAAAGGGGTCACAAGGTTATCGTATGACTCCTTTCAACCCATATAAATGATTATAATATGTCCCTAGGGGTCCTAGGACCTCGAAAGACATGTTGCAATGAAATGTGTTACCTATGACCCCTTTCAACCCATAGAAATGATTATAATATGTCCCTAGGGGTCTTAGGAATCCTAAAGATATATGTTGTCTTAAAATTTATCGAAAGAGGTCATAGGTTATCCTATGACCCTTTTCGACCCATATAAATAATTATAATATGTCCTTAGGAGTCCTAGGACCCTTAGAGACATGATATAATGAAATGTGTTGAAAGGGGTCATAGTTTATCTTACAATCTCTTTTGATCCATATAAATGATTATAATATATCCCTAAGAGTCCTAGGACCCCTAGGGATATATGTTGTTATTAAACATGTCGAAAGGGGTCACAAGATTATCACATGTCTCCTTCGACCCATATAAATTATTATAATATGTCCCTATGGGTCTTAGGACCCCTAGAGATATATGTTGTAATGAAATATATTAACAGGGGTCATAGGTTATACTATGAGCCATTTCAACTGATAAAAAATGATTATAATATGTTCCTAGGGCTCCTAGGACCCTTAGAGACATATGTTGTCATGAAATGTGTTGTAAGGGATCATAGGTTATCCTATGACCCTTTTCAACCTATATAAATGATTACAATATGTCCCTAAAGGTTAGAGGACCCCTAGAGACATATGTTGCAATGAAATGTGTTGAAAGGTGTCATAGGTTATCCTATGGACCCTTTCAACCCATATAAATGATTATAATATGTCCCTAGGGGTCCGGAGACCCCTATAGACATATGTTGTAATCAAATGTTGCGAAAGGGGTCTTAAGTTATCCTATTAACTCTTTCAACCCATATAAACTATTATAATATGTTGTTAGGGGTCTTGAGACCCTTAGAGACATATATTATCATGAAATGTGTTGAGCCCCTTTCGACCCATATAAATGATTATAATATGTCCCTAGGGGTCCTAGGACCTCTAGAAACATATGTTGTAATAAAATGTGATGAAATGGGTCATAGGTTAGCCTATCACCTCTTTCGAGACATCTAAACTATTATAAAATGTCCTTAGAGGTATTGAGACTCTTACAGACATATATTGAAATGTGTTAAAAGTGGTCATAGGTTATCTTATGACCCCTTTCAACCCATATAAATGATTATAACCCCTTTCAACCCATATAAATGATTATAATATGTCCTTAGGGGTTTTAGAACCTCTAGAAACATATGTTGTAATGAAATGTAATGAAAGGGGTCATAGGTTATCTTATGACCTCTTTCGACCCATATAAACTATTCTATTATGTCCTTAGGGTTACTGAGACCCTTAGAGACATATATTTTCATGAAATGTGTTGAAAGGGATCATAGGTTATCCTATGACCCCTTTCGATCCATGTAAATGATTATAATATATCCCTAGGGGTCTTGGGAACCCTCGAGACATATGTTGTAGTAAAATGTGTCAAAAGGGGCCATAGCTTATCCTATGACTCCTTTTGACCCATATAAATGATTATAATATGTCCTTAGGGATCCTAGGACCCCTAGAGACATGTTGCAATGAAATGTGTAAAATATGACCACTTTCAACCCATAGAAATAATTATAATATGTCTTTATGGGTTGTAGGACCCCTAGAGACATATGTTGTCATGAAATGTGTTGAAAGGGGTCATAGGTTATCTTATGACCCCTTTCGACCCATATAAATGATTATAATGTGTCCGTAGGAGTCCTAGGACCCTAGAGACATATGTTGTAATGAAATGTGTCGAAAGGGATTATAGGTCATCTTGTGGCCCCTTTTGACCTATACAAATGGTTGTAATATGTTCCTAGGGGTCCTAGGATCCTTAGAGACATATATTGTAATGAAATGTGTCAAAAGGCGTCATAGGTTATCCTATGACCCCTTTTGACCCATATAAACAATTATAATATGTCCCTAAGAGTCTTGAAACCCCTAGAAACATGTGTGTCGAAAGGTGTCATAGGTTATCCTATGACCCCTTTGACCCATATAAACTATTATAATATGTCTCTAGAGGTCCTGGGACCACTAGAGACATATGTTGTAATAAAATGTGTTGAAAGGGGTGTGACCCCTTTTGACTCATATAAATGATTCTAATATGTCCTTAAGGGGTCCTGAGACACCTAGAGACATATGTTGTTATGTAATGTGTTGAAAGGGGTCATAGGCTATCCTATAACCCCTTTCAACCCATACAAATGATTATAATATGTCCTTAGGGGTCCTAGAACCTCTAGAGACATATGTTGTCATGAAATGTGTTGAAAGAGGTCATAGGTTATACTATGACCCCTTTCAAACCATATAAATGATTATAATATGTCCCTAGGGGTCCTATGATCCCTAGATACATATGTTGTCATGAAATATGTCAACAAGGGTCATAGGTTATCCTATGACCCCTTTCAACTCATATAAATGTATGTAGGAGCATCCAGTGGTGTAAGGGCAATCCTGTATCACCCAAAAATATGCTTGATGTTAGTTTCTATTTAAAGTGTTTTCATTTTTGGATACCCATTTGGGTCAAATAAAGATTCCAAATCTCATAACTCCACTATTGGTTTTTTGGGTTAGAGTTTTTGAGCACCTTGGAATATGTGCCAATGTAAAAAATATGTTATTTTGTAATTGAGCCATAATTATAATGAGTTAGAGGGTGTAATTTGGAAGGATTATTATACTTGTAATTTAAAGCACTCTAGAAAAAGAATTAGGTCAAAAGGCTTTACAGTTTGAAAGTTATTATAGTTTTAAGTTGCTTAGAGACCTCCTAAGAGCACTTAAAAGTCAGATTTGATGCAATAAATGGCCTCATACAAGCCCAAAAAAATGGGAGACAAGAAAAGTTGGTCTATAAGGTTATAGAGTGCTTGGAGAGGTTTCAAAAAATGTAAACAGTTTGTTAATCGAAATTTCAGATCAAAAGTTATGCCTTCCAGAAGTTGAACTACCATTTTTGGATTCTTCTAATTTTACACCAACTTCTGACATGTTTTTTAGAAATTTCTATTTTGGTAGTGGATGCCAATGGAATATTCTAAAATGTATTCCTAACTCTAAACCTAATTTGGTTTACTTAAAGAAATTTCTAGCATTGTAAAGGTAGTTTTTGGTGGAGTTTGGGAGAGGGTACTGTGAGGAGGATTTTTCTCTAGAATCAAACTACACTGTAAGTCCATAGGGAACGTCTTTGAGTTGATTTCATTGTACCTAATGTAATAGCCTATCACTTCTGATAATAATATTCCCCTTTTCCTATTATGTTCATTTTGATCTTGGATTGTGTCCTCATTAAGTGGTATTAGAGCAGGTTTTCCATAGTGTGCGGATAAAGCGCCGTTTGTGAGGTAGTTTGCACCAAGACTGTGTGGTTGTGGGTTTTGATAAAAGAATATGCCTCCATGAATGGAGCATGGTGAAGGGCCAAAGTTGTTACTCTTGAGGTTAGAACCCTCTAGAGACAAGTCCAGGCATTGCAGGAGGAGATTTGTAGAGGGATGAATGTTGTCATAGGCGACGAAAGTGAGGAAGAAAATGAAGAAGGAAATATTGGGTAGGAAGGGTCTAAAAGAAATGGATAATTCCTAAAATAGGTAGAGGAGAAGATTTTTAGGGCCATTTCTAAGCTTCGAAAAAGACCTAAAATTGATGTCAGCATGTTATCGAGAAATCTAAACCTGGATGAGTTGATTGACTGGATCAATGAGCTAGAGGAATATTTTGAGTATGAGGATATTAGGGACCCTGATAGGGTTAAGTTTGTGAAGTCAAAAAAGAAAGGCCATGCCAAAACCTGGTGGAAAGAGATTCAATTGGAAAGAAATAGAAGAGGAAAGGAGAAAATCACAAGATGGGATCGCATGGTGGACAAACTAAAGAAGTAGTTCATTCCTGTTGATTATGAGCTTGATTTGTTCAAGAAGATGCAAGGGTTAAAGAAAGTGGGAAAATATGTCCAGGAATACATAGAGGAATTTTATTGATTCCTTATTAGGGAAAGGCATGTATAAGAAAACAAATAGAAGGTTTCCTGTTACCTTAGTGGGTTAAGACCTACCATTCAGGAGGAGTTAAGTTTGGTTAGAATGACTAGCATTGAAGAGGCATACCAATTTGCCTTGTGAGTTGAAGAGAAGCTAAACAAAAAGTTTGATGGAAGGAAAAGAGGGCATAGTCAAGGAAGAAGGGGCGGTGGTAGGTCATTTGGAGGGTGAAATGAGAACCAGAAGCAAAATGAAGATTTGGGTACTAGCTGATTAATTGATCTTGTAATCAAAACATTGGAGATCAAAGAGGAAGAGGTAGAGGATGTGGACAAGGTTTAGGAAGAGGAGACTTCTGTGATACCTATTTTCATTGCAATGAATAAGGTGATCATGCCTTTGAATGCCCTTAATGCCAAGGAAGGACAGATAAGAGAGTTGATGGTCAAGCAAGGGTTGCTCATGTGGATGATGGTGCACAGTCATCACATTTAGAGGATGCAAAAAGAGGAGAGGTTCTAGTTAATGAAAGGGTCTTATTGAATAGTGAGATTTAACCTAGACAAAGGAGGATTTTTTTTCATACTAGGTGCAAGTACTAGGGTAAATGTTGTGATGTGATTGTTGATGGTGGAAGCATTGACAACTTGGTGTCAGAGAAAATAGTCTCAAAGCTAAATTTCAAGAGGGAGAAACACCACAAACCCTATCGAATTGCTTGGGTGTAAGATGATCATAAGGTCCTGGTTAGTGAGCAATGTTTGGTAAAGTTCAAGATTGGGAGTTACCATGATGAGGCTCTTTGTGACATCATTCCAATGGATGTCTACCATTTATTATTGGGAAGGCCATGATAGTTTGATAGGCATGCTATACATGATGGTCATGCAAATACATACTTTATAACAAAGGATGGAGTTTGTGACAAATTTAAGCCCTTGATAAAGGAGGGTGAAAAGGTATGTAGTAGTGCTAGGATATGTCTTGTTGATGGAAGAAAATTTCTGGATGGCATGAAACATCAACATATGTGTTATGCTTTGATTCCTAGAAAAGATAAGGAAGGTAGTAGTGAAGTTCCACTTGAAGTTTTAGGTCTATTAAGTGAGTATGGAGATATCATCCTTAATAATGTTCTAGAAGGATTGCCGCCAGTAAGGAACATTAGTCATCAAATTGATTTAGTCCTTGGAGCTAGTTTTCCTAACAAGGCTACTCATATGATGATTCCTACTAAGAATGAGGAACTAAACAGACAAGTTCAGGAGTTGTTGAGGAAAGGTTTGATTCGAGAGAGCCTGAGTCCATGTACAGTACTTGCAATGCTGGCACTAAAGAAGGATGGAGAGTGGAGAATGTGTATAGACTCTTACGCTATAAATAGAATAACCATCAAGTATTGGTTTCCTTTGCCAAGAATGGATGATCTTATGGATTGTTTGAGTGGAGCTCAGTACTTCACAAAGATAGATCTCAAGAGTGGCTATCACCAAATATGAATATGAGAGGGAGATGAGTGGAAGACTACATTCAAGACCAAGGAGGGTCTATATGAGTGGTTATTAATGCCCTTTGGACTGACCAATGCGCCAAGCACCTTCATGCAACTTATGAATGAGGTACTAAAGAAATTTTTGGAAAAATTTGTTATTGTCTATCTGGATAATATTTTAATTTTTAGTAAGTCTTTGGATGAACATTTATTGCACATTTGTAGTGTCCTTGAAAGGTTGAGGGAAGAGATATTGTTTATTAATTTGAAGAAGTGTAGCTTTGTCAAAAGTGAGTTAGTCTATTTAGGGTTTGTTGTATCAGTTGAGGGTCTCAAAATGGACTAGAGAAGGTGAAGGTCATCTTGGAATAGCCTACTCCAAGGTTTGCTATTGAGGTGAGGTCATTCCATGATCTGCCTAGTTTTTATAGGAAGTTCATTAGGAATTTCGGTAGTATATGTGCACCCCTAACTGAAACAATTAGGGGTGGTATAAAAGAGTTCAAGTGGACTACATGAGTTGCAAGGAGTTTTAAATTGCTGAAGAAGAAGGTGATAGAGCAACCTGTGTTGGCACTTCTTGATTTCAACAAAGTATTCCAGGTGGATTGTGATGCTAGTGATAGTGCTATTGGGGCTATGTTGAGCCAAGAAGGTAAACCTATTGCCTATTTTAGTGAAAAATTGAATGATGCAAAGAAGAAGTATTCTGTTTATGATCAGGAGTTTTATGCAATAGTTTAGGCCTTAAAGAAATGGAGGCATTATTTTTTGCCAAAAGAATTGGTCTTGTATACTAATCACCATGCATTTTAGTAACTAAATAGCCAAGGTAAATTGAATCAGAGACATTTGAAATGGGTAGAGTTAATGCAAAGCTATACATTTGTATTGAAACATAGAAGTGAAAGGTCTAATAGGGTTGCAAATACATTAAGTAGGAGACAATTATTGCTGGCAGTAATGTAGGTTGAAGTGGTTGGGTTTGTTGAACTCAAGAATCTATACCCTAAGGATCTTGACTTTGCAGAGGCTTGAAAGGCTTGTAAAGAACTTGTTACTCTAAATAGGACTAGGTGGCTAGATTACATGATTTAGGATGGCATGTTGTTCAAGGGAAGTCAATTATGTATTCCAAGGAGTTCCCATGAGGGAAAACTTGATTAAGGAGAAGAACAATAGAGGGTTGGTAGGAAACTTTGGTTGAGATAAGACCATTACCATTATTAGAGAACGTTACTTTTGGCCTCAATTATTACAGGATGTGAAGAAGTTTGTGCAGAGCTATCAAGTATGTCAAACAACCAAAGGATTTAGTCACAATGCTGGACTCTATCAACTATTGCCTATTCCATCAAAGTCTTAGGAGGACATAAGTATGAATTTTGTTCTTGGATTGCCAAGGACACAAAGAGGAAATGACTTAGTATTTGTGGTGGTTGATAGGTTCTCCAAGATGCACATTTCATTCCATGCCACAAGACTCATGATGTAGTGCATATTGCAAATTTATTTTTTAGATAGGTGGTGAGGCTACATGGTCTCCCAAAAAGCGTTATTTCTAACAGAGATACTAAATTTGTGTGGTATTTCTCAAGGACTTTGTGAAAGAAGTTGAAGACAAAATTGAAGTTTAGTTATGCACATCATCTATAGACTGATGAACAAACAAAAGTAGTGAATAGGAGTCTAAGCAATTTGCTAAGGTGTTTAGTAAGAGATAAACCCAAGGGATGGGATTTTATTCTACCACAAGTGGAATTTGATTAGAATAATTATATAAATAGGAGTACTGGTAGATCACCATTCTAAATTATGTATGGAAGTAGTCCAAGGACTGCACCAGAGTTTAGGAAGATGGAGCAAGGGGAGAGGACAAGTGCTCAGGCAAAAGACTTTGCTGAACATGCCAAGAACCTACATGAGGAGGTGTGAGCACATATTACCAAGATGAACCTACAATATAAGGCTAGGGTAGATCAAAAGAGGAGACACAAGGAGTTCCAAGTTGGGGATCTGGTTATGGTATACTTGAGGAAGGAACGAATTCCAATGCATATGTACAATAAGCTGGAGATGAAGAAATTAGGCCTCTACAAAATTTTGAAGAAACATGATTCAAAGAATGCATATAAGGTGGAGTTACCTAATGGGATTCACATTTTTCCCATTTTCAATATTGAAAACTTAACAAATTATCATGATGATGGCCTAGATAAGGAGTTTATGTTGGAACCATGTCCAATTCCTACCTCTAAGAAGGAAGAGAAAGAAGAAATTCTAGATAGTTGTATGGGCTAGAGTACCAGAAATAGGTAGTATGAAGAATACCTAGTGAAGTGGAAGGGATGACTAGTAGAAGATTCAACTTGGATATCTGTAATAGAGGTTGCTGATTTGGGTTTTCCTCTACCAGCTATAAAGTGACAGGGTCACTTTTCAATCTATCCTAGGTGTTTGATGTAGGAGCATCTAGTGGTGTAAGAGCAATCCTGTATCATTCAAAAATATGCTTAGTTTTAGTTTCTATTTAAAGTGTTTTCATTTTTGGATACCCATTTGGGTCAAATAAAGATTCCAACTCTCATAGCTCCACTTGGTTTTCTGGGTTAGAGTTTTTGAGCACCTTTAGATATGTGCTAATGTAGAAAATAGGTTATTTTGTAATTAATCCATAATTATAATGAGTTAAAGGGTGTAAATTGAAAAGATGATTACACTTGTAATTTAAAGCACTCTAGAAAAAGAATAAGGTCAAAAGGCTTTACGATTTGAAAGTTATTACAGTTTTAAGTTTCCTGGAGACCTCTTAAGAGCACTTAAAAGTTAGATTGAAGGCAATAAATGGCCTTGTATGGGCTTGAAAAATGGGGGATGAAAAAATCTGGTCCATAGGGCTATAGAGCGCTTGGAGAACTTTTTAGAGCTGTAAACGGTTTGTCAATCATAGTGCTAGATCAAAAGTTAAGCCTCCTAGAAGTTGGACTACCATTTTTGGATTCTTCTAATTTTACACCGACTTCTAGCATGTTTTCTAGAACCTTTTGTTTTGGTGGTGGATGCCAATGGCATATTCTAAAATTTATTCCTATCCCTAAACCTAATCTAGTTTACTTAAGGATATTTCTAACATTGTAAATGCAATTTTTGGGGGAGTTTGGGAGAGGGTATTGTGAGGAAGATTTTTCTCTAGAATTAGACCACACTGTAAGCTCATAGGGCACATCTTTGAGTCTATTTCATTGTATTGAATGTAATAGCCTATCACTTCTGATAATAATATTCCCCTTTTCCTATTGTGCTCATTTTGATCTTGGATCGTGTCGTCATCATAAATGATTATAATATGTTCCTAGGGGTCCTAGGACCCCTAGAGACGTGTTGTAATGAAATGTGTTAAAAGGCCCTTTTGACCCATATAAACAATTATAATATGTCCCTAGGGGTCCTGAGACCCCTAGAGACATATGTTTTAAAGAAATGTGTTGAAATGGGTCATAGGATAACCAATGAACCCTTTTGACCCATATAAATGATTCTAATATGTCCTTATGGGTCTTGGGACCCCTAAAGACATATGTTGTCATGAAATGTGTTGAAAGGGGTCATAGCTTATCCTATGACCCCTTTCGACTAATAAAAATTATTATAATATGTCCCCAAGTGTCCTAGAACCCCTAAAGACATATGTTGTCATGAAATATGTTGAAAGGGGACATAGGTTATACTATGACCCCTTTCAAACAATATAATTGACTATAATATGTCCCTAAGGGTCCTATGACCCCTAAAGAAATATGTTGTAATGAAATATGTAATAACCTATGACCCCTTTCAACCCATATAAATGATTATAATATGTCCCTAGGGGTCCTAGGATCCCTAAAGACATATGTTGTAATAAAACGTGTTAAAAGGGGTCATAGGTTATCCTATGACACCTTTTGACCCATATAAATGATTATAATATGTCCCTAGGGGCCATGGGAACCCTAGAGAGATATGTTGTAGTGAAATGTGTCGAAAGGGGTCATAGGTTATCCTATGACCCTTTTAAACCCATATAAATGATTATAATATGTTCCTAGGGGCCCTGGGACCCCTAGATACATATGTTGTAAAGAAATATGTCAAAAGGGGTCATAGGTTATCCTATGACCCCTTTCTACCTATATAAATGATTCTAATATGTCCTTAGGGGTCCTGGGACCCCTAGAGACATATGTTGGAATGAAATATGTTGAAAGAGATCCATGACTCCTTTTGACCCATATAAATGATTAGAATATGTCTTTAGGGGTCCTAGGAACCCTAGGGACATATGTTGTAATGAAATGTGTCGAAAGGGGTCATAGGTTATCCTATGACCCCTTTCAACTCATATAAATGATTATAATATTTCTCGATGGGTCCTAGGACCCCTAGAGACATATGTTGCAATTAAATGTGTTGAAAGGGGTCATAGGCTATCCTATTACCCCTTTCAACTTATATAAATGATTATAATATGTCTCTAGGTGTTCTACGACCCCTAGATATATATGTTGTATGAAATGTGTCGAAAGGGGTTATAGGCTATACTATGACCCCTTTTGACCCATATAAATAATTATAATATGCCCCTAGGGGTCATAGGACCCTTAGAGACATATGTTGTCATGAAATGTGTCGAAAGGGGTCATAGGTTATACTATGACCCCTTTTGACCCATATAAATGATTATAATATGTCCTTAGGGGTCCTAAGACCCCTAGAGATGTATGATATCATGAAATGTGTTAAAAGGGGTCATAGGTTATCTTTTGACCCCTTTTGACCCATATAAATGACTATAATATGTCCCTAGTGGTTGTAAGACCCTTGGAGACATATGTTGTAGTGAAATGTGTCAAAAGGGGTCATAGGTTTTCCTATGACCCCTTTTGACCCATATAAATGATTATAATATATCCCTAGAGGTCTTGGGACCCTTAAAAACATATGTTTTAATGCAATGTGTTGAAACGGGTCATAAGATAACCTATGACCCATTTTGACCCATATAAATGATTATAATATGTCCCTAGGAGTCCAAGGACCCCTAGGGACATATGTTTTCATGATAACATGTTGAAAGGGGTCACAAGGTTATCCTATGACTCCTTTCAACCTATATAAATGATTATAATATGTCCTTAGGGGTCCTAGGACCCTTAGAGACACATGTTGTCATTAAATATGTTGAAAGGACCCATGACTCCTTTCAACCCATATAAATGATTATAATATGTCCCTAGGGGTCCTAGGAACCCTAGAGACATATGTTGTAATGAAACATGTCAAAAGGGGTCATAGGTTATCTTATGACCCCTTTTGATTTATATTAATGATTATAATATGTCCTTAAGGGTTTTGGGACCCCTAGAGACATATGTTGCAATGAAATGTGTCGAAAGGGGTCATGTGTTATCCTATTACCCTTTTTGGCCCATATGAACAATTATAATATGTCCCTAGGTGTCCTAGGACCCCTAAAGACATATGTTGTAATGAAATGTGTCAAAAGGGGTCATAAGTTATATTATGACCCTTTTTGACCTATATAAATGATTATAATATGTCCCTAGAGGTCCTAGGACTCTGAAAGACATATGTTGCCATGAAATATGTTGAAAGGGGTCATAGGGTACTCTATGACCCATTTCAACTCATTCAAATACATGATATATTTTCCTTGTGGTCCTAGGACCCTTACGAACATATGTTATCATTTAATGGGTCAAAATAGGTCATAGGTAACCTATGGCCCCTTGCAAACTATTTAAGCACATGATTTATGTCCCTAGGTGTCCTAAGACCCGTAAGAACACATATTGTCATATAATGTAATGAAAGGGGTCATGGGGTACTCTATGACCCCTTTAGACTCATTTGAACACATGATATATTTTTCTAGGGGTTCTAGGACCCCTATGAACATATGTTATCATTTAATGGGTCAAAAGGGGTCATAGGGAACCCTATGACCCCTTTCGGCCCATTCAAACACATGATGCATGTTCCAAGGTGACCTAGTACCCCTAGGGACATACATGAAGTGTTGTAATGGGTAAAAAGGGTCATAGAGTATACCATGACACATTTCAACCTATTACATGACAAAATACATTCATAGGGTTTATAGAACCCCTAGGGACATACATGTTGTGTTCCAATGGGTTGAATTGGGTTATAGGATATCCCATGACCCCTTTCAACCCTTTACATGAAAAAATATGTTCTTGTGGGTCCTAAGACCTCTAGGGACAAGCATGTTGTGTTGAAAGAGGTCATAGGATAACCTATGACCCATTTCAATCAAATACATGACAACTTATGTTCCTAGGAATCGTAGGGCCCCTAGGGACATATATGTTGTGTTCCAATGGATCAAAGGGGTCATAGAGTATCCCATGACCCTAGGGACATACCTCTTATATTCCAATTTTGACACATTACACGAGAACATATGTTGCTAGGGGTCCTAAGACCCTTATCATCCTGTGTGTTGTGCTCTAATGGGTCAAATTTTGACCCATTACATGATAAAATATGTTCCTAGGGGTTCTAATACCCTAGGGCCATGCATGTTGTGTTCCAATGGGTCAAAAAGGGTCATAGGAATGGGTCAAAAGGGGTCATCAGATACCCTATGACCCCTTTTGGCTCATTACATGACAACATATGTTCCTAGGAATGTATGTTGTCATGTAATGGGTCAAAAGCGTCATAAGATACTATATGAATCCTTTCAACCCATTGGAACACAACATAGATGTCCATAAGGGTCCTAGGACCCCTAAGAACATATGTTATCATGTATTAGGTCGAAAGGGGTCATAGGATATTCCACAACCCCTTTCTACCCATTGAAACACAAGATGTATGTCCCTAGGCATTGTTTGACCCTTAGGAAGATATGTTGTCATATAATGGGTCAAAATGGGTCATAGGGTATCCTATGACCCATTTGGACTCATTGGAACAAATGTATGTCCCTAGTGAGAGCCCTAGGAACATAAATCATCATATAGTTTATTAACTTAGGTTACTAATATATATAATATATAATAATAATATATATGATATATAATTAGGGTATCCCATGACCCATTTGGACTCATTGAAACACATGTATGTTCCTAGGGGGACCCATAGGAACATACATCATCATATAGTTTGTTAACTTAGGTTAGTAATATATATATATATATATATATATATATATATATATATAAATAAAATTGTATAATAATATATATGATATATAATTAAATAATAATATATATTAAGTAATAACTATATATAAAATAATTATATAATAAATAATAATAATTTAATACTATATAATAAATTTTAGTAACTGTATGTAATAATTGCTCCCCCCCCCCAAATTATGCTATAACTATATTATACTAGGACTTGATATAACTTAAAAATTGGTCCCCCCTTTGAGTTTGGTAAATAAAAATAAATATTTATCTTAAAAATTGGTCCCCACTCCCTTTACATTTGAATTTGGTGCCATGATTTGGGAACATAGACCGGGTACCTGTTCTCAAATTAGATACCCAATCAGGCAAGGTATTACATTTTTGGTTTGGTACTAGAATGGGTGGGAAAAGAATCAAATCACATATTGAAATGCTTTTAGGTGTTTCAAAACTAAATTTTTTTCACATTGCCACTTTTTGGCACACCATGATCTTGCACATACCCTAAACAAGTGTATTCATATTGTCTGCAGAAGATTTCATGATTTTTAGACTATGCTCCAAGATTTTTCTTAGGGTCTCTTCCATTTTATAAGCACTGACAACAAGGGTGCCAATCCTTTTATCCAACATTCTTCTGGTGTTACCCTCAACGTCCATAGAATCAAGGACTACTTTCTTCTCCTGATTAATTCACCAAGCATTTTCCCCGTCCCAAAGGCCTTATCATCCACATTTATCCTCTCTTCAAATTTGGCAAAAAGAGCCCTATGCTTTAGATTTTAGACTCTTTATTTCATGGAAATCCCACCTACTAACTCTATAGGCACTCAAAGATAATACCTTTGCATTCTAAAAAACACCAAAAGGAGGGCCCTTCTTGTCTTGTAAATTGATATACCACAAATCAACAACCAAATATTTGGGTATGATTTTATCCTCCTCATCAAAATTTGATGGAGAAATAAGAACATCATGGATGAGGCTATTATTGAAATCCTTAAGCAAATTTTTTTTTATTCCCTTTACCAACCAAAACCTCATCCTTGTCACTAGAGCCAACATCAAAATTCACCTCTTTATTTGTCTTAAAAATATTGCCACTAACACACATCTATCTCAGAGAAAGCCTAGCATTTACAAGTGTCCCCTCAACAACATTTTTCTCAGATACCACAAAAGATATATGGAGAGGGCCAACCATTGGGTACCCTTTAGTAGAGGGTACCTCTTCACTATCCTCTGTGTGATTTCCCTCTTTCCCTTAAAAGTGTGACTCTTATAAGAAGATTTAGAATCGGATTTCTTATTCTTATTTTTGGATAAGTTATTATCACTATCTTGAGTACCTTAACATTTTGCCAATAAATATTTTCTTGGGGAGTCTTTCTCTTTAGGAAAGGTGAAAATATTGAGAAATGATACGAGATTATTTAACACAAGAACACTCCCAAACACTTAGGTCACCACATGTATAAATAGGAAACTATAGGCTTTTCACTTGGAGATAGGAGGAAATCTTACAGAGAAAATATGTCATTTCCCATTGCTGATCATCATTTTGAGTGTGTTCAAATATATCAATGACCAACCAACTATAGGGAATTGGTAAACCATCAATCCCACTTAATCATTTGATAAATTTAGCATGAATTTTTGATAGATTTTGTAGACTTTTGTTAGATTTTTTGTAGGATGTTGACAGAATAGATTTTTTTTGAAAAATTTAAATTGGCAGGAATAGATGCATAGTTGTGGCACATGGATGCGCAAGTATACTTCACCCATGTGCAAAAAAAATAACAAATGCATTGTTGCACATTTATCCTAAATGGTGGTACATCTGTCATTTACAATGATGTATGTATGTGCATCTATGGAATGGTTAATGCTTTATACACATCTATCATGTAATATTGCACATTCATATTACCTATTCAAGCATATAGGTTATGGATGCATAAATGATTACATGTTATACATTTAACAAAGTTGTGCTTTTGTTTAGGGATGCAACACATGATTTTAATAAAGATGCATATTTAGTATACAAACATATTTTCTTGGGGATCTTGTGCATATGTTAGGTAGAGCTTCACATTTAGTGTATCTATGCATTTGTTGTATTTTTCTATGCATGGATGCAATATATCTACACATCCATGCATCACAACTATGCATCTATTACCATCAATTAAAATTTTTCAAAAATATTCTATTCTATTAACATCCTAAAAAAATATAATAAAAATCTACAAAATATATAAAAAAATTCATGCTAAATCTATCAAATGATTGAGTGGGACCAATGATTTACTGACTCACTATAGTCAGTTGGTTGTTGATATCTCTTGATGCACTCGAGACGATGACCAACAATGAGGAATGCCATGTTTTCTATACAAGCTCTCCTCCAATCTCCAAGTGACAAGTGTGAGAATGATAACTCGTCTAACTATCTTTTCCTATTTACTCCTGTGGTGACCTAAGTATTTGGAGGTGTTCTTGTGTTGTATAATCCTATATCATTTTTTGATCTTTTCACCTTTCGTCTAAAATTATTTATCAAAATATTTCTCAAAAATCATTTCCAAAAAAATAAAAAAACATAAAAATAAAATTAAAATTGATCAATCTTTCAAGGGGGCATCCCTTCTATCTGCGTCATCCAAAGTCTTGGGATAGGAGTACCAGGGTCAAGTGCTAGTTGTCTTTGAAATAATGCACTAGCCACACATTATTTCAAAGAGGCACAAAATGTATACAATTAAAAATTTTCAAGTAAATTAATTAAATATTTTAATATTTAATTAATTTCCTTCTATTAACTTTAATAAATTACTTAATTACTTAATTAAATTATTTTTATGAATTAATTAAATATTTTTATATTTAATTAATAATAGCATTATTCCATTAACTTAAATAAATTATTTAATTTATTAGGTTAATTCACTTAGGTTATCTACACTATCCTAAGGCCACTAATTACCCCTATTGAGTGATTTATTAAAATTACTCAATTGCACACTCACCTAAGTGACTAGGTCTCCTAGTCCACCTATCTAATCCAAGTCACATACTACCTCACCTTTGCTTAATTAATTATTAATTAATTATTAATTAAATCTATATACCATCACCCATGTGGTAAATTCTTATGTGTAAAAAAAGGGTATGTGTCCTCAAAGAATGAGTCATAGGTACACTTGTCCTTATGTGACTTGGTCTTTGGGACACATGTCTCTAGGCGAAAAAGTCTTGGCCACATTTCCTATACTTTAGGATTTTGTCAATCCACCTCATAGGATCAAAGAGACTCATATGACACTTTCCTAAGATCTCTCTTTAAGGGAAGGGTTTTCTAAAGGGTCTTTGTGAGACATGTGCCATGTGTCTCTTCTTTTCATATCAAACACCTTCATCTCCATGCGAGAGGAACATCTTCCTTAATTTTCCTCTCACACTCTAAGTCACTTTTCTATTATCTCAACTCCCCCAACCAAGTCAATCCTATCCTTGCATATGTCCTACATTTTCTCTCCATCCTCGAATGTCACCACCTAGGATAGGGTCTTTCCAAAATATATAAAAGGAACCCCTATCTCCTCACACAATCTAATTAGAAATCTATGTGAACTAGAAATTTGAAGCAAGAGGCATTCTAGCAACATTTAAGAAATCAAGCAATTATCAATCAATTTATAGAAATTTCATTATCATTATCATGGCTTCATTAGGTTCTTAGTTCATCCATCAACATCCTTCATTTCATCTAGTTTTTGAAGCATTCTAGGATCATTTTCATAGAATTCTATTAGAATTCATATTCTCCAAAACTTTTAAGCACAAATTGAAAAGGAGTAACTTTGGGAAAATATGAGAGCTCAACATCAACCACTCAAAGCTAGGAGGACAATAGAGGCATATTGCAATTGGTAAGTTGAAGTAAAAGTCTCGTCTTTAGCTTACTTTACTTGTAATTCTTCATTGGGTGTGCTTAATTAGATTAGATTTAGTTGTTTAATAATGTTGTCTACATTGTCACATAATTTTGCATACATTTTTGGCTTGTAACAAGTGAAGCCTGTTACTGGGTTTTCACCACTTGTTTTTATTGCACTTTTATGTTTATTTATTTAATTAAATTTTTTTTCATATTTTTCATTTTTTTTTTGTATTTTTCATCCCTTGGACTAGGATTTTTAGACATAGAATTTCTTGAGGTGCATATTTTTAATAGGTTCATCCAAAAAATCATGCTTGGGAGTTGATAATTGTTATTCCCCATATCTGTATACAACAATAATCACAAAAGAATCTAGCTAGTTTGCTTAAAATTTACCTTTCTTTTCTCTATCTACTTGGTTCTTTGGATTTTCTCTTAGGACTAGGTCACCCACTTGAAATTCTCTAGGTTTCACTTTGTTTTTATACTAATGGTACATTCATTGTTAATAATCCTTCAAATTATCAAAGGCTTTATGTCTCCTCTCATCAATCATTTCTAGTTCTTGCAATCTTGATACTATGTATTCTTCATCTGGAATATGATCCCTTACTATCACTCTAAATGAGGGTGATTTGACCTCAAAGGGAAGTATAGCATCTAAACTAAAAATAAGGTAATATGGAGTGGCTCTAGTAGGAGTTCAAATGGATGTATGTTAGGCCCACGATATAGGACTAAGTTGAACATGCGATTCATGACTAGCATCATTGATATTCTTTATGAGAATATTTACAATGGTTTAATTAGATGCCTTTGCTTGACCATTTTCCTATGGATAATAAATGGTGGAGGGATGATGGGTGATATTAAACTTCTCACATAGTTCTTGGATATCCTTATTTTGAAATTATTTTATGTGATTTGTGACAATGGACATCAAAATACCATATTGAAAAATGATATAGTTAAGGATAAATGTTGAGATTGGATTTCATGTAGAAGTTATGAGTGGAAATGCCTTAAAACATTTAGTAAAATGTTTAATTGCACTAATTATCTATCTATGGCTATTGGAGGAAGATGGATGAAGTTTCCTTACAAGGTTGAATCCCCATTGATTGAATGGACATATTTTTGTAAACAAATGAAGTTCTTGAGTAGGTGCATAAATTAGATTCCTATGTATTTGACACTTTTTTGCATTTTCTAGCATATTGAAAGGAATAAAACTCCATTTTAGACCAATAATAACCCATACACATGATATTCTTAGCTAAAGAAGCACCACTCGAGTGTGAGCCACATATATACTCATGTACTTCTCACAAAGTAGATTGAGACTCATCATGTTCAAGATAACATAAGAGATTACCATCAAAACCTCATCAATATAATGTGCTAGCAACTAATGTATAATGAGATGCTTGGTGGAGGAAGTTATGCTTTTTATTTCATGATACATTATGTTGTAAAGTATTATCTTTTAAATAGGCATATACTTTTCCATAAACTGGGGAGTCTTGGCCCACAATATGACATATAATTCTAGAATTAGGATCATCATATGAGGGATAAGATAAGGGTTCCATTAGGAACTCAAAATGGGATTTTTGTGTCTTCTATATTGAACAATGAAGCAATGGTTGTCATGGAAAATGTAGTTTTTTTTTATCTTGTTGCGGAATTTGCTCAAAGGTGATCATTTTGAAATATTGCTTGAAGTCATCCACTATAAGTTTATATGGTAATATCTTGCCATCTTTGGTTTAACACTTGTCATTAACTTAATTAATGATCAACTGAGTCTCCATAAACATTCAAATCTATTATTTTCCATTGTACTACCAATTTAAGTCCTTTAATCAATGCTTCATATTGCGCCATGTTATTTGTGTAGGGGAATAACAACTTATAGGACTTGGGTATCATGCATCATTGTGGTGTAAAAAATAACACTTCTTATCCAAAACCATTTTGAGTATACATTCCATCGAAGCATAATTTCCAAGCTTGTATAGACAATGTCATAATTTTTGCATCTAGGATTTCAACATGTATAAGATGTCCATTTGATAATGGTGCATCTACTAATTGATTTGCTATAACTTGTCTTGTTATGGCTTTGTGATCCACATACTCTATGTCAAATTCACTTAGCACAATAACCCAATTTTCCGATCTTCTTGTTAATGTTGATTTATTGAGTATATACTTTAGGGGGTCAATCTTTGCAACTAGATTATTTGTTTGAGATAACATGTAATGCCATAATTCTTATGAAGCAAAATTGACAAGAAGGCATGATTGCTCAATTGACAAATAGTTTAGTGCATATCCCACTAAAGTGTGATTGATATAGTAGACAACCTTCTCTCTCCCTTCTTGATCTTGTTGCTCCAATAAGGATCCCAAACAATTTTCAATCATTGATAAGTATAATAGAAGTGAATTTCCAAGTATAGGTGATATCAAAATTGGTGAATCTATTAGGTATTATTTTATATTGTCAAAAGCTTCTTCACAAATAGTTTCCCATTGAAATGGTACATACTTCTATAACAGATGCATGAAAGGATGAATTTTATCGACCAATTGTGAAACAAATCTTCTTATGGATTGCAGCCATCCCTATAATGATCTCAACTAAATTATATTTTTAGGTGGTGGAATGTATTGGCATTATGTTATATTTGTCATTAGTGATAATACTTATTCAATTTTGTATGGTTACCGAGCTCATCACTCAGTCTACAGTTTATACCGAGCATTTAGTGGTTGCCAAGTAAGTTCATCAGTTAAGTAGTTCACACTGAGCATTCCTGAAGCTACCAAGTGAGTGTGTAGTCCAATAGTGTTTACCAAGCATACAGTTATCACCGAGTAGATAGTGGTCACCAAGCTTCACAGTGTTTATCGAGTCATCTATTTATATGATGAGAAGCCAGTATCTACCTAGTGATGGATGTGTAGTGTTTATTGAGTGAAAGAAAGGTAAATGAAGGATTCAATATCTACCAAGTGACACTATATCTATAGAGTCTCCAATGGTTTCCAAGTTTGAAGCTACATTGTGTGATTAGTATGGATCAAGCTTCTACTTCTGTTGAGTGCATGATGATGTCGAGTGATGCAATGGGTGTCATATATCAGAAGTTCACCAAGTCAGCATACTGAACCCGAGTTTCTACTATTTGGCCAACTTAGTAATATTTTGTTTACTTGTGTTTTAGTCGACCTTGTAATTGTAAATATTGGGATGGTATATATGTAATGTATTGTATCATTTGCAATATATGAAAGAGCATATGGATATATGGAAGTGTGATATTTTGAGAAGAGTGAATGCGAATCAACAACATAGTAGAGTATTCAACAAGGTCTACAAGGAGCAGTAAAGATATATTAGTCACAAGAGGTGATTTGTACTTCAAGAATCTGATCAGCAATCAAGTTGTAAGTCAGATCTACTGTTTCATCCTAACAGGTGAATCAATTTTCTAAATCCTTTAACAAGTTAGACTTAACAATCTTTATTTAAATCTCTTAATAGAGTGCATACTTGATTGTATGTTTGTAAAATCTCTAACAAGGTGGATCTAGCAATCCAAATTGCTCTTAATAGGGTAGATCATCAAAAGTGGTCAATGTAAGCCCTAACAGGCCAACTTTATACTGCAGTAGTGAAGTTTTGTGGATATCATCCCCACTCCAGTTTTACTTTCTATTTGGAAGGTTTCTGGGTGTTAGTACCCGATATGGTCATAATTTTAAAACTTGTAATTTGTGTTTTTGAACCACTTTGAACCTTAGCTCAAAGTAGTTCAAATCATTCATCTTGCAGGTTCAACATAAGCAAGTTTCAGATTGGTCCTATGGGTTCAGAATGTAGAGATTCAAACGCTCTGCTCTAACTCATGATAATTCGATGAGCCTATAGGCTTGTTGGTTTGATGTGGCTTATTCTATGTTCAAAAATGTTCATGGGGTATGATAGGTTCGAAGTAGTTCAAATGGGTTCGAAAATGCAGATTTGTTAATTTAGAATGGTTCAAAAATTGTGTTCAACTTAATACCAGAATCCAGTCTTTGTTCATAATTCAGTTTCAATCAGCTCAATAGTTTCAAAAGATGAAAAAGTGTAGATCAAGATGAAGGTCTAGTTTGAAGGATTCAATTGCAAAACTTCAAGTGCAAAGTTTTGAACCACTTCGAACTGAAGTTTGAAGTCGTTCAAAGTGTTTCAAAATAGTTCAATTTGCTCATACAGGTTTAATTATCTATTCTGAGAGGCTCACATGTATGATTTGGTGGCTTGGTTTAGAAGTTCAAAATGGTTCCAAGTGATTCAGAGATCAGGTTCAAATGTCAAGTTCGATGGTTCAACAGGTTCGATGGCATGACAGTTCAAAATCACAATTTTGTATACTGATAAACAATGACTTGTAACTTTTCACCCAGACATAATTTCACAAATCGCTCTGGTGAGAACATAAATGACTAGTCTAGCACCAGAATATCCAAAAATGAAGATCCAATGGTGCAATCACAAGTTTAGAAGAGTTCATCCCATAGGTTCAAATGAGTTCGAATGGTTCAAACAGGTTCAATGGGTTCGATTATCCTGGCAGCTTTATATACCTCCACTCAGTCTTCGATAACTTTCGACTCAGACATAATTTTATCGATTGCTTCAGTCAAGTTGTGCAGAATTAGGATCTCACCAACATATCCAAAAATGAAGGAAATCCAATAGTGGAATAATTAGTTATGCCCCCCCGCACCGAGACCCATTTGACTGTAAAAAAAATCCGCCCAGCAACAAATTTTTATTATTATTGGACTAATTTATTCATTTGCCACTTGTCCAAATATGCTAAGATGACATTTGATTTAGTGAAAAAACTTTAAAAGCTAAATGTTATAAAAATCAAAGAAAATCTACCAAGGAAGGTGAAGAGAAATGGTTTCAAGATTCAGTTATGGAAACTGAAAAGGTTTCATGGGAGATGAAAAGATAATAAATAAGCCGGTAGCAGAAAGAGCAGGGGTTCCACTTCTTTTGGTGCTGGAGAATTTGATGCTACAGAACAAAAGAGTTGAGCCGAGGGGTTACATAGATTTTTCTCTCTGAGATTGTAGACTTTGTGCTACAGCCAAGAGTGAAATCTTCCAGATTGTTTCTAGCATTAGTCCATTTTCTTGAGCAGGTCATGAGAAGCAGAGACAAGGTTTTCTTTCTTTTCTTTCTGAACTGTGTGTCAAGAGAGTTGTATTTTGTTTAAAATGCAAAGAAAACGTCAAGATTTTATTAATGGTGATTGTAATAGTGATGCATTTTATGCTTTCAAAGGATGAAGACTTGAGAGTTAATTTTTTGTCAAAACTTTGAGTTCGAGCAATCTACTTTCCACTAATTGTGATCTTTGTGTCACTTTGGTTTTCTCTAAAATATGCTGTTATATCTCCATATCTTCATTTCTACACTTTCTCAAGAAGATGGATAATGTGTTTCTTGATTTTGTCTTTTGTAGCATGTCAAGGTGAATGAATTTGTGTCATTTACCATTTAATTTCTTGTAGTTGTTTATTTTTTCTCACATCTACGCTATATTTACGGGTAGATGTTTGGTATCCTTTTATGCTTTCTGGTTAAAAGAATTCACAAAAATTTCATTGAATATTTCATATGGGGAGTTGTACCCGATAAAATTCAGAGGAAGGTTATCAATCCCAGTGATAACCTATCCAACTGTTGGTGCTAGTTTGTCCTTTCATTTGGGCATTTAGGGTTAGAATTGCATACATTTTCTCAAAGGAAAATTTGTTCACTAACAGATTTTTAGTGACTCTGCTGGGGAGGAAACAAAGATCATTGCCTAACATTTGTTTCCTCAATTTTTTGATTATCTCCATGCGCAAGGGATTGGCGACTCTATTGCAAAGACCATACTGACCATAAAAGTCATGAGGAGATTAAGGCCAGATCCTTCTCTCCCAGAACTTTATCAAATGGATGATAAAGTATTGCATGAGTTCATGGACAACTTCAAAGAAAGCATTTTGCAGGGTGTCCGAAACAATATACCCATTGAAGATGATGACCTGCCTTAGCTGTTATGGAAAAGCCTCTGTGCTAGGTATCATAAACTGAAAGATTTGGAAATGTACAAGAGGAAGGTCCAATAGCTTGAAAATGAATTAGATGTTGGTAATGAGGAAGCCTCGATGATTTAATCTCATTTTATATCATGCAAATATTCAATCTTTAGTGAAGAAGAGGTCCAACCAGAATTACTCCAGCCTCAGATTGATCCAGCTTCAACAGATGAAAATATTTGTGCCAACAATGGAAAAAGGGTAAGCAATATTGATGAAATCTTATCTCAAGATCTTTCTCCATCTCATGTAGAAAATTTTACATTAGAGGGTTATGCTGATCATTCTTTGCTTGAAGATTCTGTTGGAACATTTTTTAGCCATGTCAGGTCTAAAAATAAGTCTTTTAATGCCATGAGAGATTGTGAAGTCATTAGCCCTTTGGATGTGAATGATGAATACAAACCTACATCAGAATCTTTCCACTATAGAAGTAATGCAGCAACAAATTTTATTAGTGTTGCTGATGATAAAGAAGGTGCTTCTAAAACTTTCTCTTCATGTTTTGAAAATTTTGGTTTTAAGAGTGAAAATGGTCCTCTTGTTTTAGAGGTTTTTAGTTATTAAAATTTAGACAACTTGCCGCCTGAGTTTCAGTCTTTCACTTATGATATTGATTACCTCTCTTTGAAAAGTCTTCTTGATGAAAGAACTCAGAATGACATGCAGTCTAGAGATGAATTTCCCATTGACACGAAGAATGAAGATGACTCTTTGTGCTTGGAAGCTAGTGACCAGCCCTTGCAAAGACTTTTTTCATTTAATAATGAAATATGTAATTATGAAAGGGTGAATGTGCATGAAGAAAAGTTTCTTCCTCATTATGAAGATGCTAAAATCAACACTCAGTTTGTGAACTATCCAGCTAAAACATCACTTGGTCAACAAGATGGAGTCATTGCCAAATTCTTGTTATGTCTTCAGCTGGAAGACCTCTCTCAAAATACTTCTTTTGATGGTAATTCATTCTTTCATAGAGACGAGACAAAGATACCTCTAGATGAAGACAACCTCATTGTGAAAAATTCAGAATGTGAAAGTGAGGTTAAAGACCATGATGAAATAAAATGGGAAAGCGAGAATACTTAGGTTAAAAATGAGAATCCCAACACCAATGATGAAAAAGGTGAAGAAAAGTCTGAAAATACGGAGGGTAAAATTGTTTGGAGTGACCTTAATCCACTTTTCATGCCGACGGGGTATTGTGAGAATACTGCTATCATAGAAAATCCTCTTTTCCAGCCATTTGAAAATTCTGTTATAACATCATTTGAAAATCTCACCTATGAGGAAGAGGAAATCATAGACACGTTCCTATCATCACTCAAGCTGGATGATTCCTCTAATGATGTACTAGATAGTTGTCCAAATCAGATTAAGGATGAAGTATTTATTGACAACTTTTCTTTTCATCTGTCTATGTATAACGTTATTGATTTGGAGTGTAAAATAAGTGCTAAGATATGTGATGGCATCTTAGAAAGAGAAAGGAATAGAATTGATGGAAGGATTGATGACAGCTGGTTTCCTGAAAGAGATGAAGAAATCACATTCTCAAGGATTGATCCTATGTTGCATGAGGAATTTCTATGCTTGCAAGTTGACCATAACATTAAAGGTAATGTGCATGAATTAAATCTTGATGAAAAGATTTTCAGATATTGTGCACCATCTCTTGGTGAAGTTTCAACATTCAATTTTTTTCAGTTTGAAACAGAATCTGACACTATCGATATTGAAGATGAATTCTTAGGTAAAGAAGAGTGTTATAATGAGTTATGGCTATTTGGAAAGGAATGTTGGATCAGAATATGCATGTGCACTTTCAGTTTGAAGTTTGGTACTGAAAGAGTCGTCAACGAGCAATGGTTTGGAGCTATTCCATTAAGGTACATCCTGCTGATTCGGAAAGGCTCCTATTTCTCTCAGTCGGTAAATGGTTTCACATGATTCTTCTCTTTATTTCAGTTTCATGTTAGGTCCTATTCCTACCTTTGTAAATATTGTAAATAAGTTTTTTTTGTGCGTAGTGCTAGTTGGAATAATGTGCAAGCTTCGTGTTTGCTGGTAGTTTAGGTGTTGGTTGTTGGTTTTGTTTGTTGGTTTTTCCCTACTCCCCTCCGCCCTCTCTACAAGCAGCTCCTGGTTTTCTTTTCTTGTTGACTCTATTGGTCCAATGGATAAGGCACTATTCTTTTCCCAGAGATTGTTGGAGTTCTCTAATTTTGCATCAAAAATAGTCCCGCAGTTAGAGCCCCTATTAGTACTCGATATGGTCATAATTTTAAAACTTTTAATTTGTGTTTTTGAACCACTTTGAACCTTAGTTCAAAGTAGTTCAAATGACTCATCTTGCAGGTTCAACATAAGCAAGTTTCAGATTGGTCCTATGGGTTCAGAATGTAGTGATTCAAATTCTCTGCTCCAACTCATGATAATTCAATGAGCCTATAGGCTTGTTGGTTTGATGTGGCTTATTCTATGTTTAGAAATGTTCATGGGGTATGACAGGTTTGAAGTAGTTCAAATGGGTTCCAAAATGCAGATTTGTTAATTCAGAATGGCTCAAAAATTGTGTTCAACTTAATACCAGAATCTAGTCTTTGTTCATAATTCAGTTTCAATCAGCTCAATAGTTTCAAAAGATGCAAAAGTGCAGATCAAGACGAAGGTCTGGTTTGAAGGATTCAATTGCAAAACTTCAAGTGCAGAGTTTTGAACCACTTTGAACTGAAGTTCAAAGTCGTTCAAAGTGTTTAAAAATAGTTCAATTTGCTCATATAGGTTTAATTATCTATTCTGAGAGGTTCACATGTATGATTCAGTGGCTTGGTTCAGAAGTTCAAAATGGTTCAAAGTGATTCAGAGATCAGGTTCAAATGTCAAGTTCGATGGTTCAACAGGTTCGATGGCATGACAGTTCAAAATCACAATTTTGTATACTGATAAGTAGTGACTTGTAACTTTTCACTCGGACATAATTTCACAAATCGCTCTAGTGAGAACATAAATGAATAGTCTAACACTAGCATATCCAAAAATGAAGAAGATCCAACGGTGCAATCACAAGTTTAGAAGAGTTCATCCCACAGGTTCAAATGAGTTCGAATGGTTCAAACAGGTTCAACGGTTTCGATTATCCTAGTAGTTTTATATACCTCCACTCAGTCTTTGATAACTTTTGACTTAGACATAATTTTCTCAATTGCTTTGGTCAAGTTGTGCGGAATTAGGATCTCACCAACATATTCGAAAATAAAGGAAATCCAACGGTGGAATAATTAGTTATGGCCCCTACACCGAGACCCATTTGACTGTCAAAACAAATCCGCCCAGCAGCAAATTTTTATTATTATTATTGGACTGATTTTTTCATTTGCCACTTGTCCAAATATGCTAAGATGACATTTGATTTAGTGAAAAACCTTTAAAAGCTAAATGTCATAAAAATCAAAGAAAATCTATCAAGGAAGGTGAAGAGAAATGGTTTCAAGATTCAGTTATGGAAACTGAAAAGGTTTCATGGGAGATGAAAAGATAATAAATAAGCCAGCAGCAGAAAGAGTAGGGGTTCCACTTCTTTCGGTGCTGGAGACTTTGATGCTGCAGAACAGAAGAGTTGAGCCGGGGGGTTACATAGATTTTTCTCTCTGAGACTGTAGACTTTGTGCTACAGCCAAGAGTGAAATCTTCCAGATTGTTTCTAGCATTAGTCCATTTTCTTGAGCAGGTCATGAGAAGCAGAGACAAGGTTTTCTTTCTTTTCTTTCTGAACCGTGTGTCAAGAGAGTTGTATTTTGTTTAAAATGCAAAGAAAACCTCAAGATTTTATTAATGGTGATTGTAATAGTGATGCATTTTATGCTTTCAGAGGAGGGAGACTTGAGAGTTAATTGTTTGTCAAAACTTTGAGTTCGAGAAATCTACTTTCCACTAATTGTGATCTTTGTGTCACTTTGGTTTTCTTTGAAATATGTTGTTATATCTCCATATCTTCATTTCTACACTTTCTCAAGAAGATGGATAATGTGTTTCTTGATTCTGTCTTTTGTAGCATGTCAAGGTGAATGGACTTTGTGTCATTTACCATTTAATTTCTTGTAGTTGTTTAGTTTTTCTCGCATCTACGCTGTATTTACGGGTAGATGTTTGGTATCCTTTTATGCTTTCTGGTTAAAAGCATTCACAAATAATTCATTGAATATTTCATATGGGGAGCTGTACTCGATAAAATTTAGAGGAAGGTTATCAATCCCAGTGATAACCTATCCAACTGTTGGTGCTAGTTTGTCCTTTCATTTGGGCATTTAGGGTCAGAATTGCATACATTTTCTTGAAGGACAATCTATTCACTAACACTGGGTCACCAAAATATTGTGTTCATGTGTTATGAATGTTTATCTTTTCTCATGCATACCGTAGATTAGATGAATTAATGATGAATTGATTAAGTGCTTAATTAATTTAAAGTTTTTGAGGTTATTGATTCACCCCTCCTCTCTCAGTAACCTAGCTAGTCTTGATTATTTCCAATAGAATGTCCATGATTTCTTTAAAAAATTTAGGATCAACTTCTATTCCTTTTATAAAAATTATGTAACCCAAAAAATTTCTAGATGTAATACCAAAAGCACATTTCTTGGGATTTAATCTAACATGATGTTTCCTCATCCCATTAAATATTTTATCCAACACTTTCAAATGATCCTTGTTTTTTATTTTCCTAGAATTTCATTTACATAATCTTCTATTACGGTATGAATCATGTCATGAAAGATTGTAGTCATAGCCCTTTAATAGGTAACACCTACATTATTTAGTCCAAAAGGCATAACATTCCAGTAATAAGTTCTCTAGGGACATGTAAAATCAATCTTCTCCTGGTCTTCTAGTGCAATCTTTATTTGGTTGTAATGAGAGAATTCATCCATTAAAGACAGAATTTCACATCTAGCTATAAGATCTACAATGATGTTAATGTTTTGCAACTAAAAATCATCTTTTAGACAAGCCTTGTTAAGATCCATGAAATCTATAAGACTCTAATAGACTTGTCTAGTTTTTAAATTGGAATAACATTTGATATCCACTCTGCATAGTCAATTGCTCTAATAAAGCCTACATCTAATCATTTGTTCATTTTTCTTTCTAGGAGTCATTATGTGGATGCATCTTTCTAATTTTATGTTTCATCAGTTTAATACCTGGAGATATATATAAATAGTGCATTATATGATTTGGATCTAAACTAGGCATATCAATTGATACACTACAATCCTAGAGAATCCCCAAAGGACATGTCCTAGCCCCCAAAAAATAACCACACAATGGAATATAAACAATAACATAGATATTTAGATCCAAAAAATGCTAATTCTGTCAATAGAATCTTAAGATTTACATCCAAAATACTCGAATTTAAGGCCTTCCAAGTTACAGCCAAATGCATAAGCAATAACAATAATAGTTTTGCAAGACCTCACAAGATCCAACTCCTAGCTAACCTAGACTCACAGTCAGGTAGAAACCCCATGAAGGATCTAAACTTGTGCTCGCAAGAAACCAAGCAACCTTCTTGTTTCCCAAGCCCACACTTGCTACTAGCTTTGCTAAAATTCACTGCTCTTGGCTACTCCATGTTGAACTAAATGATCACTCTAGACAACACAAGACCCTCTACTTATACTAAACCAAGACAAATTTTGGCTTTGCAAGTTACATTAAATAAACCTCAAGCCACAAGTTAGCTTGGAAACATACATTAGATACGTGAAATAACTAAATACTTAGGACAAGCCCCAAGTATACAATGCATAATTAACTCGTAAGGCCGAATAAGAGTACACACAATTAGACATAGGTTTTCATGCCATCCTAGAATCCAAATCCAAGAGCACATGAGTCAATTCCCACAAATCAAGATCACAAATACAATCTCCAAAGTCTGCCCAAAAAATAGGAACATGTTACCAACAACCACCAAAATAACTCTTAACTCCATCATGATAGCTCCAATCATTATGCATACATAGGAAAAGGTTCCTCAATATGCCTCAAAAATATCTCCAACCTTGCGAACCATTAGATAAAAAAAATTAGAACTAGATGCTCATGCATTAGACTCCCTAGGTAGATAGAAAAGTGTGTCCCAAACTTTGATGCCAAAAGAAGTATCTACACCCATCTTCATCTTCACCAAAGGCTTCTAATCCATTAAAGACAAGAGAACCAATCTCCACATCAACCATCTCTACTTCATCCATTTAGACATCATAATCAAATGAATATCAACAACCCATTCAACATGCTCACTCATAGGAACAAATCAAACATAATTGTTTACCAACAATCTCTACAATTGATCACAACCAACAAGAATAAAATCCTCAAACATGATATTTAAGTAAGTAACATCATGGAACTTTAAAACCAAGTCTGTAAAATGTAATCCCAAATCCATAATAAGAGAAACATGTAAATACTTAGCCATGTCAACCACAAGTAAATCCTCATCACGAACATATAGATCCAAATCAATAGTATCATGAAGATCCTCAACCACTTCAACAACTAGTGAATCCACACCAACAACATTTAAATTGACATCAGTAACAATAATAGAGTCCTCAACCATTTAAGAAATAATAGAAAATCCAAAACCATATCCACACCAGTAGCTATATGTAAATCTATATCAACCATATCAATAGTAACTGGTACATCCTCAATCTTCTCAACAACAACATATGAATTTAGATCCATATTAGAAACCATATGAAAATCCTCACAATCAACAATATCATTATCCATAATAAGATGCTCTACAATTTCTATGTTAGACACAACCAACTAATCATGAAAACAAATCTCCTTTACAATCTTAATAAGGTTTTGAACCTCCTTGGTAAGCTCAGGTATCTTAGCAATTACCACAAGTTGCTTTGTAGGTTTCATATCATACTCCATAAACTAATCAAAAAAACCAACCACACATACCTCTTTAGCTTCAGTGAAGTAATCCTTTACCTCTTCCTCAACATCAAAGTGTCTTTTCCTTTGAACATTCTTCTTAACTAGTGAGACAAATCTCTTTCTGATTGGTAGACTCCAACTCTAGTAATCTCTGTAAAACTCAACTATCCTTTCCCTAATTTGATTAGTTAAATAAATTTTTAACTGAGAAAATTTCTCTATTATCTTCTTCTCCACCACATCATAGATATCTACAATCATCCCAGGGTTCAATCTTCTTAGAGGCATCTTCCAAGATCTTCATAAACCCTCAACAATAAATCCCCAATCAAATCCAACCTTTACTCAAAAAGATCAACCCTCCATATTTGCAACCATTGATCCATCTAAGAGTCCTCCACAATTATAAGTCAGGACCAAGATCTACTACCTCACAACAATGAGATTTAGGACTCTAGAAAGAACAACCCACGACACAATCACCAGAATATCAAAATTTTCTATGATACCATTTGATGCGGTATAAGGCAAGAGAATCCCAAAAGGAGATGTCCTAGCCCCCAAAAAATAATGACACAACATAATATAAATAGTAACACAGGTATTTTGATCCAAAACATTTCCAATTCTCTTAGTAGAGTCATAAGATTTACAAACAACATGCCTAATTGTAAGGCCCTCTATGTTATGACCAAATACATAAGAAATAATAATATTAATTCTACAAGACCTCACAATATCCAACCTCTAGCTATCCCATACTCACAATTTGGTAGAAATCCCAAGAAGAATCTAAACTTCTGCTCACAAGCCACCAAGCAAGCTTCTTGTTTCCCAAGCCTACACTTGCTACTAGCTCTACTAAACTTCACTCCTCCCATCTACTCCACGTTGAACTGAATGATCACTTTAGATAAGACAATATCCTCTAATTTTACTATACCAAGCCACAAGTTGGCCTAGTAAGTTACATTAAATAAGATTTACATTCAACATGACACACAAACATATAAAGAATAACATAGAGATTTAGATCCAAAACATTGCCAATTCTGTCAATAGAATCATAACATTTACATGTAACATGCCTCATTGTAAGGCCTTCTACATTATGAGAAAATACACAAGAAATAATAATAACAGTTCTACAAGACCTCATAATATCCAACTTCTAGCTAGCCTAGATTCACAATTTTGTAGAAATCCTAAGAAGAATTTAAACTTCTACTCATAAGGCACCAAACAACCTTCTTGTTTCCCAAGCCTACACTTGCTACTAGCTCTACTAAACTTCACTCCTCTCAGCTACTCCATGTTGAACTAAATGATCACTCTAGATAAGACAATACCCTCTACTTTTACTATACCAACCCACAAGTTGGCCTAGTAAGTTACATTAAATAAACAGTCAAGCCACAAGTCAACTTGGAAAAAAATGTTAAATACATGAAATAACTAAATACTTAGGATAAGCCTCAAGTTTATAATGCACAACTAACTTGTAAGACCAAATAAGAGTACACACACTTAGACATAGGTCCACATGCCATCCAAGGATCCAAATCCAAGAGCACCTAAGTCAACTCCCATGGATCAAATCTTGTGGATACAATCTCCAAAATCTTCCTAGAAAATAGGAACACGTTAATAGGAAACACTAAAATGGCTCTAACTCCATCATGATAACTCAAATCATTATGTACATATAGGAAAAGGTTCTGCAATATGTGTTACATCCCTAACTATGAAAAACATAAGGTCCACAAAATTTGAACTAGATGCTCCTGCATCATCAACATACAACAATGCAATGTTGATTTTTTAGCTCTGAAAAGTTGTACAAATTCTTCTCTTAATGATTCTGACAAAGATGCAACTTCCTTTAGAATATGTTTATATTCCTCTATGCTAATGTTGATAGGGATTGTTGGTTCAATAAGTATTGTTGATTGTTCTGAATATCAATAATCAAGAAGAGTCTCAATCCTTTTATCCTTAGGCACCTTATAGAGGTTTTCACACATAGATACATCTTTTACTTTTACTATTTTTGGATGTAATATTGCCATAGAGTGATTTTCACCATTATATGTATTTGTTAGTTTTATATTTTTATGACTAGAAGGAGTGGCACTCTCATCTAAATAAGCTATGTCATTGAGTTCAATAGGAAACCCTATCTTGTGATGACATCATGGTAAATGATATCTAATCCCAATATAGTCAATAATTGCATCATCACTATGAAAAACACCAAGTTTAAGAATAGGAGGTGAATCCCAATCTATAAGACCAATTTGCAAATGAGGCAATGAATCATTTGTGTCATGTTCAAAGGTGGTGATAGTGTGGATAGATAAGTTTCCAAGATTTAGGAAAGTATCGACAAGGTATATTTCCATATTCTAATCCAAAATGTATCATTCATGATGAATCTCTCTTTTCTCATGATTGTCACAATTAGTATAATATGGGATTAATTCTAATAATTCCAAATTTTAACTCTCCTCCTCATGGTATAAGTTACTGCATGTCATGAAAAAATCTACTTACTTGTCTTTAGTGATAAAAAATATCATATCCCACTCAAAAGCAATAGAATCATTCTCATCATCATCATTGTTAGTTTTATTATCTCATATTTGATTGAGAAATTCAAGTGTAACCTTTTGTTTCTCTTTAGATTCAATCATTTTATTTGGTCTATATCCCAATCCTATGGTATCTCTTTGATAATTTGGATTCTTGAAAATGGGTTGTAAGACACCTTATCTTTGTAAGCCTATAGGTCCACTTCCTTTGCATCTAATTTTTCCTTATAAAGTATATCCTTTAACATAATGTTTGGGATATATTTTTTCAAACTTTATAATATCTTGTTTCTTCTTCCTATAAAGAAACTACTCCATATTTTTTGTTATTTTCTTTATGATTCAAAGTGCTCCCACTTACAAAAGTGCTAAAAATAGTAGTGGGAGGAGGTTCCAACTTTTTTTTTTTTTTTTTTGTGATTAATGATCTCCCATTAGATCTAGGAGATAGCAGTAATTCATTTATACAATTTTTTTGTCCCATGGTATATTCTTCCATGCTTAACTCTTTTACATCAACCTTTAGGTCCGATGACTTAGAAGTAGATGCTATATTACTAGGATCATGACTAGTGGATATTGATATAGCTTGATTGTGTTGTACTAAAGATTGTGTTGATTATTTTACTGTATTAAAATAATAAAAAAGATTTGGATCCCCTTTGATTTTTATCTCTTGTGCATTATGAGAGAAATTCAAAATTGATGAAATGTTGAGGGTATTGCTAGCATATAGCGAATCCAAGGACATCCCAAGAGAATATTAGGTAAAACCACTAATCCTTTAAATTATTGGAATTACTTTAGAATAACTAGGGGGAGGGGGGGGGGGGGGGTGAATTAGTTATTCAAGGTCTAGACATATAAAATAATACTTTTTCACAATTCAGTGAACCCATAAAACATTCATACCCATGCATGCATTCATTGTGGATTTACTAAAATTTGTATGTCATAGTCAAATCAACTTGCAAAAATGTAAAGCAGAAAAATAACACATTCATCAACACATTTGACAAAATTATTTACATGGAACCCAATTTGGGAAAAACCACCAGTAACATGCTACTCCTTTTCACTCTTCTGAAGTGATGCCCTGTAAAAGGCCAACCCTATTAAAGGTTACAATACACATTGTTAAATGTAACTCGGTTAAGGGATTTCAATCACCTTGTTAAAAGTGAGCCTTGTTAGAGGACTTTAGGCCATTCACTTGGAATGCCACCTTGTTAAAGGATTTTCCAATGATTATTAGGTCAACCTTAATCCAAAGGATTTACCCTAGATTGATACAATTGTTCAAGAGTAACAGTAGAGCTTTGATCTGATACAATTTACAACTTCACTTGCAGAATATAGATATTTTTTCAGTCCTCAATTCTACTTGGCTTTCATACTTTTTAGTTCTAATAGCTTGTTCACCCTTCAAGCATTCATCTTCTTAAGCCTTCTTACTTGGTATGCCATTGCATACTCTTCTCTTGGGTCACTTGATGAAGCCAAACCCTTAATTCCTTCTCCTCTTTAGGTTTTTCCACATGACACCAACCTCTCTAACCTCTTTGCTTTATGACCAGACATTCCTATATAAAGGAAATTATAATATTTTTCTTGCTCATTATCCATCATCTAAATTAGGGTTTTGGATGGAGTAGATAGGATACAATGTATTTACCCCATATCTTGTCTTTTCTAAAAAATTCTACTAGAATCTATTTGAATTCACCTAAAAATGGTTTACATAAAATTCTATGCCACCAACTCATTAATCTTATCTTCCTCTTGGTTCACAAGTTTCAAAAAAATAAACTTGTTGGCTTAGATTTGGAAAATCTTTGATCTTTATCATAATGCAGTAGCTCAACATTATAAATCTTTTGATGCTCAACACATACTGCATTACTTGACATCAGCTATAAAATCACTCAACATCAAATAGATTTTACTTTCACTTAGCTCCAATTGACTTGCTAGTTGGCTTGCACTAACTTTGCTTGGCACCTAATATCCACTTGGTCAAACTTGGAAAAAAAAATTTATTTAACTTATTCTTCTAAAATTTCTAAGTGTAGTTAGCCATTTTGTAACCTTAAGTAGATCATCAATACATCAGGTCATCATTGTCTTAACTGATCCTTGTACTTCATTACATAATCATAACTCAAGCTTTTCTATAGGTGCTTTTGTTCCATCTCATTGATCGAATCCTCTTCATTAATAAACTAAGTGATAATACTTGAATCTTATAAGAAATTGTCTTACCAACAAATAGCAGGTTTGACATCAGTGACAAAACAATGATTGAAACACATAATCTTCTTCAACAATCTCCTTCTTAACAATCTCTTTTCCAATTATCTTTTCAATCAAATTTCAACAATCTCCCTCATTGGCATTGATGGCAAACCAAACTAATCAACCAAGTCAATCAAATGATGAACATCTTGTTCAACCAATCTGACTAGGTTAAGACAGTAAGGCAATACCAAAGAAAGAACTTGTATTCCTCCCTCTATCAACAACTTCTGATTAGGTTACAAAACTTTTTCTTACAACTCCCTTTGAGTTTCTTCTTATATCTCCCTCTTAGAAGATTAGAATTTCTCCCTCTTTCTTTTTAGTTCTCTGATCAATGACTTCGTCTCTTGTTTTGACTTGATTTTTGATATTTTTATCCCTTTCTGATCGATAAATTAGTTTAGGATTTTTTCCCATTTATCTCTTGCACTTGATCAATAAAACTCTTATTTTGATGATGATCAACTTAATGCACTTTCTCCCTCTTTGACAAAAATGCCAAAGACCTATACCACAAATTTTTCATCCTTAAAATCTATAGATATAAGCTTTGTAGATTCCTCATTTTCTCCCTCTGTCACCTTGCTTGTGATTGATTTGAAGTTTCAGCTCTGTGATTACTTTAGGTAGTCCCTAAAGTATGATCCACTGCATCAATTTGTATTATATGAACATTATCTTGTTTGATGTAGGCACTGCTTCTATTTCTTACATAGCCTTTGATAGGGGTATCACCCTTAGTTTACCTCTTAGATACTCATAAAAATCCTTAGGTAATGGTTTTGTGAAGATATCAACAATTTTCTCCTTTGAGTTAACATATTCTACCTTCACCTTTGTGTCTTGAACTAACTCTCTTACATAATGATACTTGATTGCAATGTGCTTTGTCTTTGTGTGCATCACTAGAGTCTTTGAAATATTGATAACACTTGTATTTTCACAATAAAGTATCATTGGTTTTGTAATTTCTTCCTTCATTCCTTTGAGTAGCTGTTTGATCCATACAATGTTTGTGTTGTTTATAGCAACAACAACATATTTAGCTTCAGCAGTAGATTAGGAAGTACAACTTTGTTTCTTGCTTGTCCATGTAACTAGTCTCTTACCTAAGAAAAATGCTCCTCCACTGGTGCTCATTCTGTTATCAATGTTTCTAGCCTAGTCAGTATCAGTGTAGGCTCTCAAGTCAAACCCTTCATTCTTCTTGTAGTATAGGCTAAACTCTTCCGTTCCTTTCAAATATCTCATTATCCTTTTCATAGACATTAAGTGATTCTCCCTGTGATTAGCAAAGAATCTTGAAACAATGCAATATCAGGTCTTTTATGTACTATGTATTGCTTTTTTCCAATCATAGACCTGTACAATGTTTGATCCACCTCAGCTGAATCATCATTCTTTGACAACTTGTGTCCTATCAGCATAGGTGTACTTACTAGTTTGGAATCCTCTAGTCCAAATGTCTTCAATATCTCTTTGAAATACTTTGAATGAATGATGTATATACCATACTTCATCTGATATACTTGCAACCCCACAAAAAAATTGATTTCTCCAAACATAGACATTTCAAATTCTTGCTTCATCTGATTTGCAAAATATTTACATAGAGAATCTTGTCCTTCAAATATGATATCATCAACAAATATTTCAGATAGCAAAATACCTTTTTCTTTTTTAGACTTTATGTACAGATTGTTGTTATCATCAGTCCTTTCAAATCCAATCTTCACAAGATAAGTATGAAGTCTCTCATACCATGCTCTTGGTGCTTGCTTCAATCCATATGGGGCTTTGTGTAGTCTACATACCATGTTCTTATTGTTATCATCAAAAAATTGTTCTGACTATTCTATATAGGCTTCCTCTTCTAGTATGCCATTTAGAAATGTAGATTTAACATCCATCTGATAAACTTTTAAACCTTTGTATCCAAGATAAACAATTAGAGTTCTTACTCCTTCCATTCTTGCAATGGGGGCAAATGTCTCACCATAGTCAATTCCTTCTTCTTGTGCATATCTTTGCAAACTAATCTTGCTTTTTTTCTTGTCACTTCACCATTCTCATCTAGCTTGTTTCTAAATACCCACTTGGTGCCAATCACATTCTTGTCTTCTGGTGTAGGAACTAGACTCCATGTTTTTTTCTTCTCTATCTATTGAATCTCTTCTTCCATGGCTTTGTACTAGTCATCATCTTCTAATACATCTTTTACTATTTTGGACTCCTTGATGATTAACAAACATGATTCACTTCTCAATCTATTTCTCATCATTGGCCTAGCATCTTTGTTTTCAATGATTTGATCAGTAGGATGATGCCTTTTGACATATTTAGACAATCTTGGCTCAGCTCTTGTTTCTACATTTTGTCTTTCAACTTTAGAGTCACTATGTACATCTCTATCAAGTATCTCAACATCTCTTTCACATGTACTAATCTCAAAATTAGAATGTGCATTTTCTTTATTCTGTAACTCAACATCTGAATGTAGCTTAGTTCCTAAATGCAACTCGACATTCACAAGATGTGACTTGATAGTTACTAAAACTTGTTGTTGATTTGTAACTTGATTTGTAGCATCTTTTTTAGTAGGCATTCCTTATAAAAGTATACAAATGATTTGTATTCTTCTGGTTATTTCATAGGTTTAGACTTACGTACTTCTATAAATTCATCAAAGTTCACATTTGCACTTTCCACAATTTTTTTAGTGTTAGTATTTAAACACTAATAGGCTTTGCTTCTTGTGGAGTATCTGAGGAATATACCTTTCACTTTTCACATCAAAATTTCCATTCCTAACATCTTTAAGAATATAATACTTACTTCCAAATACCTTAAATTATTTTAGATTAGGTGGATATCCATACCATAGTTCAAAAGATGTTGAATGAGTACCTTTCTTGACTTGTACAGGGTTTAAGGTATATACACTAGTACTTAAAACTTTTTTCCAATATTTTAGAGCAACATTATTCTCCATAATAAGTGTTCTAGTAAAGTCCATTATAGACCTATTTCTTCTTTCAGCAATTCCATTTTGTGGAGGGGTCCTGGGTGCAGATGTCTGTCTTTTGATTCCTCTGTCATTATAGAACATCTCAAACTCATTTGAAGTGAATTCTCCTCCTTTATATGATCTCAAGCATTTTAGACTCTTATTTCTTTCTCAATTCTTGCCAAGTACCACTTAAACATTTGAAAAGTATTCGATCTCTATTTTAGAAACATGACTGTCATCATCCTACAGTAATCATCAACAAATAGCATTATGTACTTATCTCCTATTTAGCTTTACACTTCAATTGGTCCACAAAAGTTAGTATGAACAATCTCTAGTATTTCTTTAGAGATATAAGATTTACTCTTAAAGCTTGACTTTGATATTTTGACTAGCTAACATTGTTTACACACTATATTATAAGTTTTCTTCAACTTACACAATCCTCTAAATCTTTTCATGTTATTGATATTAACCAAATTATCAAAATTAACATGAAATAATCTCTTATGCCAAAGCCATACATCATCAAGTTTTGCAATAGGACAAGTAGCATCCTCTATATCCAGATAGAACATATTACTTCTAGTTTGATCACCTTTTTAGTTTCCCATTTGTGTTATATATCTTGGCAATTTTGTTTTCAAATTCAACCTTGCATCGTCAATTATTCAATTGTGACACACTTAACAAGTTGTAATTTAATCCTTCAACATAGTAAGCATTGTCACATGAAATCTTGTTTATGATTTTGATAGACCCTTTATTTTTATCAAACATGATGCATCATTACCAAATCTTACAGTATTTCCATCATAACAAGTTAAGGTAATGAACTTACTTTTGTATCTAGTCATGTGATGTGAGTAGCCACTGTCAATGATCCATCTATCATTCTAGTTCACACAAGTCACAAGTGCAGTTGCCTCATCTTCATTAGATTCATCCTGCATTGCAACATATACCACTTCATCATCATGTTCATTAGAGTCATGTTCATCAGCAATGTAGCATGACTTCTTGCCTTTGTCTTTATAATATTTGCTATCATCTTCTCTTCTATTTTTGTATTTATTGCCTTCTCTATAGTTCTTCTTCTATGTACATCTTGCAGCAATATAACCAACTTCATTGCAATTGAAACAAATGATGAGTAACTTACCTTTGAACTTGTCTTTACCTCTGTGAAATCTCCTTGCTAGTAGTGCTTCCAATTGTTCAATGTCTTCCTCGTCTATATTATTGTCATTGGATGCATATTTTATCTTTCTCTTCTTCTTCTACTTTACCTGCTTGGAATCCTTCAATAACAACTTAACTTTGAAAGTAGATTCAAGACTCTCTAGCTTGTAATTGCCAAAGTTAGATAGCTCAAAAGAAGTGAGTCTACCTACCAGAACTTCAAGAGTTAGATAATTTCCTGGAAAACATCTCAACTTTAGATTGAAGAAACTCTATAGCATAGATAGGTAGTAATGTTCTCAAGACTTTACTTAACATAGTATCATCATCTATATGACCAATAGCTCCTCTTATTGCACTAACAAATTATTTTATCCTAGCAACATATTGAGCAATATTTTCACCTTCTTCCATTCTCATATCATCAAACTTACCTCTAAGGCTCTTAGACTTGGCTCTTTGAACATTTTTGTCTCCTCCATATATGGTGGTCACGGCATCCCACATCTTCTTTGCAGTGTCATAGCCTTTGATATCAACAAATTTAGCATAGCTGAGAGCGGACACAATCTCCAACATTGCCTAATTGTGTTCCTTTTTCTTCTTCATATATTCAATAGTTAGGGCTCCTGCTGGATCAACATTCCATTGTAATGGTAGATTGTGCATGATCTCCAAGTCCTCCAAGGTGTAGCTTCATCAAACTTTTCCATGCTAGAAAGTTATCTTTGTTGAGCTTGGGTACTTCTCTTTTAGACATCTTGATCTTTGTGCTTCTAGTACCTTAAAACTAGTCCTCTTAAGTAGATAGCTCTGATACCAATTGTTGTAATTAATTTAGAATAACTGGGGGGAGGGGTTGTGAATTAGTTATTCAAGGTCTAGATGTATAAAATAAAACTTTTTCACAATTCAGTGAACCCATAAAACATTCATACCCATGCATGCATTCATTGTGTATTTACTAAAACTTGTATGTTATTGTCAACTCAACTTGTAGAAATGCAAAGCATGAAACATAACACATTCATCAGCACATTTGACATAATGATTTACATGGAAACCCAATTTGGAAAAAACCACCAGTAACATGCTACTCCTTTTCACTCTTCTAAAGTGATGTCCTATGAAAGGCCAACCCTATTAAAGGTGACAATACACACTGTTAAATATGACCTGGTTAAGGGATTTCAATCACCTTGTTAAAAGTGAGCCTTGTTAGAGGACTTTAGGCTATTCACTTGGAATGCCACCCTATTAAAGGATTTTCTAATGATTTTTAGGTCAACCTTAATCGAAAAGATTTACCCTAGATTGATACAATTGTTAGAGAGTAATAGTAAAGCTTTGATTTGACACAACTTACAACTTCACTTGTAGATTATAGATCTCTATTTAGTCCTCAATTCTACTTGGCTTTCATACTTTTCAGCTTTGATATCTTGTTCACCCTTCAAGCATTCATCTTTTTAAACCTTTTTGCTTGGTATGCCATTGCATACTCTTCTCTTGGGTCACTTGATGAAGCCAAACCCTTAATTCCTTCTCCTCCTTAGGTTCTCACACATGACACTAACTTATCTAACCTCTTTGCTTCATGACTAGACATTCCTATATAAAGGAAATTAGAATATTTTTCCCTCTCATTATCCATCATCTAAATTAGGGTTTTGGATGGATTAGGTAGGATACAATGTATCTATCTCATATCTTGTCTTTGCTAGAAACTTCTTCTAGAATCCATTTGAATTCACCTAAAAATGGTTTACATTAAATTTTGTGCCACCAGTTCATCAATCTTATCTTCCTCCTGGTTCACAAGTTCCAAGAAAACAAATTTATTGATTTAGATTTGGCAAATCTTTGATCTTTATCATAATGCAGCAGCTCAATATTATCAATTTTCTAATGCTCGACACATATTGCATTACTTGACATCAATTGTAAAATTACTTAGTATCAACTATATTTTACTTTCATTCAGCTCCAACTGACTTTCTGCTCAGCTTGCACTAACTTTGCTTGGCACCTACTATCCACTCGGTCAAGCTTGGCAGACAAACTTTATTTAACTTATTCTTCTAAAATTTCTAAGTCTAGCCAGCCATTTTGTAAACTTAAGTAGATCATCAATACATCATGTCATCACTATCTTAATTGATCCTTGTACTTCATTACATAATCATAACTCAAGCTTTCCTCTAGGTGCTTTTGTTACATCTCATTGATCAAATACTCTTCATCAATCAACTATGTGATAGTACTTGAATCTTATAATCAATTGGCTTACCAACAAATAACAAGTTTGACATTAGTGAAAAAACAATGATTGAAACACATAATCTTCTTCAACAATCTCCTTCTTAACAATCTCTTTTCCAATGATCTTTTCAATTAGATTTCAACATTAAATGACCTTTCTTCCTTATCATAGGATTTTATTGTGATTTTATTTTTAGGATCTACAATAGTTTTAGAAAATCCCAATACAAGGACTAGTTTTAAAGTACATATATTCAAGCCAACCCCTCCATCTATGAGAACACTTTTGATTTTGTAATTTTGTAGAAGGACTTCAATATGAAGTGGATTATTATGAGGTTACTTATTGGAAATATCATCATGCTCTCTATAAGATATGAAATGTGGTGTGGTCAAATGTCCCACCATAGCTTGGAATTGATCTTGATCTAGATTTGTGGGGACCATAGTTTCTAAAAGAAAATTTTCAAGAATTTCTCTGTATGATGTTGAAAAATGTAATGCTCTAATGTAGATATTTGGGCTGGCATTTTCTTCAATTGATCCAAAAGGTTGTATTTCTTTAAAACCTCACATGTATAATTTGGTACATAAACAACTTTAGTTTGAGATGTATACATTGTTAGAATGATTTAGAATAACTGAGAGGGAGGGTGAATTAGTTATCCTTAGGTATAGATGTACCAATTGAACTTTTAAACACTTCAAATACTTCATATCTAAGCATTCAATAGCTGATTCTCTATAAAAAATAATTAGTAACATAAACTTGTAGTGCACTGACCTAATAGTAATAAACTTGCAAAACATAAAACATTAATAATAAAACATATCAGATAACATCCACACAAGTTTGACATTAGGATTTAATGTGGAAACCCTATTTAGGAAAAACCACCAACAACATGTCACCAATTTTTCACTATTCTAAAGTGAGCTCATTAGGAGCTAACCTTGTTAAATCTTACAAAACACATTATTAAATGTGACCTTGTCAAAGGATTTAATCACTCTATTAGGAGTGGCCTTGTTAGAGGATCCAAGAACATTCCATTAGAATGAAACCTGGATTAAAGAATTTCAATACTAATACAATGGTTAGAAAGTAACAATAGGTTTAATTTGACAAATACAAATCATAATTTGGTTCATGTATTTATCCACTGATTGACATCTATTGCCATCTCTATCTATGATCATCTTGGAAACCCTTCAAGCAATCACTCTTCACCTCTTCGCAATACTTCTCAGCCTCCTGCTCAAGTTTTCTAATCAATAGCATCAATGACTACTCCAACCTTATTAGGTCCTCACCAACTCTACTAACATATTCTAGTTTAGTCCTTGTACATCCTTAAATAGGAAATTCTAATATTTTCCACTTAAACATCATTGTAGATCTTAGGGTTTGGTTAGATTCATCGAATGCTTCCATCATTTTGTCTCCTCTTTTCTCTTTTAGAAAATTCTCCAAAATTATCCTTGAATTCTTGCATAGAAATTCTCAAACATGGTTTCCCTTGAATTAAATGTTCTAGTTCATCCATCCTTATCTTCAACATACTTTACATAATTCAAGAAATCAACTCTATTGGCTAGAAATCATGATTTCCTCATAATCTATCAAATGTTGTCCCTTAGCCAACATTGTATTCTGACACTTGGTCATCATTGGATTACTTAGTTGCTACTAACTATTCTATTAGGCACATATACTAATGCTCAATCAATACTAATTCTTGGTCAACACTATATTTGCTTGGTTTATTCTAGCACTCGATCAAGTCTAGCATCACCTGACATAGACTTCAAGTTCCTTAATATTTTTCTATTTTTCTCGATTAAGCCTACACATTTGGTCAATCTTTGATCACTTCTCCTAGGCTTCAATACAACTATCTTTTTTACTTGTAGCATGATTAAATAATCACTTTATCTTGTCAAAGTCTAACTAATCAAGTACCCATTGTTGTTACTCATAACTCAACCCTTCCTCTATGCCCTTCTTCTCAAATCCTCTTAATTAATCAATTGATATAGCAATCTACTTAGATAGAAAAATATCTTACCAATAAGGTTTGACATCGATGACCACATTAAAATTGTCTCAACTGTAGTTTCCAATAGATGGGTTGGATGAAAAATCTTGTAGTGTGACCTTAGTTTTACCTCTAGTGGTAACATTAACATGTTTTTATTTATCCTTCTCATTGATTGTAATTACATTGGCATAATACTAACAAGGTTCACATTCAGATATGTTGTTAATGTACTTGTAGGATATTTCATTATAACTCATATAATTTTCACTCTTATTGTTGGAGGTATTTCCTTTCTCATTATTTAGAAGTGGAACTTGAAATGCATTATGTATTTCATTTGAGACATGTCCATCAATCTTTATTTCACCACTCTATACCAAATATTGTATCATGTGTTCTAACCTTTGACTATCATTTTTTTTTGATGTCCTTTGCCTCTATGGAATTCATAATAGTCATCACCATTCCACCACCATGATGGTTTCACTTTTGGTTTATAATCTCTCATTTCAAGAAGTTTAATGGGTTTCTTAGTGATTAACTTCATCAAAGTTGATTCAAGAGACTCACCTAAAGGAGTGGATATTCTCTTCTTGGGTATGAAATATGTTCTTGTGAATGAATGCTTGTTTCATTGATTATTTGGGATATTTGGGTATTTTAACTTGTTTAAGGAGTAGTGGATTTATTTCACAAATTCATAATTGGTTTTGATGACTTGAAATTTTGGTTATCCACTACTTCGTCATTCATGATGTTCTTGTTTTTATTCCAATACTTTGATTTTTCATTATTGGTATTGGAATTGTTGTTGTTGAAATTAGAGGATCTAACATTGTCTTTAGTGTAAAGTTATAGTTCGCCTTTTCAAACCATAGCATCCTCAATTTTACACCATTTTCTGTGAGATTTTGAAGTTGGGGGACATTGTAATTGTAAACTATAGCTAATGTATGATGTAAGGTTGTTTGTAAGGATCTCCATCCTTTCATGTTTAGGAATGATTCTTTGATAATTTGACAAAAGGTGATGCCATCTTTGTAAGAAGGTGAGAAGTGATTCTCTCTTTTTTGTTTGTTTTATATTATAAAGGTCAAGCATTATCACCTCATGTGTATTATTGTAGGAATAATGTGTTACAAACATATCAACTAGTTCATTGAAGAACTTGATACCTAGTGGTAACTTAGCAAACTATTCAATAGTTTGGCCTCCAAAACTTAATGAAAATAGTCTCATAAGATAAGTGTCATCATGAGCTATTTCAATGCAGGCAACATGGAATTCTCTAACATAGTCTTGAGGATCCATATTTCCTTTATATTTGTCAAATTTAGGTACCTCAAAGTGAAGAGGAAATGGAACCATCAAATTCTTGTATAAAGGATATGGACACATGTCATTTAAAGTGTACCTCTTGTTTGAAGATCGAGTTTGAATATCTTGAATTTGTGGTTGAAGCATTTGGATCTATTCCAAAAAAGTATGACAAAGTTTGTTCATATGAAGTGGTTCCTTGGATATTTGAATTTTGGGGTCTTATCATATTAAACCCTTGGGTTTTTATTCCTCAGGTATTGATTCCTTGAGTATTAGGACCATATATATTTGTACCATTAAAGTTGTGACATTTTTGATAAGACCCCTAAGATGTTTAACTTTTTTGTTGAAGACCTTGTTGAAAACCTTGTGTTTTTATTTGTTGGACATAACCTTGATTATGGAATTGTTGGGGATAACCTTATTTTCTAAATCCTTGTTGGGTTGCCCCTTTTTGATAAGGTCTTTGACATGTTGAAATTTGTTGTTGAGAAGGACCTTGTAAAGTTACATTTTGTGAACTAGGACCTTGTTGGGAAACACCTTGTGGAAAAGAACCTTATTGAGTATAACCTTGTTGAGGAGGTCCTTGTGGAGTTAAACTTGTTGGAATAGGACCTTATAAGATGTTGTTTTGTGGAATAGGAACTCATTGGGTTATAACTTGTTGAGAAGTTGGGTATAACCTCATTGAGGAAGTCCTTGAGATGTTGTCCTTTGTTTGAGACCTTGTTGAGGTGGATTTTGTTAAAAAGGTCCTTGAGAATTTGAACTTTGTAGTATAGGGCCTTGAGTAATATTTTGTTGGTTTAACCCTTGTTGAGGAGGTCCTTGTGATAATTTTTTTTATGGAAGATCTTGGGATGTTGAACCTAGTATAGGACCTTGGAAATATGGACCTTGTTGAATAGGTCTTTGTAAAAGAAAATTATTTTTTGTAAAGGAACACTTGGTTGTAAGGGACCATCTAGTGCTAAAGGATCCTTTTAGGTAGAACCTTTTTGAAAAAAATCTTCTTGGGTTAACCCTTATTGAGGATGTCCTTTATCACTAGAAGTGGTCCTAAGTTGATTGAGATCAAAATCAATAGGCGACTCTACACCTTATTGTGCAAGTATGAGGAAATACCTTTCCTTATCTAGGTCTAAGATATTTTCCATTATCTTTTGAAACCTAGGGTCTTTCATGGCATCCCTAATCTCATCTTCAATTGGTTCATCATCCATTGAGTACTTAGATATCCTAATAGGTTATGTGGGTCATGGATTTACACCATCACTATTGGAAAAGTAAGATATTGAGAGGAGAGGTGAATTAGGATCTATAAAAACTTCTATCTCTTGAAAAAAATCAAATGCATTCACCATTAACCCACCTCATATCAACATCATGAATCATATTACCATAAATTGAAATATATATAACTATACATCACATCCATAAACATGAAAATAAAATGTAAACACATAACACAAAAGATTTGGTTATCTAGAAAGCCTCCGTTAAGGTGAAGGTAGAATTGGGGTGTGGATGATACACACAAATCTTCACTACTACAACAATAAAGTATGCCTATTAAAGATACAATGTTTGATCACTTCTGGGATCTATCCTATGAGGGGTCTACCCTACTAAGAGCTTACAAGACTTGTTTAGTTTACCTTGATAAAATTATTTAAAATTAAAACTAAGTAAGTACTCTATTAGGAGATCTAAATAGGCCTATTAGGACCACTCTATTAAGAGATTTACTTGATTCACTTGCTAGAATGTATCAATACCCAATCCTTTGATTAGTACTCTAATACTAGATTACAAATCTCATCTTTCCAATTCTGATATGATCTCCTATTTGATAAATTTTGTTGTCCCTCACTGTTAGGTTTCTTTGCTTAATATTTTCTTCTAATCATCAAAAGATAGCCTCTTTTGCACATACACTTGTCTCTTCAATCTCTTCTTTGTCTCACTCATTCTTTGATCTCTTTTTATTCTTGATTTAGGGTTTAGAATCTCCTTAAATAACCATCTAGAGAAGGTTCTAGATCATAATCAATAATCCAAATTTCTCCCTTTTGCCGCTTAGTCCTTTCATTTTTCCTAATTGGTTACACTTCCTTTATAGGGGTTGATGACCTATTAAAAAATGTGTAAACAACTCCTTAGTTATCTCCACAATCATTAAATCATGTATAGAAGTCAACCAAAATGGTTTACATAAGTATTTGTGTCGTTCCAAACACATATACTAAAATTGGTCTACTTGGCACTTGAATACCCAGATGCTTGGTCATAACTAATATTCATGCTATCCCTTGGCTTTTGTATGCTTGACATTGAATGTGTGACTCAACATGAACTAAATTTTTTTAGCTCAAAATCTACTAACTTCTAACTTACTCATCATAAACTGACACTCAATACATATGGGGTTATTGGTAACCTAAGACTTGGTCAACTCAAATTGAAATGCAAACAATTCTAGAATCATATGACCTTCATTAGGTGGATCAATCATAGTGATGAATGATCGAAGTTGCCTAGGAAATGACTAAGTATTTGACAATAAAAGGCAACATGATTTGGAGATAAAAAATCTCCCCCTTTTTAAGTGGCAAAAATACTTTGTTATGACTGATCATTCCATTCAAAATTACAAAATAGCACTCCGCCTTAGGCTATGATTCGTTCTTGATAAAAAATTCACTTTATACATCATATAAACATATCTTAAAAAATTATTAATACTTTACATTATGTCATACCTTTGATCTTCAGTTGATGTCCCTCTATGACATATGCATGACCTTCTAATTCCCCTTGTATATATATCTATTTCCCCCCTTATTTTTGTCACTTATGGCTACTGGGGCAAAGTGGTCAAACCATATTTGTCCAGAAATGTTTTGTGAATCTATATAGTCATAGGAAGTGCATTATCTCAACTAGTTCTGACAGATTCCAAAACTCAAATTTTAATCTCTAGTTAAGGAACTAATTCAAATAGACTTTCTATAGCAGAGAGATAGGAATGTTGGCTTGCTATCTCCTTAGTTAATGGTAGCTCTATTTGCATTACCTCAAAATGAGGTATCAACATGGATTGTATATAAATCAATTTTTATCTCATGCATCCATCTGTGGCTTGTAATTCAACCAATCTCCCTTGGGAAAAAAATAATCTATTAAAATGAATAGAGCTTGAATTTGTGTCGATGCTCAAAGAATGTCCTATAGACTTTAGGTCTAGTTGCACTTTCTCAATATGATCTTGAATATCTTATGTGAACCTTGGCATATCACATAATGTTTTATACAAAATTTGAATATTCTTTACAAATCCCTCTATATTGTTTACAATTTTAGAAAGTTAAACATGCCTTTTAGCAATCTTGGTTGACACTTTCTCCAAAACTTGTTTCTCAAATTTTTTATCAAACCAATGTAGTAATTTCTCATTCGTCTCAATCTCATAAATGTTAACCTTCTCAACAATGTAAACTAGCTGGTCTATAAGAGGTATCTACTAATTAATTCCTTGCATATCAAATGCATCAACAAAGATATACTTGAGCTCATGCAGTACTTGCCTCTATTGATGTTCCCTTTTCATTTATTCTTTCTTTGTCTTTTTGACCAGTACATCTTGCAAAATTTGCATATGATCAAGAGTCATATTGTTGGGATCACATTTGGGAATTGTTATTCCTTAATCTAATGTCACTGTCTTTCTAGGTGACTTTACCTTCTCCTTCATCTTCTTTGCCTTAGATGTGATGACACTCAACAATGTGATTTGCAATAGTGTCACTTCAACACTCAACCTCAACATCTCTTTGCCTGATGTAGCAATAATTATTAGAATCATCTCCTTCTTAGTAGATATCACTTGCTGATCAAGTGTAATAGTTGTCTCTTTTCTAGATAGTGTAGAAGGCACTACACTTGGCAGTTGAACCAATGCTTGAATTGCCACTTGCTCTTTTGGTTCCTAAAATTCCTCAGTCCTTTGTTGCACAAACTCCTTTATTCCCTCAACATGAGGTCCTGAGGCATTAGTTGTAGACTTATCTACTTTCTCTTTATCTTCTCCTTCATCTTTGTCATGAAAAGATTTTCCTTGGCTGTTGGATGTAGAAGTATAATAATTGCCTTGTTGTATTCCTCAACACTTACATATTGTTGGATCTTTTCTTCAACTGTGACCATTGAATAAATGTTATTGAATCCATAGTTGGTGCATTCCCAATTATTAGATAATTATGAGTTTGTATTAGAACTAGATTGATGCATGGTAGAGGTGCATCTGAGGTTGCATGGTTGAATGCTTCATTCTTTAGTTCTTCCTTAGTCAAGACATTAATATTTGACTGTGTTTGCTTAAGTATGTCTACAATAGTGACAACATCTCGTTGGTCACTCTCCTCTACCTTTCTCCTTATTTCTTCCTCCAGATTGTCTAATTGAACAATTTCTTCCTCCTTTTCTTCTTTTGTTGTTGAGGATAACAACCCAAATGCCTTCCTCTAGACTAATATGCTTTCTTGCACTACATCTTCAATTTTATTTTTCATAGTTTTATAAGTCCTTTACTTGGGTAGAAACTTCTTGGCATAATCCCTTAAGGCTATAAACATATGTATCTTCCCTAAATCTGCATAGTCTGGGCTAATGTGGTTTATCTGATTTACCTTTTAATAGATAATGCCTATTTCCACTTTGTATCTATTTTATTGTATAGTTCTTTAGAGATTACCTTACCCAATTCTATAGGTGTATACTTAGATTTTATCATCATATCTAGAAATGCTTGCTCAACCTTTTCTTTATCAATTTTCTCTAAATAATCATATTTAACATGTTTAAATCCTAAAATTCTTGCTAAATTTATGATATTATTACATAAATTTTCAATGTCGTGAGGAGGTTGCCTGGGAAAATCCTAAATTTTTATCATGTTATTTGATTCAATTCTTTCTCCTTTATCCTCTTCATGATCAGGTATAACTATAAGTTTCCAGTTTCTTCTTCTGACTTTACTTGGTCCCTTTGGTTATTGATTTTCTCTTTGGTGGGGACTTTCCCTCGATTGGCTTTTTGATCTTTACTATCCCTTTCTTTGGCTCAGAAACTATAGGAGATGTGTTCTTAGATCCTTTCCTGGTTATCCTTCTCTAAGGTGTAGAGGAAGGAGGTGTAACCCTTTTCTTTAGATTCCTCTTGACCTTAGGATGTACAATCACTATTTTCTTTTATTTATGTTCATGAGGCTCGACAACCACCAATCCTTTTCCTTTTGATTCATCTTCTTCATAATCCTCATCTCCTCATCTTCCCCTTTGCCTTCTATAATCTGTAGGGGTCCCTTTTCAAGTTTTCCTTCAAATACTGCTACCATTTTCTTTATTTTCCTCTCTATCTTGGGCACTTTTGTGTGTATAAGCATCTTGATCTTGGCTATGTCATAGGTTTCAAATGGCTTGAAATTCTCACCAATTTCTTATGATAGAAAGCTTGTTACTGCTATAGATATCCCTGTTACTAAAATTTTGCACATGTGTAAAATTTTAAGTATACATGCAGTGAAAATTTAAAAATGCTTTTCATTTCATTCAAACAAATAGAAATGTCCTTGTATTTATCTATTTACTTTCAAATATACATTGATGTTTTCAAATTTTGAAATGAAATGATATACTGAAAAGAAATGATCTCACACAAGCCATGAGTATAGCTCACTATTTTAAATTTCTTTCATAAGGAAATATATAAAAAGATACATATGAATGAAATAAATAAAGAGTAGAGATAACTAGTCATTGCCTATTGCTTTGATTGGTTATGCACTCTTTCCCCGATGCAACAGAATCCAGCTCCAAGCTCCATGATATCCAACATCTACAAAAATGTGGAAGCAACTGATGTTAGATCCTGAAGGATCTAAGCAATGACTAACTATCTCTACAATGACATATTCTATTTGTTGATGCTTTTTGAAAGAATGTAAACTGAAAAGAAAGAATTAAAGTCATTGTGAGTGTCACGAGCCTGTGCTCAAACCTCACAGAACGAGATGCTACAGGATTGCATCAACTAATAATGATTGCCATCATAATGTTGATTGCAAAATTTGGATTTGTTAAAGGAAAAAGAAACTAAGTAAAGAATGAACATTCAAGGTTTAAGACTGTGCTATAATGTGAACAAAACTGTGCTTTCATCATATTATTGAAGTGCTGTACTCTATAAGTAAAAGGAAAAAGAAAGATTTAGCAGGCTATCAAAGATCTTCAACAAAATGAAACTAAAGCTATGAGGAGCTATAAGAAAGATTTAGCAGCTATGAAAGAGACTAAAGTTATGTTTACGAAAGAAAAATGCAGGGCTTAAAAATCTCATCCGAAATATGATAGGAATGCAATGTCCTTGGCAGGTTTGCATGTATCTGAGCAAGCACCTAGAACGTCATCAATAAAATTTAGTGGAATGGTCATATGATTATTATTTCAATGAATCTACAAAATATTCTTATGATCCAAACTCGGGCCTTTACTATAGTGATGCCCTTGCTAAATGGGTCACCCAGGAAGTAGTTTGTTCTTCATCTCAATTAGCAAGAAGAGAGGTTGGTGCTGGTAATTCACTGTATTCTAATGAATGTGTTGCAAAATACATTAAGAGACAAGGAAGGAATGAACTTGTTGCAACTATAGTCAAATGAAGAAGTCTGAGAAGCTAGAGGTGACTTTGTTTGTAGCATGGAATCCTATCAGTGGAAGTGGGGAAGTTTCATTTTTGTTCACCTCTTGCAATGATGATAAAACTGTCAGAATATGGGAAAACACTCCAACTCCTTCCAGTGCTTCTTCTTCTTGGTTTTGCAAGGTTGTTTTGGAAGAGACACATACAAGAACTGTTAGGTCATGTGCATGGTTTCCTAATGGAAGTTACTTGCAACAACAAGTTTTGAAGCAACAACGAAAAATTAATCCTAGAAATCTTGCTAACTTTCTTACAAAAGTTATAGAATCATGTAGAAATGCACCTAATGTTCAATTAAAGCAATTTGCGGATTACTTTGCAAGCACATTTGTTGCTATTACCCCTACACATTTTTTTTATCAATCAAGTATTGAAAGAGTCGACTGTGGTCAGGCTTGCATAAACTCCTCTTTGTTACATTCCTGAAGCTGTTTATAAGACTTCAATGGACGTGCTCAATCAACAATTATCAGAGGCTTTGAAGGAGTTCATATTGTGGTTTGTAGGTAATATCATGCAAGATATAGTCACTCATCAACCAGATCACAAGAAATATTTGCAAATTTGCTCAGAGAAAGAAAAACCCGTTTGGATTTCATGATGCCTAGTTATAGCATTTAATTGTCTTCCTAGAAAATGCCAAACAACAAGATCTCATAACAGAGATAAATGGCATTTTTTTTTCAAAGTGATTGGAAAAAATAAAAGACAGAAAGCATTACCTTCAGCAAGCGAACCATAAAAGATCATGTCGACTCCAAAGGATAATGGGAAGAGGAAAATCATGCTTCCAACACTAAGTCATATCGCAGTCAACAATATGATTGCAACTTAACAATCTGAATGCTTTCTCAGGTATTATCATGATGAGATGGTGAATTTTCCTTTAGAAAACCCTAGCTAACCCCCTAGCTTGCATCTTTGTTTGCGATTCGCAAGTGATTTTAGGTTTGCAAATAAAACTGTTCATAAGGCAAGCCCCATGTCAGATTTCATAAAGTTTTTGAAATCTGACATTTTGATGGGATTTTTACTGTTTTGCAAAATGTTTTGTTATTTCTAATGCCGTGGGGGGAAAAGTATAGATAGAAGTTTAAATGTGTAATGGATTTCTTTTTTGTTATTGTGTTATGTTATAAAAAATAAACTATTTAATGGTGTTTATAAATCATTGAATATGTTTTCTTTTTATGCATCTAAAAGACTAAAGCCATATGTATTATGTTATTCAATGGATTTTTGGAGTCATAAATTAGTTAGGAAACATATGCATGGAATATAGGAGGTCGGATTTTGACTTTGCTAAGTCAGTTTGGGGGTCTTTATGACCAGTTTGAGCATTTTATGGATAGTGGAAGGTGAGTCATAGTGTTCTTTATGATTGAGTGGAGCTTTTTGTGCAAAAGATCATTATTTTAGAAGTTTCCAGCACCTCTTTTCCAGGCTATCTTTCTGCATGCGACCCAAAACAGTTGGGCATTGTACTTATGAGTTTTCTAACTCATTGGGAGACAGTTCTGATTTCATGACTAAGTTTTGAGACATCTTTGGAGTCCTGAGCTTTGTTACAAAGTCTGTAATTCAACATTTTGAAGAAATAATGCTAATGACAGCGGTGTGATTATGCCTTATGAAGTAAACTATCAAGTTCTTTTTCCTTTCTACAAATTCTGTGTGTGTTTTGAATGATTTGATAAGTTAACCTATGAATGTTTACATTATTCCTTGTTTTCTGTCTCATTCCAACACCTTTTTGTGAAAAAGCAAGTCTGCTTACAGGTTATGATATGTGTTATAGTTGAAATTAGTCAAAGTGAGATAATAATTTATCCTCTTTTGTAGTTTTAGTTTTTGAAACCTTATCATAAATCACTCATGCAAGCCTTTACAAGAAAATGTGCTTCATCCATATTTCATAGAACTATAATCCTCTTTGTTACATGTGTGTTATGTCTTCATAGTAACTTTTGGTGTATCACCTCTTTTCTTAGTTTAAATTTTAGGTTTTAGGTTTATTTTCTGCACTTTCTTACCTTTTCCCTCTAAGTTTTCATTAAGTTTTAGAGTGTTTCACTAAAAGATATAATAGGAGCCGGCCTAGAATCTGAAGGTTTCATTTCATTTTCTAGTCTCACATAATGAAATGACTCCCATGTTAAGTAAGGATTACTGAACATTGCCAGTTCAGTAGGGTGCAAATCCTGAAACTTAACAATCCCATCAATATTCTTTTCATATTGCATAGGCCTTATTTGTGCAACACTTGGTATAACAACTTGGGCATAGGTGTAGTTAGTTTCCACCATGAAGAAAATATAATCATAGTAATGATCAACAACTAACTTGGGGATTCTTATTACGTTCTTCATTTTTCTCCTAATTGTTCAAAGTAACCATTTATTTGCTAAATTATGTGTCTAGATTTATCCCACACAATATATCCTATGGTTGAAAATGAATTTTGTACATAAAGGATATGCACATCAATAGTGATCCAAACTTACATGAAGTGTTAGCCTTCCTCATGGCTCCAAGATTTTCTACTAACTTGTTCAATAGTAGCTCAAAAAGATCATAGATATGATCATTCTTTACAATTTAGTAGCCCAAATCTACTGTTATGCATGGTACACTATTTAGCTAGCTAGACCAATAGAATTTTGGGGAAATCACTCCAACTAAAAACTTAATAACAAGATCCTTAATGCCATTAATATACATTCCTCTGCCATTCCATTTCCCCCTTTTTTGTTCTCCTATTATATTTCTAGCTAGGCATCACATTTTCTTTACATGATCTAGGGTAGGGTACCCAGTCACTTGATGAAAAATTGCTTTTGTTATCTTGATTGACCCATATTCCAACTACATCTTCATGTCATGTACTCTACTCAAAATAATTTTTATCCATTCAACATTGACAACCTTGTGAAAATCTAGGGCATGGGTAAGCCCTTTCTTGACAATACTTTTGTTTTCTGATTTCAAGACACTATTCTCACATAGATTCTCATAAGCATTCCTTAAATCAAAATCACCAATTTCTCCAATCTTACACATATAGCATGAATACAACTTATGCACCATGATATATTGGGGAGGAATAGATGATAATGTGCTAGAGGCTTTTCTAGTCATTGCAACTTCTAGATATGCCTTAAATTTATGTGGGGGGCATGTTTCATTCATCAAAATCTATGCATTGTTGTATTTAAAAGCTTATTTTCCACTTTTGAATGTAGATGATGTCATAACAAACTAGAGTTTTTTAATTTTTCAACAATTTCATGAAACACTAAGCTCAGTTCACAAACTATACTTACTTCTTCTCACAATTATTGATGACACGTTGAATCACATAAATTTTTATACAAATCACTTTGTCAATCACCTTTGAATCATTTTATAGGTTTTTTGATCACTAGGTGAATAAAAATGATAAACAAAACTCACTATATATTTTCAAATAGTTGAGTTAAGTCTTCAATAAATGCTTTGTACAATGGTGGGTGCAATACAATTGGCTTGGCCTTAACATAAAACTTGGTTTACACAATACCTTCCTTCCATTACTTGGTCAAGACCATAGCTCAATCACTATTACCATTTCCACACTTGGCTTGGTCAACATATCAACTTGACATGTATGGGAGCCTGGTTCACATAGCAATACTCAGTCATTATAGACACTAATACTAGTACTCGACATCAATTATGCATATGAACTCTTTGCTCAATTCTTTCCTTAAATCCATCCTAATGCATCTCAATTTATGTAGATATGGACTTTTACCACATTTTATGTTAGGAACTAGTATATATTGTAGCATTTAAATATACAATTCCTTGCATAGCTTCTTTTCATAGTGAGAAGTAGTGTGATCACTTGATCCATTGGATTGGGTAATATTAGCTTCATTGGTTTCACTATTGCCTACTTCTTCCTTCTTTCTTCAAGTTTGATTCATTTGGTTCTTTGTCATCTCATCAATCTACTCACCTTTTCTTTGTTCATTTCTCAAGGTTGGTGCTCTGATTTTGCAGTTTCTACTTACATTTCCAATCTTGTGACAACTATAACAAACCAAATTTCCATTCATCCAACTCTTGGATTTTCCTATAAAGTGTTCCCTACTACAATTCTCTACAATGTGACCATATTCACCACAATAATGACAACTATACCTTGTGTTATAATCCCAATTGTGGAAGCTACCTTGTTTGGATGCCTTTCCTTAATTCTTGGTTGTCCAAATAGGTTTTTCCTTAGATTTTCATTCTTGAGATCTATGTATATACTTCTAATAGTTTTAGCAATACCCTTCAAATCTATGTGCAAAAAGTGTATTAATAGCCTTTGATCTACATTCATGTACTTGGTATCCTTGCTTCTTGCAATTAAAACAATATCCATTGAATTTTCATTTAGGATTTTGCATACTATTCTCACTTTTACAATTTTTTTTTTTTGTATTTCCTAGTTTCCCAAATTGATGATATGTAGGTTTGTTGTGCTTTGGGTTTGCGTTCCTCTAGTCTCCACTCTTTGATGATTCTCCTTCTTCAGTAGATGATAAGTACCTGATATATCCTAGTCCATAGTTGTCACTAGGCACTCTTTCTATTCTCATAAGTTCCTTAAATTATTTCATAGTTTCATTAGGTTTGTTCAACCTCTCAATGAGTTCTTTTTCAAATCTTAACTCATTCCTCAAATTTACAATTTCCATGTCTTTTCTATTCAGTTCTTGATTTGTAGGTAGCAATTGATTCACCATATCCATCTAATTATTTATGAGCTTCTACACATCAAATGTCCTTTCATCAAGTCTAGTATTAATTTCTCTCTTGTCATCTTCTACCATTATTTTGTCTTCTCAAACTTTCCTTTTTAGTTTAGTCACTTCACATAGTCTTATTCATTGGATTTCATGATCTCTTTTCAATCCTTTAAGTTCTTCATTTAGTATATTATTTCTCTCCAATAGATCTTCTATTGCTGCATCACTTTCACTAGAATTGCTATCATCAAGTAGTCCTCCAGTGTCATCTTCTTGATATAGAGTGTCATTCTGTTGGATAGCCAATTCCTTTCCTTTGTTTAAGGATTTCTCCAAATCCTTTCTTGTTATTTCAAGTTTCTATAGTATGATATGTATATCAAGCTTCTAATTCTCAATGATCTATCCCAACTTATAAGCCTCCATCTCCAAGATCTCAACTCTCAGTGGTTATACTTATTCTAAGAGAACAAAGCTTTGATACCAATTATTGTAAGTCTATTGGGAAATTTAGCTACTGAAAGAGGTGTGTGTGTGTGTGTGTGTGTGTGTGTGTGTGTGTTTGTGGTGGGGGGGGGGGGGGGGGGGGGTGGTAAATAAGGATCTATAAAAAATTCTATCTCTCAAAATAAATCAAATACATTCACCATTAACCCATCTCATATCAACATCATGAATCATATAACCATAAACTAAAATATATCTAACTATACATCACATCCAAAAATATGAAAGTAACAAAAAAGATTTGGTTACCTAGAAACCCTTCAAGGTGAAGGTAAAATTGGGGTAGGGATGTCACCCACAAATATTCACTATTGCATCAATAAAGTGTGTCTATTAAGGCTACAATATTTGATCACTTCTGGTGATCTACTCTATGAGGGGTCTACCTTGATCAAAGGATTTAAAATTATAACTAAGTAAGCACTTTGTTAGGAGATTTGAATAGGCTTGTTAGGATTGTTGTCTAGTGTGGAGCCTAATCAGCCTCAAAGTGGGAGATTGTTGTCTAGTGTGGAGCTTGATTAGTCCCCAAGTGGGAGATTGTTAATTTGTGATGACTGATCAGGGAAGTACTGTACACACTTCATAACTCTTTGGGGCATAGGGTATCCCCCCAAATTTTTTTTGAGTCCTATTTTATTAGGATTTGGGCTGACATGTAATTATTAATTATAACCCTAAAGTAATAAAAATACTTGTATACAAGAGCTTAGGGTTAGGGGTTTTTCATAGTGTGTGATGTAAAAATTGCTTTTTGTGGTGGTATTGAGCTGTAAGGGATTACAGATTGTGATTAGGTTGTAATCACTAGATCATAATAATATTGGACTTTCTGTTTGGGAGATGTAGCCTAGGGATTGGGTGAACCATGTTAAATCTTGGTGTCGTGTTATTTTCTATGCAATCTATTATTTTCTAATATTGTTTGTATTTGCATGTAATTGCTATTTCTGTCTGAGGTTCAATCCTAACAAGGACCACTCTATTAAGAGATTTACCCTGAGTCACTTGCTAGAATGTACCAATACCTGATCCTTCGATTAGCACTCTAATGCTAGATTATGGATCTCCTCTTTCCAATTATGATCTGATCTCCTATTTGATTTTTTTTTTAATGTCCTTCACTATTTTCTCTTCCTAATCTTTATATCTAATCATCAAAACATAGCCTCTTTCACAAATACACTTGTCTCTTCAATCTCTCCTTTATCTTGTTCATTCTCTCTCTTTTTCTTCTTGATTTAGGGTTTGGAAACTCCTTGAATAACCATCTAGAGAAGGTTCTAGATCATAATCAACAGTCTAGACTTCTCCCCTTTTCTACTTAGTCCTTTCATTTTTGTGATTGGTTAAACTGCCTTCATAGGGATTGATGACCTTTGATAAAATGTGTAAATAACTCCTTAGCTATCTCCACAATCATTCAATCATGTTAGAAGTTGGCCAAAATGGTTTACATAATTTTTTGTTCCATTCCAAACACATATAACAAAATTGGTCTACTCAACATTTGAGTACCTTGACACTCGGTCACAACTAATACTCATGTTGCCCCTTAGCTTTTGTATGGTCAACACTAGCTATATGAATCGACATGAACTAACTCTATTTAGTTCAGTTTCTATTAAATTATAACTTAGTCAACATAAAATAGCACTTGGTAGATATTGGGGTGCTTGTCAACCTAAGACTTGCATATAATTATTGGGTGGCTTGGTTGCAGCGATGATTGACCAACGTTGCCTAGGAAATGACTAAGTTTTTGACACTAATAGGTAACATGACATGGAGATCAATAGTCATTTGTTTCTTCCATGTTGTCTTGTTGTTTTTGTGCTTTCAGTCTTTGAGTCCTAGTTTGAACTATCATAAAATGGTCAAATTAATGATGTTGGTTGAATGATTTCTAAAGAGTTGAAAATTTTGATTGGATAAATAAAACTCTAAGTCTATAGGAGATAGGTACCCACTATGATATTGACAAAGATAGTTTGAAAAGGTCAATCTAAGTAAGCTTCTAGATAGAGGATAGTAGATCCTCATAATATAATTCACTAAGATGTAATTTTGTTCAACACTAGATATTTATTTTGATGTTTTAAAAATTTTATATGGGAGAAATGAAGTATATAAAATGGAAATGAGGTTAAAATTGTTGTCTCTCTTATTTGAAAGCATATAATGTTTTTTAGAGTGGAAGGACAAACTTAATGGTTATCCAAAAAATATTTTTCTTTTTCCTTGAAAGTATCTCTAAATGATCCTTTTTATACATGCACAGATAAAATGAACAAATGCATGGGTAAAAGGAATAAATGCACGAAAATGGTGATTATAAATATGCATTCACATAGTATAGAAGCACAAGTATAATAAACAACACTACAATTATACTTAGAAAAGCACAAATTTTTAGGATGAAAGCACAGATAGATGAAACATATGTACATATTTTAACAAAAGAACAAATTTGTGAAAATGATGCACAAGTATATGTAATAGATGCACAATTTTGGTGAAAAGTTATCATTTTTTCCTAAAAATTATGTTTTTTTTTTTTGGAATTTTTTGATTTTTTGTTATTTGATTTTTTTTTGACAAGAAAAATACACACACACACACACACACACAAAACATTATGAATGATTCCCTAATCGTGTTTATTAAATGTAATGCATAAACACAATACAATCGTAAGATTGGCCATGACAGTATATGAATTCCTACTTGCACTAGGTCTAGTCATACTAACTTAGTGTAGATATAACAATAGATTGGAGGCACAATAGATTGGAGGCACAATATCCCTCTTACAATATAGTCACTTATCAAGCACAACAAGCTATGAGTTCCAAGGGTGACAAAATCCCAAGGAAACACTATCTCACAACAAAACCAAGAGAGGTGTGAGATGTCTTAGGTACCATTAGCACCAATAGATAAAAGGGTTTTGGAAATCTAAAACAATTATTTTTAGTGAATATTAGCGGAACCAAAATGTTACGAGAATCCAAAAAATCACTTAAGAGTCTAACCAAACCTAATAAGGGTCTAAAATACCCTTGATTACGTAAGGAGTATACCTCTGTTCAAATTTGGTACTGTATGGTAAGCACTAATACTAGTTAGGACTTGGATTTGGGTTTATCTCATTTGATATAGCATATCAAACAAAAGCACCACCTAGGATCATCTTGGGGGTGACTAAACCTTGGTCCCAATGTGCCTCTCTAGAAAATTTAATGTAAAGTTATCTTACACCCAAGATCCATGAAAGTGAGGGGAGAGGATACTTTTTGTATTAAATTTTGGGTTACAAATTTCTTTAAGAGGATAGACACAATAGAAAAGTATTCTACTCTAAATAAACACACAAAAGGGTAAAACAACATGTCGTATTTTAAACCCAAAAGAAGGTTATGGTTTTTGTTTAACTACCCCTTTTAGAATTCTTGCAAAATAAGGATTAGTCAAATTTTTTTAGGGGCCTTCTACAAAATGACAGAACAAACAACTACTTAAAATGTTAGGAATCAAAATACAACTAGAAAAATTAATAAAACTATCCATTGAAATAAATGCATAGAAATAGTGAACAAATGTGGAGACATGAAAAAATGCACAGAACAGAGCTAGACATAACATAATCGAATAAAAGTGTAGAAATATGAAAGAAATGCACATATCAATACCTATACAATAGAAATGATTGGAAGCACAAGCATATGAATTGAATGCACAGATAAAATAAATACATTGTAGTATGGAATGGAAGTGCGGTATTGCTAAACAAATGCATAGGTATAAAAAATGTGTGTTAAGATGAGATAAAAGTGTGGGAAGATAGAACACATGCACATATTGATCAGAAGAAAATCTCCATATGATGAATGCACCAAAGTAGCCTATAGACTAACCTACACACAAAATACCAAAAAGAAAAAAATAATTTTTGGGTCAAGGCCCCACAATGGGCACAAAATATATATGCAAAATTATGTGACAATATAGAAAATATTATTAAATAACTCAATCTAATCTAATTAAGCACACCCAATGAAGAGTTACAAGTAAGGTAAAGACATAAATTTTAACTCAAGTAACCAACTACAACATGCCTCCATTATCCTCCTAGCTCTGAGTGCTTAATGTTGAGCTCCCAGTTTTTTCAAAAGATGCTTCTCTTCAACTCATGCTTCTAAGTTTTGGAGAATCTGGTTGCAATCAAATTATATAAAAATTATCCTAGTGTGCTTCTATGACTAGATGAAATGATGAATGTTTATAGGTGAACTAAGAACCTAATGAAGCCATGATAATGATTATGACATTGCTATGAATTGCTTGATTTCTTAAAGGATGCTAGAATTCTTATTAATAGTTCACAAAGATTTATAATTATCTTGTGTAAGGGGATGGGGGTTTCTTTTATATATTTTGGGAAGACCCTAGCATAGGTGGCAATGTTTGACATTGGAGAGAAAATGTACGGCGCATGTAGGGAAATGATTCTCTTAGTTTGGGGGGTTGAGAGAAAGAATGACCTAGTTATAATGTGGGAGGAAAATTAAAGTGTCCTATGCGTCATCTTTGACACTATGAGGTAGATTAACCAACTTCTAGATGATAGGAAAGGTGACAAAGAATTTTTCACTTAGAAACATGTGTCCCAAAGACCAAGTCATGCAAGAAAAAGTGTACATGTGACTTATTCTTGAAGGACACATACCTATTTTTGACCCCATAAGAATAGGACACATGAGTGATGATAAATATAGTTAATTAATAATTAATTAAAGTTAATTATTTGTGCAAAGATGAGGGGTCAATTGACATGGACTAGAGGTAGATTAAGAGACCAAATCACATAGGCGAGTGTGTAATTAAGTAATTGTAATAAAATCACTTTATAGGAATAATTAGTGGACCCAAGATAATGTAGATAACCTAGGTGAATTAACTTAATATATTGAATGATTTATTAAAGCTAATACAAGAATAATATTAATTAAATATAAAAATATATAATTGATTGACAAAAATGAATTAAATTAATGAATTAAGTAATTTATTAAATTTAATATAAGAAGGACATTAATTAAATATTAAAATATTTAATTAATTAAATTGACAATTGTTAAGTGTATACACTATTATCTCATTCCCTAACAAAAAGGTTCATGACATTTTTTTTGGTACCCTTCGAGTTTTTCCATGAATGACATCACCCCTCCCTTCATCCATATCTCTAAGTCTCTATAGACATGCTCACAAGTAGCAGGTTCAAGCCTATTAAGATCTCTACCCATTCAACAATTTTTGTTTTGAAACACTTTCCAAATACAAAGATGAATGTTAGAAAACTTTAAAACCCAAAGCCAAAATACAATCCAAAAAACATGCAAAGGGTTCATATACTAAAGCACCCATAATCCTTCCATAAAAATTTACAAATCACTAAAATTAAAACTCCACCATGTCACCAAAGCTTAGCTTGCTTCCTGTTAATCCTATCATGATTAATGAGGCTAGTGAAATAATTATTAAATCTATCCTTGCCTCTCCACTTTTCCTCATTATTATTTAGTACTGCCAAATTCTATATGTATCCTGCCACCTTATTATATTCCCTATAGATATGGGAATCATGGACTTTTAAAAACACTCTTATGATATTTTTAGCTTCATTTATAATATTATCTATAGTCCAAGATGTTTGAGTTTCCCCTCTCAAACACTTAACATGCCTAATAATATCTTATTCAATATGGTCAATATTCATATTTAAAAATTGATTAAGTGTATAAATGTTGGTCCATATTGCTTTCTATTATTTATCAATATTTTTTGGATGACTTGATATTCTTAATAATTAATAAACAACATAAAGAACATATCTTGATAATTATGATCAAGTTGCCCAATTGATATGAGCTTCTATGAAATATTAATGTTTGTCAAAGTTTATCTAAGTTTAGATATTTGTGCAATTGTTGACATTAATGTCACTATTACTAATATTCCCAATAGCCACCTAATCTTTATTGACTCCAATCAAAATGTCATGAAATATGATTGGACTCAATGCTATAATCATCTTCTTAGATTATTATTATAATATGAGTTATTTAATAATATTATTTTAATATTATCTTATTATATCAATAAATTATAGTTATTATAATATTATTATACAAAAGTAGACACTAAGGGTTTGGTATGGAAATTTACATATGTATTTGATCAATCAAGGATTTAGAAAAGGTTGGGCTATAGTGATATATCTCATGACACCACTAACAAGTGTCCATCCATTGATGCTAAATAATAAAAATATAATATTAATAAGATTTAAAAAATACATGCATATTCAATTATAATTACACTTAATCAATTCTAACTATCCATACCTAGATATCCCAACTAATAGTTTAGATAAATAGTATTTAGAAACATTCAATATTTCTCTTCAAATGTTGGTGGGGGCACAAATTGGATAGGATCTCCATGCTCTTGGTGAAATAAAATATCAAGGGATGCATATCTAAAGATGCTCTCAATAGTTATCTCCATAGAAGGATAACCTCTACCACCTTAGTAGGATCCTCATCTGCTACACAAAAATCCTCTTGTAACAAGTAGAAGTTACTAGGTAACAACATTGGACTCACTATTTTTTGGACATAGAATAGGGATTAGGAAAACCACATTAAATCTTTGTGTCTTCTGTTCATTTATGTATAATCTATTCCTATTTGATATTAGTTATATTTGCATGTAACTATTATTTTTTGTTTATCCAATTCTAGCAAGTGGTATCAAAACCTAGTTTTTAAAGTCATCCTATACAAGAGGATCTCATAGTTGAGTGGAAGTAATGGACTATGGGGATAAGTTGAAGGTTGAGAAGTTTAATGAGATTTTTTTTAATGGAAAATGCAAATGAAGGACTATATTTATCAGAAGGATTTATGACATAAATTGGGAAGGAAATCTAAGAAAGACCCAAATATGATTGATAAGGACTAGGATAATTTGTATAGAAAGACTCTAAAAAGTACTCATTTATGCTCAGTAAAATTAGTGGCATTTAATATTACAAAAGTAAAGACAACTAAAGAGTTGATGGAATTCCTATCAAAGCTATATGAAAGGCCTTCCACTTCAAACAAGGTATTTCTCATGAAGCATTTATTTAATATTAAGATGGTAGAAGGTGGATCTATTTATGATTATTTTAAAAGTTTAATATAGTTACAATTAGTTATCTTAAGTAAATGTCAATTTTGATGGAAAAATTAGGGTTCTCTTGATTATGTGTTCTTTACTTGAAAGATGGAATCACTTGGTAATGACAATGAGCAACTCTATTTCTGGTTCCAATACCCTAAAATTTGATGATTTTATTAGTGTTATTATGAAAGATGAAAGTTGTAGGAAAATCTTAGGTTGATCTATATTAGGAAGTGTCTTGAATGTACAAAGTAGAGGCAGAACGAATGAGATAGAAAACAATTCTAGAAATTGTGGGAAATCAAGAGGAAAATCAAAAGGAAAAAGGTCTCAATCTAGACAACCAAGAGATTGCTAGTACATTAGGAAGCCATACCATAAGAAGAAAGATTGATGGTCTAAGAAGAACAATGAAGAAGACAAATAAGAAGGAAATAAGGATGCAAATGTGGTAAGTAATAAATCTAAAGAGGACTCTTTGCTTTCATTAGAAAATGTTAATGATTCATTAGTTTTAGATTTAGGGGCTACATTTCATGCTACACCCCATAGAAGTTATTTTATTGATTAAGTCCAAGGGGATTTTGAGCTATTTTTTTGATAGATAATGAACCCTATCAAATTGTTGCGAAGGGAAGAATTAAGATTAAGTTGCAAAATAAGAATTAGTGGCTAATACAAGAGGCACGACATATTCCAAGACTAAGTATAAATATGATTTTAGTAGGGAATACTTTTGATGATAAAAATTGGAAGGTTTCAAGGGTAAAAACACAAACCAGTGTCACCTTTTATATAGAAAAAGGATCCTAGGATGCAAATTGTTCAACTTTAATGACATAAAAATGGTATTTGTGTTTAGAATTTGAAGATGATGTAAGCTAATGAAATTTGTAAAATTGGATGAATTTTATGCTTGTAATATTTTTATTTTTCTATATAATAATTTATTCATTTAAAACAAATTGAAGTCCTTTTTTTAATCACAAAAAATGGTAGTGTGTAGTTCCCATCAAACAACTATATGCAAATCATCATTTTTTGCTCTAATTTGAAAATATGTTATAGATGACATGTATAGCTAGGGAACAAAAAAAAAAATATTAGTTTAGATTTATATTTTATTTGTTATAAGTACTTGAGGTTGGGCTTATCAGAAAGTAATAGTTTTTTCCTCCTGTCAAATTTACACCTTTTTAATTTTTTTTACATATTCTTGAAGAGGAATCTATCCTCTAGGGATAAATATATATATATTTTAAATATATGATTTACTATTTTTTTTTTCTTTTTTGAGGGAGGATCTTCTCAAATATTAAAATATCTACGTATAATATTTTTAAATTACAACATATAATAACTCATAAAAATACTATGAAATTTATATAATGATGATATTGACTCTAAGATCTATAAAATGGTACATCTAGTTTTTCAAAAAAGTCAATTTTTGATAGAGAAATAAGATTTGACCAAAATAGGTTTAGAGGTCCTAAAAGGTGACACATATATGTGATTTTACCCTCAAAAGTTCCCTTAGTAGTAGAAAAAGGTGTAGAATTAGGAATCTTATATCTTTGTACATGTCATAGTGTTCCTTCTACTTTAATTATTTGAGAGAAAAAGTAGTGTTCGGGATTTTTTTCTTCAATTTAGTAGGAAGAACATCAAATAGTTGTTATAGATTCTAAAACAACACTATGACACAATAGACGTGGACACATGAGTAAAAAAGGTAGAAAATTACTTCATGCAAAGAAAGTTTAACCATGTTTAAAATGTGCTAATATGGATTTTTGTGAAAGTTTGTACATGAAAAATAAGTAGGCCCTTCTACTCCCATGGGTTGTGGTATTCCAGAGGAAGCATGGATAGATACGTAAGCAAGTTATTCATTTTTTGGAACATTCAGTTGTGAAGCATTTGCACATATAGATTCTGAAAATATAACCAAGGTGGAACCTAAATCTAAGAAATGTGTATTTGCTAGATCTAACATTGATTAATTTGGCTATAGATTTTGGGATTTTGAAAATCATAAAATTATAAGAAGAAAGAATGTCATATTTAATGAGAAAGTGTTTTACAAAGTTATGTTGTAGCTGCTGGAAACTATAATTAGAACACTTTTTATGTTGTCATTGATCTCAAAGCTTATTGGTAAGACATTTACTAATAGTGTTGAGATGCATATCTAATGATTGATGAAGATTATTTGAAAAGAGAGATAACTAGTGAATTTGATGAGTGACTGAGGTAAGGAAGGATAGTGAAAACTAGGGCCAATGGTACACCCAGCTCTCCAAACCATCCTGCATGAGTTAACACAATGGGAGAAAACACAAAGGATAGCAACCAAAGGAGGAACAAGAGTAAAATAATTTGATTGGTTCTTCAAATATTCAACATACATGCCCAGCTATAAGGCCTTCTAGATTATGACCAGATACCAAATACATTCATACACAAAGACCAACAACAAATTCACACTTTCTAGTTTTGCTCTGCAATCCTCTTCAAAACTACCTAAGAACTCTTAACTGCCCTAGCTCCTAACCTAAAAACTCTATTTATACTAGCCAAAATAGCTTATAGATCATTATAGAACATAAAGAAACCACAAATCGGCTCTCAACAAATATTAAATGAAAATAACTAGCCAAAATAGCTTATAGATCATTATAGGACATAAAGAAACCACAAATCAGCTCTCAACAAATATTAAATGAAAATAAACCTAACATTAAATACACAAGTCGACCTACATCAGCAATTAACTATTTTGAAATCAACGTCCGAGAAAAATCATGATATCTCCTAGCTCTGATTGGTTTGAACTCACACTTCAAACTATGGGTAGATATCTAGGTCCTCTACAACCCCTTAAGTGTGCAAAGTCTGATTCATCAACGAAAAGTGTGCATCCATTCCGAAAGTTAAGCATAGGAAACTATCACACAAAACTGCTAGAAATTGATGTTCTAGGAGAATTGCCATATATCTCAACTAATAAGGAGTTAGAACTTGTTCCTTGGATCATAGATATTAATCTAGGCCCTCTTCAATCATTGAAGTGGATAGCTTTTCATTCATTATAGAAAATTAGTTACATAGTCTACAACAGGCACCTATAAACTAGAAAACACAGTTTTAGCATAACCTAGTTTTAGCAGTAAGATAAAAATTGAAAACATGTAGGATAGTAGTGCAACCCAAGATGCTCCTACATTAGACAACCAAGGTTGGAAGAAATGATTCTCTTAAATCATTTAGATGTCAAAACCTGAGCTGAATCTAACTCAGATTGAGAAATCCATGAAGCATCTTCCATAGGTCCATTCTTCCACTTCGCCAAATATTCATAATAATCTTTTTCTCTTGTGCTCTTACCGATTCTTTAATCCAATATCTATTCAACTTCTTCAATATACTTCTTAAGATAGTCCTTTGATATAACAAATTCATCATCTGACTCATGATACTTACACAAATCAGCAATATTGAATATAGGAGATATATCCATGTCCTTAGGTAACTCAACTTCATAAGCATTTCCACTGTCAAATTTCTTTAAGATCTTACAAGGTCCAAACTTCTTCATCTTCATCTTACTGTATGTTCTAACTAGAAATCTTCCTTTCTTTAAATGAACCATCACCTCATCACCAACTTGAAAAATATTTTGTCTTCTAGACTGATCAACATTCTCCTTATACTTTTGATTACTTTGTTCTATCCTCAACTTCACTTCCTTATGCAAAGACTTCATAAAAGTAGAAAATTCTTCTCTTGCAACGCTTCTCTTTTCTTCACTAGCAACATCTCTCAAATCTGATACTTCTTTAGGCTTCATTCTAACAATCTTAAAAGGTGTCTTCCCTATACTCCTATTCACAAAATTATTATATGTAAATTCAACTTATGCCAATACCATCTCCCAATTACTTGGCTTATTCCCAACTAAACATCTCAACAAATTAGTCAAGCTTATATTTGCAACCTTTATTTATCCATCAGTCGACAAATGAAATATAGAACTAAACTTCAACTCAGTAACCATCTTCTTCCATAAAGCCTTCCAAAAATAACCAACAAACTTACTATCTTTCTTAGAAATAATACTTCTTGGTAATCCATACAATATCACAATCTCTTTGAAGAAAATTTTAGCAACATGGTTAGCATCTGATGTCTTCTTACATGGTATGAAATGAGCCATCTTAGAAAATCTATCTACTACAACAAATATGGAATCATATCCCTTCACTGTTTTAGGCAATCCAAGAACAAAATTCATACTAATGTCACTCCAAGGTTTCTTAGTAATAGTAATAGGTGTATACAAACCAATATTTTGACTCACTCCTTTTGCAACTTGAAAAACCAAAATCTTTTTAGAACTTCATTCATCAACCTCATGAAAGTACTAGGTGCATTAGTCAAATCAAAAGGCATAACCAACCATTCATACAAACCATCTTATTTTTTGAAAGAAGTCTTCCATTCATCACCTTCTCTAATTTTGATCTAATGATAGCCACTCTTCAAATCAATCTTGGTAAATTACTTTGCTCCACTCAAACAATCCATTATGTCATCCATCCTTGGCATAGGAAACCTATATTTCATTGTGATCATGTTAATATCTCTAGAATTAGTACACATTCTCCATTCTTTTTAAGTGCTAATACAATAGGTACAACACATGGAATCAAACTTTCTCTAATCAAACCCTTTTGCAACAACTCATGCACTTGTTTTTTAAGTTCTTCATTCTTTGTAGGTGTCAATATATATGGTGCTTTGTTTGGAAAATTAGCTCCAAGAATCAGATCCATACAATGACTTATAATTCTTATTGGAGGTAAACCATTAGGAATATCATCAGCATCAATATCTTTACACTCATTCAACAATTCTACAATTCCTACTATCATACCAACTTTTGCTACTTGGTTGTTACTACCAACACTTGGTCCTCTACGAACTATAGCAAAACAAACTTGATTATTCTTTACTTCTTTTTCAAATTGCTTTCCACTAACCATGCAAACTTTTAATGCAGTACAACTAACCTCATTTGGACTTTCAATCAAAGGCAGTAATGTTTGTTTCTTTCCATTTATCCAAAGAGTATATTGATTCAATCATCCATTATGTACAACATTTCTATCATATTTCCAAGTTCTACCCAACAAAATATGATAACAATCCATCAACATAATACACAAAACTTCATCAAAGTAATGTCCAATTTTGAACTTCACAAGGAATCTCTCACTTACCAATATCTTATGCTCATTACGTATCTTCTCAAGGCATATTGATATGCTTCTTCCACACTTTCCAACTTTACAAAACTTATCTCATCTTGAATTCTAGATCTCAATCCATTTATGCACCTTGCAATTTTCTCAACATCATCATCCACATGTCTAGATCTAATGTCCAATCTATAGAATTCCTTGGTATACTCTTTCAAAGTCATGTCCTTTTGTTTCAAATTTTGCATCTTTCTCAACAAGCTAACTTGGTAATCAACAGGAAGGAATTTTTTCTTTACCTTGTTCACCATCTTTGGCCAAATTATGATCTTCTCCTTTACTTTCCTTTGTCTATCAGTTTGCAAATTCTCCCACCATAGTGATGCATGACCTTTCAACCTAGTGACTGCAATCTTCACCTTTCTATTATCAGGAGTGTTTTCATACTGAAATAACTTCTCCATATCTGAGATCCAATCCAACACAACATTGGTATCCAATTTTCCATCATAAGGAACAACTTCTACAGTAGGCCTTAAATTTTCCCTAGACAACACTCTCAATAATATTTTCTCATCTCGATCTTCTTCTAGTTCTAGATTATGGTTTGGTGCTGCTACTTAATCATCACTTATATCATCAAAATGTGCTCCTCTTTTCTAAGCTATCTCCACAACATCTAATCTAGCTGCAATTTTTCTTAATTGATCCAATATAGCATTATCAACATTTCCTCTACCACGAACCATCTTTACAAATTAGGTTCCTACAAGATCATAACCCTCTACAAGTTATAGGTCAAATCCATAGATCTGCAACCCTACAACCAAATCTAAATAGGGTACACAAGGAAGGATAGGGAAAACTAGCGCCAATGGCACACCTAGCTCTCTGAACCACCCTGCAAGAGTTAACACAATGGAAGAAAACACAAAGAATAGTAACTAAAGGAGGAAGAACAGTAAAATACTTTCATTGATTCTTCAAATATTCAACATATATGCCTAACTATAAGGCCTTCTAGGTTATGACCAGATACAAAATACATTCATACACAAAGATCAACAACAAATTCACACTTTCCAGTTCTGCTCTACAATCCTCTTCGAAACTGCCTAAGAACTCTTAACTACCCTACGTCCTAGTCCAAAAACTCTATTTATAGTAGCCAAAATGGATTATAGATCATTATAGAACATAAAGAAACCACAACTCAGCTCTCAAGAAATATTAAATGAAAATAAACCTAACATTAAATACACAAGTCAACTTGCATTAGCAATTAACTATTCTGAAATTGATGTCTGAGAAAAATCATGATATCTCCTAGCTTTGATTGAGTTAGAACTCACATTTTGAATTGTGGGTAGATATCTAGTTTCTCTACAACCCCTTAAGTGTGCAAACACTGATTCATCAAGGAAAAGTGTGCATTCATTCTGAAAGTTAAGCATAGGAAACTATTACGTAGAATTGCCATAAATTGATGTTCTGGGAGAATTGCCATATCTCTCAACTCATAAGGAGTTATAACTTTCATCTTGGATCATAGATATTAATCTAGGCCACCTTCAATCCTTAAAGTGAATGAACCTTCATTAATTATGGAAAATTAGTAACATGGTCTACAATAGGCACCCAAAAACCAAAAAACACAGTTTCAACAGAACACAATTTTAGTAGCAAGATAAAAATTGAAAACATACAGGATAGCAATGCAACCTAGGATGCTGCTACATCGATGACAAGGACTGAGTATGATGAAATTTAAATGGGCACTTGATCAGTTAGTCTTTGATAAGATAATGAGTTGTTTAATCATTATATGAAGTGATAAAGATAGTTGGGTTGATGCTTCAAAGAGAAGACAATAGGTTGAGTAAAATACTAAGCTTGGCTGAGTGACAACTTTACAAGGCTAGTGAAGCAAAAGATTAAGGAACTTAAAAGTTAGCCAAGTAAACAGTATAAGTTGAGTGATAGTTATGGATGAGTATAGTAAAGACTAAGAAATCTAGTGAATCCAAGTATTGAAGTGAACAATTATGACTGAGCAATCTAGTGATGATCAAGAAAAAGAACACAGTGATGGCTGAGTGTCAACAAAATGGTAGTTTGTGAAAGATTCAAGTTTTGAGACTGACATAGTTGAAATTTCAAGATGGTCAAAATGCATGGAAGATAATAATTGATGAGTTGGAATATTTTATGCAAGAATTAAAATTTTTATGTGGTCAAAGGCAAGAATTTAAGAAGTTTCTAGAAGTATCAAGAAAGAAGATGAAGGTCAAAGTGATTGATAGATTCAATGGATCTAACCTAATCCTAAGATCAATGGTGATGTTTAAGTGGAAAAATATCAAAGCTGCCTATTTAAGGAGGAATACAAGATATTCTGTAAGGTTGGTTTGTTGGTTGATTGGATTTTTTTTGGTGAATAATGTGTGAAGAAAAAAGTAGCAGAGGAAAAATGAGAAGATTGGTGGTGTGATTTCTTCAAGGGTTCCCAAGAAGATCACATAAGGAGAACATGGTGGAGGTCAGTCAATGAACCAAAATGAGCCAAATAGAGATATAAATTTGTAAAGTGAGTTGTGTTTTATAGATTAAGCTTGTTGTTACATTCTAACCACTTTGATAGTCAAAATCCTTTAATCAAAGTTGACCTAATAGTCATTTGCAAATGCTTTAATCAAGGTGACATTCTAATGGAATAACCCAAAGTCCTCTAACTAGGTCACTCCTAATATGGTGATTAAATATTTTAATAGGGTCACACCTAATAGTGTGTTTTGTAACCATTAAAAGGGTTGGTTTTCAACTGAGCTCACTTCAGAAGAGTGAAAAGCTGGTAGCATGTTACTGATGGTTTTTCCTAAATTCGGTTTCCACATTAAATCCTAGTATCATTTACTTATGTGAATGTTATGTTATGCATGGTATTTTTTATAGTTTTTTATTTTTCTATTAGTCAACACATATACAAAACATAGAGTTAAATAATGTTAAGTTGCTAATGAACCTATATATTGACTGAGTTGTTTAATGAGATTTTTAAAGTTGTTTGAAGTTAGTAAAAGTTTGATTATTACATCTAGACTAAAAAGAACTAATTCACCCCCACTCTTAGTTATTCTAAATATTCTAACAATTGGTATTAGAGAAGTTTGGTGCTTGTAAGGAAAGTTTAAAGGGACTCTAGTCAAAGATCAAGATGTACAAGAGAGAGGTGCCTAAGATTAACAAGGAGAACTTCCCAACATGACAATGGCTAATGAAATTGTATCTATCTAGAGTTGGAGATTATGCAATATATTACCTAGAAAATGAATACATTGAAGTACTTAGTGTTGTGGTTTCACAAAGCATGCCCCATTTCTTCTAGAAATGGGGACCCCCTACTTTTTTTTTGGCTTTTCAGATCCCTAGTTTAGGGTTTGAGTCTTTGTCTAGTATCTTTGGTCAAAACTTTGGGTCCCAATTCAAAAATCCAAAGTCTAGAATTCATCGTCAAAGAGAAGAATTCATTTTTGTTACAAAAAATGGCGCATCAGTGCACCTTACCAGGTGTGCTAGTGCACCAAATATTATTTCTTCTTCCTTGGTGATTTGATGGAAAGTGAAACATTGTACGGTTCTTGAATTTTCATTAATGATTGCATTAGTGGAATTGAGGAAGCATTTCTATTTTCATTAGTTACCTATTAATTTCTTCAAAAGCTTAACTTGTAGACATGTTTTTTTTCATAGCTTATGTCCATTAGGATTTTATTTCCATGTTATTTGTTTCATTTACTTTACTGACCCTTGGTTAAATTAGAAATTCATATAGTTGCATTGTTAAAACTACATTCATTATAAACAAAAAATAGCAAAAACATATCTCTTTTGTGGTTAATTTTGAAATAGCAAGTAGATTGGTCATTTGATCCAAAATTGGATCGACCCAGCAAAGGCTTCCTCATGAACAAACATATTTATCCTCAACTAAGTAGATTCCAGTATGTCACAAGATCACCCAAAACCTTGGAGTTCATCCTTGAATTAGCTTTTCAAGAGAGGAGTTCGAAAGAATTCCTACCATTTAGCATCATGCATAACGACAACTCAATAAAAGTAGCACTAGAAGGAGGGCGTATAAACCATTTAGCTCAAAAAATCCAAGTTACCATTTGAAAATTCTACAATTTTGAAAAAAAAACCAAAGTTTGTGAAATTTTAGGAGGTGCATTGGTGCGTAGGTGCACTGGTGCATTGGTGTGCTATTTTGAGAAAGTGTGCTTCTTCAGATGTGCACTTTTCTAGAATAAACACAAGTTCCTAGGACTCGGTCACTTTCACAAGCATCACAGTGATAAAGGGATTCCAAGAGCTCCAACCATTCACATTACACATTTCATCATCATCATTCACTCTACATTCTACTTCACACATTCCCATCATTATGCACCATGTATTTCTTCAATGCCCAAAGTTCAGCTTTGAATCTAATTGGTCCATTACATGACTTGCCCAAAAATCCTAAAAAGTTCTGCCCATAGTTCATCTATGGAGAATCATGAATAGTAGAAGGTCATATTAATTTTTTTTAAGGAGATTTGTAATCTAAAATAGATTCAGCATATGGATGTGGTATGCCACCTTTTTCCTTACACTTTCAGAGAAATAGAACTCAATTGGTACCTGAATCTGCCACCAGCATCAATAAGGGATTGGAACTCCTTTGAGAACAAGTTTCTAGAACAATTCAAGATCTATATTGTTCCAGCTATCTTATATCATTAGTTCTTCTCGATTAAGAGGGATCCCCATGAGACTATTTCATAGTTTAATCATCGCTTCTATATGATGTATCAAAGAATGGAGTTTCCTTACATTATACCACAAGAGGCTATCATCTAGATCTATTTTGGAACAATGGATTCATTAAATTCTATTTTTTTAATAAGGCTCCTACCTAAAGACATTGATATGATTGAGAAGGTCTTCAAAGAGGTTGTTACATTCATGAATCAGGTTACTGTTGCTCCAATGTCAATAATTACATATTTAGGGTATGAGTCCCAAAAAGAAGCTATATCTGTTGAAGTAGAAAACAATATGGCTAGAGAGTTTAAGGCCATGAAGAAGATGAAATATCTTTTATCTAATGAACTTCTAAAAATAAAGTTGAGTTCCTCAACAAATCAAGGCAATCATCCAAGACAACTTGCTGTCCAATACAGTTATTCTCAAAATCAAAGTAGAAAACAATATGACCCCTATGACAACATCAACAATGAGAATAATGGTATTATGGGTATGATTCCAAGTGAAAATGGATATGTGCACAATGATGTTTCGAATCAGCCTCCCCAAAACATGGAGGAACAACCTTTGCAGTTTAGTGCAATGATGTTTGAATCATATGCTAAATCGCTAGGAGGACAAAGTGATGAAGATGATCAAGAGAAGTTTGTGTTCCCATTCAATGAAGAAATTCTTCCAAGTTTTGATGTTGCAATAAGTGTGGATATGCCAAGAAATTTTGAGGATGCATAAAATTTTGAAGTTTCAAAACTCCATGAAGTTGAAAAAAGTGATGGAAATGCAGAAGATCCCAAGGTTGGTGAGATTTTTGAATTAGAAAGTCATCAAGATGAAGATACTAATTCTTCCTACTATGATATTTATTTCCCATTGGATAATGATAAGATACCTCCCTCAAAACAAGATTTTTCATTAGAAGAGATGGATATAGTGCTCAATTTGGTCTCAAGCTTGATAGAGGAAATGTTTATTTGTGGGTATTCTACACATATATCAGACCATGCAATAATTGAGTGATGTAGAATCCATCTACTTGGGTGCCATTCAGAAGAAAGTTGTCTTGATTTCTTATTAGCTTGGGAGATCACAATGGAGGGAAAGTATGATTTTGAACATGCTTCTTTGGGATATGGGGCAAAAAACATCTTGATCAATGATATTAATAAATATTGTAATTTGAAAGGAAGGATAAGGATTGATTTTTTTAGTTTTAAGGAGCCTAAAGTGTCTCCCTATGCACATGAAGTTGTGTACCATGGGATAAGACCACCAAAAAGAGAAATTACAATGTGTGAGTATAACTCTATGGTGGAGGACTTGGTAGATGAGGTGATATATTCCCATTATCCCTCTGAATTTTATGATTTTCATTTTGAAAATGATGCTAAAGGTAAGATAACTTATTTATGGATTAATTATGGTCATGGAGAGTTACCACAACTTCCAATTTTGTGTAATTTGTGCCCAAAATTTGAACCAAGATTGTCCAAATTTTATTTTTCTAAGTACAAAGAAAAGTGAACATTTTTTAAAACTATATGGGGTGGTTCATTACTATTGCACATAATGAGAAATCTATTGACAACTACCCCATATTATTATTATTCAAGGTTTCTTATTTTTGCTTTTGTTTTGTTTTTTCTAGTCTTTTGTAGTCTTTCTAGTTAGGTGTTAGTTTTCTTTGAGTTGATTTTTTCTTTCTTTCAAAGTTGCATCAATCCAAGGGTTAGGTGCACGCGAGATTTTATCTTGACATAACTTACTAACTACTCTTTTGTTTTTGATTTCAGGAAGAGGTATTTCTTTGTCAAAACATTTTGACGATTGTGTGTCTTATAAAAACTAAGGAATGGATGTTGTTTGCAGTAATAGGGGGATTTTAGTCTCAAGTTCAAGATTATAGATCAAAAAGTTATCAACACTTTACAAATTTAAAGATTGATAATATTAGGTGTTTTCAAATGAAGGTTGAATGTAGCAAGGGATGGTCCGAACCCCAATTGTTTCAAATAGAGGGGTTTTCTCGAAGGATTGGTAAGATCATTATTTGGCATGAGAGTTTCTAAAAAAGTTTTAAAAGAGGAACAGAAGGGATGTTCACGAAAGGATCGAATCCAAGAAATGACACCGATGTCTTGGCTACATAGTCTAAGCATAGTTAGGATATAGAAGAAAAAAAAGAAAAAGAAAAGAAAAGAAAAGAATGGTGTTAAGATTGAAGGATTCTAAAAGATCTAAAAGGGGTAGTCTGATAATAGATACACATTCAAAATGAGTTATCTACAAAAAAATGCTTCATTCAAGAGTCAAATACTAATATTATGAACTACATGGAGCAGATAATTCAAAGGATTTCCCAAAAAATTTAAAAGAAAAGTGACAGCCCACCAAGAGCCCTCGAACTAATTCTCTCATCTAGTCAAGCAAAGGATTGACAAATGACCTTCACAAAGATTCTTGATGGATGTGCCAGGAGGAGTGGAAGATTTTTTTGAGTTGTCAAAAGATTTTGATTGATTACATCCTGAGATGTCAAGGGAAATGAATACACTAAACACACACTAAACTTGGAGATTCAAGATTTTGAAATTTTGGCTATCAAAGAACTTGAAAGTTGTTTGAAGTGTTCAAGATTTAGTTGGTGTTTGACACATATTTGAGGAATGTTTGTTGATGAAAAAAATGCCTTCATCATTTCTTCCTTTTTTTGGGGCTATTTGTTGTGGTTTCACAACACATGCCCCATTTCTTCTAGAAATGGGGACCCCCAACTTTATTTTTGGCTTTTCAGATCCCTAGTCTAGGGTCTAAGTCTTTGTCTAGTGTCTTTGATCTAAACTCTGGGTCTCGGTTCAAAAGCCCAGAGTCCAGAATTCATTGTTAGAGAGAAGTCATTTTTCTTACAAAAAATGGCACATCAGCGCACCTCACCAGGTGTGCTAGTAAACCAAATATTATTTCTTCTTCCTTGGCCTTCACATCACAACAACACAACTAAAAAAGTGTGCATGGTGCACCTTATTTCCTCCCCACCTACAAAAGCATAAACAAAAACTCTAAAATAACCTCAAAAGGTGCATAGTAGTGCACCTAATTAGGTGCGCTACTGTGCACATTTTCTTAGAAACCTTAAAACTCAGAAGAAAAAAATGCTAGATTAAGGTATGCCTTAGTGCACCTTTAAAAAAATTTAACACAAAACATATGCCCAAGACCAAATTTGAGGTGCGATGCTACACACCTCACATTTGTAAATGGATAGGTGCACCAATTTGTATCTTTTGCATTCTAGGGATAAATTCAGGTATTTTTGAGCAGTCAAGGTTAGGGTTTTATTCAAGTCAATGTTAGGGATTGGATTAATTGATTTTTTTAACTCTTTAGACTAATGTTTACTTCTTTTGTTAGGTAGAAAAGGCATCCTAAACTTGTTGAGGTCATAACTTTTGACCTGGAGCTCATAATTCAGAATCATTTACACCATTGGAAAGAATTAAAAATCTAATTTCAATCCTTAAAATAGTGAGCCTTCAGTTGCCCAATTTTAGGGACCAATGAAAGTTTCAACTTGAAATTTTGAGTAGAAGACCTCTGAAAAAGCTAATTAGAATGTCTAGAAAATATTGTGAAATTTTTTTAAACATTTGATCATTTTCGATGATCTAGATCACCTGGTCTCTCAATGAGAAGTATAGGGCAATTGGAGAAAGGAAAAGATCAAAGATATTGAGATTGGACACATGAACTAGCACAGGTTCTTCATCTTATGCAATTATTAATGACAAGATTCAACATGGGTGCCTTGGAATTTCAAATAGAAAAAGTAGGAGTTCAAATGTATGAAAATGTTTGGCTATAAAGAGAGTATAAATAATCAAAAGGGGGAAAAAAAAGTACAAAAAAGTGATCTAAAATCCCATTTGAGAAAAACCCAAAAACTATTTTCAAAATTGAGAACTTTGATATTTTGGTGAATTGAGCACCTTGCACAAATTTCACACAGCTGCACCAGGTGCACTAGTGTGTTGGTGTGTTGGTGCACATGTGTGCTTTTTCAATAATGTTTTGGAAGGTTTTGAAGGGTTCTAAGGTGCATAGGTGCACAATTTTCAATAATGTTTTGGAAGGTTTTGAAGGGTTTCGAGGTGCACTGGTGCACTGGTGTACTTTTTTCTAGAGATGCACCACTAGTTAACTACCAGTTCCAAAACTAGAGCTTTCCATGCATATGAAATGCATTTTGACAGTAGTTTAACTCCAACAGACACCCAGTGAAGGAGGAACTTCTATTTTTGGCACTTCTAAATAGTCCTACATGGACTGAAGGCTCTCTTCTTCTTCTTCTGTCATAATTCTTTGTTTTATGACATGTAAAGGCTCATACATCTAATTAATAAATAAAAAAATGGATTGAGTCCTACCAGATTGTTAGTTAGTTTTATTAAATTAAAAGAATATTATTGCATTAAGAAATCTCTCACTCTCAACACAAATTAAGGAGATGATTTCTTATAAATACAAGATTGTAATATGTAATCGAGGTTGCTATAATTTTGCAATAATATTATGCTTTTGGTGCTCACATTTGGAGCGTAGTGATTCTTTCCTAAATGTGTCATTGTTTTGTGAATGTATGTTCATGGAATTGTGATTGAGGCAAAATTTTATTGTGATATTTCTGGTTATGCAATCATTTAATTTTGTTGTTTTCTATGGTTTTATGAATTCTACTAACGTATCTAGCTCAAGGAGAAATCACCATATTGTTCCTGCATAACTTTTTGTCTTGCATGAGCACACTTTCTATAGCCTTGTGATTTGATGAAAAGTGAAACATCTTTTGGTTCTTAAATTTCCATCGACAATTGCATTAGTGGAATTGAGGAAGTGCTGCTCCTATTTTCATTGGTTACCTACTGATTTCTTCAAAAGCTTAACTTTCAGATGTGTTGTTTTCTGTAGCTTATGTCTTTTAGGATTTTATTTCCATGTTATTTGTTTAAACCTCTTGTTACCTTATCTTCATTATTTGCTTTACTAACCCTTGGTTAAATTAGGAATTCATATAGTTGCATTGTTAAAACTGCATTCATTATAAATAGAAAATACCAAAAACATATCTCTTTTGTGGTTAATTTTGAAACAACAAGAAGATTGGTGATTTGATCCAAATTTAGTTTGAACCAGAAAATGCCTCCTTGTGAACAAACACATTTATCTTGAACTGAGTGGATTCTAGTAGGTCACAAGATCACCCAAAACCTTGGAGTTGATCCTCGGATTAGCTTTTCAAGAGAGGATTTCAAAATAATTCTTGTCATTTAGCATTGTGCATAACGATAGCTCAACACTTAGACCCATGACTATTGAGAAAATGAAGGAGAAGTAGGAGCATAATCAAATGATGATAGATTTGGCATCTACACTGAGTTATACTAAATTTGATGATGTGTAGGATTACACTACTAAAAAGAAAAAATGGGACAAGTTGGCGCAAATCCATGGAGGAGACAAAAATGTGCTAAGGGCTAAAGTTGAAATCTTGAGAGAAAAGTTTGAAAGCATTAGAATGAAAGAAGGTGAAACTATTGTACAATTTGTGGCCAAATCAAGGAGGTTGTGAATGTTATTAGAGAAGTTGGAGGAATCATATATGATGAAACCTTTATAAGTAAGGTATTGAGGAATTTACTTCCTATTTATGCAATTAGAGTATCTACAATTCAAGAATTGAGGTGCACACTTGGTAATCATATATCTGTAGATAGTCTAACTGGTAGATTCACTGCATTTGAGTTGTCAAATTTTGATAATTATTCACCTTCTAGTGTTGGATGTGTTTTCAAGTCTCAACTAACCCTTGATGGATCTAAGAGAAATGAGAAGAGTATAAATGTGGATAGTGATAGTATATCATATGATGAACTTGATGAGTTAGAAGCATTATTGGAAAGAAGACTACCAAGAGGAAATGCAAATACAAAGGTAAACTTCCTATTATCTATTTTGCATGTAACAAAGTTCGTCATATTACAACAAGGCATCCTAACAAAGATGATAAGGAAGAAAGGAAAGACAAAAAATACATAGATAGGAGAGGCATTAGAGACAACTGAGGTAACACAGACTACAAAAAAAAGGTAAGAAATGCTATTACATTGCTAAATAAGATGGATCTAATATTGATCCTAATGAAAATGATGAAGAAGTTATATATGTAGTAATGAAATATGATTATGATGAGATGGGAAAACTACATTGATCTCTCATGTGAGTAAGAATAACATATGGATAATTGATAATGATTGTTCACATCATATGACTGGTGATACTAGTAAGTTTGAAAAGCTAGAACACTACAATGGAAGTAGTGTTAAGTTTGGAAAAAATGCACCATGTTATGTGAAAGGTAAATGATAAATTAAATTGAATGATAAGATCACATGTAATAATGTATATTTGGTTGACGGATTGAAATATAACATTTTGATTGTGGCATAGTTGAATAGTTCAAGCTAACGAGTTGAATTCCAAAAAAAGAAGACAAAGATTTTTGATGCTACTATGAACTAATTGGAAGTGGAGGAAAAACAAGTGGTAGATTTTTCTATCTAGACCTATTTGAAGATACTTTTCTATTTGCATAGTACAAAGATATTTGGTTATGACATAAGAGGCTATGTCATGTGAACTTTGATAATTTTGTCAGCATTAGTAAAATGAAAAGAGTAAGAGGGTTACCAAGATTATGTAAACGTAATAAAGTGATGTGTAAACAATATCAAATGGGAAAAATGACAAAGTCTAGTTTCAAAAGTAAGGTCTATTCTTCCAATGATATTTCAGAGTTGGTTCATACTGATCTATGTTGTCCTATTGGAGTGCAAAGATATTATGGCAATAAATACTTTATTTTTATTTTTGATGACTTCTCTAGAATGATGATTGTGATATTTCTTAAAGAAAAATATAATGCATTTGAAATGTTTAAATGGTATTTGGCAAGAGTTGAGAAGGAATAGGAAAGAGTCTAAAATTCTTGAGATTAGATAGAGGTGGTAAGAGCCAAAAAATACTGTCGAGCATCAATAGTATGTCAAACATCAACAAAATATCGAGCATCAACATATAAGAGCTAAGTCATAGACAAAAAAGTTAAAGATCAAAATAAAGGAACCATACACTAGAAAGGCAATGCTAAGTTACAACCAAATATAGCCAAAGTAGATGAACAAGTAGAATTGAGTGAATTACCACAAGAAGAGAAAGGGCCTGAACCTATACTAGAAAAATATGTAAGGATAAATCATACAATTGACCAAATCATTGGATATAAAGATTTAGGAGCCATGACCAAAAGAAGGCTGAAGAATGATACATGCTTATTATGTGAGGCAAAACCTAAGTCAATTAAAAATGCTTTGGAAAAAGAAGATTGGATCAAGGAAACGAATGAGAAAATTGACTAGATAGAGAAAAATGAGACACTAACATTGGTATCCAAACCAAAGGAGAAGAATGTGATTAGAACCAAGTTGATTTTCATAAACAATCTGAATGAGAAAGGTGAAGTCACATGGAACAAAGAAAGACTAGTTTGTAAGGGATATGCACAAGAGGGAGTTGATTATGGAGAAACATTTGCCCCAGTTACAAGGTTGGCAAGAATGAATTTTTTTTTGCATATGTTTCTTACAAAGGATTCAAAGCAAACCAAGTAGATGTCAAATCTACATTTTTGAGTGGATATTGGAGGAACAAGCCTGCATTGATTAACCTAAAGGATTTATTGATCCTAGCAAAAGGAATATAATATGAAAAATACATAAAGAGTTATATAGTTTGAAGCAAGCCCCTAGAGCATCTTATGAAAATTACACACTTGGTAAAAATTTTTTTTGCAAGAACTAACAACAATAACAATCTATACTTGAAAAGTGAATATGAAAGTAAGATATTGTTAGCTAATTTTTTTGTTGATGATATCATATGTGGAGGATGTGATCTATTGTGTAAGTCATTTTCTAATTAGATGAAGAAGGAATTTGAGATGTCAATGTTTGGTGAGATCAAGTTCATTATTATATTACAAGTTTATCAAATGAAGAAAGGTATTTGCATTACACAATCAAAGTATGTCAACAAGATATTAAAGACCTTTAGAGTGGAAGACTCAAGAGAAGTTGGAACACCTATGGTAACTATGTTAGTATGAATTATGATGGTATTCATTTGGGGGAGTATCCTAAGAATTTATAGAGAAAGTGGGAGATTGTTAGTATGATTGATGTGTTTCATTTATGACTTTGTTTGTCATTGATGTCAACATACCAATAATTTTGTGAAGACTAGTAGAGTACTAGAAAGAGAATAAGGTTGTATGGATAGAGAATTGATGATCAAGTGAAGAATGGTTAAGGACGTGTTCTACATTGTATCCTAATGACAAGGTTAAGTGCACATCAAGTAAGAAAAAGATATGAAGAAGATATACTTGATTTACAAAGAGTAGTATAAAGATATAGTAATTGAGAAATAATTTCTGATGAATGATCTGCATCTCTTTACTAAGATAGAATTGGTGGACTTTAGTTTCTAACAATTGATATTAGAGCATCAAATCCTTGAAGAGAAAGCTTAAGAACTTTGGGAGATCAATAGCGAGTCATTTCAAAAAAGTAAGTCCAAAGCCTGATGGAGGTAATTTTGACATGAGGTAATTTTGACATTTAGAAGATGGAGCTTCTTGGTGAGATATCAGAATTGTATATAGAACAAAGCATTGAGTTTCTAGATCCAAAATCTTTTTGTTGCATACAAAAGAAGAGAATCACAAGTAAATAAAACTCTAGATCTAAAGAAGACAAGAAGACCAAAGAAGGTATTTATTTGCTTATGAAAAGAGAGCTGGAAGGTATGAGAATTTTTGTTTGTTGGACATGTAAAGAACTTGGTCATTTTTCATCTGGATGTCCTAAGAGAGTAAGAAAAAACTAGAAAGAATTTTCTTTCTGATGAAGATGAAGAATTTAAAGCAAGTATGGGAAGATTCTTGAATGACAATGATGATAAAAATGATGAGCTTGAATTGGTTAAGAAAGAGGAAATAATAGAACAGATAGCTTTGGTGACTATTGTTGATCTAATGGCTAACCAAGAGAATGCAAAAGTTTTTCTTTGAGACTAAAAATGATTTATAGAATGATATACAAATTTTTGAGCAAAGAGGAGAACTGAAAACTGAACCTAGTGAAGAGATAAGAGTTGAGATAGCAACTCCTAAACCTAACAAGAATTTGGCAAAGAATCACCCATAGATAAGATTATTGGAAGATAAAGGAGTAATGAAAATAAATAGATTGCATGAGGAATTATGTTTGATTTCTCAAGTTGAACCTAAGAGTGTGAATGTAGCATGGACAGATGATCATTGGATTTATGTAATGAAGGAAGAATGTGATTAGATTGTGAAGAATGAGACATGAGAATTAGTTCCTAGGCCTAAAGAAAAGAATGTTATAGGAACTAAATGGATATTAAAAAATAAGATGAATGAACAAGTGAAGTTGCAAGGAACACATATTGATTGGTATGGAAAGGATATTCATAGTAAGAAGGTTATTAATAAAAGTTTTAGCTTATAGCCAAAATGGAAGTAGTAAGAATGTTCTTGGCTTATGCAACAAATAAAAAGTTTAAAGTATATCAGATGTAAAATCAACATTTTTAAATGGAGAACTTGAAGAAGAGGTTTACATTGAGCAACATGAAGGTTTTCCTTTGACAAAAGAAAAAGACATGGTATGCATATTGAAGAAAGTACTTTATGGTCTATAGTAAGCATCTAGAACCTGGTATGAAATGTTAGATAAGTATTTGATAAAACTTGGATTTGCTAAAGGTATTACATATAGCAATTTGTATTTGAAAGAAATTAAAAATGGGTTGTTAATCATTGTGATATTTTTTGATGCCATAATCTTTGGAGGCAATGGTGAAGCAAGTGATAAGTTTGTTGAAGAAATGAAGAATGAATTTGAGATAAGCATGATTGGTGAGATGAAGTTTTTCCTAGGTCTGTAGATTATGTAAAATAGTGATGGTATTTTCATATCACAAGCTAAGTACTTGAAAGATTTGTTGGAAATATTTGGCTTTGAAAATTGTAAGCCTATTGGTACATCTATGGCAATTGGTCACAAGTTATCCAACAAAGATGAGACACCTACAATTGAGAAGAAGTACAAATAAATGATTGGAGGTTTATAATATATGACCCACACTAGATGAGATATAGCAAAAGCAAGTATGATAGTAGTAAGATTTCAAGCTAATCATAAGGAATCTCATTATGCAACAGTAAAGAGGATATTTAGATATTTGAAGGGAACACCTAATTATAGATTATGGTATGATAGATTAAGTGATTTCACTTTATGTGCTTATAATGATGTGGATTGGCTAGGCAGTATCGATGATAGAAAGAGAACTAGTGGTGGAGATTTTTTCTTGGAGGAAGATTGGTTTCTTGGCTGAGCAAGAAACAAAATTGTATTTCATAGAGTACAATAGAAGAAAAGTATGTGGCAGCAACAAACATTTGTAATTAGATCATGTGGATGAAGTAGATGCTAAAGGGCATTGAGATAGAATTTTCATAACTTTTTATCATACATTGTGATAACACAAGTACAATGAGTATATTTAAGAATCATGTATTGCATTCTAAGACTAAGCATATATATTAAGTATCATGTTTTGAGAGAGAAAGTAGTAGAGAGAGAAATCAAAATGAAGTATGTAAGTACAAAACATTAGATTATAGATATCTTTACGAAGTCTTTTCCTAAAGACACATTTGAGTACTTGTGAGGTATGCTTGGGGTTATGCCCTTGCCTACTTCTAAGTAGATGATATAGAGGTTGCACTAGTCTAGTGGTGTAGAGCACTATTTTTTGACTAGACTAAATGTTAATGCTTCCTATATGTGAGAGTATTTGAGATGAGAAGAATCATCTAGGACTCATGGTAGTTGGTCTAGATTAGTGCCTTTGGACACTTGAACTAATTTAAGACTTGGAGCAGATGATTGATATAATGATATCTTCGTCATTGATGTTAATGGGGAAGAGTATGCATGAAAAACATCTCCTATGTATGGGGGTGAGATTTCATGAATGATGGAGAGTATGAATGAAAGGAATCTCATATGAATAGGGAGAGAGAAGTAACATTGATGGGGGAGAAGATCCTCTAATGGGGGATAGAATGAGATCTCCTATGTATGGATAAAGGAAAGATTGAGTTGTTGGTATCAATGGGGAGTAAGATTGAAAGGGAGATAAGTTAAGAGTTGTTTAGTGTGAACAACTAATGCTGATCCTAAAGTAAGAGATGCATAACATAGCAGTGTTCTAGTGGGTTTTAGATTTGATTGATGAAAAGGATTTGAAAAGATGAGAACAATAAAAGCTATAGTAGAGTTTTATTTTGGTATTATTTGAACTTCAATGTTTTTCATCTATGTTTCCATCAATGCCAAAGGGGGAGATTTTTAGCATGAGTGTTGATGGTATTCATTTGGGAGAGTATCCTAAGTATTCTGGAGCATGTGGGAGATTGTTAGTATGATTGACATGTTACATTCATGACTATGTTTGTCACTAATGTCAACATAGCAGTAATTTTGTGAAGACTAGCAAAGTAGAAAATAGAGTACAAGGTCGTATGGATAGAGAATTGATGATCAAGTGAAGTGTTTCAGGATGTGTTAGACACTGTGTCCTAATGAAAAGGTTAAGTGCACATCAAGCAAGGAGAAGATATGTAGAATATATAGTTGAGTTACAAAGAAGAGTATAAAGAAAAAGTATCTAAGAAACAATTTTTGATGAATGATTTATATCTCTTTATTAAGATAGAACCATGATATGTGAGGTTAGATAGTGGCAGAAGATAGTTGGATGATGACATCAGCAAGTGCACAAGGTTTGAGGTTGCACATTTGAGAAGTAGTAAAGACTGTGAGCTAACAGTGTTGTGTAATTGTGATATAATTAATTATCTTGATGTGGTCCTATTATAATTAATTGGGAAAGCCTCAAGGCCAACTTAAGGAATTGTTTTCAGGACATGGTATAAAGGAAAAATATTTTTCTTGTTTGAGCTATGGAAAAAGATGCAAAGTGTGCAAACAAGAGTAGAGTATTTAGTAAATGTGAGTAAATGATCCAAGGGATTATTAAATGCAAAATTGGCAATTTAGTATCGAGATCAGAAGAAGAGCAGTACGATTGATAGGAAAGAGGAAAATGAAGTACAAGTATAGTTAATTTCTATTATTCTGCAAGGAATAATATAGAGATCAATTGGATAGTGAGTTTAGTGATCTTTCCCCTGAAACTATTTGGATAGTGGGTCCATTTGCTTTCTACAACTCCTAACAAGGTTGGCACAACTCCTAATAGGGTTGGCACATCTCCTAATAGGGTTGAAATCTCCTAATAAGGATTCAAAGTCTCCTAATAGGGACTAATATGTACTAAAAGATTTTATTGACTCCTAACAGGGTCCATCCTCTAACAAGGGACATTTATATTAGTACATCATTTTATGGGTACCATCCCCACTAGGGTTTTCCCACTGATCAAGGGTTTCCATAGTTAACATATATGATATTATTGTGTATGAGTATCTTGTTATGGTTACTGATTATATTGCTCATATGGTTAAGGATTAATAAGGTTGATAATTGTTTTAATAGTTGTGTTGGAAATATAAGAGGAGTAATTGAGAGGGGAGGGGTGAATTAGTTACCAAAAAAATAAATCTCAGATCCCTTAGATGTCAATACAAATCAAAACTCTACATAAATTGTATTCTACTATTACTTGACAAACATACAAGCACTCAATTTACACTAACAAATGCGATAACTCAGTAAACATTTAAATAACTTAGAAAATGCTTATCATAAACATCTTGAGATATTATCTATGATTGATCTTACTTTAGCTTAGTTGCATACACATAAAATAAATAGCATGAACACAATTGACACCAAGATTTAAAATGGAAACCCAATTTGGGAAAAACCACCAATTGCAAATAGTTACTAACTTTACTCTTTTGAAGTGAGCCTTGTTAGAAGCCAACCCTATTAAAGGTTACAAAACATATTGTTAGGTGTGACCTTGTTAGAGGATTTAATTACCCTATTAGGAGTGGCCTTGTTAGAGGTCTTTAGACAATTCAATCTAGAAATGTCACCTTGTTAGAGGATTTACAAATAGCTATTAAGAAAACTCTTTTAAGAGATTTAGATCACTACTACAATGGTTAGAGAGTAACAATGAGATGACCTAATTTATGATGCAACTAAATTTTTGATTACAAATCTCAATTTTGGTTTGTATACTTGATCATTCCTAATCAAAAGTATCCCTGCAACTCAACAAGGATATTCTACTTATCCTTCTAATTTTCTCCTCTAAGCATCATCAAATCTCTATTATGTTCTACACATTTAATCGTCAACTTGACCTTATATTTATATCTTACACATTGTCAAGTTAGCTTGAATACAACTTAGAATAATTAATAATCATCTTCTCAGTCAGCTAGAACCAACAAACAAATCAATTGAACTCAATATGCCAAAACAAGAAAATTCTTCATTAGCCAACCCTGCTCAGTAGATTCTAAGTCAAATTTTTTTTCCTATGTTAACCAAGTGAACTCAGTCAACACTTCATATTCAAAAAATTCCTTTGGTAACTAAGTGAGCTTAGTTAACACTAGTTCTATTCAACATTTCCTTCATTAACTGAGTGAGCTTGATTCACACTCAACTTTGACAAACTTTCCTTTGTCGCATGAACTCGGTAGACACTATCTTCTAAACTAGGAAAACTTTGGAATGTTCAAAAAGTACAAGAAATTATCTTTAATGCCTAAGTGAGCTCAACATCTACTAACTGGTAATGATATGGCATTTTTTGTAACATCAAGAACAATACACAATTAATTAATTGTTTTCAACAATCTCCCTCTTTGTTATTGATGGCAACACAACATGTCATAATGCAATGAAATTTTAGAGCAAGAATAAAATAAGGAACATATCCTTAGTTTCATTCTGATTCTTATCCACGAGAACTACCTCTATCAGTGTGAACTCCCTTTGCCTTCAATTTCTCCCACTGTCAGAAAAACTCTATCAACAACATCTTCTGATAGAAAACTTCTCTTCTTTGATATCAGATCAAGTTCATTCTCCCTCTTTGACATCTCTTTCTCTTTCTCTTTATAAAATTTCTATTAGATATGAAAATAAACTTCTCCCTCTTTGACATCTCATGATAAATATAATATTCAATGAATATCAATGTACCTCATGTACTGATTCATTTGCAATGTGCCCTTGTCAATACTGCATCAACTGACTGATCTTCAACATGTTCTAGTTTATGCATCACTAAACTTCATTTAGTGATCTTCAGATAGGGGAATGACCCCTAACTTACCTCTTAGATATAGAAATGGATCCTTAGGTAATGGCTTAGTGAATGTATCTACAATTTTCTCTTTAGTATTCACATATTCCAATCCCACCTCTTTATCTTGTACCAATTCTCTCAAAAAATGATATTTCATAGCAACGTGCTTGGTTTTGGTATTCATCATAGGATACTTTGATAGATTAATTGCACTGGTCTTATCATAGAAGATAACCACTAGATCCTTGATTTCTATCTTTATACCTGCCAACAATTGTTTGAACCAAACAACATTTGAACAATTAACTATTACTGCCAAATATTCTACCTCTATTATGGACTGAGAAATAGAATTCATTTTCTTTCTTGTCCAAGACACTAGCCTTTTACCAAGAAAGAATGCTCCACCACTGGTTCTCTTTTTTTCATGATCACTTCCTGCCCAATCTACATCTGTGAATGGTTTCAAATCCAAATTGCCTCTTTTTGTACCATAAACCATATTCGTTAGTAAATTTTAGATACCTCATGATTCTCTTGATTGTCATCATGTGATTTTCTTTGGGATTCACTAATAATATTTCCACCATATGAACTACTAATGCAATATTAGACCTTGTGTGCACTACATATTGCAATTTTCCAATCATTGATTTGTATGTGGTCTGATCTACCTCCTTAGAATCATCATTTTTGGAAAGCTTATGTCTAGTCAACATAAGTGTTCCAATTGATCTTGAATCTTCCATTCCAAAATTCTTTAGTATCTCTTTGATATATTTGGATTGAGTAGTGTAGATACCATCTTTCTTCTATTGGATTTGCAATCTAACAAAGAATTTTATCTTTCCAAACATAGATATCTCAAATTCCTTACTCATCTCTACTAAAAATGCTTTTCCCAAGTCATCATTTCTAGTGAATAAAGTGTCCAAATATTTCAACCAACACAATCTTCTTGTCTAGTCCTTCTTTTCTATATAGACTACTATTATCATTTGTTCTTTGAAAACCAATCTTTATTAAGTAGTTATGAAGTCTTTCATACCAAGCTTTGGGGCTTGCTTCAGACCATACAATGCTTTGTGTAATTTGTGTACCATATCTCTTTTTCTAGGATCTACAAAACATTCAGGTTATTCTATGTAGATTTCCTCATCTAGAATTCCATTCAAGAATGTAGATTTTACATCCATTTAATAAACTTTAAATCCTCTATGAGCTTCATATGCTAGTAAAGTTATAACACCTTTTAATCTTGCAATAGGAGCAAAATTTTCACCATAATCAATAACCTCTTCTTGAGAATAGCCTTTACATACAAACCTTGCTTTATTTTTGGAAACGTTGTAATCTTTATTCAGCTTATTTCTGAATATCCACTTTGTGCCAATTACATTTTTATCCTTAGGTCTTAGAATAAGATTCCAAGTCTTATTCTTCTCTATCTATTCTATTTCTTCATTCATAGCTTCAATCCAACTTTCATTACCAAGAGTATCTTTAACATTTCTAGGTTCAAATTCAGCAAACAAACATGTACCTTTTAATTTGTTTCTTGTCATTTTTCCATTTGACTTATCTCTAATAATTTGATTAGGTGTATGACCCCTTCAAAGATATCTTGCTAATAGAAGTACTTTGGATTTGGAGTTTGTTCCACTAACATCTTCATGATCTTCTATATAAGCTTGGGTCCCATTGTTTGTGACTCAGGTCCATCAAACTTAGTTTTCTCTAGAAACAACTCAGTAGCTTTTGACTATGACTTGGGTTGCATTGAATGCAACTTAGTAGATTTTGGGGACTCCATGGGTGAGGTATCTTAACTACCAAGTAGATTTGGAAAAGTATTAGGTTCATAATAAACAAATCTTTTGTAATCCTCAGGTTCTTTGTTGCTCTCTTCTTCACTCTTTTCTGCGAACTCATCAATTCTCACATGTGCACATTCTATGATTTTATGAGTAAATGAATTAAAATATTTGTATGTTTTATTTCTGTAGGAATATCTTAGGAATATGCCTTCATCACCTTTGACATCAAATTTACCTTTCCTAGATTCCTTCAAGATATAAAATTTGCTACCAAATACTTTCAAGTAACTTACATTAGGTTTGTATCCATACCATAGTTCACAAGGAGTTTGATTTGAGTCTTTCTTCAATTGTACTCTATTCAAGATATGCACTACAGTATTGATTTCTTCCTTCCAGTATTTTATTGCAACATTCTTTTCTGTCATCAATGTTCTTGCACAATCCATGATGGATTTTTCCTTCTTTTAGCTATACCATTTTGTTGAGGTGTACTAGGGTCTGATATTTGTCTCTCAGTCCCCTTTTCAATGCATAATTCATAAGAAATTAATTCACCACTTTTGTCTAATCTCAAACATTTTAGTTTCTATCTAGTTTCCCTCTCTACTCTTGCTAGATACCATTTAAATTTTTGAAAAGCTTCTGATTTTTCTTTTATATACATTATATTCATCATTCTAGAATAATCATCAAACAATAAAATAAAATACTTATCTCCACTATAACTCTCTATTCCAATAGGTCCGCATAAGTTTGTATGAACTAGCTCTAAGACTTCTTCTGAATGATAGTCCTTGCTTCTAAAACTTATCTTTCCCATTTTACCATTTGAAATTTTTTGCATAGACCCATATTAGGTTTCCTCAGACTAGGAATACCTCTTACTCTTTTCTTCTTGCTTATCTTGATTAGATTATCAAAGTTTACATGACAATCTTTTTGGCCATAACCAACTTTCTTCTACTTGAGAAATTAAACATGAACTTTCACTGAGATCTAGATAGAATATATTATCTTTTGTTTATTTGCTAGACCCAACCATATTTCCTTTTCCATCTAGCAGTTTAGCCTTTCCATTGATGAATTCTACCTTGAATCCAATGCTATTCAACTGTGCCACACTTAGTAGATTATGCTTTAGTCCTTTAATCTAGTAAGCATTGTCACATCTAAGTTCATTGGTTAGTGAGGTACAACCTTTTCCCTTTATGCAACAAGGTTCATTGTTTCCAAATCTCACATTACCACCATCATAATGTTACATGTGTTCAAACTTTATTTTATCACTAGTCATATGATGTGAGCAACCACTATCAATAATCCATGTATCATTTTTGATAACATGAGAGATCAGTGCCATTTTATCTCCTTTATCATTAGATTCATCTTTTACAACAATATATACCATTTCATCATCTTCACTACTATCTGAATCTTTAGCTATGAAACACGATTTCTTACCTTTATCCTTGTAGTCTTTGTAGTTTTTGAAATCTTTGAAATCCTTCTTTCCTTTGAACTTGTTGTGCTTCTTTTCATCTTTGTGTTCTCTATTTGGGCACCTTGCAACAATGTGGCCAACTTCTTCACAAGAGAAACAGATTAAATGGGTTTTACCTTTATACTTTCCTTTGCCTTTGGGATACCTTCATACAAGTAATGCTTCAATGGCTTCAAGATCATTGTTAGAACTATCTTCCTCTTCACTATCATATTGTTTTCTTTTAGATTTTTTGTCTTTCTTCTTGAGTGATACCTTGGGTTCAAATATAGACTCAAGATTTCTTGAACTAGGAATATAATTATCATAGTTAGCTAGTTCAAATGCTGTCAACCTTCCAACTAGTGTATCCAAAGTTATCTTGTTATTTGGATCACATCTCATTTCTTGGATAGAAGACACTTTGATTGCATAGATAGGAAGAAGGGTTCTGAGTACCTTTCTTACCACTGTTACATCATCAATTGTTCCTTCAAAGGCTTTTATAGCACTAACACCGGCTTTGATTCTATCAAAATATTTTGCAATGTTTTCATCTTCTCTTATTTTCATTTGATCAAAATAACCTCTTAATCTTTCTTCCTTGGCTCTTTTTACTTTATCATCACATCCATAGATATCCTTTAGTTTGATCCACATTTCTTGAGTAGTATCAAATCCTTTGACTTCATCAAATTCAACATAGTTAAGACCTGATGCTATATCAATCATCATGGTATTATGATTTTTCTTTTCAATAATTTCTTCAACATACATTGTACTAGTAGGAGATTCTCAAGTAGTGTTTAAGATTTTCAAACCTAAATCACTGATGGTTGCTAGATGCAACTTCATAAGTTCCTACCATGCTGCAAAGTTGTCTTTGTTCAACTTCGGAATCTTTCTTCTATAACACATCCTAATCTTTAACTCAGGTCCTTAAAACTTTATTTGCAAGCACCAAGAAGCTCCAATACCAATTATTGGAAATATAAGAGGAGTAACTAAGAGGGGAGGGGTGAATTAGTTACCACAAAAATAAATCCCAAATCCCTTATATGTCAATACATATCAAAACTCTGTGTAAACTGTATTATGCTCTTACTTAGCAAACACATAGGCACTCAGTTTACACCAACAAATGTTGTAACTTAGTAAACACTTAAATAAATTGAAAAATTCTTATCATGAAAATATTGAGATATTATCTATGATTTATGTTTCTTAATGTAGTTTCATACACATAAAAGAAATAGCATGAACATAATTGAAACCAAGATTTAATATGGAAACCCAATTTGAGAAAAACTACCAAAGGCAACTAGTTACTAATTTTGAGTCTTATAAAGTGAACCCTATTAGGAGCCAACCCTATTAAAGGTTATAAAATATAGTGTTAGGTGTGACCCTATTAGAGGATTTAATCACACTATTAGGAGTGGCCTTGTTAGAGGTCTGTAAAATATTCAATCTAGAAATGTCTCCTTGTTAGACGATTTATAAATAGCTGTTAATACAACTCTGTTAAGAGATTTAGATCATTGCTACAATGGTTAGAGAGTAACAATGAGATGATTTGATTTTTGATATAACTAAATTTTTGATTACAAATCTCAATTCTTGTTTGTATACTTGATCCTTCATAGTTGAATGTAACTTTGCAGCTCAATAAAGATATTATGCTTATCCTTCTAATTCACTTCCTCTAAGCATCATCAAATCTTCTATTATGTTCCACACATTCAATCCTCAACTTGACCTTATATTTATATCTTACACATTGTCAAGTCAACTTGAATACAACTTAGAATAATTAATATTCATCTTCTCAGTCGGCTAGAACCAACAAACAAATCAATTGAACTCAATATGCCAAAACAAGAAAATCCTTTGTTAGCTAACCCTACTTGGTAGATACTAACTCAAAATTTTTTTCCTGTATTAACCAAGTGAACTTGGTTAGCACTACATATTCAAAAAGTTCCTTTGGTAAACAAGTGAGCACAGTTAACACTAGTTCCATCCAACATTTCCTTCATTAACCGAGTGAGCTCAATTAATACTCAACTTCTGCAAACTTTCGTTTGTCGCCCGAGTGAACTTGATAGACACTTTCTTCTAAACTAGGAAAAATTTGGAAAGTTTGATAAACACAAGAAACTATCTTTAATGCTCGAGTGATCTTGACATACACTAACTGGTAATGATATGACATTTTTTGTAACATTAAAGTCCATACACAATTAATCAATTGTTTCCAACAAGTTGGCTAACTGATTCATCCCCCCTCTTGGTTATATTGGTGGAATTTAATTTCTAATAGATTGGACATAAACTTTACAAGAATGATGATTTTATTGAAGTGAATCAAACATTGTATAGGTCTATAATTGGAAAATTGCAATATGTTGTACATAGTAGACTTGGCATTATATTAGCTATTGACATTGTTGCTATATTTTTTTTGAATCTTAGATAATATCAAATGATGGATATAAAAAGAATCTTGAGATATCTGAAAGGAACATAATACTATAGGTTATGGTATAAAAAGAGTGAAAGGAACACTGATGATTGAGAAAAATGTTGCACCAAAACACTAGAGAGAAGCAATCAACACAATAGTTCATACACTAAGCTAAGTTTAATTGAAGAAAGGTATAGACATAACATCTTATGAACAATGGTATGGGTATAAACCTAATGTTTGTTATTTCAAAGTATTTGGAAGAAAATTTTATATCTTGAAATATATAAGGAAAGGAAAGATTGATGCAAAAAGTGACGAAGGCATATTCCTGAGTTACTACAATAAGAGTAAGGCATACAAATGTTTGAATCTTGATGCTCACAAAGTTATAGAAGGTGCACATGTGAATATTGATGAGTTGTAAAAATGAAGTAAAGAGAAAAGTACCTAGGAACTTGAAGACCACATAAAGTTTGTTTACTATGTGGAGGAACTTGAGACTTTACCCATGTCAAAAATAGTTGAAACTGAGCAGCAAAAAATTGAACCTACCAAGTCACAGATACTGCAACTTGAGTTACAGTTAATACAACCCGAGTTGCAGCCAATTTAGATAGAGGAGCTGAGAAAAAGGTAGAAGATCACAAGCATGGAGAAGTAGAGAACCTAGTTCAAAAATAAGAAGGAAAGATCCTACACTTGCAAAATATGCCATAAGACATCATGTGCCTAAACAAATAATTAGAGGAGATACGCATTGCATAGTGAAAAGGAACAAATTCAAAGGCACATGCTTTCTTAATGAATTGTTACCTAGATCTATAAAAGATGCTTTAGAAAATGAAGGTTGGATAAAAGCTACGAGTGAAGAAATTGTGAAAATAGAAAAGAATAATACCCGATCTCTTGTACCTAGACCTAAGGATAAGAATGTGATTTGTAGAAAATGGATATTCATAAATAAGTTAATTGAGAAAGGAGAAGTAACAAGGAACAAGGAAAAGCTAGTATGCAAAGGATATGCACAAGATGAAGGTATTGACTATGAAGAAACATTTGCCCCTAGTGCAAGACTTGAAGGAGTCAAAATAGTACTAGATATGCTACACATAGAGGATTCAAAGTATATCAGATGGATGTAAAATCAACTTTCTTAAATGGAATCTTGAAAAAAGAAGTCTACATTAAAAAATTAAAAGTTTCATTGATCCAAACAAAAGAGACATGGTGTGCAAACTAAAAAAAGCACTAAATGGATTGAAATAAGATCCAAGAGCATGGTATGAAAGGCTACATGGATATCTGGCAAGAATTGGTTTTGAAGGAACAAATTATAATAGTAATTTTTATATAAAGGAAGGATTACATGACAAGATATTGCTAGCATAAATATTTGTGGATGATATCATATTCGAAGGACATGAGATGTTATAAAAATCATTTGCTAAAGAAACTAGGAAAGAATTTGAAATGTCTATGGCCTACAAGCTCATCAAATGAAGGATGACATATACATCACTTAGTCAAAGTACATCAAGGAAACATTGAAAGCATTTGGAATGGAAGATTCCAAACTAGTTGGAACACCTATGTCTATTGGACATAAAATATCAAAGAATGATGATTCAAAGGAGGTAAATTAGACTACCTATAGATTAATGATTGGGAAACTTTAGTATGTGGTACACACAATACCTAATGTTTCATTGGAAGTCAACATAGTTTCATGGTTTTCTACAAATCCTAAAGAAAATCACATGATGGTAGTAAAAAAGGATTCTGGGGTACCTAAAAGGAACTAGAGAATATGGTTTATGGTATAAGAAAGGAGAAAATTTTGAGTTAAGAACCTTTACTAATGTAAACTAGGAAAGAAGCATTGATGATAGAAAGAACACTAGTGGAGGAGTATTCTTTCTTGGAAAGAGATTAGTATCATGGACAAGCAAGAAGTAGAATTGTATTTCTCAATCAACAACAAAGGCATAATATGTTGTTGCAATAGTCAACTATTCTAACATAATATGGATCAAGAAATTATTATCAAGAATGAAGGAGGAAATCAAGGAACCAATGGTTATCTATTGTGATAAAAAAAGTGCAATAAATATATCAAAAAAACCTATGATGCACACAAATACAAAACAAATTGCAACCAAGTATCATTACCTAAGGGAATTGGTTCAAGACAAAGAGGCGAGATTGGAATATGTAAACACCAAGGAGCAGATAGAAGACATATTCAATAAGGTATTAAATAAAGATGCATTTATGTATCTAAGAGGTAAAATAGGGGTTATTCCCCTATTTGATGCTCAATAAAGCAAAATATAGTGATGTATCAACCAAGTTTCATTGAAGATCTATCAAGTTGATGTAGATTGTCACACTTCAGGTGTGAAATTCAGAACATGTTGTATATGATTAGTACAAAAGGTACATAGTAAATTCAAAGTATGTATGCTTTGGAATTTGATGTCAAAGAGGGAGAGTTTAGTATCTCAAGAGGTAAAGTATACAAATGATGAGAATATACAAAAAAGAGGGAGAATAATGACAGAAGTACAAAGAAAAGTGATTCATTTGGAAGATGTTGAGACAAATCTAGGAATAATCATAGAGGGAGTTAGTATGGATGAGAATCATAATCAAACTAGAGATATTATCTAGTTTCTCATAATTTTATCATTTTATGTTGATATTTTGTATTTCCATCAATGCCAAAGAGGGAGATTGTTGAAAACATTTCTTCAAATTGTATGTTGTCATTGATGTTACACAAATATCAGTATTAATCAAGCATTTCTCAGTATTAATTGAGCACAGTTAGCATTAACCAAGAAAGATAGTATTAGCCGAGATTATTCAAGAAATGAAGGAACTTTAGTGTTAACCAAGTAGTTGGGCAATGAAGAAATCACAATATTAACCAAGTAGATGGGTAATGAAGGAATCACAATATTAACTGAGTATCAATAGATTACACTTATTAATTAATTGACTAATTAAGGTTGACTAATTGGATGTTTAATGATTATTTGAAAAGGTATTCAAGATAACTTGGAAAAACTTATTATTGTAGACACCTAAATTTGATTACACCGCTTTAGTAATCCTATTTAGCTATCTCTAAAGGCATCATTAATTAAATTCCTATTTAATTAATTCTTTGCCATCCCCTAGCTGATTAATTTAATTAATCATCTATAGTCCTAATTGATAAATCAAATAACCCATCATTTATCAATTAAATCATATTCTCCTATCTAATTCCAAAACCCTCATTTATTAAATAAGTCTATTTGATAAATAAAGCCCTCAAATCTAATAACCCCTAAAACCTATCCTAAATCCCTCCATTAGCCTAATCCACCCCATCCACCCATACTAACTAAGCTTAGCCACTAACTCACCCACCCTCATCAATACCATCCACTTGAACATCTCTAACATCCCTAATCTAATCCTAACCCAAGTCTAACCCATCCCTTAATCATTTGCACATTCCTAAGCAAGCTTAAGACTTTCCTAAACCAAGCCAAAGTCTCCCCTCAAAATATCCCAACCACCAAGCCATAAAAGCACTTACAAAGCCATGAATGACTCTTACAAGCCCATTCATTGCTCTTAGAAGCCATTATGAGGGTCTTTATGAGCTTTGAGCCTCCTTTGTTGATCCCTCAACCCCTCTTGCTCTAACCAATGACCTTGTGACAAGTGTCCACTCCCTATTGGTGCTACACAAGCATAATACATGTGCTCCCCTTTAAGTGCAACCTAGCCCTCCCTCACCATCTTGCCATCCTTGCATCTTACCCCTCCATCCCTCAAGCCCTTAGCCTATAAATTGAATCCCCTCCCAAGCCATTTCATCACAATATTTAAGCTAAAGTTACCATGTTAGTTTGAGAAGCCAAATCCATACTTTTACATATACCCACACCAAAAATCCCAAATCCACCTCCATTGAAGCATTTTGAAGCTTGAGCATACATCCCAAATCCATATCCAAGGACACCTCTACAAATCAAGTGATCATCCTCATTGAGAGAGCCTATCCATGGCTCATATTCTCATTTGAGAACCTCACTTTGTCTCATCTAAAGTTTATATTAGTTTTGTTAGTAAATGCTTTGGTTTTTAAATAGATTAGTGTTTCTTGCTAACATATTAGTGTATACAATTATATATAAGAGAGGTCAAGAAGTGCAATGAAATGACCAAGTGTGAAGCACAATGGATATGTGATCAAATAAAAAGAAAGAGCGAGCAAGTGTGGAAGATAAGAAATAAATAATATTCTAATCATCAAGGATCCAAAGGTCAAGCCAAAACAAAGATCTGAATCTGCAAAAGAATTTGCTTCATAAATTAGGTAAAATTACTATTACCTTGTAACCATTGTAGCAGTGAAGAAATATCCTAATAGAGTTGACTTAGCAGTCAGTTTGTAAATCCTCTAACAAGGTGACATTTCAAGATTGAAGTATTTGAAGACTTCTAACTAGGCCACTCCTAACAGAGTGACTTAATTCCTATAACAAGGTCATACTTAACTATATGTATTGTAACCTTTAATAGGGTTGGCTCCTAACAGGGTTCATTTTAGAAGAGTGAAAATATTTTAACTAGTTGCATGATGATTTTTCCAAATTGGGTTTCCACATTAAATTTTGGTGTCATCTATGTTCATGTTATTTTCTTTATGCTTTATGTTTCTACAACTAAGTTACTAAAGGTTAAAATAGATTAATAATCATAAGACAACTTTGTTAACCAAGTTATGACAAAAACTTGGTTTTAACCAAGATGGATAAAGTATTGCATTATTAGTGAAAATTTTAATTTGACATCTTGGGATTGGGAAATATTTTGGAGTAACTGATTCTTCCCTCCCCTCTCAGTTACTCTCTTCATTTGTAACATGTACATATAGTAAATGCTTACATTTTGAGGGCTTTGCTATTTATTTACAAGGTTATGTTGACTCATATTTAGCAAGGAATCTAGATACAAGGAGGAGTACTACAAGATATATAATTTTTGTTGGTGGGACAATAGTAAATTGAATTTCTCAGTTACAGAAGGTGAATACTTTATGCACTACAAAGGAAGAGTATTTTTCTTCTATAGAGGTAGCCAAAGATATGGTATGGCTTCAATTTTTCATGGAAGAGTTGGGAAAATCAAATACTATAAATTATTTGTATACATATAGCTAGAGTGTCACTTGTCTTGCCAAGAATTCTTCCTTACATTCACAGCCAAAACAAATACAATCTCAGTACCATTTCATTCAATTAGTTTTGGATAATGGATAGTTAAATTTAGAAAAGATATATACAATTGAAAATCTAGTAGATATTATTATAAAGAAAATGTTAAGGGAGAAGTTGAACTCATCTTCAACTTTGGTTGGTCTTCTAGATTGAACATAATAAAAGAATGCTAGAGTCTAGGGTGTACCAACCTAGTGGGGTATTCAAGGTTAGTGGGGTGGCTACAAGATTAGTCTACAAGTGGGAGTTGGTTTAGTGTGGAGCTTGATCAGTCCCCAAATAAAATATTTTTGAATTGTGGTGATTGATTAGGAAAGTATTTTACACTTTTTATTAGCCATGTGGTTTGGGGAATTGCCCCAATTTTATTTTTTGGTTAATTCATCAAGCATTATTAAGTTGACATGTAACCATTTCCCAAGGTTGATTCATTAAGTATGTCTAGGGCTAAAATTTGAATCTGACATAAGTAATGTAATATTGGCTAAGGTTTAGGATTTTTATAATATAAATATATAACTTCTTGCAATAGTATTGAGATGTAAGGGAGATTGAAGATTTTAACATGTTGAAGTTATTGGATATAACATTGGACTTTTTATTTGGTGGATTTAGCCCAGGGATTGGGTGATCCACATTAAATATTTGTGTCTTATATTAATTTATGTGTTCTTTATTACTTTGTGATAATGTTTATGTTGGAAATATGGCTAGTTAGATGTTTGATGTATTGTCATTTATGCCAACATGTATTTAGTATTTCATTTATGCAATCATAGTTAGAAAATTGTCTAAGTGTTAGACAAATTGTAGTAGTACACATACATATACAACATGTATGGATGAATGAGTTTGAGTTAGGACATGCACAATTAAGGATCAATAGATGACAACATGATGTTGATATATGTCAATGCACAAACCTATACATATTGTATAACACAAGTTAAAGTAAAGATACTAGTTCGGGTATTTATCAGAACATAACACATCATATCAAAGAATTGGATTGTACGACTTAAGGAATTTTTTTAGTGACAAAATAATTACTAAGTCATGATGGGATGGCATCCTATATGTTTAACACAAGTCATTTATTATTTGGTCAAGTGTGTGAAAGCATTAAGGCCGACTAAGCAAAGATTTATTAGTTTGTGAGATATAAGTAAAGATCATATCTTGCACAGATAAGAAGTGATTTATGCAATTGATGTGAAGTATGCATGTGATGCAAACTATATGTGAAGAAAAATTATATGATAAACAAGCCTTATGTGATGTGAAATCTAATGTATGATTAGAGCGAGTGTGAGATACAATAGTAAGAAAATATTGTATGCATACCTACTCTTGTGAATAAACTTTATTGTATAATTGCATGTTATGGTAGTGGGCTCTTATTGCATACATTGTATTTGTTCTACCAACTCCTAACAAGGTTGAAGAAACTTCTAACAAGGTTGAGGCTCCTAACATGGTCTAGTCATCTAATAGGGACTCGAGACACTATATGTATTTCACATAATCCTAATGAGACCAATTTACTTAACAAGATTCTTTTGTTTAGTGGATCATCTTGTGGGTACCATCTCCACTGAGCTTTTCCCTTAGCTAGGGTTTCCCTAGTTAAAAAATAATGGTGTTATGAGTTCTCTTTGAGCATGGTTATATTTATTGTTCAACATTGTTGTTTTACTTTCATATGCAAGTTATAAATTAATTAACAATATTTAGTTGTGGGCAAAAGTTTGTAGAATACTGATTCACCCCCCCTCTCAGCATTATCTATTTATAAAAATTGGTATTAGAGCATAGTTACTCTGAATAGGCTTAACATCTTGAGTAAGATCCCTATAGATATGGAAATATTGAAGAGAAACCTTGAAGAATCTCTTGAAAAAATTGATCTTCTTACAGAAGAAAGAGACAACCTGAAAGATAGGTATGAGGATGCAAAAGTCCACATTGTTAAACTAAAAGACAAGGTTGATGATTTGAAATCTGATAAGCAATCAAATGTGTGGACTAGTAACAATGATGAAGTAGGAGTTCTCAAGAAAGAAAATGATATTTTGAAACATGAATTGAAAATTATTGAACTTAACTTGAGTCTTAAGAAAGATGATAGTAAGAATGAACCTGATATGAAATATGAGAATGTAGACCTTAGATCCCAGTTGAGTCAAGTAATATCTGAATTAGATTCTATCAAGATTGAGCATGCAAAATTAGAAAAGTATACCTTTGTGACAGAAGAATTGACACAAGCTAAACATCAATTAGAGAAGCTTTATTCTAGTAGTGAGAAAATTGATGAACACATATTTCACCAAAGACCTTCATATGACAAGATAGGTCTTGGATATCTTATTGGAGAAAAGTCAGCAAAGAAAGTTAAAATTAGGAAATAAATAGATCTAGTTGTTGAATCCCCTAAAGAATCTAATCTAATTAAGATTGAATCAAGCACAACCACTGAAGTATCTAAAGATATTGAACTACTTGATTTGTCTTTAAAACATGATGAACCAAAGAAAATAGAGCAAGCTTATAAACCTAAGTAAGACGAACCATCCAAGGAAAGTAGACATAAAATTAGAGGTAGATGTTTCATATGCAATCAAGTTAGTCACATGAAAATAGATTACACAAGTAAGTATTTCAAACCTATTATTAATTTCTATTGTTATAATTCTCATGGTTATGGACATAAAGCAATAGATTGCAAGAAACCTAAGTTTGATAGTAATAATGAAAATAGTAGAATATTTAGGAATACTAACCTTGTAGGAAATGAAAGAGGAAGATCCCATAGTAGACCCAATGATGGTGAAAGATCTAATAGTGAAATGAAATATTTTGTATATTACAAGTGTAACAATCTTGGACATATTGCAAGGAATTATAGAGTGCCTGAAAATCAGAATGGAACTAATCAAAGAAGAAATGCACCTATATGTTTTTGATAAGGTAAACAGGTTTTAAGGGGTCCTGAAACTCATAAGTTTAACAACAAGAAAGGCTGAAAATAAGTGAAAAAATGCCCAGCCAAAACATAAGCCTTACGACTGAAAATAAGCCCAAAGGCCCAACCCGAAACAACTGCCCACTAAAAAGGCCAGAGAACCAACCAAAAAAACACAGACCAGACAAAAAGCCAAAGCCAGGAGAAACAAAAACCAAAGGACAGAGACCCAACCTAGTAGACTACTTCTCCATCTCAATCATGGTCTGGGTAGCTTCGACGCACTCTTTTTGCTCTTCTGCCTTATGATCCTGGGCATTCGTCAAATCCTGCTCCATAGTGCTGTCCTTGGCTTTATCCACATCCAGCCTATCTTTGTCTCTGTTCTGTTTATCATCTTCCTCCATCTGGTTCCTGTCTTTGAGATTTTCCAAGAGAGAGAGGATGTTGTCGTTGATCGAAGTGAGGAGGGAGATCATTTGACTTGCCAGGTTGTGATATGCACCTATATGTTAGTTATGTAATAAGTTTGCACACAAAACAAGATTCTATAGAATGGACAGAAGGAACTTCAACATGAATCCCAATTATAGAAGGAACAATACCATGAATGACAAAAGGAATGACAACAACAATGATAATAGTTAGAAAGAAGTAGTAAAAGAGAATGTTGATGAATTTAAAGAAGTATTTGTGAAAGCTAAGGATTTAGAAAGTTCTTATATAGTTTTGGAGGAATAGTATTTTCATGCAACTGATGAGAAATTGAAGTAAAAAATCATTTGTGACTCATCCTATTTAAATTAAGCATTTCCAATAGAGGTTGAGTGTTAGCTGATCAAAACTGATGCAAGATTGGGAATTAGAAGTTGCATAGTTAGTAGAAGGTAGAGGACATAGAGTGGAAGCTATGACCAAGTGCACAAGCATTTGTATGAGGGAAGTAAGCCGTATGAAAGAAAACAAGTTTACTAGTAAACAATGACAATTTTTTGAAGCAAAAGTAGATGCACATTTAATATAGAGTAAGATTTGAAGCAATTCAAGGATTACAAGAAAGATTATGAGTACCATTTGTTCGTGTAAAAGGATTGGAGCAATATATAAATGATTTGACAATGAATTCAAGTGTGAAGAAAGGTGTTTAAAGTGCGAATTAAAGAATCCCTAAAATATGACATTAAAGGTATTTTATGAAGCTTTTATTAGAATTTCCAGTATATTTTGTTAGAAGAATGACAGGCTAGTTAGTTTATGATGTAAGTGAGAGACCAAGGTATAAGTTCAAAAGACACCTATTTGTTTCTCTCATAGATGATCCATTAGGAGCATTTTCCCATATCCCATCAAATGTGATTCATGTAGAAGATATTTAAAGCTAAATTCATTGTAAATTTGAGAGCATTGGTGATGAGGATATCCATAAGGATTTAGGAGTTACATGTAATGGTGACTTAAGCCTAAAGTCTGAATACACATACCTAAATGAGCTAAATTTGATTAAGTATATGTTCTACAGAGAATTCAACAATCATGAATGGACCAAAATCATTTTTAGTAGAGTTCATGAAGAGATGTTTTGGATAGGTGATGCACCAGTCACAATTGACCATTAACTAATTCATAAGGTTGCAAGTCTGAGCAATGAAGGGTGTAATCTAGTAAATGACAAAAATGTAAGAAAGACAGTTGAGACAAACCTACATACTAGGGTTGATGGAAGGAACACGAAGGCAAATATGATTTAGGACAAAGGAGTCAAGGTGTTGAGTAAAATTTTAGGATACAAGTTTAACCATAGTTTTAGAGTAAACTCAATGCCAATAGGATTTATGCATACAACATATGTTATGGCAGTAGAGAGAAGGAAAGTAAACTTATGTGAGATAGTTAGAACACAACTATTAGACAACATTATGAGGCCAAAGAAGACTAAGAATCTAGTCTTCATATTTGAATCTTTTCTATCATATCTATTCTTCTATGTAACTAAGTAGTTCCTTGGCATAACAAGTTGGGAAAGTGATGAATGTTCTATGAATTTGGTAACACAATGTTATAGGGCAAGATTGGAGAATGTTAGGGATAATGAAATTGATAGAATGATGAAGAAATTTCAATTGGAAATGAAAATGAGATATATAATACCTCCTACTATGTTGGATAAGTATAAAGATGAAATATGTTTCATGGTAGAAACTAATACTGCATGTATGGAAGTAGTTGAAGCAAGGGTGAAATTCATTGAGCCCATGGGATGTGAAATGAGTGAAGAACTCATTGAAGGTTATGCACATATCATATTACAGTCTGAGAAGTGCACTGAATGTCCTTGATGGGGTACACATGAGGAAAAGGTAAGGGAAGTACATTTTGAACTTCAGAGCAAGAAAATTAAGAAGAATGCAGAGAAGAAGATAGATTCCATTCTCAAGGAATCTGCTATTACTAGAGAAAAATTTAATGAAATCAAAGGTATTTCACTAGAGATGAAAGCTAGTGTGAAGATTCAGGTGATATAAGCAACACCATTTTCTATTGCAGCACTATCTAAAGGTGTAATAATTGTAGGACCTAGTGTGTAGACACTTTCTATACCTTATGTAGCAATTCAATAAGTACAACTAGTTAGAATACATCATAACTAGCCAAAGAAGCAATCAGAGGTTGATACACCTATTATGTAGAGAAAGTCAAAGATATTGGTAAAGGTCAAACAACAACCTACACCATCCGCCAAGAAAAGGGTTAAGCAAACCACTGGTGGACCAAAAAAAGGAGAAAGACACTGCAAATTAGTAATTCTAAGGAATTTGATGATGAAATTGAGAAGCTAGTTGAGCAAACAACAAAAGAAGGAAGGACACCAACATGAAAGAAAGCATGGAAACCAAATGTAGATAATATGAACACATAGATTATTAATGAGGAAACTTTTGTAAAATTGAATAAATGTTATACTTTGTATAGTAATATGGATAGAAGACAACTAGAGAATGCTATTGTAAGGAATATGATCTTAATAAATAAGAGATTTGATAGCATACAAGGTAAGATCCCACAAGATCTTTACAGTAGGTTACTAAAATGAAAGAAGAGAGTAGTAAAAGAAGACACCAAGATAAGAGAGAGCATGATTAAAAATTATGTGCAGCAAACACAAAGGAAGATTTGGATAGAATTTTGAAAGGCATTGAACCCTTGCTAAAAAATAAGAGAAGATCAATTCTTCTGATGGTAGGAAATTATAAAGAAGTTAAGAAGGAAACATAAGAAGCCATAGTAAAATATATTACTTCTATGCCTAAGGTCACCAAGGAGAGTGCATAATGGAAATCACCATGTCTACTATATGTGGAGGTCAGTATTCCTATTAATGGTGAAGAGGAAGTTGAAGAGAGACAACAAGCCATGTCACCTCATCAAATAGTTATTGATACTGAATCCACACAAGTGGACAATACACACACAATTATTGATGTCAAAGATAATCCATTTACTGGATATGGAACAAACATTGTTAGCAATATTATTGCCTACACTAGTTGTGACAAAAAGGATGAAGAAGAAGAATAAAATAGGAATGTAAAAAAGAAAAGATTAGAGGAAGAAGAAAGAAGGAAGGAAGGAAGTAGAAAGGAAGAAACATGAAAAATAAGAGAAGAGGAAAGAAGATGAAAGGAAGAAACATGATGAGAAGAAGAAGGAAGAGGAGAGGAAAAAGAAAGCTAAAAAATAATTAAAGAAAAAAGAGGAGAAAAGAAAAGAAGCTGAGAAAGAAAAAGAAAGATTAGAAGAAGAGAGGAAGAAGGTTGAGGAAGAAAAGAAGAGTGTAGAACTAAAATAATTCACACATATTTCTACAAAAACTCCATTAGTAGCAACAACAACAACAACAACAACAAAATCTAATGATGATGATGATCAGAAAGGACTAATGAGTTCCTTGAGTAAATTACTTCAAAAGAAAAAAAATAGTTAAGTCTTTGGAAAGAACATTGTTAGAAGTCTTGGATAGGATGCAGAGGATAGTTCGCACAACTGCTACAAATCCAAACTTGCAAACCAAGGAAAACTAATTGGTGAAATATTTTGATGAAGAATTCATAACCTTGTCTAAAGTAGCTTCAATATAAGCACAAGCTAAGAATGATGCATCACTATTTGATACAGTATGCACTAATGTGAGAAATGGTATAACATCATTGAATGTATGCATTAAGGAATTGAGGAAGAACATTGATGAAGGTAGGAATTTGTATGGACAATGCACACTATTAGATAATTACTTGTCAGATATTGATAGCAAGATTAAAGGCCAAATGAGTGATCTTCAAACACTCACTACCAGATTGTAGTGAGTTGAGGAAAGCATTGGAGATCTTGGAATTGAAATGGAGAAGATTCATAATTCTATCAAAGGAATTACAAGTGAGAAGGAACATGAAACCAAAAGGTTCTCTACTTTTAGAGAAACTTTTTCACCAAAAATAAGTCTTTTACAGAGGCAATTGAAGGATTGTCTTGCAGCTAAGACCTCATATGACAAGTTTTCCTATACTGATTTGAGCATGGTAGAAGTAGAATCCTATACACTTTGTGCACTCATTAGTATATCTGATACAGTCAAGGAGAACTGGAAGAAAGATCTCGAGTGATTGAAACTTAGTTTTGTAGATTGTTTATGCAAAATGACAAGTTGATCAACAAGAGGAAACACAGTTTTGTATATAGTTTTGACACCTTTACCGTTGATGTCAACAGGGGAGTAATATAAGCAAGAAATTTTTTATATGAGAAGTATATATGTATATGTAAGGGGGAGTACAAATACATACCATTGCAAAGAGTGATAAGTAATGTAATGATCAATCAAAACATGAATAAACTATTCTTTGTTTTGAAGGAAATTTTTATATGGTTATCTTTTGTATTCATTTTCGTATGACATCATTTTGGGACTTAGCCAATTTTCCCAAATGTTTCCATTAATGCAAAATGGGGAAATATGGATAGTTAGATGTTCAATGTATTGTCATTTATGGCAACATGTATTTAGTATTTCATTTATGAAATCACAGTTAGAAAATTATCTAAGTGTTAGACAAATTACAACAATACCAAGACATATACCACATGTACAAATGTCTGAGTTTGAGTTAGGACATGTGCAGTTAAGGATCGATAGATGACAATGTGGTGATGATTTATTTTAGTGCATAGACCTATACAGATGGTACAACACAAGTTATAGTAATGATACCAATTCAAGTATTTATCAGAATAGAATAGAGCATATTAGAGAATTGGATTGTATGACTTAAGGAATTATTTTTGTGACAAAATAATTAATAAATCATGATGGACCAACATCCTAGATTTTCACTTGAAGTCATTTATTATTTGGTCAAGCTTATGAAAGCATTAAGCCTGATTGAGTAGAGATTTATTAGTTTGTGAGCTATAAGTAAAGATCATATCTTGCACAAATAAGAAGTGAGTTATACAATTGATGTGAAGTATGCATGTGATGTGAACTATATGTGAAGAAATATTATATGATATGCAAGCCTTATGTGATATGGAATCTGATGTATGATCATAGTAAGTGCAAGATACAAGAGTAAGACAATATTGTATGTATACCTACTCTTGTGAAGCAACTTTATTGTATAATTTCATGTTAGGGTAGTGGTTTCTTCTTGCATACATTGTATTTGTTCTACCAACTCCTAATAGGGTTGAAGAAACTCCTAATATGGTTGAGGCTTCTAATAGGGTCTAGTCCTCTAATAGAGACTTGAGATACTATATGTATTTCACAAACTCCTAACAGGGTCAATATCCTTAACATGATTCTTTTTTTTAGTGTATCACCTTGTGGGTATCAACCCCACTAGGGTTTCTCCATGGCCAAGGTTTCCCAAGTTAAAAAATAATGGTGTTATGAGTTCTCTTTGTGGATGGTTATATTTACTATTTAGCATTGTTGGTTTACTTTCATGTGCAAGTTATAAAGTAATTAACAATATTTAGTTATGAGAATAGTTTGTAGTATACTAATTCATCCCCCCTCTTAGTATTATCTATTTCTAATTGATTAGATTTGTATATAACTATTATTTTATGTTTATATATTTCTAACACTAGCTACTTATCCTCTCTTTCCTTTGCTCTAAGACCAAAATCATCATCATTATCATTGTCCTCATCCTTGGCTACTATAATATTTTATTTAATGAATGATATTAGATCTTTGGTCCTCTCCACACTGAGTTATCCTCTAGTAAAAAAAATAACTCATTATTGTTGCTACCTTACTAACCTTATCTCCCTCTAGATATTTATCCTCCACATCATCCTTACTAGGCCATGCTAGAGTTTGGGCGCCTCTTGATTCACCTCTAGATCCACATGAATACTAAGGTTTGGTGTAGAAAGAGTTTGTATTAGATAAAATTAATACATCACTTTATCAAAATAGTAATGCACTAATATTTAGTTGTGCCTTCCCTCTAGATATCCATGTCTCTACATACACCTCATTTTTACATCAATATCTCTCCAAGTTGACATATGTATATAAGGTCTTCATATGACATCAATGCCATACAATGGATCTATGGCTACCCTCCAATATTTAACATCTCCAAACCTCCCAATCCCACTTAGTGGATAGCCAAATTCCTGTGGATAAATTTCTTCTATGCATATTAGGTATCCTATTGCCTTGATGCATGTGATTTTCTAAAACATCCAAATTTGCAAGAGCATACAAATTACTAGGCTCATTCTTTGATATCTCACGAAATCATTGAGCTCATATTATAAGAGGGCTATCATGCTTCTACCCCATGAGTATACTTCTTGTTGTCTCTCCATATGGTCTAATGGTGTTAAGAATACTCCCTTCATATTAGGAACAACTACAATAGAAACAATTCATAATAGTACCTTCTTGATCAAAGATAACTCAGTCATAGCATTCAATATTTCCTTTACCTAAACAAGATATCTATAAGTATAAATATGAGACTATCTGTATTTAGTACATATGATCTCTCTCTCAATATCAGTGTCATCTATAAATGTAAGAAATCTCATTGTCCATCCTTAGACATGTAGTCATAAATCCTGTAGACATCCTCTATAGTTACTAATATCTTATCAGAAGGTAGATGGAGTGTGCATGTGTCCTCATTCCTTATCTCCATCAATGCCATCACTATGGCTTGTTGAAACTAAATCTATGGAAGAGGGTACACCTAATGGAGGCCCACATCTCTCAATAAATTAAGATCTTGTGTATGTCATAAAGAATACTATTCTTGTAGAAATGACATGGTCTTCATGGATTAGTGTTCCTACAAGGTCAACATATTTTGAAAGTATAGATTAAAAATATTCTATCATTATATCATATCAATAAATCAAAATTTTCAAAAAGGAAAAACTAGAAAACTTTATGTCTAGGTAAACTACCCGAGTATAGGTTAAATTTCTAAAAGAGGTTGAAATTCTTCCTAGGTGTAGGTCAACATACTACGTATAGGATGGATTTATGGGTGTATAACTTAAAATAATATCATGAAATCACTGCAATCAAGATTCTACATCTATATGAAAAGGAAAATAATGCTAAAAATTAAGGGAAAATATGAGAATCAAGACATACCTTAGATTGGGGTATGTCATCCTCTAGTTCTCTCCTCAATAACTCTAGTCTCATTGGTTCTAATGTTATATTTCTTGACATTTCTCCTTTTAGTTTCTTCTTCCTTATTCACAACAACACACAAAAGGTGAGAATCACAAATAAGTTTCTCAAAATATAATATCTAGCTTATATCTAGTATTAGGGTTAGACATATTTTTAATTTTTTTTCTCTAACTAAAACAAATATGGCTCTTTATTAAAACCTCTTTGCAATAATTTTATTATAACATGGGGGGCATATAGCTACTCGTGGACTTCCCATATTATTTAATAAGTCTTAGGTAATTTATGATTATTTGTAACATATGTGGTTTTAAAATAAGTGATTGCTAATGCTTGTAAGAAATAAAAATAGTATGCTAAAGATTAAAAAGATAAACCAAGCATTCAAAAAACTAATTAATTACTATGTTTAAATTGAAAAAAAGAGAAAAAATGAACAAGAAGTGTCCAATAAGTCATTTGATTCTTGGATGTACCGAAGCTAGTAAATTTATGCTCAAAAGGATGCTTCAAGATTCAAAGATTCAACAATTGTGGATGCCAATAGAAAATAAGTGTAGATTTGTGGAAGATTTTATCGTTACAATAGAAATGTGGTATCTTTTAACTTTCAAATGGGCATTATAACATTATCATATGAAGGTGGATGAATTGTAAAAGGAGAAGGATTTAATTTATAGGCCAAGGGTGAGGAAAATGGATGGCCAAGATGAAAGATAGAGGATTTGTGAGGGAGGGCAAGGATGCAAGGAAAAGGAGACATGAGGTTTCTCACAAGAAATGACCTTGTGACAAGTGTCATAAGGAGAGTGAGTATGAGGGGATTAGGGTTGTAGAGGGAATGTGTCCATTTTGGGGACTATGAGGGGACAAATGAGTTATTAGGGGGATGGGTACATAAGAGATGTGTAAGGAGAATTTAAGGTTGACATTTAAGGTAACGAGGTGGGAGTGTAAAGGATGTGAGTGATGGGACATGAGAGTGGACTTTGGTTTGGGTTAAGATTTCTCAATTCATGCTTAGCATTGTGCAAATATTTATAGATATGATTAGGATTAGATAAGAGGGCAATTAGGATGAAAAGTGGAAATTTTAGGAAAATTCAAGTGGATGGGTTAATAAAGTGGGCTTAATTAGCTAAAAAAAGTGTTAGTATGGATGAATGGTTTAGGTTAAGTCTAGATCACTAGGCCAATGCTGGGTTAAGGGTTAGGCTAAGTTTTGAGGGTTTAATATAATTAGAATATTTAATTGAAAGGGGAAATTTGAATTAAATTAAATAGGTTTGTGCATTTATTCTATTTAGTAGAAGGATATGGATTTAATTAATAAATCAAACTATTGGTTGTCATTTAATTATTAATTGGACTATGTATGCACCCTAAAATGATCACCTAGACTATGGGCCCTCATTATTCAACTTATCAAATTTCCTAAATCAATGGTTTGCAATATTTTATTAAATCAATTCAAATCAATTTCTTTAATCGAATTGTAATTGATTCAATTATTTTAACATTTCCTGAGGTTTGATCATTTTATCTAAAGTCTTATTTAATTAAAAAAAAACCTCTCTTTTCATTAAATAATTAATCTACATTTAATTAATTAAGAGAAAAACCCCTCTTTTAATTTAATTAAATATTTCCTATTTAATTAAAAGAACTTACTCCCTTTTAATTAAATAAAATCCCACTTGAAAAAGGAAATAAAATAAATAAAAAATTAAATAATTTTTTTCCCCTCTACACTTAAATGCACATATTTCTAAGTGGGATTCCATTTAATTTTCCTCCTCTTTTCTCATTGGTGGAATTTTGTCTCACACAGATCATTCTTTCTCCACCCTTAATTAAATCTTATTGCCTCTTAATCTTAATCATCCAATCTTCTTTATAGGGGAGAACCCTCTCCTCATTTTTGACATCTATGATTATGCTATTGTTATGTTGCAGGTTTGGATAGTGATTATTGGAGAAGGAGTTTGAGCATTAAAGCTTTTTATAGAGAACTTCTATCTTCTAGTCTTCTTCTCTCATGCATCCATGGCTTCCATCATCATGATCCATTCTTGAATTTTTATATTATCTTAGATCCATATTTGCTTTCATAGATTAATCTTGCATTGTTATTTCCTTTCATAGATTAGATTTTCTTTTTTGCATTGCTTTGCATTGTTATCATTTAGATTAGCTTGCCTCTTTATTTGCATGCATATTTTGATCTTTAAATCTCTCATTTTATGGTATACTTGCATGGGCATAAACTAGGTTAAATTGAGGGCCTCCATTACAAACCCTTGCACTCCATGAATAAAGAGCTATGAGCTGCCATTCGAGACCTCATTCTTGAGTAATCTTGGATATAATGACTCATAGAAGTGTGCTCACATTTTAGGCATATATTCTTTAGTTCCCACCATGGGGCAACCCACCTTTACTTGTTGGTTTTAGATATTTTTGGAGCTAACCCCCTTATGCAGATTTGTTTGGAGACAAAAAACTTTAGATCTTAAAGATTTGATCATATCTCCCAAACATCTTGGTTTTTTGGTCTAAATTTATTTTGGCAAGTTGATTCCATATCAGAGAAGCTCTAGTAAAAATTTTAATTTTTTCAATTTTTAATATTTTTTTCTTGATTTTTCATGAAAAATTATTTAAGGGTGAAAATTAGCAAAATTTTCAGAAAAGTCTATATTTTTGGAAAGGCTCTAAATTATAGATAGCATTGGTTCTTTGTATTTTGATTATAGAGATCATATTAAGGCTCAATAATTCAATTTGTAAAAATTGGTATGTTTTGACAAAATGGCTCCCTAGGAAACAAATGAAAAGATCTTTTAAAAATTCTATCACTTTTGGAAAGCTCTCTAATTTTTGATAGGGGTCTCTTTTCTGCATTTAGGGTTTTGGATTCAAATTCATATCATATAGGTCCAATCTATCATGACCCCTCCTAAAAGGGAATCCTACATTTATAACTAAATAAAATCATATAATAATAGTTCATTATATGATTAAAATATATACTATCATCGATTATTGATAAAAGAAACACTATTGACAACTATATAGATAAATGTTTATAATCCATTTATTCTACTTAAATTATAAATTTATATTATTATAAGCATTATTAGTAATATATATCTTATATATAGTTCCATTATTATAAATGCCTAATTGATTGCATTACTATTGTAGATACTTATTAATAAATACATAATAATTGACATTACAAATTATTATATCAAACATAATTACCAAATCAACACTATTAAAGCATGAAATAGATGACATCATCACTAACATGGGTGAAGGGTCATGTCTTATCAAGTTGGTGCACATGATATTTAAGGAGATCATCACCGAATCATGTTGGGAAAGGACATAAAAACAAGGAGTTACAAACATTCAGATCGGTTTCACATCGACACCAATATAAAGGAAATCATCATCGAGTTTTTGCATGGGGATGAATGTGGAGGAAGCTATGGAGCATATCGAGGACTGCAAACATTTAAGAAGTACAAAACTTAGGTACAATAGACACATCATCTTGTTGGCATAGGGGAAGAACTGAAGCATATCCAAATAAGGTATGAGTATCCAACTCAAATTTTACATTGATATTAATATGAAAGAGTGAAGTTTGGAATATTCAGTTACGTTGAAACCCATCAACCCTTAAACCAAAACTATGGAGCGCCATATGTAGCATCACCTTTTATAGGAGCACACAAATAGGGTATTGACACAAAATTTATGGTAAAAGGGTCAAAGTAATAAGAAGGACCTTAGGTAAAGAGGGAATTGATAATAAGTTTATAAGTTGATATATTAGGAGAGATTCCTAAATACAAATATATTTTATTTTATATACAAAGCTATCATCTAATATATATATATATATATACTTATTATTCAAAAAATTGGAATTCCTTGAAGATAAATACCAATTCCATATATTTCCAAGTATAGAATGGATACTTGAAGTCATTCATCAGACCTTAAATTGGAAACTAAGAGTGATTTGAAGTACATTCAAAATAGAACATTACAATTGGTATCAGATTGTCTTTCTTACTAGCTTGTGGAAAGTAGTTAATACAAAAACACCAAAGAGATCAAAGAGAATTAGAAAAGGAAGGAAAAATTCCACCAACATGAACAAACAAATAGGTAATGAATTGAAAGCATTCATGGTAAAAATGAACCAAACTACTCAAGCACTCATGGAACAAATTGAAAGAAATGCTTGAGCTATAATCGAGCAAAGTGAAACAAACCAACTTCTCCTAGAAGCCATCTATAATATAAAAAAGTGGGAAGGATACAAATTCTCACCAATCCGAGAATGATGATAATAATAATAATCAATTACATATGCTAGAACCATAATGTAGACCCAAAAGACCGCCCTTCCTACCTAGAGAGGAACAAGAAGATGAGGATGGGTTAAATGAAGTGAATAATATAAATAACATTATAAATGAGTACTCTAAAATTGATCATGAAATTATAATGGAAATAGCCTTTAAAGACTATTGTGATGCTCAGATGAAGTCACTATCTAATAGAAAGAGACAAATACACCAAGAGAAGGGACTAAGAGAAGAGATAAATAAAGCGAGTCTTCCAAAATTTGATGGGTTAGAAAGAACTACAACACACTCATGGGCACAAATGTTGGATACATATATTTTCTTAAATTTTATGATAGAAAATGGTTCTATTCAATTTTTTGTCCTTAATTTAAGAGGAGTAGCACAAGATTGGTGGAAAAATGGCCTTAATAACCAAGGACATAAAAAAATTAAGAGCTATGATGAGTTCACCCAAAAAACCATAAAATGATTTGATCGAATAGATCCAAAATGGTATTTCAAAAGATTAACCCAACTTAGGCAAGAAGGATTAGTGATGGATTTTGCTAGAGAATTTGAAAGATTATTAGCCATGGTGCCTGAAATATCACAAAAGAGACTCACATATTTATTTATAGATGGGTTAAAGGAATCAATCAAGAGTGTAGTGGGAGCACACGAGCCAAAAAATTTAGAAGATGCAATCCAAACAACATTAAAATTTGATATGACCCCAACAAAGGATAGGTCCAAGAACCATGCACTAAGCACACATTCCAGGCATTGTGAAAAAGAAAGTAATCACTCCAAGGAATCCTAGAAAAATGAGTTATGTTACCATTGCAAGGAACCATGGGAATGTGGCCATAAATGCAGAAGAGAGCTTGAAAGCTATCATGATGAACTAAAAAGAAAAAAATTATGCTTTTATTGCAAGGAAAGTTGGGAACTAGGACACATATGTGGAAAGAGAAGCCAAGCTCAAAGAACGGATGCCACACTTGATAAGGGAGAAAAGGAAAAGATGAATAAGAGATATAAACATAATCCTAAACACATCCAAGAGAGTAATGAAGATGCAAAGGACTAACAAGAACTCGATGAACTACAATTTTAGTAGTGATTCAATGAAAAAAAGTAAACTTCAAAAAAAAAAAAACTCTTTATGAATTCATATGTACAATTTATGTATGCACTTTGTAAAGAAAAAAATTATAATAATTAGTGAAACAAATTACCTCCTAAGTAGACCCCCTTGATGGATGTCAAGTGATTCCATTAAGGCCAAGAGAGCCAAAGTTTCGCTCTTGGGCTTAGGTAGGATACTTAAAACGAATAAGAATTCCATTTAAGTAGATCACCTTGATGGATGCTGAAGTGCTACCATCAAGGCCAAGAGGGCCAAAGTTTTGCTCTTGGGCTTAGATTGGGAAAAGAATGTTAATATGGACATATAAGTAGACCACCTTGGTGGAATGGTAGAATATCCCTATCAAGGCCAAGAGGGCCAAAGTTTCACTCTTGGGCTTAGATTGGTCAAGATAAGAAACATTGACATCATGTAAAGTTAATTTAGTTAAGAATATGCCAAGTAGACCACCTCATTGGATGATTGATGCCTTCCATTGAGGCCAAGGGGGCCAAATTTTGGCTCTTGGGCTTGGTAGGATATTGGTGTAGAACTAATTTATTATGAATCATCTTTCCTTTGGAGATATATATATATATATATATATATATATATATATATATATATATATGCTAATAATTACTTGTTCTTGCATAATCCATGATCAAAAAAGTGTGCTGAGGAAGTATATATATATATATATATATATATATATATATATATATATATATATATATATATATATATATATATATATATATATATATATATATATATATATATATATATATATATATATATATATGCTAATAATTACTTGTTCTTGCAGAATCCATGATCAAAAAAGTGTGCTGAGGAAGTATATTCTATAAATTATTTCCTTAACTCTACTTCATTGTGAGAAAATAAATTGTATATAGTTAATAAAAAAATGTATGATGTGTCTTCATTGTGTATGCCCCGTGTATTCATATTTTTACATTGTGTATACTTCATGGCCCTACTTTGTCTTCATATATCAATGTTTATACTTTAGGTATGTTTTGTGTTTTGTTGCATCCATCTATACATTAACTCTTCATGACAAGATTTAATAAATTAATATTGCTTGAGGATAAGCAATTTCAAGAAGGGGAGACTGTCATGACCCCTCCTAAAAGGGAATCCTACAATTATAGCTAAATAAAATCATATAATTATAGTTCATTATATGATTAAAATATATACTATTGTTGATTATTGATAAAAGAAACATTATTGAAAACTATATAGATAAATGTTTATAATCCATTTATTCTACTTAAATTAAAAATTTATATTATTATAAGCATTATTAGTAATATATATCTTGTATATAGTTCTATTATTATAAATGCCAAACTGATTGCATTACTATTGTAGACACTTATTATTAATAAATACATAATAATTGACATCACAAATTATTATATCAAACATAATTACCAAATCAACACCATTAAAGCATGAAATGAATGATATAATCACTAACATGGGTGAAAGGTCATGTCTTATCAAGTCAATGAACATGATACTTGAGATCATCACCGAATCATATTGGGAAAGGACATAAAAACATAAAATTACAAAAATTTAGATTAGTTTCACATCGACATCAATATGAAGGAAATCATCACCAAGTTTTCACATGGGGACAGACATGGAGGAATCCATGGAGCATATTAAAGACTATAAACATTTAAGAAGTGTAAAACTTAAGTACAATAAACACATCATCTCATTGGCATAAGGGAAGAACCAAAGCATATCCAAATAAGGTACGAGCATACAACTTGTATTTCACATTGATATTGATAAGAAAGAGTGAAGCTTGGAATATTCAATTATGTTGAAACCCATCAACCCTTAAACTGAAACTATGGAGCACCATACATAGCATCATCTTTTGTAGGAACATGCAAATGGAGTATTGACATAAAATTTATGGCAAAAGGGTCAAAGTAATAAGAAGGACCTTAGGTAAAGAGGGAATTGATAATAAGTTTATAAGTTGATATATTAGGAGAGATTCCTAAATCCAAATATATTTTATTTTATATACAAAGCTATCATCTCATTTATATAGATGCATATATACTTATTATTCAAAAAATTGGAATTTCTTGAAGATAAATACCAATTCCATATATTTCCAAGTATAGAAAAAATGGTTGAAGTTATTCATATGGCCTTAAATTGGAAACTAAGAGCAATTTTAAGTACATTCAAAATGAGACATTACACAATCTTGTTGACTAGGTCAAAAATCAATATTAAAAAAGGGCATTTAATGGATAGCTTGCATTTAATTTTCACATGGATCAATGCATGATGTGAGATTTCATTTGAGGTTATTATCACTCTTAAAAATTAGATATTTAGATCTAACCTTAGGTTTGCATAAGTTGGATATATATTGCATATTTGTGTTTGCTTCTTTTGCTTGGTTCTTTATTCGTTGTGAGTGAGCATTCAAGCATAAACTAAAAGTAAAATAGAGAAAAGATGCATTGGAAGGATTACTAGGTATTTTATTGGATCTCTATAACATTTGGATTTAGAAATAAAATGAACCCTCTCATGTGTTTGGATCTAATGCTTTTACATGCTTTCATAGATTCACACTACATTTGGTGCTCTAAAATTGGACCTAGATTTACTTTCACACATATGTGTTTCACATAGTAATTAGGCCCTATGAACAGTATTTATGGAATTCTTGAGGGAATGTGCTTCATTCACTTGCATTACATGTGAAGATCTTCTTGATAATAGATCCCCTTGTAGGTAGGGAAGGATATTTCTTATTATCTCACTATTCCACTTGGGTTTATCCTCAACATCCATTAGTACTTTCTCTTTTGAGATTGGTCATGTTTGTTGTTAGCTTTTCCAAAAAAATGGTGAAGTAATTTTGAATTAGCATTTCAAAGAATCTTGTTTGCTATGTTTGGGTAAGGTGAAAATGCTAGAGGAGTATGCTCTATTCCCTTTTGGGCACATTAGAAACTTGGAACCCTTGAATCCAAACCAAGTCTCCATGTGGTTCAACTTTGTGAGTTTTCCTTGATTAGAGAGGTTTAATTGTAGTGGACATTCTCTTTATTGGGTCAACCACATGGATGGAACCTCAAGTGGTAATAGCCATTTTTGACGTGGTAGTAGCAATCACTATATAAATGTCCTTATGAGGGAAATCCTCACGGGTGTAGTCTTTTGTTGGGTTGTCAAATCTCCTCAATATCTTTAATTTATTGAATTCTCAAAATATGTTAAAACTCTAGTGCATCAGGATTGGATTTCACCTACTCTAGATTGCAAAAGCTGTAGAGTTGAAAATTACTAAGAACCATAGTGCTACCAAATTTTCTTTTCTAGGAATATGTGTATGATTGTAGGAATTTTTTTTTTGAGAACATACACACACTACTACATTTAACCTCATTTTCTACCAAAGTTTTCAACCATTGACTAAATAAATTTAATTTGGTCGAAATGTTAAGGCAAAAAATTTCTTTTTTTTACTTGTAAGCTTGTGTTGGTCGAAATTTCAACCAACACGGGGCTTATTCATAAAAAAACAAAAAAAACATGTGTAACTTTGTCTTTCCCATGCACGGGTTTTCTGTGATGATGACCACTACTCCCACCCACATGGGAGATGCTTGGGGCTCAAAACTGAGGAGGAGGGGAGTCCTCTTCCTGTTACCATTGCCAAATTGTAGCATTGCCGAGGCCAAGGGTTCAGACATGGACTTCATCAATGTGGCCTACAAAAACCTCATTCATGCCCATTGGGATATGCTCTTTCAAATTGCCTCTTCGCTTACTCCATTAAGAGTAAGACATGCTTTTCTCAAGACCCATAGAGACCATGTACTCGCCAGACAATTCTTCAACTAGGCTGGGTAGTAGAATGGCTTCACCCATAGCATTGAGATGCATTGCTTGATATTTCACATTCTGGTCAGGGTTAACAAGTATAAAGCTACTGAGGCTATCATGAAAAAGGTCATTGCACCCAAGGTAGGGAATCTTGGTCCTGAAATCTTCCAAACCTTGGTGAATACATACAGGCTCTGTGATTCTACTCCCAGGGTATTTGATGCCCTTTTCATTACTTATGCCCTTTCCAAAAAGCTCAGAAATGCAAGAGATGTCTTTTGCAGAGCCTTTTTTGGTTTGTACTAGTTTGATCTTTAATCGAACAGTTTAAACCAAAAAAAGGGGCTTGTAAAAAATTTAAATCCATCCTCTACAAGTATTTATAGTTCCATCACCTTGCAACATATTGTGTTTCTAAATTTTTATTACTGCAGTTCTCTAGAAAATCAGACCTCATTCATAGGCTTAATCTAGAAATGTAGCTACAGAACAATTTTATTTATAATAAAAAGCTCTGAAAAAAAAACAAATTTTATTTATTGTACTAGAGAAACCCGCTGGCAACACATCCCAACCACATAGTGTCCAAACCACCTTAAAACTTAATATAAGTAGCTTGGCAACATCACATGTAAACCCATTTCCTATGGTAGGGTCAAAAGACACCATTCTTTTTGATGAAATTGTCTAACCATCTGAATTAAATTTAATATGTGAGTACAATAATCAAACAATAAAGTTTGGAAGGATATAACAATCACTCTCCCAAAGTATCTAATCAGGCCTTGCCCAAAAAATAGAAACCATAAAAAACATTTGGGCAGTGTCCACAAACAGAGAATCCTTGAGCAAGTAATGTAATACTAGTTGAAGGAGGGCCTAAATTATCCTCCCTTTTTGAGAAACCACAGTTAATATTTTTAAAATTTTCATGGGTAATTATAAATAAGTTAGTTGAAATGCATTTGAATCACCTTGTATCCAATTTTGACCCATTTTCAGCATTGTCTTTTGGCTGACCTATAATAGTTTTGGTTGGGACTTTAGATCCAGTATTATAAGGACTGAAAAGGAACTATGTGACTAGATAAATATCTCATTGCAGTCAAATCTTCTGCTTGTGAACTCAACTTCTTTATACACAAAGTGAGAGGTGATTTGCTTGCTCTTTTCATAGTGCTGCATTATTAAGCACCCAGATGGCATTTGTAAGCCTTCAAATTGGCACATAAATTCTTTCAAGTAGTGGCTACTATATATTACATTAAGATTTATTTTGGGAAGAGAAGACTCTTTATTGTTATAGATTGAACATTGGGATTGGAACTGCCTTGAGTAAGAGAGGTCTTAGTAGGACAACTATTGACTATAGGATCATGAGGGTTTGCATTGGTGATTTTCATGGTTGATTTAGCTAACTCACTCTACCTATTTTTATTTTGTTCCCACTTAGTATGACAGAATATGAATTTATAGGAAGTTCACTTGATTTTCTCTAAGAAAACAAGCTAAATGGATCTCATTTTTTCAAAGCTGTATGCATTTTGTATTAGAAGTGGGAAATTAGTCATCATTAATTTTTGTACAAATAGATAATCTCAAAGTCCTTAAAATAAATTGAAGCAACATGCTTCTTGTGCAACATAGAATTGACATTATGAAATGAAGATGTTGGATTTGATTGGAAACAAGTTAGGAAGTAGTGCATGAAATGAAAAAAATCAATAAAAGGAATGAGAAAAATTGCATTTAAGAGAAGATATATCAAGAAGATGAATTAGTCATCGCTTATTTTGTACAAAATGATACTCTAGGAATCAATTATTTCTCTGATGTATGAATCATACCCACATCAAGAGAGTTCTACAAGTGTCATGCCAATTGAATGAGAGGAGACGTGAAGCTCATCTAGACTCTAGTAACATCTTGGATAACAAAACAATGGATAGAATTGGAATTAACTCATTTGATTTTCCAGGTCATGAGGCATACCTTCTCTAAGAAAATTTTAACCCACTTAGTACACCAGTACAAAAATTTATGTGAGCTTTGTGGCAAGGTAAGAATATTTTATGATGATATTGTTGTAACTGCCATACAAGACAAGGGAGAAAAATGTGAATACAACAGGGGGAACAAGAACAATAAAAAATAAATTATATCAAATTGTGGAATCAATAACTACAATTTTTTTCTAGGATTTACTTAGAACAAACATGGAAGTACTCGCTACCGGTGTTGATCCATATGGAAATTTAGAGTTTTGAAAAAAACTAGAACAAGCCTATTAGCTCAACTTTGTGTTCATAATTTTGCAATTACAACTCAAAATGACACCATTCAAAAAGTGCATCGAAAATTTTCACCAATTATAACATAACAAAGAGGTCTAGAACTTTGATTGCCACACATCTCACACTATGTAACAACACGAGATGCATGGTTGTATGATTGATTGTGCAATTATCCATGTAGATCAAAATACAGACAAGGTGATTTGAGATAAATCAATCTCACATAATGAAGTTGATTTATCATCAAATTCTAGCACCTCGCCTTGCCCCTAAGACATTAGTCATTGATTTGAGATTAATCAATGATGGATCATAGAGATGCACATCAACAGTAGTTGTGATGTTCTTTCTACTATCATCCACTCCCCAGTAGCTCCATGATCCATTTTCCTTATTGAAGAAAGCTAACCTTCCATTACCTTCTATAAGGATGTAGATATAATTCCTTATTGTCAGGAATTTGTGCTTAGATAGACTATCAAATAATAGCTGCTTACCTGAATTCAAAAATCCCATCACATCTGGAGGCATCTATGAAATCAGCTTCCAAGATGGGTTTGGGTTTGAAGTTATATTTAAATTGCCCTCAAACTCCAACCCCCACAAACACAAACATAATTGACATGAATCCTGTGTTATGAGAACCAACGACAAGCCACATACAACTAGGTTGGGCTCCATTCTCCCATTGAGTTCGGGCAAGTATACATAGAATTCTCGAGATGTATAATCTTATTCAATTCTAAAAACCATGAGCTTGTCCATGGAGATGCCAAAGGTACACCAACATAACTCCTTGAAGAATACAAGATCCCTAAATGTTGATGTGGTCCATTCTAACTGTAGAATAACCCATGATTTTCTTGGAAAATCAAAAATCATCTAATGACTTTACCTACAAAATCATTGACATATTTGATCAAAAGCATTTGGAGAGTCATTCCAAAAACTAACCCAATTAAGGCAAGAATGGACCATGGAGGACTATGTGATAGAATCACAAAGGCTTTTTGTCTTGGTTACTAGAATAAGTGAAAAAGAGACTCACATACCTACTATGGAGGGTCTATAGAAGGGAAAATTTCATTTTTCTTAAATCTAAGCTTGTGTTGGTCAAAATTTTGACCAACATGGGCTTAGCTTCAAAATCAAAAATCATTTTCAAATTCATTAATATCTCATTGAGCGTGCGGGAAGGGGAAGGAGCTAGACCTGAAGCATAGTGTAAAAGTTTCGTTGATTTTTCCTAAAATATTTACAATCTCTACACTTGAATTCCTATGCAACATATTGTGATGCAGTTACTGATGATCGTGATTCCACAAGCCAGATGCTTTGGATGTGTGGGTGTTCATAGGGGGTTCATTTTGTGTCTTGGTCTACCTATAGGTTGGATGAGAGCAGTTTGCAAGGATCGGGGCAAAATCTTGTCACATTACATTGATGTCTCCATAGTTGACGGAGACACTTCTAAAGCTATAAGTGTAGCTGTCAAAGGTACTAGTGCTCAGTTTCTTGAGGTAATCCATAGTCTCCTTTAATTTGGATAATAAAACTATTAGTACTCTACTTGGGTGCTTTTCAATCCTTGGACACAAATGAGAGATGATAATTACAAATATTATTTTTAGTGGTCTCTTGAATGTATTCCTGAAGCTTGTAAGTTGTATATTGGCTAGGCTCTAGTTTTAGGTTAAAAAAAGCTAGCAAAAGAAGGAAACTTGATCTTTCTCATAGCAGGTAAGTCCTTGTTCTTGATTGGATACATCCATGTTTTCCACTGTTCTATAGCATTGAATACATATCTATCTTCCATTGCTCTGTAACATTGAATACATATCTATCTTCCATGTTTTCCACCATTCTATAGGTTGTAATGTCCCTCCCTTAAGTTCTACCATTTATTCTTAAAAAATTGGTTAACTAAATGTTTCCCCTTGGCATTTAGTTAATTTTTAATTTATGCATTTATAAATTTAACACACTTAATGTGTTGGCACCAACTGGTAGAGTTATATATGCATATATTGTGTCAATTTGGGAAAAAAGTGGGAAATAAAGTTAAATTCACTCTACGTGGAATGTGGGCATTCAAGAAGTCAAGGAGGTTACAGTCTAGGTGAATATAGTCAGAAAATAGGTTATTTTTTGGGGGGAAAGAAAGATAACATTACGACATTACCTTGGCACTAGCATTTGATGATTGCTAGTTTATCTACATCACTGGGAGTAGTGAAAGATGTTGGTCTGGGTTGGGAAGTGTTGAATGAACATGCATAACAAGTATAGGTTAGACTCTGTTAGTCATTTAAATAAATTTAAGAACTGTTATATTGTTCTATTTTGAGTTGAGAGATGTTTGGTTGTTGTACAAAAGATTTACATTTGAATGAATGAAGAAATGGGTCAGGTTGTTTGAAAATATTTCCTTTAAGTGTTTTCTTGGCTGTATTTATTTTTAGATCTGCTAGTATATGCATGTTTCTCTTAATCTATCTTGTATCCCATTGGATCACGCATCCTCTCAAAAGAACCTAGTATCAGACAATGTCAAATAAGGTGGCCTGTTATATATGTTTAGTAAATTAGTAGCACAAACATGCTCAACACACAATTTTAGTTGACCTTCTCAAATGATTTATTGTAGGTGAAAAACACTGGCATCTTTGGTACCACTATTGATAAGGAAGCTGCAATTCAAGCTGCATCAGTTTCACAAATGCAACATGATTTGATGGTAATTTTTAACTTTGTAAGAATACATTTTCTTTATCTGAAATCTATAGTCAAGGGGTAAGGCTAAGTAAAGTTATAATATGTAATTTTCTTTTGCATAAGTTGTCTTCCACCTTGAAATCAAATATCTAGTAGGATTTGATGAATCAATATCTACAACTTAATATTATCTCCTCTCTAGTTCTATTAATATGAATAACTTTCCACATTGAAATCAATACTTAATAGATTTGATATATTACAGTAGCCTCCATTAACATGAATTGGAAACCTAATATATTGTCTTCTTAAACTTTGTAATATTCACTACAATGATATTGAGCTCCATCCATCTTGAAACCAACAACTAATGGGATAGAGTGAAACAAAGTTCTCATATAGAAAACTATAGTGTCCTCCATATGAGATACCAACCACCCAATATCTTTCTTTCTTGAACTCTAATATGTTCTATGAAAGCCATTTTAATATGAGCAATATTAGTTATATTTTCTTTAGGTAACCATAATGTTACAGTGGTGCAAGATCATGATTTAATCTAACTGAGCCATGCTTATTTTGTGATTTGTTTTCTCCATATTTTACATTTTAGAGGGTAGTTTAAAATTAATTTGATACAAAGATATTGGTATAAAATTTCCATCTTACTCGTCCAACCTGAAGTATTTGCTAGTGAAGAAATGGACATCATGAGAATATGAGAACTGGAAATACAAAGAAAGTATTTGCTAGTGAAGAAATGGACAACATAAGAACATGAGAACTAAAGTATTGTCTAACAACCATCATATAAAATAGCCATTCAACTTTCCACAAAAGGAAAGTAAATATATAAGATCATTTCTATGATCTTCAGTTTATTGTTAGAAACATTCTTTTTTGTACATTTGTATATTCTTTATAATGATATTTTTTTGATCTTCTATTGATGCATTAAATTTTTTTACCAACTACTTCTCAGTAATAGAAAACAACTTATTTCTGACTTTAAAGTTTGTATGGGGTGCAAGAGCAACATTGTCCATTTCTTTAATTACCTTGTTGAAAATTTCTCTTAGCTACTTTTAGTAGTATGGATGCTTGTATTTTTTCAAATTGTAGAAACAAAGGATTAAGCAAGGACACTAAACTAATTTTTGAGATTGAAGCATGTACTATACATGTATTCTATATAATTACTAAGAAATTTCATGTTTTAGAGTCGTGTCTTGCAGTTATATAGGACTGTATGAGATGATTGGTGTAATTGAATGTAAGAACTACCTGTAGCTTGAAGAATATAAGTCACCCTTTAATGCAAGAGAATCAGTCTTCCCATTATGGCAAGCTATTTTCTTATCATGATATCGTTGGCTACTAATAAGTGTTGTTTACCACATATATAGATTTGTTTAGTGTAAGGCATTAATTGTGTTGGCCACTAGTATTTCTCAATGCCATTCTCCTAATTAAAAGATCTTAGCTAGGGCATAATATTTGCATGCTATTCTAATGATATATTTTAGCTCATTTGATGAATACAAGAAAGTGAAATTCACGAGGTGTTCTATTTCCTTATGAAACATTGCATGCTTTGTTATTTGTAAAATAATTCACACCTTTTGATTCATCTATTTGATTATGTTTACATTATTGCTTTGCATTTTCCCTCATACATATGGAAGTGTTTGTTCAATTATTTTTAAAGCTTCAAATCTTTGGTCAATCAAAGTGAGTTTCCTTGTACATGATTACACAATTCTAGAATTCATTTTTTCATTTCCAAAAATGAGAAGTTTGAGATCATGATTTTTGAATCACTTTAAGTGTGGTTTTACTGGTCGATATAAGAGGCAAAGACTTGATGAGATGTGTGTACAAAGATTTCCACAGTACTCAAAGACCATGATACAATCCTACATACTTAGAGGTAAAGACTTAATATATGACATCTTTGATTCTAAGAGTGGATAATATTCAAGGGCATAGATCAATATACTGGGAAGATAAAATGCTCTTATATCGAATATTTGAAAAAAAATGCACATAAAAGTTTACAACAAGAAATTTTTTAAGGAAATTTACAACATCCACTAAGCATTACTTTTAATTTGTGATTCTAGTGATGCTTATGTTTAAGGTAAATTGCTTACTATACACTTGTTTGTCAAGGAGCTATATTTATTTTAGGTTACACTCTTTATATTTTTTGGTGCTTTGCACTAATACTTAGAATTTTCAAAGGAGATCTAGTAGCTTTCTTTGTAAGCTATCAAAGACTTTGAGGCTTGTGTGAAGAACAATTATGTTTAATTCCATTACTAAGCAATTTATTAATTTGTCAAGACTCAAGGACATGGTAAGATTGTTTGCAGTTTGATCCTTAGTTGGAGGATACTGCAACATCATCAATCCATATTATGCATTTTGTCATATGAAATGATAATGAAACTCCATAGTTTTGGTATGCTTGTGCAAGATTGGATCGTTTTCTCAAGGTTGTTTTGGTGCATTTTTCTCCTAGTAATATGAAATATTATTAAAAATTTTTTGCTATGGATTTTTCTTGACTTCTATTTAGGGAGGTATCACATCATCAGATCTAGCCACCAAAGCAATGGGAGCATGTCATGCAGAGGTGGTTGTAAAAGCCTTGGCTGGGATTCCTCTATAGAAATTTGGTCTACCATTTAGAATCTAGGTAGTTTAGCCAATTTTCCCTGTCCAAAATATGATGTGATTTGGAGCAGATGCATACATATGCTGTAGCTATGGCATGTCTGAAGAAATATAATATTACTCTACTTTTTTGCAAGTTTGTGAGACTGTTAGGGTTTGGTTTGCCTAATATATCTGAATTTTAGTAAAAGCAAGAAATGACTATATTTTAGTCCAAAAGAAGCCTATTCATTTTGAAAGAAGTTTGGCTTGATGATAATCTTGGACACTTTAAATATCATGTTTATGAATTTAATCTGCAGCAGTCTCGAAATATTAAGGGCATAATGATTGCCTAGCTGTATCTAGCTCTCTTTGATTGGCAGGAGTTAAATTACATATGGTAGAAAAGATGCTTATAAGTAGAGTTATTTTGTCATGGTACTTTAATCATAGGGAAATATGTTTATTAGTATTTTGATCCAATAATTGCTTCTTCTCTTGCTTGAAAGGTGTTCCTATTTGAGAAAGTGTACCTCTCCATATTGTGCTGATATTGTAGTGATGAGCTATAAATGGAAATCATGATTTAGTTATTGAAGACATTTGAATACCTAGGGATTCTCATGATTCCATCCCTCTGTTATTAAGAGGGGGACCCTATCTATGATTTTGTTTTTACAGATCTAGTGATTAGTACTCTTTATTATCATTTCGTGATCACTAAGATATGATCACTTTTGGGCTATGATGTAGGAAAGCATGTGATCTTCTCTTTTAAGGCCTTTCTTACTTTACTATGCTGATTTATGCCAAATTGCTTTAAGGTTTGATATTGGTGGGAGACAGAGCAATGGTATGGGTTAGGAGGAAGAATAGGAGAAGAGAAGAGTGTAAGTATGCTTCAAATTCAAGCAGTTAATTCTATGCTTGTTTTCTGTTGTTGTACTTGAGATTGACAATAGTTGCCTTTTCAAGTAATTTCAAAGCTTCATTTAATTCTTTGGCCATTTCTCCTCAGAAGACTAAAGAAAGAGGTGGAACAAAACCTCCCAAAGAAAAAAGAAATAATATTGTATGAAAATATGATGGAACATCAAAAATAGATCCAAGAGCATTTAGTCAATAAAACACTTGAGGCACACCTACAAAGTAAGGCAGAGAGAGGTAGGGTAATGTGTTCTCTAATTTGGAAGAGTTATTTTATAGAGCTCCTGCATAAGTTGTGTTCCTTTATTAAATTGTACTATAAGCCATTTAGCCAGTCTTATTTGCTTGAATAGTAAAAGTTTGGTATGACTTCCTTCATCTATTTTAGGCACAAGCATTAGAACAAAGCTAACCAACTTGATGATTCAACTACGAAAGAACTGCGACCATCCTAATCTATTGGAATCATAGTTTGATAAATTAAGTAAGGTTTTAATTAGTAATTGAGCTTGGTTATTTTGAAACTGATTACTAGTGGGACAAATTGATTTAGTGTTATGTCTAACATTGAGCTTTCTCTTTAGTTGATTACCCACCAGTGGCTCAGTTGGTTCAACAGTGTGGCAAATTTGGCTTGTTAGACAGACTTAAATTGCATTTGAAAGCTCAAAAACATAAGGTACCAATAAAAATTTGCATTAGTTAACCTTCATTTTTATTGCACCCTTAAGTTTCTTGTACTGATTTCAAGTAACACATCAATCAAGAGAAGAGTTTGCTTGCTATTCTCAAGTCTCTAATTTGGTCCTAGATATTTGTTAGATTTTTATTAGCATTCTAGAAGTAATGTTTAGGTGCAATTTTTGTCCCTTATAACTGTTATTTTGTTTCCTTTGTACTTGATTTGTTTAGATTCCTAAAGGAGGGTTTAGTTTGTGTCAGAGTAGGAGATAGTACGCCATAGTGACGTTAGGAAGTTTCACTAAATCCATTAAATAATACTGTCAGATAGAAACTCAATTATATATATGTATTTAGAACTTTACGTAGATATTATCTTTATAGTTGAAGAATCAATCATGTGATATGTTCAGTGAGATTTAGACATTCACAGGTTGCCCACTGCACACAACCCAAAAAACACTGAGTCTTGCATGTGCTCCTTTACAAGATGCCCACCTTCTCTTCACATATTTAATGTATTGAAAAGTCTTCTAGTATAGGTGGGTCATTCTCTATGCTTCTTGTCTTTTGGATTCAAATTTGCAATAATAGACCCCAATTTCCTTTTATCACCAACCATAAGCTATTATAGTATAATGGAATATAGAGTTAGGGGACAAAATGACTAGTGACTGATGTTTAATACAATGGTATCCAATAGATTTTAGAAACCCATTTCAAAAATTTGTAAGCCTTGCCATATATCAGGCTTCACAGTTTATTTGAGGCTTCTCAAAATGGGTTACTGCAAGAAAGTTTAATGCAATAGAGAGTAAGAGGATAAATGTACTTGTGATTGATGTTTGTTTCAGTGGTATCCAATGGATTTTAGAGATTCATGTCTAGTGATGGATCATTAAGATCATAAGTGGGTTTTAAAATAGATGGAGCTAGATTGGTACACTAAGAAGACCTTGCATTATCTTCCTCATGCAACATCATCATCTCTATCATCTATCATTGTTCTGGTATATATTACTTTCCTTTTACTTTTTCCTATTAATATTTGTCACTGAAGTTTTATGGTTTCTCAGTTTGACTTCATAGCTTTTTCATCAACATTTCATACCATTATCAATAGTTGAGATCATATGTTCTTCAAAAAGAGCATAACTGTATAACTTATGAGCATTATGTACAAACATTGCTAGCTATTTTACTTCTAATTTACACTCTTGTAGTTTATTTTGAATCTTTTCTCTCCAAGAGAATGATGGAATGAGAAATTAAAGTTGCAATAAGATCATGCAGTTGTTTGAAATAATTTTTATTTTATTCTAAAGGGGTTTGGAGATGAGGAGTAGACCAACTAAGTACACTGACTTGATGGGGATGGCGCCGCAGGGATGGACTTGGCAGCTGATGTGGGAGCAGAGGTGTAGTGTGGGTTTTTGCTTCAACTTCAATGATGTGGAAGTTGTGGTGCATGCATGAAAACTTGCTGCTTGTTGCTAGTATTAATCCTCTTTTATGATCATTTTCCTATGCAGTTGATTATCTTTCTTATGTTCGACTGAAAACGTGTTTTATTGCCACTAAAAGCATTGCTATCAAATTGGAATACTTGTGTTTTTTGGTTAAATTTTTGATATAAGGGAATCAAAAGATATTGAAAAGTTTATTTTCAAAAACTTTAAACTGTTGTTGATTTCTTACTTTCAACACCACTTTAACTCATTTGCTTCATTTATCATATCTAGATGAAAGGTCTTGAAGATTAACTCGAGCGTCGGACCCTGACTTAACCTTTTTGGAATCAGTCTAAAAGAAAACTTGAGTAGCAAGGATGGCACCCTATCAAATTTAAACATTCAGATGTTGATGACAAATTTATGGAGAAGATCAAGGTACAATAGAAGTTTAAATTTGTTTTTTGTATTATTAATTTTCCCATTTCAAATATCCCTTTGGGTGTTTTTTTTTAATTGTTGTTTTGAATGATATCTACAAGATTCATATCTTATTATTAGTTAAATTTATTTCTAACTGTGAATTTGTAGTAAAATAAGCAATGCTTTAGAAAAAATTACCTGATATGGAACATTATGGAATGCCAAATTTATTTATTTTTGTCTATCCCATACCTTTGAGAGAGAAACACAGGGTAAGCAAAGCATATATGAAGGTTAATCAAATTCAATGCAATATATAGCATAAAAATTTTAGTAGAGACTTAGATAAATATGTTTTCAGTCTTCTATTGGATGACCTATCCAGTTGACAGCCTAGAAGAGTGGAGAAATGTGATCAAACCTTTTGTGTGAATTAGCCTTTAAATTTTGCATTTTGCATATGATTTATTTTGCATTACTTGAGTGCAAGAGAAATTAGTATCACAAAAGCCTTGGTAATGGTGAAAAATTTATATATTCACTATTTTGCTCTCCATAAGATTCTAAGCATTTGCCCAATTTGATATGAGCTCATAGGTCTAGAAGCAATGAACAAGCATACACTTTTCCATCATAAGCTACAAGGTGCTTCTAGCTTAATAATAAATATTCTTCTAGCCTTAAATAGAATGTGCAAAGTTGTATCGTTACTAATTATTAGAATGTTAATTGAGTATGTTTAATGTGCAGTATCGGGTAGACAATAACTCTTTAGATAGAAAATTTTATTTTTGATATGTTCATCTGCCTTATATGAACTCTATCATATTTTAGTATTCAAAGGTATGGAGTTTGGAAATTCTAAATATACATGCAATATTAATTTAGTGCATTTTAATAACTAATCATATTAAAATGAAATTCATAAGTAATCTTAATTGGAGATAGCTTAAGATATGAAAAAGACCATTTCCAAGATGTGCTTGAAGAGCACACATCAAATAAAATGTAAATGATATCATAGAATATATGAGGGTTGAGTGACCCTCATGAAATAACCATGATCTCTTGTCAAATATCATTGGAGATTCTAAACTAGATAAAAATGAATGGTGAAACAAAAATTTAGAATGAAAAGTTGGGATGATTGAAGAATTATTTTATCAAAGATTGTGGTATTAATAAGTACCAATGCTGATGGTGGTTTGGATGGGACTGCTAGTTCCTGGAGACTGAATTGTCAAGGGTTCTCCCCTTATGGAAAAATTAAATCATGTTGATACCAAATTTATTCAATTTTGTGATGCCTATTCTTGGATCACATCCAAAATTTATGTTTCAAACATCAAGATTTCCATATGAAGGCTTTGGTCAAAACTTTCTAGTTTTAGATAATCTAAACCTGATGTGTGCTGGATGGTTATTGTAGAGTTGAATACTCCATTGGAAGATATGGGATAGATGGGAGGTTCACAGATCTAATTGATAGCCATTTTGATTTAATGGATTTCATTCAAGATCATGCTCTTTTTGATTTGGACATTTAGAGTGGCTCTTAGACATTATCAAATAGAAGGGTTGAACCTGATCATATCTAAGTTAGATTGGATCATGCTTTGTTTCTCCTGAATGGTTAATGTCTAATGCGTGCTCTCTTTTATTAATGCATTGATAGGAGTTATTAACTATCCACATTTCTAATTGTAAGAAGAGTTATAATTATAATTTGAAATTTCAATAACAGGTTATGGGTGTGGCAGAGTTAGTTCTTGCTTTGTCAGGACAAAGAGTCAAATTTTTATGATTTAATCAAATTTTCTAAAGGTAGGTATCCATTTTCCAGCTACACCTACAAACAAAAATTAGGGGAGATGATAGATTATTTAGAAGGAGATAATTAAGGGCCTAACTGTAAGCATTTTCAGCATACAAAGGGCAGCATGGTTCTCTTTCTTTTTTAGTTCTTTCTTCTCTCTTTCGCATGTAGAAGAGAAATGCATTGTAACTCATTTTTCTAAGTATTATAGCAACAAGTTCCTTTTAGCTCAATAAAGTGTAGGAGTTGTTCCTTCTTAATCTTTCTTATCTACTCCCTTGAATAAATATAATGTTATGTTTTCTTTTTTTTGTAATAAAAAAATTCCTGACAACATCTTACTCAAACATCAATGGTGTAAGATGAACATTTTTAGTGTAGGTAATAATCTATGTTAGAGTAACTTTAAGTTGTGAAAACCCTCATTTTGCTTCATGCAAAAGTCAATGTTTAAACCTTTATATGAAGTGCTTATGCCTGACATGTCTCAATTCAACTTGTGAGTAGAGATTAATATTTTATCAGCTGATTGTGAATGAATGAAGTTTGTAAGATATTGGTCTATCACCAAGTTTAGATAGGAGTATTTCATTTTAGGATGTTCAAATTGACTTTGATGACCATTAAGGTTCATTTGTATCAAACAAAAGACATATGAATAGGTTTTTGAGGTATAGTTGTATAAATTGTAAAATTTGCACATTATTCCTAAACCAACTTTATAATATGTTAAGATTGACTTAGTCTTATTGTCCTCCAAATAGCAGCAAACCATAATATGATTACCATAGCGATGAGGTCATATACTTTTTAGCATTTCAATAGTTTATTCATGTGTTTGATATGGAAGTTGGTGCTGCAACTGCTCTATATGCAAATGTTTGATATTCTTAGTCTAGTATATTTATTGCTTTGGCTCACCCAGGATGCAGTTCAACAACCCTCCTTAATCAGGACCTCTTAGAGTCAACATGATTGATTTTTTTAAGTTGCCCACCTATTAATGAAGATTTTATTAGTAGTGTTTCAAGGTACTATTCTTCTTGTGTGTGTGTAATGGTTCACAATTTCATGATTCTGTAATCTACCTGTTTGGCCTAACTTTTTTGGATTCTACAGTAGTATTTTTGCTAAAATAGTATGGACAAATGAATTGTGTCATCAATATTCTGAAGCCTGTGTGCAAGTCTACAAAGAGATGGGTGTCAAGGTTATAGATTCATTACTACACTAAGGAATGGGCTCATCTTCAATCTTCAGAAGATTGACTATGAGCCCATTCCTGACTGTGGTAATGAATCTCAAAGCTCCTTTAGCCTAAGCATATCATGTCCTTCATACGATCTTTTTGAAGCTACTTCAACATTGTATCCTTTAGACTTTAGAAAAATTTACGTGATATGATTGTGAATGCTTTTCTGGAGATAAGTTTTACTCAATAAATTATGAAGCGCATGGAATCTTCTATGATTAATCCAAACAAATACATATGCCCCTTTATAAGTTAATTATTTGTTTGAGTATATATAATATATTTCTTGATAGTGTCTTTGGTTGATGTGCAGCATCAAGACTTGGATTCTGGTATTTCTTCTACAATCGCAATGAAGGATTGTATATTACTTGTAGCTCATGGAGTAGATGAGATTCTTCCTCAAAGTCCTAAATTTCCAGCTGATATCTTCACTTCATGTCTCACAACACCTATTAAAATTACATTGTGATGGTATTGTCTTATTCTCATACCTCTAATCATCTCATTCTTTTTACACATGATTGGGAAACTACAATTTGTGATGCGCTAATAGCTAGCTCCTTTGCTGGGTACAACAACTGGACATATTAGGGAGTGAATTAATAGCATGGTTTCTCGTACAAAATCAATTTAATATAGAGTTTTGGTAATGACTGTTTATCTATCTTGTATCTTATATTATTCTCATTTTCCTCAAATATGTGTCACAATGGATATAGTGTTTACATGTATCATAATATTGAAATGATTCTCTGAGGTAGGGAAAAGTTGTTTACTATGCACAAATAGCTCACTTCTAATTGAATGGAACTTAAAAACATTGGGATACTAAAATTAGTGATCCTTTTATTCTTGTCACATGAAATTTTTGGTTTTTTCAATGTATGTTAGTAGTTTTGGATTTCTATTTGCTAAACATGATTACATATTTATCTAAAAAGACATAAAGAATTACCAAAATGCTTGTCACCCATCCTTGTACAATGCTAATGATTCTTAGTTGGAGTAGTTCCAAGATAAGTCACCTCTTGGGAAGTCTTGATGCTTACCCCTTAGAGCATTGCCTAAATTGAAAAGTGACAAGTGGACCATTCATGCCCACAAGATGGTTTTCCACGATCCGCATTTGATGAATTATGGGTCAACAACTTTGATTCAAAAAACTATGTAGTTGAATCCTGCTATGGCATAATGTAAAAATTACCTTATTTGTCAACCTAATTTCTGTGTATGATTGATAATACATTAATAAATAACAAATTAAGAGCTAAAATTCAAGCCATAGTATGCCGATTTCCCACACAAAAACTTGGCCTTATCTGTCCCAGCCGAAACCTTTAAAAAAAAATCCCACATTGGCATGTTGTGATGGTTAAATGGTGGTGTTGTTCTTTCCATTAAGATTCAAATCCTGCTTGGGTGCTATTTTAGTTCTTCCATTTCTACAAATTCTATGTCAATAGCAAGATCCTCCAACGTGAGAAACACAATGCAAAATAAAAGAACTATTAGATGATGGATCATGTTTTTCTATTGCATTGAGTTTTGCATATTTTTTGAGAAAACACAATTTTGGTGCTGCCCATACTCAAACACTAGAAAAACCAAAAATAAAGACTAAAAGACTACAAAGCAACGAGCTAAAAGATATGTGTGAAGGAACAAGCTAAATAGATATGCCTATTCCAACAGCTTTAAAAAATTAGTGTGCAATGGAAGTAGATTCAACTCCAAAGACAAGTCTTTTTTTTCTAATTCTGGCATACAACTTTAGGAGAACAACAACTAAGTACCCCATTTATTCAAAACATGAAAATAAGTCTTTTTTATCATATGTTTTATCTTTTGTTGGGCCCTATCAGACATGGACTGCCTTCATACAATGTACATGATTTGTCTCAATCATATGACTAATTATATATTTTTCATATTATTTACTATCGATGTTTTTCAGGCATTCTATAAAATAGTTCACATGCCTTGCATATGATATGACATTTTGCATGCATCCTGCACTCTCTCTCATCTGGTTGATATGCATTACGCAAAGTGATCTGAAACCATGATGCTAAAAAAAACACAATCAAATCCAAAATGAACTTACACTACAAATGGATTGTGGAAATTTGATATTGGTAAAATTGCATGTATGTCTACCAAGACAATCACAACTTTAACATATATTTGTTCTGGTAGACATGCATGCAAAATTAACAATATCAAATTTCCACAATCCATTTGTAGTGCAAGTTCATTTTGGATTTGATTGTGTGTTTTTTAGCATCATCATTTTAGATCACTCTCCATAAACCATCATCAGCCGGATGAGAGGGTGCAAGATGCATGCAAATTCTCATATCATATGCAAGGCATGTGAACTATTTTATAGAATGCGTGAAAAAAAATTTACACCCAGGCATTGGTAGAAATTTCTACCTTCATTGGTCGATATTTCTACCTTCAATGGTCAAAATTTTTGACCTTCATTGGTCAAAATTTCTACCTTCAATGGTCAACATTTTCGACCTTCATTGGTCAAAATTTCCACCTTTTTGGTCAAGATTTTCTACCTTTTTTGGTCAAAATTTCTACCTTTATTGGTCAAAATTTCTACCTTTTTTGGTCAAAATTTCCACCTTTCTTGGCCAATATTTTCTAGCTACATTGGTCAAATTTTCTACCTTTATTGGTCAAAAATTTCTTCATTATTTGGTCAAAATTTTGACTAATTCCTGATAGAACATGCACAATGGTCATGGAGGTTTTTTGACCAAAATATTGGTCAAAATTTCTGACCAATGGGTTGGTTGACTTTGGTCAAATTTTGGTCAAAAAGTGTGTTGAATTTTTGACCAATAATGGTCAAAAAATGGTCTTAGATGTACTAGTGACAGTGGTGGTTCTAGGGATTAGACTGATACTATGACACTATTCTTGTTCATGTACAAGGTTGCTTTATCCCTTGCTCATTGTTTGAAGATGTTTGCTTGAAATTTTTGATTACTATCTTGCATGCCTGGTTCATGATTCAAAATTTATCACACCTAGTTGGATATTTAAAACAAATAAAATCTAAGTTCCTGAGTCAAGACTTTATGATTAAACTACTTTTCTATCCTGTGATTTCCAGTCTCCCTAGGTTGATTTGGTTTAGATTAAGGCTACTTATCCCATTTCTAGAAGCTTGTTATCACCTTGAGTTATTGTGCTTTGACCTCTTGAATTAGTGATCTTTGATTTTACAAGTGACTTTGTTTGGAGTGGGTGAGTTAGAGACCATACTTGTTGAGGAAGATATTCCTTTGTATCCTTTGATATTATGCTTGGAAAATCTTAGTAATCTCTTATCCATCCACTTTCATAAAAAATCAATCTTAATTTTTTATAATTTTGGTAAGTCATCCTCCTGGTCCATATTTGCTAGGGTATTCACCCAAATTTGTGGGCACCTCTGTGGCAGTGTTGTTTTATGCCTATTGCAAAATTCTATCTAATGACATCTCTTTTGGACAAGTGAGTGCTTTTACTATCATAGTTTGGTACCAACATTTCTTAGGGTTATCCTATCACCTAGTACCTTTTCTTTCATGCTGATTACAACAAGATATCAAGTAGATCAAGGAAAGTGACCTCAATATGTCTTTAAACAATTACCCTTAGTTCAAACTTTCCAAAGGCTTAAGAAAATTGAGTGTGAAAAGAAAGCCTTCCTAGATGAACAGGTTGCAAAGGAAGATCAATTTAGACTCCTAGAGTTGTAGATAGAAGAGACAAATGATCATACTTACCTTTATCTCACTAAGAATCTAATGGGAATGCAATTTGAATTTTTAAAAATTATTAGAGGAGAAGATTATAGCATTGAATGAATCATCTTCTTTAAGGTTTACATCTTCTACTCTAAGACATCAATTATCTTCATCTTCTAGATCCAAAGACCTCTTGAGAGAGAAAGTGATTAATAACTCCTTTAAGAATATGCCAATATTTCATGATGGGCCTATCTTTGACCGAGATGAGAATGAAAAAAAAGGTCCTAGATATACTTTTGAGAGAACTTTTACTCCTTTGGGATTTTCATATGACATGGTGCTTGAGACCTTAGTTGCAAAAAAGATCACCACTTTACCATACAAATATTCTACACCTTATGAACCTGAGGTAAAACCTTATTGGTAGAGAGATGATTATTATTGCAGCTACCATACATGTAAAGGTCATAAAACTGAAGATTGTATTGCATTTAAATGTATAATTAAAGATCTTATTTATGACAGAATCATTGATGTTGAAATTCCTAAAGACCTATGTAATGAAGATGCTTCTCTTGAACAAGATCATGTTGATGAACCTATTTCTAGTGATGGTTTCCTTGATACCTCCATTTCTTCCAATACTTATTTATCTCCCAAAAATTCAAAGCTATCAAACATTCTTCCATAAAATAAAGGTCCTCATTCTTTTCATGTAGTTCCCTATAGTAATTCTTGAGGTCTACCTCTAAAATAAAGTCAAGCTAATCTACACTTGGCTATAAACCTTTTTCATGCTACTAAGACTAAATATGTTCAACCTTCATGTGATGCTATGGCTATACTCTTGACTTCTTCAATTAGAGCAACATGAATCAAGATTTAAATTCCTAGTGGAAGAGCCACATCACCCTATCTGTGATTCCCAAGAAATTCATATTATTTGTACCCTTGTTGGTCATGAGTCATCTCATTATGGTGCCATTTATTCATACCACATCACCCTATCTGTGATTCCCAAGAAATTCATATTATTTGTACCCTTTTTGGTCATGAGTCATCTCATTATGGTGCCATTTATTCATACGTTTGTGATGGCATTATACTTGAAACCTTTAACCAATCTGAATGCATAAACCTTATTCGAAATGCCTCTCACCATTCCCTTATCTCTGGTGATTTGTATAGGAGGGGTCTATATGGAACACTTCTTAGATGCTTAGAAAAGGAAGAATTCGATCAAGCGTTAATTGACATCCATGAGGGCATCTATGGGGGACATTCCAATGGTCTTCCATGACTCAAAGGTTGCTTAGGGTGGGGTACTATTGGTCCATGATGCAGATTAATGTAGTAGATTTTGCAAAGTCATGTGAAAAGTGTCAAAAACATGGTAACTTGATACATGCTCTGGGTAGGGAATTCATTCCTTCTATATCTCATTGGCCGTTTCAACATTAGGCCTTTGATCTTGTTGGGAAGATTCATCCCAAATCATCATGTGGACACAAATTTATTATCACTACTATTGATTACTTCACTAAATGGGTTGTTGGTGTAATTAAATATTCACTAATTACACTTACTTAAGCTTACTTATGATAATACATTTCATAGTAGTTTGTGATTGAGATGCTTAGGAGTTTGGTCCTCAATTAAACACATGGTGTAGGAGAATTCTACTCTAGGTGGTCATAGTTGTTTTCTCATTCTACCTTCAGTGCACATATCACATTATCATCCTCATCATCACACATACTTCATTGCATAATGGAGAATGATTTGCCTTTCGTGGACATGTGATTCTACCTTGTGTGGGTGATAGCTTATCTTCTCCTTATCATTGTCTCTTATCAACTCTCCTATATAAGGAGACCTATTATGCACATTTTAAATCAATCCATTGGATGTCAATCAAGTTGATTATTAATAATAACATTTTTGCATCTTCATGCAATTGTCTTACCATTCACTTATGGAAGTTATCTTGGTCTTTCATTTGATCCTGGGGGTGTTGTAGAGTCACCTAAAAATCTAACATGGTATTAGAGCTCTCATGGTGTGAAGACTTCTTCTCAACAAGTGCAATCTTAGCTTGACTCATTGTTGGTGTAGCATTTGGCAATTTGGACATCACAATTTGTAGGAGATTTTGGGAATCCTATTTTGTGACCTTCTATTGTAGGTGAAAATTGGAGCTTTCTCGTGCAAATTAGAGATTGGCATCATATAGAGGAGGTCCAAAGACCCCTAAATCAAATTTTATTTCATCCAAATTGGACATCTAAGGCCAAATCTAGACCATTTGATTATTGAAGGTGCAATAGTGGCAATTTAGAAAAAATAATTTCAAAGGTGATTTTCAAACAATGATATCTCCCTCATAAAAACTCCTTTTTCTAAGATGTTTTTATTGTTTGGGGTAGAATTTTACAATCTACATGGTGGTGTAGATGATTTTGGATCTCTATCTTTGAATTTTTTTGAAAATCATAAATCCTATTTTTTGCAACTTTCAAGGCTCTATTTGGGCACATTCAATAACATTTTTAGGTGCAATTTTTTTGAAAGTGCATGATTTTTCCTCTACTTTCTATATCTATAATTAGATTTTATTGATTTGGAGTGTACATATCACTTTCAAAAATAGGTCTTTTTTGTCTATATTTACACTTGGTGAATACTTGGATTTCAATTTTCTTAATTGAATCAATAATTTGAAGGAGTTATCAATTGATTTTAGTCATCATTTGATTTCATTATGGATTTTTCAAAAGTTCCATTACTCGCTCCATATAACTATCATGAATAGAAACAAGTAGTTTCTAATTAGCTGATGAGTATTGAATTGCTTAGAATGACTCTTGGGCAGGATCTATAACTAGCTATAGGTGTTACAAATGTTGGGTGATGCGACGCGCTCCCCTGCCCACAGGTGGTTAATTATGTGGTGTTCCATGTTCACTAACAGTCATGGCTTTTGGTGCAATGGCAAGTGGGCCCTACAATTGGTATCAGAGCTTGGTTTTGGCTTGGTCATGGGTTCAAATCTCCCCGGTGCCTTCCCGACCCGCAAAGAGATAAAGGAATAACCATGTCATCTCTCACATGACATACATGAGCACAAACCAGTGATCACAATCTCTAACCAATCTCAAATCCAATGTAGTCAAAATTGAACATCTAGGAAGATAACCAAGACCAGAGAAACCATGCAAATCATAACCTGTATCATGTCCTTCTACACACACCTCTAGATGTAAACTGTGCAAGTATGATCTCCTCCATAAAACCCCAACAAGAAGCCTCAACAACACCCAAACCATACCATATAACTAATCATGGATGTAAGCCTCTCACAAGAAGATCAAACTCAATAAAACCATTCCTAAACCAAGGAATAACCATTCCTAATCCAAGGAATATGCCCAATAAAACCATCTCCCAAATTTAACCAGCATAAAAACATATGCACATGGAGATAACCAATGCTAAACCATCTCTCAAATGAACCCTCCAGAACTAACTCATGTACCATAGCTCAAGATCCATATCCATGAAAGACAAGCATAAATATAATGCACTTGAGAAAAATAATGGGCTATACCTCTCAAGTAGCAAACTGCCGAGTAGACCAAGAGTGGGGAATGAGAATGCTCATAAAGATACCCAAGTCTCCAACCAAGACTCATCTAAGAACAATCTCCTCTCAAGTCCATATCAGGTGACTGCTCCTCGCACTTCCTGCTAAAACCATCAACCGTCCCAACAAATACTTCTCTAATCCAAGAGAAATCAGCATCACCACCATTTCTAAGTATCCATGAGCACCTGCAACCAATCAATCCATGCCAACTCCAAATGCAACATAGCAATATCATGAAGTATCCAGCTTATGATCAGTGTACTCAATACCAAGAAACTAAACCAAGATCAATGTCAAAGTTCCAACCATGGCCTCAGGAACATAAACATGACAACATGATCTTACCATCTCAACTAAAGAGATAACATGCTCCATATGAACACACCATAACATGTCACAACTCTAAACGCGTATCAAGAGTATACCATGACATAATAATGAAACCATCCTCATACCAAGGATAACATGCCAAATAAAAGCATAAACCACACCTTTACCAAGAACCTTGTGAGTCCTCAAGATGCAACCATCTCCATACACCATGAAGAAAACCATCTCCACATACTAGGAAGAACCATCTCCACACACCATGAAGATAACCAAGAACTCCATGAGTTCTCAAGATCTAACCATCTTCAAACACCATGAAGATAACAAGTGCACCATGCAAATGTTAAAGACGCTTCTGTAGCAACAGGATCTAAGACAAACCTCCAACATCTGCAAACACTCAATAAATATATCAATGCCAAAAACTCCCACTCAACTGTGGTACCAAGTCAACTATGGCATCATAAAATCCATCTCCTATATGAAGATCCAAATCAAACCAGGAACTAATCCTGCACTGTCACCCCATCACTGTCACAAGCTACCACTAAACCATCTATCCAAGCTATCCATGACATCATGATGAAAAACCATCCTCTAACCATGAGAATCAACCAAGGCATCAAACCATCAAAGAACTCAAAGTGCACATCATGAGCTCCTCAAAAGAAAACCAAATAACCATGATCCTCAACCAAGAAGATATACCACCATAACTAAATCAGAAAATCCAAGCTAATGAACATCAAGGATGTACCTGTATAACCAATCATGTCATGCCAAAATCCATGACACCATGATCACATCCATGAACCGAGCATCTGGTTCTCAAAGTGTCCAACCTGTCAGCATAGTCAACCACAATCCTCTGCCATGACTATACCTGGTAACAACATCTCATCCCTTCTACATGAAGATAAAATCATGTGACTTAGGGCATAGACAACCCAAATCTAAGCCACCAATCTGAATATGCATCAATAATGAAAGATCAATGGGCAAAGACAACCCTTAACCAAGCTATAAATGCAACTTGTAAGTATAGACCGCTTACAACACTGCACAACTTGTAGATCCAACAAGTCATTATGCATATCCAAACCAAACACTGATAACCATATCATCATGAGACCAAAATTGAGTATACAATGACATCAAATCTTAAATTTTCAATGCCATAAACTCACAATGTTACCATAGTCAAAATATATCTATAAGCTATTTAGATAAATATATCACCAAATAAATCATGCCAAACCTGCACCAAATCTGAACCATTGTGTAGAGCTCTCCAAGAGCTTTTCGTTGACTACTCGAAGTCCAAAATCCGACTCCGTATGCCCAAGTTATGCCCTAATCCGTGCTCAAAATAAATAACATCTAACTTTAGGGCTCTTAAAAATTGACAAAATTTCAAAATCATAGAACCAAACCTATACCATCTTGTAGTGCTCTGAATTAGCTTTCCAATGCCTATAAGAACTTTGAAATCCAATATTCTGAGAGAAAGTTATGACCATTTTACTAAGACAGTCTTTTTACCATTTTCAATACGATTTTTCATTTTTTATTTTTTCAGTGACGAAAATTCCGACGGGATTAAATTTGATGGCCATCATGGGCTGAAACTAAAAAGACTTTTTCATTTCCTCTGAACATGGCCAAACTAGGGCATATTATATATCAAAATCTATGGAAATGTTGACCCGGATCCAATGATGAGGTCTGTTTTTACCCAGGAGGTCATTTTTGCAAGCTACCCCCCACAACCCTCATTTAAATGAAACATCCAAAAAAAATTTTGTCCAACAATTTCACATGCCCAAATATTTTAACATCCCATCATAACAGCAAATCCAAAAAATCCTCAGATCTGCAATAAATCATTCATATATCTTGCCCTTTCTTTTATCCTCTCATGCATTCCCATGGATTCAATCTAGGGTTACAATAATAAAACCATAGCTCTGATACCACTTGTAATGAAACTTGGCAATAAAGAATATAACCATTTCCACATAACACATAATAGATCTGAAAATAAATACGGAATTAAAATCCACATGTAAGAGAATAGACAACATACCCACAAAATGTGACACAAGATATACCCTGGGAAACCCTCATTGAGGGAAAAACCCAGCCTCCAAAAGCATCCATCATCATGTATTATTCAGCAAAAAATACCATTGCCATACAACCATGGAAGCCTTCATGGCCATAGCCACAACTGAGCAAACTATGTGAACAAGCATGAATCCACACATCCCATGCCATGCTTTCAACCTTCACAAATGCTCCCTTGGCTAACCTGTCAAGTCTTGTCCCGCTCGACTCTTGCCTTTTGTCTTCTCTTTGTCACTCTCACTCTCTCACAACAACTACCCTTGTGGCTACTTATATAGTAGCAAGTCCCACAAAACCACCAAGTGGTATTACATAAACCATGTGCTAAAACCATGTGCTACCTAACCCACTGACCCCACATTTAATATTGGGCATTTAATTCTTTTACCCCAATATTAAATAATTACATCAAATATTTTCACAATGTTACAATACAACTCATCAAGAATATTCTATGGGAATCTTTACATGTTGCACGTCCATCTAGGTACAACATTACATAATAAAAATAAAATAATAATATAACAATATTATGCAATGTGTGCAACACTCATTATCTCAACAACAAAAAGAAGGAAATGGTTTGATAGAAGGGATAAATCACTTGGCTCTCTTAGATATACCATCTCTAATGATTTGCTACATCATATTACATCCTACACACATCCTCATGATGCCTAGACAATATTGGAAGGAATCTTTGGTAAACTTGATAGAATAAGAAAATTCAAATTAGAGAATTATCCTATAGGTCTAAGTCTGTGTGATTTTGAAAATATTCAAGACTTTTTCTCTAAGTTCAATTCCATTAGATTGGAGCTTTCTAATTGTGGTATTACTAAAGATGATGAGAAATTGATATTATCTATTCTTTCTAAGCTAGGTCTTGAATATTCAATCTTTGTTTCCACATTCTATGCTACTATGGATGCTCTTGGTAATGCTTACAAAATGCCTTCTCTTGATGAATTTTCAGCTCAACTCACAAGGGAACAAGAAAAATTAGCACACATGGGTCAATTAAAGCCTTTAAAGAATCAACCATTGGTTGCAAATGACTCCTCTCCAAAGTCTCCCAAAGGAAAGGGAAACAAACAACACAAGGATCATAAGAAACATGACAAAGGTGATGACTCTCCTTCACAACATAATATTATATCCAAGTTCTCTTCAAGAGAGGAATAATCTTGAAGGAAGAGAGATACATGTGCTTATCACAAAAAGTTAGGACATGATGAGCATACATGTTTCCATAAGAAGATTGATGAGCTTACTCATATTCTTCAAAAGAACAATATCTAGTTGCCCTCATTAGTGTCTTCTCTTTCTTGTCAATATCAAGTAGTTGCTATATCTACATCATCATCTAGAGGCAAAGGACAAGCACTCATTGCTTCCACACATCTTGAGAAAGGTAAATGGCTTCTTGATTTAGGTGCATCACATCATATGGAATCTTCTATGGATATGTTTTCTTCTATTAAGCCTTTTAATTCTCCACCTATATTGATGGGTAATAATACATACATGAAGGTTTGTGGTAAAGGATCTATTCCTATGGGAGAGGGTACATTTAATGATGTTCTTTGTGTACCATCCTTGACCACTAATATCCTTTCCATTTACCAAATTACTCATGGAGCACCAGGTAAAATTATTGAGTTCACTCCTGATTATGTCTATATTAGGGACATGGAGACTAGAGATGTCATAGCTACGGGAGTTATTGATCATACATCACATTTATATTCATTTTCACATTTTGTTGATAATGATAATGATATTCATGATGTACCTAACCCTTTATCAAGGGTGAATAATTCATGTGAGCAAAACATTGGACACTTGAATCATTTTTTTCTTGAGATAAGTGTTGAATTTCCTACTTCTCTATCTCCTTCTTCTTCAGACATGAATTCTACTATTTAGTGGAATGATCTTTATGCTTTAGATCTTGCAGTGTGGGATGAATTCCTAGATGCTCTTCCAGATTAGTCTCATAATGTAGATTTGGTTAATACATATAAGGATGTTTCTCTTTGAGATACTTCTTCACCTTCTTTGGATGTTGGATTTCCCAACTCTTCATGTTCTCTTGATTTTTCACATCTGATAAGTTAGCTTGATGGTGTGATAGAATCTTTGAGCTTGGAGACACCTATTCAGTCTTTAGAGATGCATGCATGGAGACCTCCTTCCTCCTTCCTTGCTTTTTACATGGAGTGGCTTCTTCATCTTTTGATGTATTTATCTCTTCCTAAGGAAAGACATGTTTCTTGTAGGCATTGGATTATATTTTTCTTGCATGTACTCTTCATATACATTGGAGCTTTTTCATTATGGGGGGGATATCATGTCTCCTTATTTCCTTCCTATGGGGGGATCATTCTTTGTATATACATGATGTATGCAATTTTTGGGGTTCATGTGTACTCTATCCATCCATACATCTTGTTTTCATCTCTCTTTTTGCAGGAGGGTTTTTTCCATGAGCTTTTCTCTCTTTCTCTAGTTCATGAGAGATTACATTTCATGTATTACATTGCATATTGTACATGGGTACATAAAATGGCCTTGTCACCAAAACCCATCTTTCATTGTGAGTTTAAATTCATTCCCCTAAGTTTCACTTAAGGGGGGGTGTTGGTGTAATTAATTATTCACTAATTACACTTACTTAAGCTTACTTACAATAATGCATTGCATAGTAGTTTGTGATTGAGACACTTAGGAGTTTGCACCTCAATTAAACACATGGTGTAGGAGAATTCTACTCTAGGTGGTCATAGCTATTATCTCATTCCACCTGTAGTACACATATCACATTATCATCCTCATCATCACACATACTTCATTGCATAATGGAGGATGATCCACCTTTCATGGACATGTGATTCCACCTTGTGTGGGTGATAGCTTATTTTATCCTTGTCATTGTCTCTTCTCTCCTCTCCTATATAAGGAGGCCTAATATGTACATTTTAAATCAACCCATTAGATTTCAATCAAGTCCATTATCAATAATAGCATTTTTGCATCTTCATGCAATTGTCTTGCCATTCTCTTTTGGAAGTTATCTTGGTCTTTCATTTGATCTTGGGGGTGTTGTAGAGTCACCTAAAATTGTAGCATGGGTAGAAGCTATCCCACTTTCTATTGCCTTGGGCAAGATAGTTTCTCTATTTATTCTAAATCATATTATCTATAGATATGAAGTTCCTCCCAAGATTATCATTGACAATGGAGACCAGTTTAAAAATAAGGACCTTAAACAACTCTGTAAGAAATTCAAGATAAAAAAACATTGGTCCTCTATTTACTTGCAAAGAAATGGTCAAGCATAAGCATCAAATAAAACCATTCTCAAAATCTTACGTAGAACAATCCATAAGAATGGTAGAGATTGGCACTTATAGATAAATCTAGCTTTGTGAGCCTATAGAATTAGTATTCATACTCCTATTGGGGCTACTCCTTTTGTCCTTACATATGGTGCTAAAGCAATGTTACCTTTAGAGGTTGAGATCCCTTCACTTAGAGTTTCCATCAAAGGTTTAGTTACAAATGAAGACTACCATGCCATGAGACTTCAAGAGTTAGAACTTCTAGATGAGAAACAACAAACATCATTTGACCATATGAGGGTCTATTAAAAGTGCATGTCAAAAGCATTCAACGAAAAGGTTCACCGTAGAGAATTCCACGTGGGAGATCTTTTCCTACATGAAAATCCTAAGAATCAACAAAATAGAGATCAAAAAGGTAAATTTGAACCTAATTGGCTTGGACCTTACATTACTACAATGACTTTTGGGTTTGGTGCCTATTTACTATCTACAACAAAGGGAGAGTAGCTCCCTAATCCTATCAATGTCTTACACCTAAAGAAGTTCTATCCATGATGCCTATTATATTTGGGGGCATCTTTGTACATATTTATTGATCTTGAAAAAATACAAAAAAAGATATATTTCAAAAATCCAAAAAAATGATATACTGTCAAAATTCTAAAAAATTGAAAAATGTCCTGAAAAAATGATCATCTTAGTAATAGGCACTTTGGTGTATCTCAAAAAAAATTATATATTCCAAAAGAAAAAAAAAAAAAAAAGAAATATTCCAAGTGTTGAAAACCTAAAAATGGGTGCTACTTGAGGCCTTTGCACCATTATTTCTTGGCACATATCCTTAACACTTGGCCTTTCTCCATCATGCCTTGTCCTTGTTGCTTTGGTTTTGAATTGGTCTTTTTCTAGGGGGCATCACTATGTTAGCTCTGGTCTCTTGGTTGTGTTAGTCTTTAAGACACCTAGAAAATGGTGTTTTTCAATACCATCCCAATTGTATTTTTCAATACAACCCCTCACATCAAGTGTTTTTCAAAACTTATCAATTTGGTCTTACCAAGTTTCGCCATGTGATCTTACCTATTTGCAAGCATTCTATCCTTACCAATGGAACTCAATATTATTTAACACACTTAAATTTTTGAACAAAAACATTTAATGTTTGACCTTTCTCATGATCTTTTCTTTGTGTGTTAACTATTATAGATTTTTGTCGAGTATCCTTGTCTAATAAGCCTCTTCAGGATGTATAGATAGAGGAATTGGGGCATGGGGCATTTTTTTGTTTTTTTTCTACTTGTGGGTGTGGTCTTGAAACTCTTGAGTGTCTCTTGTTGTCCCCTTGAAAAACTTAGGATATTTGAGGCATCATCCTTTATTGCTTTTGTACAACCATTCTTATGGTCATCTTGGCATCCATGCCTTGATGTGAGCATGGTTTGGCTACATTAAATTGGGTAAGCTAACATCGAAGTTATCTTGAGCTTTATGTCTTTGATGCTTATGTTAGAATCTTTTCACATTCCAATCTGATATAAATCAAATTCATATCTTCATAGTTGCACCTGTGACTAGTGATGATTGTGTGATTTTTTGATGTTTGTTAATAATGGCTCAATGATGAAAATAAAATCCTATGTTACAATTTCTATATTGCAAGTAAAACTTTGCATTTTCATGTAGCTTGCATTATTGGACTTCATGTTAGTTTGCATTTTTTGGCTACATTATGAGTTTGAGAGGGTTTTCCCTTCATCTTTCTTGTGGACTTTTAATCAACTGTAGTCATTTTTTGATCTTCATTTCCTTATCTTCTTTCGCGATCTCAATCAAAATATCTATCTTAAATAGTTGTTGATTTTGGGGCATTCTATTTCTTACAAATTTTTTTCTTTTCTTCTTTTTGTTTCTTTCCATATCTTCCAAATTTCTACCTTCCATTCACTTTCACCCCACTTCTTTTCTTATAATTCACCTTCGGGGCATAATATTTCATGCTTGATGATCTACCTTGGTTTTGTAATTCATATATTTTTCATCTTACATCCTCGACACTTGGCCTTTCTCCATCAGGCCTCGTCCTTGTTGCCTTGGTTTGGAATTGGTCTTTGTCTAGGGGGCATCACTGTGTTAACTTTGGTCTCTTGGCTACATTAGTCTTTAGGACACCTAGAAAATGGTGTTTTTCAATACCACACCAACTATTTTTTTCAATACAACCCCTAACATCAAGTGTTTTTCAAAACTTATCGATTTGGTCTTACCAAGTTTCACCATGTGATCTTACCTGCTTGCAAGCATTCTATCCTTATCTCTAGAACTCAATATTAGTTAATTTTTAAACACAAACACTTAATTCTTGACCTATCTCATGATCCTTTTTTTGTGTCTTAACTGTTATAGATTTTTGTTGAGTATCCTTGTCTAATAAGTCCCTTAAGGATGTATAGATAGATGAATTGGGGCATGGGGCATTTTTTTGTTTGTTTTCTACTTGTGGGTGTGGTGTTGAAACTCTTGAGTGTCTCTTGTTGTCCCCTTGAAAAACTTAGGATATTTGAGGTATCATCCTCAATTGCTTTTGCACAACCATTCTTATGGTCATCCTGGCATCTATGCCTTGATGTGAGCATGGTTTTGCTACATTATATTGGGTAAGCTAACATCAAAGTTATCTTGATCTTTATGTCTTTGATGCTTATGTTAGAATCTTTCCACATTCCAATCTGATATAAATCACATTCATATCTTCATAGTTGCACTTTTGACTAGTGATGATTATGTGATTTTCTAATGTCCATTAATAATGGCCCAATGATGAAAATAAGTTCTTTTACATTTTGTAATGAATGACGAACATAAAATCCTATGTTACAATTGCTATATTGCAGGTACACCTTTGCATTTTCATGTAGCTTGCATTATTGGACTTCATGTTAGTATGCATTTTTTAGCTGCATTATGAGTTTGAGAGGGTTTTCCCTTCATCTTTCTTGTGGACTTTTAATCAACTGTGGTCATGTTTTGATCTTCATTTCCTTATCTTCTTTTGTGATCTTAATCAAAATTTCTATCTGTAATGCCCTGCCAAGGGATCCAAAATAATTAACCTAAAGTTTTACTAAGTTTGGTAGCATTTTATTTTTTTGAAACATGAAAGTTAAACCATTCACAACATACACATAGTAGCAGAAGCAATAACAACATTCAACTAAAAGTATACATAAACATACATAATAGGTTACATTCCTTAAGGACCCCTTAACATTGAATCACATTAAGATTAACTAATATTGATTCCATCTAATACCACATCCACATGAAATAATAATGAAAAGTCTAACATTCTTAAAACAAGATACTTTGGTTCCAAATGTCCCTTAATAAATTACATTTCAGAATGCTCAATCATCCACTGCACATGCCACAGGGTATGAAAAGCATAAAAGAATATACATGTGCAAAAAAAAGTACATCATCCTATTTTAATCCATGCTGCAAGTACAATAAAGTAAATGAAACCAAATACCGTACATGATACATCCATCATCATAAAAGATATAACATCCATTGTAAAAGATAACCATACATCATAAACACAACTAACTAAGTGCATGGCTCCTCCCAATCATAAATAGCATCATTAGACCATCGTGGGCCCTAGCCATCCCTCTGTGCATAACATCCTAAGTCACCGAAGAGATCATCGATATTATCATAGTAGGAATGTCACTCCTAAAACATACTACATTATATGCAGAAAGAAATCTAACATACTACAACATATGCATAAGAAATCTGATCATGCAAAATAAAGCATAAGATAAGTAAACAACATCATCTATCATATACTAATCATCAATATAAGGATACATTTCCATCATCATAATCCAAGAATAGAATGAAGATAGATGCCAACAAAGAATGCTTCAGCCACGGTGTCTCAAATGGATCTCAAATGGTAAGAGTGAAAAAACACTACCACCTGACCTTGTGGAACCTAAATGGCCCACTCCCACTGTGCTAAGGAGATAATCTCAAGTCCCAAATAGGTTATCAAATCATATAACAAAAATACTCTCTAAGTTTAGGAATCCTCAAAGTATACTAACTCAAGGTTCCAACACAAACCGACATCTAATCCCAAAGGCACACAAGACACGTAGGAAACCTACTATGTAAGTGGGAAAGTGTCATCACATAGATAATGCTAGAGTTACCCTAGTAGTCTCTCTATAGACCTTGGCCCCCTAGTGATCCCTATGCAGCCACTAGTAGCCTCTCATACTAGCAAGACATACTACAGAATGCAAGGTCGCAACCAAGCGTTCTCTCTACTCCCATCCTAGTTTGTACTAGGACTTGAGGCATGGGTGAGAACAAACAATTATCTTATTAGGTTCATTTAAGTTAGTATTTTTGGAAAATGAAGATGGAGTAACTGAGAGGGGAGGGGTGAATCAGTTACCATAAAAACATTTTCAAAAGTCCCAAAGATGCCTTAAACTTAGTTGCTGCTGCTACAAAAATCACTGCTTAAAACTTGATAGGTGTTTAGTTAATTTATGAAACATTTACTGAAATAAGCGACTATGCAAAAGAAAGTAATCATTAACACAGTAGACACCAGATTTACGTGGAAACCCAATATAGGAAAAACCACCAGCAACTAGTCACCAATTTTCACTCTTCTGAAGTGAGCCTTGTTAGGAGCCAACCCTGTTAAAGGTTACAAAACACACTGTTAGGTGTGACCCTGTTAGAGGATTTAATCACCCTGTTAGGAGTGTCCTTGTAAGAGGTCTTTTTGAACAATTCAACTAAATTGCCACCCTATTAAAGGATTTATGAAATGGCTGTTAAACCAACTCTGTTAGGAGATTTTGGAATCATTGTTACAATGGTTAGAAAGCAACAATGAATGATCTGAAAATACATGCAACTTATCTTGCTGAATACAGATCTCAGTTTAGCTCCACGAGATCCTTACTGATCAAATATATCTCTGCAGCTCCAAGATTTCCCTCTGCTCAATTCTGCTTAGGCACACACAAGTCTCTTCCTTGCACTTCCTTGCACTTTTTATATATTTATTCTCTCTTCTTCTTCACTTCTTTTTTTTTAATCTTGAGCACCTCTTTATATATTATTCATAATACCAGGTCAGCCCAACCAACTTGTTAATTCCAAAGTCGGCTTGCCTCAACCAACTTGACTAAACATATTCTAAAGTCATCTTGAACAAAAAAACTTTCACTGGCCGACGCTGCTTGGTCAATACAGAACAAAAACTTCCTTCCTATGTTAACCGGCAGAACTCGGTAAGAACTACAATTACCGGGAAATTCGGTAATCCTGCCACTTCCTTTGGAAACTGACTGGACTTGGTAAAAGTTGTCTTCGACTACCGAGTAAGCTCGGTGAAAACTCAGCTTTCCTTAGCTTACCATGCGAACTCGATTAATACTTAACCGTTCGTTACAAAATCCTTTGATACCCGAGTGATCTCGGTAAGAACTAAACTTTCCTTAGCTTTACCGAGTGAACTCAGTTAACACTAACTCACCGTGTGATATACTGGAATGCTCGGTATACACTGCAAAAGGCTTTTACTGACCAACTGAGCTCGGTAGACTCTGTAAACTATTTTTCTGGTTGATAGAACTCGGTAGAATCTGTCTGATAACTGATATGACATTTGTGTAACATCAAAGACAATACACAATTACTTAATTGTATCCAACAATCTCCCTCTTTGGCATTGATGGCAACACAACATGTCATAGCAGAAATGAAATTTGAAAGCAAGTCTACTGCAACACAACACAATTAACAATTCTCCCTCTAAGATAGAGAACTCTCCCTCTTACAGTAATCTCCCTCTGTGAAGAAATTACTTAATCAAATTTCGGATTTCGAAAAAGATATGACAGTAAAACTCTCCCTCTTTGACAACACATGCCAAAGACCATCTAATTTCAAATGAATTTCATTGTACCTTTAGTACTGATTCATATGCAATATTTTCTTGATTTGCTACATCAACTGATGATTGTTCAATTTTGTAAGAGCTGATGCATCACTAAAACTTATTTTAGTGAACTTCAGATAGGGGAATAACCCCTAACTTACCTCTGAGATACAAAAATGCATCCTTAGGTAAAGGCTTTGTGAATATGTCAGCAATCTGTTCCTTTGTATGTACATATTCCAATCTGATTTCCTTGTCCTGCACCAATTCTTTGACAAAGTGATACTTGATTGCAATGTGCTTAGTCTTAGAATGCATTACTGGATTTTTAGATATATTGATTGCACTTGTGTTATCACAAAACATGACGACTAGTTCCTTGATTTCCATCTTCATGCCTTGTAGCAATTGCTTGAACCAAACAATATTAGAACACTTTACTGCTGCAGCAACATACTCTGCCTCTGCTCTTGATTGAGCTGTACAGTTTTGCTTTTTGCTTATCCAAGAAACCAACCTCTTTCCAAGAAAGAATGCACCTCCACTTGTGCTTTTTCTGTCGTCAAGGTTTCCTGCCCAATCAGCATCAGTAAACACTTTTAAGTCTAGGTTTCCTCCAAATTTATACCATAATCCATAATCTTCAGTTCCTTTCAGATATCTCATTATTCTCTTGATTGCCATCATGTGATTTTCTCTTGGTTTGGCTGAAAATCTTGCCACAATTCCAACTGTAAGAGCAATATCTGGCCTAGTATGAACTACATAATGCAACTTTCCAATTATAGATCTATACAATGTCTGATCTATTTCCTTTGAATCATCTTATTTGGTAAGTTTTAGTCCAGTACACATGGGAGTTCCAACTGGTTTACAATCTTCCATACCAAACTTTTTCAATATCTCTTTGATATATTTTGCTTGAGTGATGTAGATGCCATTCTTGTTCTGCTGAATTTGAAGTCCCACAAAGAATTTGATTTCACTGAACATTGACATTTCAAATTCCTTGCTCATTTTTTCTGAAAATTCTTTGCAAAGATCATCATTCCCTATAAAAATAGTATCATCTACAAATATTTCTGCCAGGACAATCTTATTTTCTGGTCCTTCCTTGATATACAAACTATTGTTATCATTATTTCTTTGAAATCCAATTTGAATAAGATAGCTATGCAATCTTTCATACCATGCTCTAGGGGCTTGTTTCAGACCATACAATGCCTTGTGCAATTTGCAAACCATGTTCTTTTTATCTGGATCTTCAGGTTGTTCAATGTAGACCTCTTCATCCAGTATACCATTTAGAAATGCTGACTTGACATCCATCTGATAAACTTTAAATCCTTTGTAGGCAGCATATGCTAGTAAGGTTCTAACACCTTCCAATCTAGCAACGGGAGTGAAAGTTTCTCCATAATCTATGCCTTCTTCTTGAGAATATCCTTTGCACACTAATCTAGCTTTGTTTCTTGATACTTTACCATTTTCATCCAACTTATTTCTAAAAACCCACTTTGTACCGATTACATTTTTGTCTTTAGGCCTGGGTATAAGAGTCCATGTTTTGTTTTTCTCTATCTGCTCTATTTCTTCATTCATTGCTTCAATCCAATTATCATTTTCTAATGCATCTTTGACAGTTCTAGGTTCAAAATCAGCAAGTAAACAAGTACCCTTCAACTTACTTCTTGTGATGGTTCCATCAGATTTATTTCCAATGATCTGATCTGCTGAATGATGTCTCCTGACATATTTGGCTAGAACAGGTTCTTTTTCTTTTGGATGATTTTTGTCGTTATCTTCTTGCATTTCTCCTCTTTTCTTGGTTTGGTCTGGCTCGGTATCAACTGGCACGGTATGTACCTGCTTGGTTACCTCAGGCTCGGTAATCTCTAACTCGGTATTTTCTGACTCGGTAGACGTTGGCTCGATAGATGTTGGCTCGGTAGATGTTTCCTGCAACTCGGTTAGTGATGACTCGGTAGAAGAGGATTTCTGATTCTCAGATGCAGTTGATATTATATCCGAATCACTGAAGACAAATCTTTTGTAATCTTCTGGTTCTTTTCTGCTTTCTTCTTCAGTCTTTTCTACAAATTCATCAACTTTCACATGTATACTTTCTATGACTTTGTGAGTAGATAAGTTTAAGCATCTATATGCTTTACTCTTACATGAGTATCCAAGAAATATACCTTCATCACCTTTTACATCAAATTTTCCTTTTCTAGATTCTTTCAAGATATAACATTTGCTTCCAAATACTTTCAGATAACTTACATTGGGTTTATAGCCATACCATATTTCGTAGGGAGTTTTGAATGAGTCCTTTTTTAACTGTACTCGGTTTAAGGTATGAACTGCTATACTGATAGCCTCCTTTCAGTATTTGATAGCAACATTCTTTTCTATCATCAAGGTTCTTGCACAATCCATGATGGATCTGGTCCTTCTTTCAGCTATGCCATTTTGTTCAGGTGTACCTGGTGCTGAAACCTGTCTTTTGATTCCTCTTTCAATACAAAAGTTATTAAATTCATGTGAAATAAATTCACCACCTTTGTCTGACCTTAGGCATTTCAATCTTTTCCCTGTTTCTTTTTCTACTCTTGCCAAATACCATTTGTACTTTTCAAATGCTTTTGATTTGTTCCTTAGGTACATGATGGTCATCATTCTTGAATAATCATCAACAAAAAAAATGAAATATTTTTCACCAGTATAGCTTTCAGTTTCAATAGGTCCACATAAGTCAGTATGCACAATTTCTAATAAATCTTCAGACTGATAATTTTTGCTTTTGAAACTAGACTTACCCATCTTTCCAATTTGACAATTCTTGCATAAACCGACCTCTGGTTTCTTTAAATCAGGAATGCCTCTCATTTTCTTGAATTTGCTTATCTTTACTAGATTTTCAAAATTCACATGACATAATCTTTTATGCCATAACCAACTCTCTTCTATTTGAACAATAAAATATGAATGTTCATCAAGTTCAAGATAGAACAAGTTACCTTTAGTTTGAGTACTAGATCCAATCAGCTTTCCTTTACCGTTCAGCAGTCTTGCTTTGCCTTGGATGAATTCTACTTTGAGTCCATTGTTGAGTAACTGTGCTACACTCAATAAATTGTGCTTTAGTCCTTCTACCCAATAAGCATTATCACATACAAGTTCCTGGGTTAGAGTGATTCTTCCTTTTCCTTTGATGCAACAAGGTTCATTGTTTCCAAATCTTACACTGCCACCATCATACTCTTCAAATTGATCAAACTTTGTTTTATCTCTAGTCATATGATGTGAGCAGCCACTATCAATGATCCATGTATCATTCTTACTTATGTGAGAGATGAGTGCCATTTCTTCATTGTCAGATTCATCTTTTACAGCAATGTAAACAATCTCATCTTCTTCTTCATCATTAGAATCATTAGAATCTTTAGCCATAAAACATGATTTCTTACTTTTATCTTTAAATGATTTGAAATCTTTCTTACTGTTCCATTTATTATCTTTCTTTTCATCTTTATCTTTCTTGTTTGGACACCTTGCAGCAATATGACCGACTTCTTCACATGAAAAGTAGATTAGGGGTACTTTACCTCTGTATTTACCTCTTCCTCTTGAATATTTCTTTGCAAGTAGGGCTTCAATTACTTCAAAGTCGCTGTCAGAGCTCTGATATGATTGATCTTCACTTTCTGACTGAGATTCCTTCTTCTTTTTGCCTTTGTCCTTGAGTGAGAGCTTGGCTTCAAATGCAGACTCAATGTTCTTTGCAGCTGGAACATAATTATCAAAATTATCTAATTCAAATGCTGTCAATCTTCCAACTATGGCCTCTAGATTTATCTTGTGATTGGCCTCACACCTTTCTTGAATGGCTAATACCCTGATGGCATAAACTGGAAGTAGAGTTCTAAGAACTTTACTTATGACTGTCTCTTCACTGATACTTCCTCCAGAAGCTTTGATAGCACTGACACATGCTTTAATTCTTTCAACATATTTGGCAATATTTTCATCTTCTTTCATTTTCATCTGATCGAACTGTCCTCTTAGACTTTCAGCTTTGGCTCTTCTGACATAGATCTTTTTCATTCTTTCCCACATTTCATAGGCAGTAGTGCAGTCCTTGACATCATCAAACTCTTCATAACTCAAGGCAGATGCAATATCAATCATCATAATGTTATGAGTCTTCTTTATAGCAATGTCATTGACTGATAATGTACCTGATGGTTCTACATATTTCTCATTAAGATATTTCAGACCAGTGTCACCAATGGAAGCTAGATGAAGTCTCATTAATCTTTGCCATGCTGAGAAGTTGTTTCGGTTAAGCCTTGGGATTTCCCTCTTATAAGACATCTTGATCTTTGGCTTAGATCTTTGAAATCTTCTTCTGCAAGCACTAAGAGCTCTGATACCAATTGTTGGAAAATGAAGATGGAGTAACTGAGAGGGGAGGGGTGAATCAGTTACCATAAAAACATTTTCAAAAGTCCCAAAGATGCCTTAAACTTAGTTGCTACTGCTACAAAAATCACTGCTTAAAACTTGATAGGTGTTTAGTTAATTTATGAAACATTTACTGAAATAAGCGACTATGCAAAAGAAAGTAATCATTAACATAGTAGACACCAGATTTATGTGGAAACCCAATATGGGAAAAACCACCAGCAACTAGTCACCAATTTTCACTCTTCTGAAGTGAGCCCTGTTAGGAGCCAACCCTGTTAAAGGTTACAAAACACACTGTTAGGTGTGACCCTGTTAGAAGATTTAATCACCCTGTTAGGAGTGGCCTTGTAAGAGGTCTTTTTGAACAATTCAACTGAATTGCCACCCTGTTAAAGGATTTATGAAATGGCTGTTAAACCAACTCTGTTAGGAGATTTTGGAATCACTATTACAATGGTTAGAAAGCAACAATGAATGATCTAAAAATACATGCAACTTATCTTGCTGAATACAGATCTCAGTTTAGCTCCACGAGATCCTTACTGATCAAATATATCTCTGCAGCTCCAAGATTTTCCTCTGCTCAATTCTGCTTAGGCACACGCAAGTCTCTTCCTTGCACTTCCTTGCACTTTTTATATATTTATTCTCTCTTCTTCTTCACTTCTTTTTTTTTTAATCTTGAGCACCTCTTTATATATTATTCATAATACCAGGTCGGCCCAACCAACTTGTTAATTCCAAAGTCGGCTTGCCTCAACCAACTTGACTAAACATATTCTAAAGTCGGCTTGAACAAAAAAACTTTCACTGGCCGACGCTGCTCAGTCAATACAGAACAAAAACTTCCTTCCTGTGTTAACCGGCAGAACTCGGTAAGAACTATAATTACCGGGAAATTCGGTAATCCTGCCACTTCCTTTGGAAACCGACTGGACTCAGTAAAAGCTGTCTTCGACTACCGAGTAAGCTCAGTGAAAACTCAGCTTTCCTTAGCTTACCGTGCGAACTCGGTTAATACTTAACCATTCGTTACAAAATCCTTTGATACCTGAGTGATCTCGGTAAGAACTAAACTTTCTTTAGCTTTTCCGAGTGAACTCGGTTAACACTAACTCACCGTGTGACATACCAGAATGCTCGGTATACACTGCAAAAGGCTTTTACTGACCAACTGAGCTCGGTAGACTCTGTAAACTATTTTCCTGGTTGATAGAACTTGGTAGACTCTGTCTGATAACTGATATGACATTTGTGTAACATCAAAGACAATACACAATTACTTAATTGTATCCAACAAGTATTTAGTGTAATATTTTCACTTATTAAACAACTTACAATGAGTTACCCTAGCAACCACTTAGGGCCTCGACCCCCATTGTAAGCCACTTCTTGACACTACAAGTAGATAACCTACCTTAGGCTCATGGAATCATAAATCACAAAATCACCACAGTCCTATACAAGTGATTGGAAAAATACCAAAAGATAATCCACAATAAGAGCATCAAATATCCATGAGCAACTGAAAAACATCCATTAATAATCATGACCACAAAAGTTCTCTATTAGCAACTAAAGGTATCAATGATAATCACAATATCCATCAGTCCTCATTGAGCAACCATATAGTATCTCAAAATAAATCACAATATCCATTGGTTCTCAACAAGCAACCAAAAAGGCATCTCAAAGCAAATAATACTGATTGAAGACTCCAAAATGGTCCAATCATACATGTCACATCATGACATAATCAAGATCAGATAAACACTTCAGTCCCATCAAGATGACTGAAAAGTAATCCAAAAACAACTGATCGATAACTCATAAATGGTTACATATATCACAGCTTACACAAGAAGACTAGAAACAATATCAATCTTTAAACTCAATCAATAAACACACACACCACAGAACATGCTATCTCATAACCATGGTTGGGTTTAAAAAGATCAAGATCAAAAGACATCATCATGACATCACAAATTTTAACCCCCGAGCCTTTGGTAGACGTTCTATAACTGGTCAACAATCTAGTCAACCCAAAAACCCCAAAACAGATAGCATAGAGAAAACACAAAGTGCCAACACATATTTTGGTTTGTTAAAACAACTTAGTTTAAGTAAATATGGGGTTCCAATTTTCATTTTGGATTTAGATATCAAGTGAGAGAACATTGCTAGTCTTCCTTATAACTAACCCGTGTACTAGTTTAAGATTCTCCCCCATAACTCTATTAAAACAAATCTCTAAGGTGATCCAAGTATCTATTATATATATGTCATTTTCATAATGACCCCCATCGTGTTTCTATGGATCAATTGAAAACTTAATAAAAGCAATTATAAATTCCCCTCATTAATATTTATCCTCCATTCTAAAACAAATTACATCTAATTAACTTAAATTTATATTAATAAACTAAAATACTATAGGATGATTAATTATAAAATAAAAATAAAACTATTAATAAAATTTTATTTAATAAATATAATAATTATTAATTATTAATTATATATATATAATAATTAATTTTTAAAAATTATTAATATTTAATAATATTAATTTTTTAATAACATTATGAAAATCAAAATATTAAACATTGATTTCACAACTTGCATATTTATTAACATAATTTAAAAAAAATAAAAAAATGTAACTAACATGTATTTACTGTTGCTGTGGTACGTAGTACACTGCTATCACAGGGCCTATGGCGACAATAGGTACAAAGTACCCTTGTCGTCATAGTACCTGTGACGACAGGTACTCTGCGACGTGCAGAATGCATGGGGCACAAGTTTAGTCCCTCCCATATACAATTTAATTATTTTATTTTTATTTTTAAAAATGTTATTCAATAAACATTTTTTGATATATATATATTTTTAAAGAAAATAAAACGTTTCTCAAAACATTTTCACATATAATTTTTTTTTATAAACAATTTTTACTTGCAAGGACCTCGATCTTTTAGTATACGTTTTCTACTTTTTTTTTAATAAATAATTTCATTGATAATGATCTCAGCTTATAAATATATCTATAGGTTTCCTCATAACAACTTCCTATATATCAAGATCAAAACCTATTCTGAGGTATGCATGCAACGTATCCCTTTAAAATTCACCTATTTAATCCTTCTAATAAATTTTGTCCATAAGCATTTAAATCCCAAAACAATAGATTCTTCAGATCTACACATGATGTAGTTTTCTCATATAGAAATTTAAATACCCATGACAAGAATGCATATAACTGAAATATGGAATCCTCAGAAAGTATTCAGAAGACATGAAGAAGACAAGAAGTGGAAAAAGTGAAATAAGACATGCAAAATTACGAGTGTCTACTTGGACACTGATGCTAATTCACTTCTCCTCAAAAACTGTAGAGAAAACTTCTTCCTTCTCCAACATTCGTGGATCCACCCAACATGCTCCTTGAGCTTCTAGGAGTCCCTGCATATAAGGACCTCTCAGGAAGCACCTAGAATGTCTGTAGAAACAACCAAAAGATAAGATAAGCATTGACAACTAAGCACGAGCCTATTCCAACCGTCTAGATGAGTCACAAGGTTGTAGACACCATGTGCTTAATTTGTGCACTAACTCCTGTGTTGTAGACACACGTGCAATTAAGAGGTGCACTTACTCCTAGGTAGACTTATAACTTTTATTTTTAATTCTTTTTTAATTTTTATTATTATTAATTTTAATTTCTTTTATTTAATCCTTTTACTCAATTAATTTCCCATTTAATTAATTAAATCAAAATATCATGATATTATATTAATTTTTCCAAAATAATTAAATCATTAATTAAATCTTTTAATTTTATACTTAATTAATACAAAATTCACCAAAGACCTCCAAGATAAAATATGAAAACCCATCATAGAACAATCCATACAAAATTAGTCTAAGGGGTTAAAATCATGAATTATGTCATCCGACACATTCAGAAGGTAAAACATCTCAGATACTTGTCTTATCTTTCTAGGACAAATTGTTTAAGGGTTTAAGATTTGGACTTGAGAATTTATCTCCCATCTCTTACCATTGAGATAGTATGATAGGGTACACTCATCCTGGCAATTCAGGAAAGTTGATACCTGGTACCTACAACCTACATAAAATCCATGCATGTACATACAATATATATATGCTAAGCTAAACAGGCAATGAAAGGAAGTGGTGCATTGTGTAGATCCTAACTACCAGGTGACTACGACTCCCTTCCATAACCACATCAGAAATGCCATACATAAGGAGAAAAAACACACACACCATACACATGCAGTATGGGGTAAGTATCCATGAGACAACACAAATAATAATCTATTTAGCTAAACATTATCAATAATTGAGAATAATGTAATAATCATCATGCATACATGAAATGTAGAGTCTAAGTAATCACATCATATATCAGCTAAATCTATAACATAATATCTGATAGTCTCAAAACAATGCTACTAACCATGAACATAAAACTAGCCTAACAGAGTTCGGCAGTGATAGCAACAATGTATCTAGAAAAATGTAAATGAGGGCAGGCACTACACTATCTTAAATAGTTGATTGATTTTGGGGCATTCTATTTCTTACAGAAAATTTTCTTTTCTTCTTTTTGTTTCTTTCCATATCTTCCAAATTTCTACCTTCCATTCTCTTTCACCCCACTTCTTTTCTTCTAATTCACCTTTGGGGCATAATATTTCATGCTTGATGATCTACCTTGGTTATGTAATTCTTATATTTTTCATCTTACATCAAGAACCTTATCTTTAGTTTAATTTGATCAAATTTATTAATTTTTTGTATCTCCTCTATCTCATTTTGATTTCGATCATGAGGGGGCAGTACCTATCAACTTCAATCCTTGATTCAGTTTTATCGATTTTATCCTTGACTTTTTAAAGTCAAAATTTATTTGTATTCTTTGTGCTGATGTGTTCCCAAATCAACAACACATCTGATTGTTTTGTGATCCCAAATCAATCTCACACTTCAATTTCTTTCTTTGACTACATGTGTTCCCAAATTGATCACACATTAGTCAAAGAGGGAAAAATGTATGCACCCTAAAATGGTTGCCTATACTATTGGCCCCCATTATTCAATTTATCAAATTTCCTGAACCAATGGTTTGCAATATTTTATTAAATCAATTCAAATCATTTTCTTTGATCAAATTATAATTAATTCAATTATTTCAACATTTCCTAAGGTTTGATCATTTTATCTTAAGTCTTATTTAATTAAAAGAAAATGTCTTTTTTAATTAAATAATTAATCTACATTTAATTAATTAAGAGAAAAACCCCTCTTTTAATTTAATTAAACATTTCCTATTTAATTAAAAGAACTTGCTCCCTTTTAATTAAATGAAATCCCACTTGAAAAAGGAAATAAAATAAATAAAAAATTAAATAAATTCTTTTTCCCTCTACACTTAAATGCACATATTTCTAAGTGGCATTCCATTTAATTTTCCTCCTCTTTTCTCATTGGTGAAATTTTATCTCACATGGATCATTCTTTCTCCACGTTTGATTAAACCTTATTGCCTCTTAATCTTAATCATCCATTCTTCTTTATAGGGGAGAGCCCTCTCCTCATTTTTGACATCCATGATTATGCTATTGTTATGCTGCAGGTTTGGAGAGCGATTTTTGGAGGAGTTTGAGCATTAAAGCTTTTTGTGGAGAACTTCTATCTTCTTGTCTTCTTCTCTCATGTATCCATGGCTTCCATCATCATGATCCATTCTTGCATTTTCATATTAGCTTAGATCCATAATTGCTTTCATAGATTAATCTTGCATTGTTATTCCTTTCATAGATTAGATTTCTTTTCTTGCATTTCTTTTCATTGTTATCATTTATATTATCTTGCATCTTCATTTGCATGCATATTTTGATCTTTGAATCTCTCATTTTATAGTGTACTTGCATGGGCACAAATTAGGTCAAACTGAGGGCCTCCATTACAAACCCTTGCACTCCATGAATAAAGAGCTATGAGCTACCATTCAAGATCTCATTCTTGAGCAATCTTGGATATAATGACTCATAGAAGTGTGCTCACATTTTAGGCATACATACTATAGTCAATTAATTAAATTACTTAAGTAGGGGATAACATAAATTAATAAAATATTAACTACTTGATTAATAATTCCTTAGAAGATGGTTAAATAAGATTACTTAATTGTGTAATCATATTTAGGTGTCTAAAATTCTTTCTTATAGGATTTATATGCTCAATAATTTGAAATATCCTTTTTAATTTACTAATGTTCTTTCTATTTTCACTTACGTATGCACTTAGTGACATATACCACTAAAGTAGGGGCTAAATGTATCATCTTAAATGGTTGGCACTTATGCTCTATAATTTAATAGTTTTTTATAACCATCCTTAGTGTATTTTTACTGTAGAACTTTAAAATTACATCTAATATATACCTTATTTAAATTAAGTCACTTTTCCTCTTTCATTAATGCAAAATTTGAGGCATGATTTAATCTCTATCCATCAACCTCTATTATTTTTCTATAATTTGTGCAAAAATAAAAATAGATATAATATCTATACATCATCCTCTATTATTTCTCTATAATTTGTGCAAAAATAAAAATAGATATAATATCTATACATCATCCTCTATTTTTCCTCCAATCACAAAATCTGTTTCCCTCCTAGGCCTAATTTCACCTCAAAACTAATAAATCATTAGAATTATCTATAGATTTAAAATTATAATCATGGATCTCCTGTGGCTTAGATTTCAAGGACTAAAAAACACATTCTAGTATAAGTCAAACCTAGTTCTACCTATACCTAGTATGACTTTGACCTATTTCAACCTATACTTTGGGGCTATGTTCCCAATTTAGATCCCAAGCCCATTCTAGTGAGTTAAAAATATTTGCAAATCTATGGTTAGATGTTTAATTATAACCTCCAAAGTCATTAAAAATTCTACCTAATTGATTTATTTTTGCATAATGAAATAAAGTGCGAGGTGGATACCTCAATTTGATTGCATTAAAAATTACAAGTTAGAAGCCTTGTTTGATTCTATTTATTGAAGAAAGGGTTGACTATTGAATAATTCATTCAAGATTCCAATGAAGCATCTAAAATTCCAAATCATTCATTCAAAATATCATTTTCTACACCATGGAGTTCCAAATAGATTGTGATGATGGCTAGGTGTGAATTTTCCCTCGAGAACTTGATATGATTTCTTGTTACTTTTAGACCTCTGCTTTGTTAGTTCATATTTAAATGATGATGTTTACATGAATTCAAGAACATATTATTTTCATTTACATGTTAGGATTTCACTCTTTTCACATATAGGGTTAGATCTAGGTATTTAATTTTACCTACTAGCTCATTTGCATTTAGAAATACAATCTAAGTTGAAAAGAATTTCACACTTATACATTTCATAAAGATTATTTATAGGGGTGAAAATAAACAAACTATGTGGTTTACTAAGGAAAACCCCTATATACAGGTGCACATACATTTTCAAGATTTGTAGGTTTTGGAGAGCAAATATAACTATCAATTGGGAATTCATTTATAAGACCCATTCAAATCCATATTTCTATTTCTTAATTTGGTAATATTAGGTATAGGTTGAACCTATTTTGAAGTGTACCTAAAAAAAATAGAAATTCTCAATTTTTAGAGTTGTAGTTTATAGTCTTCCAAATTTGAAAATCATGTCATTTCAAGACTTTGGCACTAAAAAATAAGCCTCCAATACCTTTTCTAATTTTAAGGCACACACATTCCTACTTCCATATCTTGTACCAAATTTCATAGATAACATTTACATATCTTCTCCTCAAATATTAGTTTGGAAACAAAACACAAAATCCAACCCTAGAAGGCCTAGATCATATGTTTGTACATAATCTCACTAGGTGATATTTTTTGGATGTACCATATAAGTGAGGTTTTCTTGATTCTAATGTATGATGAAGTGGAGGTATTGTTGAAATGAAGAAGATTGTTGAAGTATAGAAATGAGGAGATTGATAAAACCTATCATGGAATAATCATTATTTTGTCATTGATGTCAAACCTACTACTTTTTGGTGAGATAATTGCTAATTTGGTCGAAATGCTATCATTTGATTGATTGATGAAGAATATTTGAAAAGATAGGATAACAAGAATACCTAGAGAAAGGTTGAGTTATATGGTGTATAAAAAAGCACTAAGAACAAGTAAGAATTTGATGATATAGTGTATTGCTTATCTACTTAAGACTAAAATGAAAAGATACTTGAGAAAAGACAAGAAGAAGGCTAAGAAAAGAAATGTGTTTGCCTAGTCTAACCGAGCAAATAGTGGAAGTTGAAGAAGTTAGTGCAGGCTGAGCAGGAAGTTAGTTATGACCAAGAAAATTCAGTACGAGCCAAGTAAATAAAGTTTAGTGTGTGTTAAGGACCAACTAAACTTAGTGTATGCCAAACAACCTAGTGTTGACCGAGAACTAGAAGATAGTTATTTTTGAATAAAAAACATGTTATTTCTAAATGCCTATAAAGTGAGTCTGATTAAGGATATGACAAATCTAAGTTGACAAAGTTGATTTCTTGAATTATGTGAAGTGTGTGGAAGATAAGTATGATGAGCTAGTGGCATGTAATTTAAGATAAATTGTTTTGAGATGAATTTTAAGAGGATTGTAAGAGAAGTTTCTAGAAGGGAAAAAAATGGAAAATAGGGTAGATTTGATGAATTTGACCTAACCCTAAAATCGATGATTATGGTCAAGCAAATTTTTTTTTAAATTCTCTATATTAAGAGATAATAGGTTGGAAGCAAAGTGTTATAGTGTGAAGTAGAGATAGACAAGGAGTCTTGAGGTGTTGCTTTATTTGGTGGCCAAAGGAATGAACTTGTAGTTGGCATACTATGAAAGAAGGCTTAAGGAGGTGAAGGCTTGAAGGGCGAACAAGCAGTCAAAGATGAAGGAGATTGAATTCCAATCAGTATGGAGAATTGAATAAGAGATATATAATCTACAATTGAGTTATTCTATTATCATATTAAGTCCTACTATTACTTTCTAACAATTTTATTAGTGTGGATTAAGGTTGACCTAATAGTCACGAGTTAATCCTTTAATAGGGTGACATTCTAATGGAATGTTCTAAAGTCCTCTAAAAAGGCTTAATCCTAATAGGGTGATTGAAATCCTTTAATCAAGGTCACATTTAATAGTGTACATTATAACCTTTAATAGGGTTGGGTCCTCACAAAGCTCACTTCAGAAGAGTGAAAATTGGTAGCATGTTACTGGTGGGTTTTTCCCAAATTGGGTTTCCACAAAATCCTTGTGTCAATTTGTGTGAATGATTTTGTGGTATTTCATGTTTACATTTCTGCAAAGTTCATTTGACCTAGGACACTAATATACTATCGTTTGAGATATTGGATGATCAATGCATGCACATGTAGTTGTTTAGTACTATAAAAAATTATTTGTACATTTGGACCTTGGATAATTGATTATCCCCCTCTCAATTATCCTAAAGTATTCCAAAAATTGGTATTAGAGTGTTTGGTGCATGTGAAGGAAAATTTTTGAAGGTACTTGAAGTGAAAGATCAAGATGTACAAAAAGGAGGTGCCCAAATTAAACAAGGAAAAATTTCCTGCATGGTAAAGTTTGATGAAGTTGCATCTAGGAGGACTTGGAGATTATGCAGAAATAACTATCACCACTAAATATGTTGAAGTAGTTGGAGCCCTAACTATTGAACAACTAAAATAAAAAGAAAAGAATAATTAGGCAATGTTGGAGATTGCATTTTCCATAAGCTATTTAGAGTTTGAAGACATCAAAACATGTACCACTTATAAAGGAATGTGGGATACCCTACATAAGATCTATGGAGGAGAGAAGAATGTGGGAAGAGATAAAGCATAAAGTCTAAGAGGGAAATTTGATGAAATGAGAAAGCAAGAAGGTGAGACTATAGTCCAGTATTGTGCAAGAATCAAAGATGTTGTAAACACAATTAGAGGAGTAAATAGAATTCTTGAAGATGAGACTGTGATCAGAAAAATGTTAAAAACCTTGCTATCTATCTACACTATTATAGTCTCTGCTATACAAGAATCAAGGTGTACTCCTAGTATTTATCTAACCCTTGGAGGACCGGTTGGTAGACTCACTACTTTTGAACTTTCAAGTTTTGATAATTTCAAATATGAGAATATTGATTTTTCTTTCAAAGTGAAGTTGACACTCAAAGAACCTAAAGGAAAGAAAAAGGTCAGGTATGTTGTTAGTGACAGTGACATAGATGATGAAGATTTAGAAGAACTGGAAGTATTTTTGGCTAGGAGATTTCACAAAGGCAAAGGAAAATACAAAGGTAAGTTACCCATCATATGTTTTAATTGTAATGAAGTTGGTCATATTGCAACAAGGTTTCTTGAGAAGAAAATCAACATAAATGAAGAAGGTAGAAAATATGGGAGTAACAAAGGATATAAAGACAAGGGAAAGAAAGCTTGTTACATTATTGAAGAATAATCTAATGATGAATCAGATAATCATGATGATGAAATTGTGTATATTGCTATGAAAGATGATTGAGATGGAGATAAGGCAATTGCATTAGTATCTTATGTAACCAAAGGTGAAAGGTGGATCATTTACAATGGATTTTCTCATCACATGACTAGTGACAAAAGTAAGTTCATTACACTTGAGCATTACAGTGGAAATATTCTTAGATTTGGTAATGATGCACCCTGTCTAGTGAAAGGTAAAGGATCAATAAGATTGACAAACAAGATCATCTGTGACAATGCTTACTATGTAGAAGGACTTAACTATAATGAGTTGAGTGTTCCACAATTGAATACTTCATGATACAAAGTTTAATTTAAGCACAAGAAATATAAGATCTATGATATTGCTGGAGAACTCATTAGAAGTGGAGATCAAACTAGAGGTAATCTATTTTATCTTGACATGGATGAAGCTACTTGTCTTATTGTCAATTTGATGATGTGTGGATATGAAACAAAAGATTATGTCATGTAAGTTTTGATTTTTTTTTGTCATCTCTTTCTCTTCAACCTGATGATGGATCACATAGTGAGATTTGAAACATTAATGGTAAAAATCTTAACATAGTCAAATCCAGAAACATATTAGTATAATACAATGGATTGTGGAAATCTTATCTCTTTAACTTGGTTAGTATCAATAAAATGAAAAGAGTTAGAGGTTTTCCAAAACTAAAGAAACCTGATAATGTAAATTGCAAAAAATTTAGTTAGGCAAGATGACAAAGTCTAGTTTTAAGAGTAAGACTCATACTTCAAAAGAAATTTTAGAATTAACTCATACTTGCATCATCTTAAAATGGAATTACTTTCATGTTAAGAGCATTTATCCCTTTGAGTAAGTGGTCTAGGGTCATGTTAAGCACCTTCAATAGGCCTTTGCATGGATCTAGCTATTTTTCCCTTGTTTTGCCTCTCTCTCTCTCTCTCTCTCTCTCTCTCTCTCTCTCTCTCTCTCTCTCTCTCTATTTTCAACCTATTTCTAACAATTTTCTCTGTGAAATTAAGGAATTTAACATTCTAGGTCAAGGATGACCTTTTAGGTCAAGGTCAACCTTGACCTTTACCTAAGTCAAGGATGACCTTGAACCTGACCTAGGGCAGGGTTGACCTTGTCCTTGACCCTAGGTCCAATTTTCAATTTTAGAAGGTTTTGAGATATCGAGCTTTGGAAAGTTTAATTTTCTCACTTCTGCATCAACTATTTTTTGTTTTAGAATGATAGAATATTAAATTACATTTAATTTAGGTACATTTTTAGGGGTTAAGGTTGATTGGGAATTAATGCTCCTATGTTAGTCTTTTCTATAAGTTTGTGCCCTAGATCTCTATATAAGGAAGCCTTCTTCCCTCATTTTGACATCCACTATCTATGAGCAAAGTCATTATCTACTTTTCATGAGAGGATACATCTAATATTAAGTACAAAGCTACTATCTATCAATCATTCAAGAATTCAAGTGTTCAAGCATCTAATTCATCAAGGAGATCCATTGTTAGCTATTGAAGGATTCAATCTCTATGGAGCCCTTTAGTTGAAGATTTCTCCATCCATATTCACCCAAGACTATTCCTATGCAAAGATAAATTTAAGATTGGTGTTGAGGATCTAATGTCATTGATTTGAGACATCCTACATTCATTTGGAGCATCCATAGTTGTGGATTTAATGATACGAATCCTCCACAATGATTTCAATATAAGTAAGGTGAATAGTTCCATTTACTTTGTTTATTCATATTGCAATTTCAATTATATTTCAAGGTTGATTCCAAACTGGGGTTTGACCAAGGCAAGGAAAACCCCCCATCCAAACAACAAAACCATTTTTCTGGCAGAAATAGGTGTAGAATAATGAATTGTGTAGATTTGGATACCCTTTTCATCAAACTTGCAGGATTTATGAACATAAATTTTGTCAAAGAAATGCAAGTCAAGGTCGACCTTTTGGGGCACAATTGTGCCTCGAGCTAAGATTATGCCCCTCTATTTGGGTCAAGGTTGACCTCCCTTCAAAAGGACAAAATTTTTATGGGTTTTCTTCATGTCAACATTTCTACTGTGCACTAGTACATTTGAGACCATTTTTTGACCATTATTGGTCAAAAATTTGACCCAATTTTCAACCAAACTTTGACCAAGCTCGACCAACCCATTGGTCAGAATTTTTTTGGTCGAAATTTCAACCAACTTTCTGGTTGGTCAAAAAAATTCCATAGCCATGGTGCAAGTTCTGTCAAGAATTGGTCAAAATTTTGACCAATTAAGGTAGAAATTTTGACCAATGAAGGGAGAAATTTTTGACCAATAAAGGTAGAAATTTTGACCAATGAAGGTCAAAAATTTTGACCAATGAAGGTAGAAATTTTGACCAATGAAGGTCAAAAATTTTGACCAATGAAGGTAGAAATTTTGACCAATGAAGGTAGAAATTTTGACCAATGAAGGTAGAAATTTCTACCAATGCGTGGGTGTAATTTTTTTTTAGGCATTCTATAAAACACTTCACATACCTTGCATATGATATGACATTTTGCATGCATCTTGCACTCTCTCATTCGGCTAATGATGGAGAGTGGTCTGAAATAATGATGCTAAAAAACACACACAATCAATTCCAAAATGAAATTGCATTACAAATGGATTGTAGAAATTTGATATTGTTAATTTTGCATGCATGTCTACCAGGACAATCACAACTTAAACATATATATTTAAGTTTATATGTTTAAGTTGTGATTGTCCTGGTAGACATGCATGCAAAATTAACAATATCAGATTTCTACAGTCCATTTGTAATGAAATTTCATTTTGGAATTGATTGTGTGTGTTTTTTAGCATCATTGTTTCAGACCACTCTCCATAATCCATCATCAGTCAGATGAGAGAGTGCAGGATGCATGAAAAATGTTAAATCATATGCAAGGCATGTGAACTATTTTATAGGATGCCTAAAAAACATCAACAGTAACCATTCTTTCCTACTCTTATCAGAAATAGTTCCATCAAGATAGCTCAATTCCATACCAAATGTCTTAATGATTGAGTTTCTATATATAGTAATCTTATTTTAGGGCACCAAAATGGGTTTTATCCCCTCACACAAGTAAAAAATCTATTAAAATATCCTAGATTTGTAATTATAAAGCTTTCCTTCGAACAAAATGCGACAATCACACAACAGAAACCTTGAGTTGCAATTTGATGCTACAAGAAAGAGTCATCCTTAATATGATAGGTTTGCAAAAAGAATTGAAGGAGCAAGTTTAAAGATTAAAAACTAAATATTATAATCCATGTACGACACACTAGAAGAAAAAATTAATACACAATAAGGGAATGCAAAGAGATTAAATGTACATGGTGAAAGTGCCAAAGTAGTGTGCTAAGTACAGGCTGCCAGAGGTATAAACTTGTATGCGTAACTTTCATGACTACACATTAAAGTATCATGCTGCACTAAGAGTTAATATATGTGTGTGTATGTGTGTGTGGGAAGGTAGAGTCACCCTTCGAAAAGAGATAGTATAAATGCAAACAGTTGACATGCCAATGCAGTGTGCTATAGTGCATAGTCTGCTAGAGAATATTGCACTGTATAAGCAAATCTCAAAAACACTTGTAATAGTGCACATACCACATTAAAAGCCTACCATGGAAGATTTCATGATTGTGGAAGCAACAATACACTCGATTGGTAAATAGTAACTCATTCAATTTCTCAAAGTCCCGAAGTTTACAAGTTAAAAACTAAAAAAAAAACAATTTCAAATGAATTAAAACTTTGTGAAAGGCACACAATTCTAGATCAATAAAGAAACTAGAAGTGCATAATAAAGAGTGAATGCTTCTCAATCTAAAAACCCTCCTAGCCCTCCTAGAAACAACTAAAAAAATTCTTTAAAAAGTATATCCATTATTTCTCCTAAAAAATGGGAAAGAGTTAGAGATCACATTATCAATTAAAACTTACTTGTGGTTGTTTCATGCAAAAAAATTCATGACCTCTTAGTCCATTCTCTGCAGTCCTTTTTTCTTTATATCTTGTCCACTTCTCTATAATTGAACTTGATGCATCTGTTCCAATTTTTTCATCAAATTTGAACTCTTCAAGCCTTGAAAATTTCTCCAATATATCAGTAGTAAATGTTGAGAAAATAGGAGGTGATACCAATTGAGTCACATGTGCTTATTGTGAACAAACCAATCTGGATCATAAGAGAAGTGATTAGAGATTATTATGAAAGGGTACGACTGAAAAGAGAGATAACTCACATCATTTACGACATGACTAATCATTTCTAATGAAAGCTATAAAAAGGTAGTTCTATCATTCAACTCAGGATGATTGGAAGAACTTATTATATTTTGTATCTCACAATGATCGCTCTGTAAGAGAGCATATTGCCTTTGGCACCCATTCAGTGCAGGCATATACAGTCTACCATCAGAAATGACATCATCTTTGAGTATATTTATATTGTCATATTAGACAACTTATCACATTATTTAGAGCATAAATATAAAGTTATATCAGAGATGGCCTGCATATTTGCAAATTCTTACTTGTATATCAGACACAATGAATAGTACAAGGTATTGAGAATTTCCTCAGTCATTGCATGTAATTTCCTGTATATCAGAAATAGAAAATATATATCATCTTGATTTTTATGCAATCATAATTATTTTGATCTAAACCATACTGTATATGCATTTGGAATTAAGAATCATTCAAATATTACTTTAATACTAGAAACTATTTCTATATTCATTGAATTGTGAAGAATTCAAGTAGTATCTCATAATCAGAAACATAAGGAAATTACAACCACCAAATTATGTGACTGAGAAGTGAGTCTATAGAGTCTACAGTTGCTCATTTTACTATAGACAACATTTTCCTAAGAAGCTTTACCCCAGTCAGGAATTGATACTCCAATGACACATACTCACAACCACTAGTTTTCTATCCACCAAGGTCCCTGCCAATATTTGAAGGTTGCTCAAATATATTTTTCTCTACATAGATGGTTCCTCAAATGTGATGATCCCTCTCAATATCTGCTATAATTTTTCTTATCATTTTGGTTTTGAGTTATTGTGATTGAATATTCATTAAAAACATATATTAAAATGCAACTGCAAATCCTGTTTGACAAAAAAAATGAACAACATATATCTTCACAATAAAATACTATTATAAAGAACATTAAGCAGATATGAAGCTTCTAAATATAATGGAGGTTATAGATCTACTGTAACAATTCTCCCTTTATATGAAGCTATATATAGATATAAACATTATAAGAAATTAAATATATTATTCAATTACTATGAAAAGAAACATTTCACTTAACAAAAACTAATATATCAAGTACCTCCATTTGAAGAAAAATTATCACTTTTTGCTCGAACATCATGGATACTTAATTGATGAGTAAGTCTTGACAATAAAGATGCCTATTTTTTGAATCTCTCACGTTTCCTTTTTGCATTCTAATCTTCTTGGAGAAGTTCTTCAATCTTTGTTGTACTCTGAGAGCTATTTGAAGTAGAATTGAAAAATAATATATGAGGAACAAAGAAAAGAAATATAACTAGTACCATGGCCATATTAGCCACATGTAATTAACCTTCACTTGAAAGAGCTATAAAGTTAAGTTAGCATTTCCTCTTTGGCTTTCTCAACTTGGCAGAGCACCATAGCCTGTCAATCATTGAAGGACAAGTTAATACTCATGAGAACCATACAGAAGAATGCCTATTTCTGTAGTGCTTTAATGCAAGGATGTTCTAAGGTTCTTACTTTGGGTACATTTGTAGCAAGACTATTCAAAACAGCTTCCACATAACCACATACTTCCTGAGACATCAACCTTAACTCCTCCTCTGGATCAACTGGTCACCTGGCCATTGTATCCTAATTACAAAGAACATGAATAAACTGAACATTAGCTTTGCCTCAGTATTTAATTTGTGTCTTGTTAGATAAATTAAGATGCATCATGATCAATCAACCTTATATAAGGAAAAAAGCATTCCTAGCATTTTCATTAAATAATTAATAGAAAACCAGCACAAATGTTTTTTACCACATCACATAAGTTTGTTTTAAGAATGCAGACTGTAAATCGTAGAGCTACTACAATTTTATTGTAAAGCAAATATGAGAAATAAATTGGCACATTGTTGAAAAGTCATGTGAGCTCCATATGAATGGATATTCCTAATAGTACATGAGTCTGTGTCTCATCTCACATTCAAACTCAGTGACCTTCATTACCTAAATTGAATTCCTTCTAAAAGGTAGCAACTAAGAGATAAAAAGATTTTTATGGTTGATAATTGACAATAGTTCCATAGGGTAGACTAAAGGGGAATCTGTTTGTCCATCTCACATTCAAACTAAGGTTTTGCATATCATCTCCACAGTTGAGTCATTGTCTTTACCTTCAAAATTCCCCTCACCCATGGAATTACTTCGAGTAATGTGCACATTTGTTAGGCTGGAAATCCTACTTCCAATGCAAGAGGACTTCTTTGAAGGTAAGTTCAGCATTTTGGACATGGGCATTAGAGCTGAGATACTATGTTCCTAGCTGGACTTTTGACTGTATGAAATGATTCCTGAGACAATTTGGCTCAGAATGAGAGAGAAAATTGGGACTTGAATTAGAGTTGATAGTCTTGTTTTTGGCACGGGCATCGTTGAACCTGAGGAGGAGCATCTTGGCAGTCTCTTTGCCCCTCAAAAGGTAGGCTGCTTCATCCTTTGTAGTGTCAAAGGTGCCCAACAAACTGATCTTTTGAATGTTGTCTTCTATCTCTACAACCCATCTCCTTGATGGCCTTTGTCTAATAGTAAGACCATTAGTTTTGATAGAAGAACCATTTCCTGTAAGCAATATGTGTTGACACCAATAATATCATATCTAATTCTCATCACGCTGAATATACATGGTTTAATCTTATAAACATTTGCGAAGTTCAAGGATTGCTTCTTCTGCCAGTTTAATGTTTCCTTGTTTAGCTTCTTCTTAATCAGAGTACCAACAATCTGTTGAAGTCAGTTTCTCAGTGAGATATTAGATGATACACATTTTATTATCCTTGTCTTTTTGGCCCACTACCAAGAAATCTCTCTTCCAATTGTGGTAAAACTTTATACATCTCGGGCAGGCTTGACAAAGCAAGGTTTCATAGACCAAAAAGCATGTAGAAGCCCAAAAAACAATTCCATAAAGGAAAAAGCATTCCAACCTAGCATGTATAGAAGATATAAAATATTAATTGTGAGCTGTATTATTTCTTGAATTTCTAGAGGCTTGTATGATTTACTCTATGTTCTTCAGATTCGTATAGTTGCACTTGTTTTTGTCATCAAACTCATTCTTTGAATATCGTGAATAACCTTCTTTTCTTTGCACTTAGTTAGAACAACATCTTATTGTTGGATTAACTGTCAACATTTTATTTTGAAATTTGCGAGATGGCTTAACTCTTTAAGTTCGCTCACCAAGTCCACTCGCCATGTCGGCTCACCGAGTCAGCTCACCAAGTCACCCCTCCAAGTTGCTTGAAGCAAAGAAAAATTTGGTGTATTGTGCAAGTCTAAATAATGCTATCATTTTATATTTATAAAAACACTTACTTGGAAACATAACGAAGTGTTCTCACATCTTGGTCATAAAATTCATAATTACATGAAAATAAAAGACACCATTGTGCAAAAATTAAATTTTCTCAAGAAAATAATTATCTTAAGAAATTTTAACATACTCATCCTCCTCTCCATTACTCTCTTCTATATCTTCTTCCATATTATCAGTGTAGTTTGGATCATAGCTTATGTAGTCCAGAGAAAGTTCCAAAATTGTATCACAATAAACAACCACATCTCTGGCACAACATAGGAAAAAACTCTCCAATGCCTGCAAATTGCATCTTTAAGGTGATTATTTACAAATTTTTGAATAATTAGGGTTTTCTATTTGAAGAATGAAATTTGAAGATGCATTTCACAAAACATACATATACTTTCAATATAGATGATATGAACTTTTAAAATGGAACCACTAATGTTAACAAATAGTGTGAGATGAAAATACATAATTTCTCTACAACCAAACTCTTTTAACACCTTCAAGCTATATTCTCTTAGCTCCTCATCAGTTTCAGATGCACTTTTACAATAGTTAATAAGTAGGGGAACAATTTTATTTAGATGTAGTCCAAACCTGTACCCAACAGATCGACTGCATGGGGAAAGGACATATATTAGAATAAGACTATAGCTTATATAGCTAAAGGCCATTGATGATACATTGATGAACACGTGGAGTACAAGATTAAAAAATGGAAACAAAATATAGAATCGCATTTTTAAGTAACATAAAATTTCACAAATATTATATTGTTTTTATATTTTCTATATCAGTTACAATATTCAATTATTTTTCAAAAGGCCTTCACTTTTTTAGCTTCTAAAACCATTTTTCCCATAAGAACCAACCATTAAGTACCCAACACGGCAATATATTATTAGTAAGTAGGAGATATTTTCCACAGCAAGTCAAATTATGATATTGCTATGTGGATTCAACTTTGTAGATTTTAAGTCAAACTCATTGACCCATGTTTCATGAGTAATAGTTCACAAGGACTCATCTTTCATGAGAATGAATGGAACACTTAGCACTCATTGCAATTAGATGATGCTCATAGGTGGTGGATAAGCTAATATTATAATTTATTAACTATAAACTAACACTATGGATCATAAACAAACAAAAGATTAGTAGACTGAAAATGTGTTCTTAGAAAAAATAGTTGTCTATTTATTTAATGTGACAAGAATGTATTCAGAGCCATGCATGAGAATCTCAAAAGAAGTTCAGCCTTCACTGTTTGACTGTAATGGCTATACTAGGATAACTGTGGTACAAGGGGTGAATTGATAAATGTGTCCCTACAATTGGGACTAACAATAGCAACAAATAAATAAGAAATATTTGAGAGAGATTTAAACAACATAGATCAGCTGGAAGGCTCTTAAGGTTGGTGCTAGATGACAAAATCAGAGGTTTGAAAAGCATAGTTGAATTACTAGTCGCAATGGGAAATAGAGGCTTGTTGCCTACCACTTGGAGAGCTAATGTGGATCCAGAACTGTAACATTTCTCGTTCCTATACATGTGATTTGAGATATAAAAATGCCTTAATATTGACTATGAAACTCAGTCTTTGCTTCTTTATAGTTAGTTCTGCAATTTATATTGCCAAAGCATTGATGAGAAATATCATTCAGTGTGAATCTGTAATTTGCTCAAGTAATCTGGTTCCAGATGTTTGGTGTAATAGGATCACAATGTACTAGTCATTTGAGTTCTTAGTTTTCAATATTGGAATCAAATTAAAAAATCAAATTACAGTGTCATTCAAACTTACCAAATCTGAAGGGATATAGTGGCTGAAAGTGCATATTAGATTCGTGGCACTAAATATAATGGCTAGAAATTGCATATCAAACCCATGTAGGATAATATCAATCTTTCTGTTACAGATCATACTTCATATCATACCTTAAAGTGGTCATTTACTAGTCCCAAAGTGATGAAGGGCCACACCACCCGTACCAATTCACAACCAAAAATGCAACAATATGGAGATAGAGAGAGATGACAAAAATGCTTCATAACGCATCATCCATTAATACTTGAAATTCACTAAAATATTCTCCAAATGAAAGGACTCCAAATTCTTACAATATAAGAGAGATTCCTCCCTAAGAACTTCCAACTAGAAGAGCTTCACTACAAGTGCTTACACTTGAAGAGCTTACAATTCAAGAACTTCTATTAGAAGAGCTTCCATTTCTTGAACTTCTTGAACTTGATTACAAATGATAATAGTTCTTTCTTAAATAGGCACTTCTAACCCAAGACATTACAAACACAACCAATGTGGGATAAAAGGTAAATACAACTACCTTTAAATAAATATTAAATTCCCACCCAAATACAACTAAGCACCCAACAAATATTAAATACATGATTTAAGGATCTTTCCACAAACTTCTAAATTGCCACCTATACACCTTGATTAATGGAATGACAACTATTTTTATTATTATTTTTTTTACGCCACCTATGCGCCTCGAAAATAGAAATCTCCTTTTCCTTTCTTTTCTCCTTTTTATTTTTTTATTATTTCTCCTCTAATTTTCGTCACTTTCTCTCTCCTCCACAATTTTTTTTTTTTTTTTTTTCTGATGCAGGAGCATCTCCATATTGTTGCATTTTTGGTTGTGAATTGGTACGGGTGGTGTGGCCCTTCATCAGTGGTATGCATCACAAAGTGGTCTACAGAAGCCTACAATAGCTAGCTAACATCTGGATGTGATACATGTTGATTATATGGCATTAAAACCTATGGATTGAATTGTTACAGTTTGATTTGTGACTGATAATAGGTCTATAATCTCTCTTTTCAGTCTTAGTAGTAAACAATAAACTCATATTTTGCCATATCATTTAGCTATACATGTTTTGTTTCATTGCATAGTCATTTCCTTTAATCATTTGTAATTTGTTATCATAAACAAGCATCAAAGTGAACTCAACCAAAGTCAGATCAGAATTGTCGAACATAGAAACATCACCATTCCTGGGAGTCCAAAACATACATCAAACCAAACAAAATGGAAAAATTGGATCGGGTTTGGGTGGGGATCTTTCACAATTACTTATTGATGCTTAATCTATCTTGTGGTCTTGAGGATTTGCAAAACTTCATGGAAATCAAACTACCATGTTTGAATTAGAAAAGAATCGGTGTATAAAATAATAGCAATAAAGAATATAATAGAAAGTAACTGGTATGCAAGTATTCTTCTATTAATATCCATATAAATTTGTTAAGAAGATGCAGTAGTAATGGTCGTCCCTCATCAAGTATGCCAATCGTGAGATGGATGGACTAAGGGTTCTACTCAGAGGCTCATTGCATGCCCTTGGCCTTGGTTGAGGAAGAATATCTTTGATCCTCTTAACAAGGAACATAAGATTAATAATTATTTATCTAATTTCCATCAAACATCATATTTGGGATCAATTTGAAAATGTTTGATAGAAAGATGCACCAGTACTGGTTCTATCATTAAATAAGACAACTACAAGATGATAGATGTCTTGCCATTCTCATGGCCCAAGGGGCCATATGAATTGGACACTCATTATGTGCCCTTGAGTTTAATTGAGGAGGATAGTCTCAACTCTCCCAGCATCCTATCAAGCTTTTCCACCAAATTCCTAATATGGTCAACTATTAGAAGTATACAGTGAAATGGATACAAGTGAATTTAGGGTGTTCTGTTTTCAATATCATTTGTATAATGATCATAAATCCTTGATACAATTTTCTCTAAATTGAATTGCAACTACGTATTTTATATATAGAATACTATTTATAAATAACTTGTGTTGTGGGACTTTTCATTTTTGGGCAAAATCCAATATATCCCATAAAGAGATCATTATGCTGCTTGTGCAGGAGCCCCATCATTCTGAAGAATCATACCTTTTTTGGTAGGCACCTAAAAGGCAATTTCCATAAGGAGTTGATGCCTTCCATTGGTTAAGATAAAAACTTAAAATAGATCTTTGAGGAGTGACTGCAGAAGATACTTGAGCAACCATAACACAATTATTGTTGTTTTCTAGAAAGCCTTAAAGCATCTACAAATGTAGAAAACTGAGGTAGGAAATCACATTTTAATATGCAATAACAAAAAATTCATGCAATAAAAAACAATTCATGCACTCTCTTAGGTTACCATACTCAAGGCCCTAGAGCCACTAGGCTCTAAAATGACAAATAAAACTTCAAACTAAGAACATGCAGCATGAAATTAATTACTAACTAATGTCATTATGCCAACATCACTGCTGCACTACATCCTAGAATAGTTTAACAATATACACTACTTCCAAATGGCATTTAAAGTATGCGAGCTAGAAAGCAAATCTAGGTAACAAAAATGAGGGTCAATCTCAAGGTCAATGTTTTACCCTGCCATTTGGCAAAGTCAGTCAAATATATTCAACCTGCCCTTGAAAAACATGAGATTTGTTGAACATCCTTAAGATTCATTTTATTTTTTTCCTTACCTGTAACTCGTGGTATGAAGAATAATATTGTGGATATCTTCCATTTGACCCCCCAAAAGCTTCCTGCCATGTATCTAGCAGGACCAAGATCTTTTCTCTAACATTTAAATCAGGCTACAAAATAAAATACAAATAAAACCCACATAAAGGACTGCTGAAAATATGCACTAAGAGCACAAACCAAAAATTGTTTAAGCTACAACCCAGAAAAACATGTGCAAGTTACACAAAAGCTTTTTTTACAGACCTTTTTCTTTACTATCTTGACCATTTCATGTAGCACATCTCTCTTGGCAACTTGCAAGTGAACAATATCACCACAATTTTTTGTAAGTGTCTCTAATAGCTGCAAAAATAACCAGGCAAATATTAAATCAAAGTTATCCATCAAAGTCAATCATAAATGAATTCTTACTATAGTAATTTTTTTGCACTTAGAATTCAACCAAATATCTCAGTAATGATAACTTAAAATAAAGCAAAATGTATATAGAAATTTATAATATTATTCAATACTAACCGTCAGAGAAAGAATTTGGATCTTAGGATTCTTATTGGGAATGCATTTCTTAATTGCTTTGATTACTTCCTTTGCTTGTCTATTCCAACACAATCATATTGACCAATATAGACCCTTCATTACTATCACCATATCCAAATGTCTATTTATAAGAAAGAATTTAGAAGACAGAGCTGTTAACCTGCTTTATAAAAACCATATCAACATCTCTTATGCGAACTCTATTCATATAACAAAGATGGGATTACATTCTCCGAACATGGACTACCATTAATGCATAATACAGAACAACTACCAATCAAATAATGTCAAATTGGATTTACAAAAGAGGATAACAGTGTATCAATATTTGCAAAGCATAATCAAGAAATCTGAACCTAAGGTGGATTAAAGCAATTTAGCATGATTCTATGCCTTGTAACTCAGAGATGAAGGTATTTCCAAATATTTTGTATGACTTCTCATGTTAGACAAAATATTATACAGACACATCTTATAAATATAGCCAAGATAGAATATATGACAAAAGAAGTAAGATTTCTTTGTGCCATTCAAGGTTCTTGGATAGGCAACATGAATAAAATGAAATGCTTTCATTTCCTTAAAAATTCTTGAAATCCATGTTTGATTGTGACTACCATACATGTTGATCTGAGCATGCTTGGCTCCCAGTTACTACTATGATATAGTTTAAGATTACTACTATAACTGATAAGTGGTGATGTAGATGAGCAAATTTGGATAACAGTTTCTATATGTTAGGTGTCGAGAAGCTTCACTTTAAAATTTAAAAAATAGTTCTACCATACATGCTGTTTTATTTTTTGTCATCTTGGAAAAAATTGGATCATTCATGTAAACAAACTTAACAAGCTCTCTTGTGTGTTTATACTTAAGTTCTAACATTTCTTTTCCAGCCTGCACTAGAAGACTCTTTTGAAAAGTAATTCAACATTATAACATAATTATGAGCTGCGGAAGCATCAACTATACCAAATCCTTACATAGCTGAAAACTATACAACCCATCACTAAAAAGTGATCAATATTACTCAAAAGATGCATTTGTTAAAACCATTGATTGATCAAAAGATGCACATCTTGTTTCCAGCTCGTACTATTTCCATTTCTTAATCTATTAATTCTTTGAGCTTGATTCTTCTAACACTGTGCATAATGCTTTTATTGTTCCTTCCTAAATAGGCTCTGAAAGGTATCAGAGAGAAGGTGCATATTGTAACTAAGTTTGGATTGACTTGGAGTAATGGAGAATTTGGTGTGAAGGGAGATCCTGCATATGTCAGGGCTACCTGTGAAGCAAGCCTCAAGAGGCTTGATATAGACTACATTGATCTTTATTACCAGCACAGGGTGGATATTAGTGTACCCATAGAAGCTACTATAAGTCTTCGGATTCCAAACCCTTAACCTTGCACCAAAATACTATTTTGTCATGGCGCTGTAAGTTTTAAGATTCAAAATCTGTACTACTGTGACAGGTTTTTTATTTTAATCTTATTTATAAAATTTTGGGCAATGGTTTTTCTCCAAAAACTACATAGTTGAATCTTGAATTTGATTTGATGTGAGAAATATATTTTACATATCAACTCTTGAGATTGATAAGTATGAAATATTTTCTACAGCAAGTCAAATTGTGATTTTACTACAAGGATTCAATTGTGTGGTTTTCTAGTGAAACACATTGACACAAGTTATTTTAATAGTGGTTCACAAGAACTCATTTTTCATAAGAATGAATGGAACACGTAGTACTCATTACATTTAGATGATGCTCATAAGGTGAAGCATTAAGCCTTTCCAGAAGGTCACTAAGTGCAATACTACTCCAACTTATTGTCATGAGAGATGAGTTCTTATGAAGCTAATGTAACATGAGCCAATGGATTTTTCTCAGAAACAAAAAAATAAAAATCTCAAACCTCTAATTTCACTAGAAAATATGTGTCTAATAATCAAGGTTGTATGGCTTTGGAGGGCAAGATTGTATCCCTCTGGCTCTTTACCGATGCCTAGCAAAACATAAGAAATCTGATAACAAGCAAATCAGTTTTCCTTTTATACAGATGGGTGAACTGAAGAAGTTGGTAGAAGAGGGAAATATAAAATATGTGGGTCTGTTTGAAGCCTCTACTTCAACAATCCGTAGGGCCCATGCAGTGCATCCAGTCACTGTTGTGCAGCTTGAATGGTCTCTTTGGAGTAGGGATTCTGAGGCCAAAATTATTCCCACCTCTAGGTAAATGTTGTGACGATATAATACCTCAACAGTCAGTGATTCAATGTTTACTTTATAGATTGTAGAGAACTGAGAATAAATATTTGTGAATTGGGTTCACAGTATATACCAAAAGTTGAAGTTTTTAATAAGATTTTTTTTTTGAACTTTGTTCCATTTGAAATTAGATAAGGAATAAAAGCTTACTTATATTTATTTTATTTCATTTTATTCCATTCATAGGGAGTTGGGGATTGGGATTGTTCCATACAGTCCTTTAGGCATGGGTTTCTTCAGCACAGGAGGAAAACTTCTTCAAAGTGTGACAGATAATGACTTCGTAAGGTAAAGGATAGGATTTTCTTTTCCATTTAATAATTGTACCATTTTAAAGATGATCTGATGTTGAGTTCAAACATTCAGACTGAACAACAAAGTAAAATCTAAACAAAAATCTACATGACAAGACTGACAATAAAGGTGAAAATTAATTTGATTTTATTTTGTCATTGTTGATTGTTTCATATCATAATAATTGATCTGTTAAACAGGGGAATTTGAGGTTTTAAGGTGAGAATCTTGAGCAAAACCAAGATCTATTACTAAAGCTAAGTAAGATCAGTTTAAGAAAAGGGTGCAGCCCAAGCCAGATTGCTCTTGCATGGGTTCAAGACCAGGGAAATGATGTTGTGCCCATTCTTGGAACCACCAAGATGAAGAACTTGGATGATAATATCTCCTCTCTCAGTAAAATTGACAGCAGATGACATGAATGAAATCAAAGCCATCTTTCTTGTAGATGCTGTAGCTGGAGATCGACACAGAGCTGTTGATTTGCAATTGACCTGAATAAATTCAAAAATGCCCCCATACAAAACTCTCCATTGAATTAAAGCACGTAAATGTTTGTGTTCCAGAGCAGAACATTTGCAATTGAGCTAGATGAATAAAGGGCTCTGAAGAGTTAGCAGCATTAAAAAAAAAAGAATCTAAATAAATGGATTTTTTAGCCTTGTACTATATCAGTTATAAATGCTTATTATTGAAAATGTAGTATTTTTAAAGTCTATTAATAGAGTATTTTTAGAGCCTATTAATAGAGAGCTTTTGGTAAATGACTCTATAAAGAGTTTTATAAACTTGGTGGAAATATATTTCATTAATAGTAATGATATTGGCATTTTAACATTTATGCATGACAATATTTATGGACTAGTGATAAACCCAAACCCTTCCACATGGATCTTAAGCAGGAGTTAGTAATAAAGATCCAATAAATGAGTCGTAATGTCTCCAAGGTTCTCTCAGAGACTTCAATATTCAACCATTATTACTCCACATAACTTGTGGGCTTGGACATCAGGATAACAATATGCCATTTATTATCAGTGTATGCCAAGGATACATTAGAGGTTTTCACCCCATATGTCAACAAATTCACGTTTCAAAGTAGATAATCTAGAATGTCCATCCGATGCCAATTACGTGTTTTATTATCAAGACAAAGCACAAGAACCCGTAGCTACAAATAAATCCAAATTTCCTTGAATTTCCTTGAAACAATATGAAACACACTTAGAGAAGTGGTATAACATTGAATAAGACCCATATTACATTACAAAAACCATATAAAAATCTCAAAGTCTTTCTAATACAAATTTCAAACTTGTTTATGATCATATTAATTTAAACAAAATTAAGTATATAATGGTAAGAAGTTGCATGCAGAAATTATTTATAATATTGCATTCAAATTCATTGATATGCACAGAAGTAGTGCCATGTAGAGTGCGGGAAGGGTCTACGTTGTATGGGTATGTCTCTCTTGATACAAAGGTGTGACACCTGAGAAAGAAATGGTAGCCCTCATTCGCTATGTTGTGTACACAGATGTCACTTTTCTTGATACTTTAGAGTCTTAGACACTAATAAAATTATTGTAGGGAAAGTCAGTCAACTTACTAAATCTATTATGATACCTCCATTCTAAACGAAATTATCATATTAGACTTTGTGATCCAACGTATTGAAGAAATTACCTTAATATTGAAGAGTTAATACAAGTGATGTTGCAGGTGTAGTGGGATTGCTTCCAAATTCTGAATCTTCCACAATACCACTCTAAATATATAGTCCATGTCTAGTTCCTTTGTGCTCATTCCATTAGGAAGACTCCAGTCGAAGGAGTGAACCAGTAAAGCCAAAATTAAATGAAGCATCTTATCAGCCAAAGGAAGCCCTAGGCATATTCTTCTCCCTACTCCAAATGGTATAAGCTCAAAATCTTGTCCCTTAAAGTCCACAGTAGCTCCCTCTCCCTCCAAAAACCTCTCTCGCATAAATTTGGAAGGCTCCTTCCAATACAACAGGATCCCTTGCAATCGCCCACACATTAACCCATACTTGTGTGTCTTTGGGGATCAAAAACCCCCTATTTCACAAGATCTTGATGCTTTATGAGGGATCAAAAGAGGACCAAGAGGATACAGTCGAAGCACTTCTTTCACCATTACATGAAGGTAAGGTAGATGATCAATATTAGATTCCTCCACTCTTCTACTATGACCTACAACCTCCTCTAACTCCCCTTGGACTTTTTCCATTTTATCTAGATTATGAATGAGTTTTACCATTTCCCATTCTATTGTTGCACTAGTGATGTCGAAACCAGCAATTAACAGATCCTGCATTATCAAAACACCCCATCCTCATTAACCAACGCCGCCACTCTCATCTTCAGCCCTAACTTGGCCTCCTCATTAGCAGACAACAACATTGATTGCAAGGATTTCATTAACATCGCTGCTGCCACACCTGTCTCCACGCACCCCCTATACATAGATGCCCCTTTCTCAAAAACCTTCGCCTTTGCCTCCTCCAGCCTATGAAACCCTTCCTCCATTTTCGTCCTCAGCAACAATGAGTTTTTCCCACTTTTAAAATTTTTTTAACATATGAAGCCCGTGTTAGTCAAAAATTCGACCAACACGGGCATGGATTTAAAAAAAAAGATATTTTTCCTTGCATATTTTTACCAATCTAAAACATTTTAATAGATGGTCGAAAATTTTTGTCAAAAATTGGGGTCAAATGTCCTAGTGGTGGAATAGATTGCAATATTTCCTAAAATTGAACACAAACATTAGAAATCAATATTTTCTATATTTTTTCTACTTTGAGGTTAGTATTTGTCTTCTATTCACTCAGAATTTCAATTACATACTTTTCCATACCAAGATTATAAGATCTCATCCTTTCTTCATATTCTCCATTACTTGATCCATTTGTGCATTGATCACTTCCTCATAGTTAATCAATTTGGATCATTCCTTTTGAGAATTTTGGTTGAGGATAGGTCTTGTTTTCTTCCTATTCATTTTGGTATTATTCAATATCGATCTATGTGGACCAATTAATGTACAAATATACAAAAGTGATAAGAATTTTATTCTATTTTTTGATGATTACTCAAGAATGATGACAATTATGTTTTTGAGAGAAAAATATGATGCTTTTCAAATATTTAAGTGGTATCTTGAAAAAGTTGAAAAGGAAATTGGTAAAAGCTTGAAATGTCTGAGATTTGATAGAGGTGGAGAGTTTACATCAAATGAATTTAATAACTTCTACAATGACAGAGGAATCAAAAGACAAAATTTTGCACTTAGGACCCCTCCACAAAATGGGATAGCTGAAAGGAAAAACAATCTATGATGGATTGTGTTGGAACACTAATGATGGAGAAGAATGTTTCTTTAAAATACTAGAGAAAAACTATTAGTACATCTTTCTATACCTTGAATTGAGAATAAGTCAAGAAAGGTACAAATTTCACACCTTATGAATTATGGTATGGATACTCACCCCATGTCAAATAGTCTAAGGTATTTGGAATAAAGTGTTACATTCTTATGGACAACAAAAATTGGAAACTTGATGCAAAAAGTGAAGAAAGTATATTCCTAGGTTATTCCACAAGAAGTAAAGTTTATAAGTGTTTAAATACTAACACTAGCAAATTTGTAGAAATTCCAAATGTAAAATTTGATGAATATATAGAAATAAATGAAGATGAACAAAGGAAGGAACTTGAGAATTACAAAACCTTTATGTACTACTATGAAGGCATTTCTACTAATGCTGATGATACTGCAGCTGCTAATTTACAAGAATCAATGACTATCGAGTCACATACAATGGATGTTGAGTTGCATTCAAGAGACAGGTTACAATTAGAAGCTAAGGTACATTCTAATGCTGAGATCAGTTTACATGAAAGGAATGCTAAATTACCTGATAGAGAAGTACACAATGAACTTGAGATTGAAATTCATGAATGACCTATTGTTGAGAGGAGAACAAAGCCAAGATTATCAAAATATGCCAGAAGACATCATCCTGCTAAAAAAATCATTGGAGAGAAAGAGGTTGGACCAATGACAAGGAATATATTAAGGAATGAGACATGTTTGTTAAGCATACATGAAACTAAAACTGTGAAGGATGCATTAGAGAATGAAGATTGGAGTCAAGCCATGAAAGAAAAAATTAATCAGATTGAGAAGAATAAAACATTGACACTAGTACCAAGATGAGAGGAAAAGAATGTAATTAGAACCAAGTGGGTGTACAAAAAAAAATTGGATGAGAATGGTGAAGTTACAAGGAATAAGGCAAGGTTAGTCTACAAAGGTTATGCATAAGACGAGGGAATTGACTATGGAGAAACATTTTCCCCAGTTGCAAAATCAAAAGGAGTAAGAACTTTGCTTGCTTATTTTTCCTATAAAGGATTAAAAGTTGATCAAATGGATGTTAAGTCAACATTTCTAAATGGTATACTAGAAGAAGAGGTTTACATTGAACAACCTAAAGGATTATTTGATCCAAACAATAGGAACATGGTGTGTAGATTGCACAAAGCTTTATATGGTTTAAAAAAAGCTCCAAGAGCATGGTATGAAAGACTACACAACTATCTTGTGAAGATTGATTTTGAGAAGATTGATGACAACAACAATCTATACTTTAAGATAGAAGGAAGTAAAGGAATTTTACTAGCTAAAATGTTTGTTGATGATATTACATTTGGAGGATAAAATGCATTGTGTAAGACATTTGCAAATGAAATGAGGAAAGAATTTGAGATGTCTATGTTTGGAGAAATAAAGTTCTTTGTTGGATTACAATTTTATTAGATGAAATATGGTATTTATATTACTTAGTTCAAGTATGTAAAGAAAATATTAAAAAATTTTGGTGTGGAAGATTCAAGACCAGTTAATACTCCCATGGTGACATGACATAAAATATCCAAAATTGATGATTTTGCTAAGGTAAATCAAACATTATATAGGTCTATGATTGGAAAATTGCAATATGTAGTTCATAGAAGACTTGATATTGCACTAGCTATTGGGATTGTTGCAAGATTTTCTTCAAATCCTAAGGAGAATCACTTAATGGCTATTAAAAGGATTATGAGATACTTGAAAGGTACAAAAGACTATGGTCTATACTACAAGAAAAATGACAAATTTGAATTGAGAGCCTAAACAGATGTTGATTGGGCTAGAAACATTGATGACATAAAAAGTAAAAGTGGTAGAGCATTTTTCTTAGGAAAATGATTAGTTACCTAGACTAAAAAGAAACATAATTGTATTTCATAATCTACTACTGAATCTAAATATGTGGCTGCTACTATAAATTGCATAAATGTGGTATGGATCAAATAGTTACTCAAAGGAATGAAGGAAGAAAGCACTAAACCTATGGTAATTTACGACGAAAATAAAAATGCTATAAACATATCTAATAACCTTGTGATGCATACAAAAAAAAAGTACATTCCAATCAAGTATGATTACTTGAGAGAGTTGGTTCAAGAAAAAGAAGTGAGAATGGAATATGTGAATATAAAGGAACAAATAGCTAATATATTCACAAAGGCTTTACCTAAGGATGCACATGAATATCTTAGAGGTAATCTAGGGGTGATATCCCTATCCAAAGATACTTAAGAAGAAAGAATAGTCCCCTACATCAACTAATTTGAGTGGCACACTTTATAACTTGATGTAGTGGATCTTACTTTAGGAACTACTTGAAGTAAGGAAGGAGCTAAAACAATATTTACAGTAATATGCAAGGTAATAGAGGGAGAACCTAGATTTCTAATATCTACATGAGAAGATATCAAGTCTTTGGCATTTTTTTCAAAGAGGGAGAGTTTATTACATGTCACTACAAGTATGAGGGAGAGTTAGTACCAAGAAAGAGAGAGATATCAGAAAGAGGGAGAAATATGTGAAAGAGAAAGAGGAAGAGTTACACTGAATATTTGAAGAAGAAGAGTGATTGTAGCCTATATAGAAGGACATTTACTGATAGAGGGAGAGATCTCAATACAAGGTATTAAGTTTCTTTTTGATAATGTTGTTAGCATTGGTTCGCCATCAATGCAAAAGAGGGAGATTATTGAAATGAAGAAGATTGTTGAAGTATAGAAATGAGAAGATTGGTAAAACCTATCATGGGACAATCATTATTTTGTCAATGATGTCAAACCTACTGCTTGTTGGTGAGACAATTGCTAATTTGGTTTGAATACTATCATTTGATTGATTTATGAATATGATTTTAAAAGAAAGGCTAACAAGAGTACCTAGAGAAAGCTTGAGTTATATGGTGTATAAAAGAAACACTAAGACCAAGTAAGACTTTGATGATATAGTGTATTTCTTATCTACTTAAGGATACAATATAAGGATACTTGAGCAAAGACAAGAAGAAGGCTAAGCAAAGAAACGTGTCTTCCAAGCTTGACTGAAAAACTAATGGAATATGAGCAAGTCATTGTAGGCTGAGAAGAAAGTTAGTTGCAACTAAGAAAATTTAGTATGAGCTGAGTGAAGGAAGTTTAGTGTGTGCCAAGCACTAGTTAAACTTAGTGTATGCTGAGAAACCTAGCATTGACTGAGCATTAGAAGACAATTATTTCTGAGAAAACATGTTATTTTTGAGTGCTAGTAAAGTGAGTTTGATCAAAGATTTGACAAATTTGAGCCAACAAAGTTGATTTCTTGAACTATGTGAAGCATGTGGAAGATAAGTATGATGAGCTAGTGGCACATAATTTAAGATAAATTATTTTTAGATGAATTTTAAGAGGATTATAAGATAAGTTTCTAGAAGGGAATAAAATGGAAAAGAGGGTAGATTTGATGAATTTGACCTAACCTTAAAATGGATGATTGTGGTGTAGCCAAAAAATATCTAAATTCTCTATATAAGGACATAATAAGCTAGAAGAAAAGTGTCATAGTGAAAACTAGAGATAGACAAGGAGTCTTGAGGTTTTTCTTCATTTGGTTTGGCTAAAGGAATGAACTTGCAATTGACATACTAAGTAATAAGGCTTAAGGAGGTGAAGGCTTGCATGGTGAACAAGTAGTCAAAGAAGAAGGATATTGAATGCCAAGTAGTATGGAGGACTAAATAAGAGATTTTTAATTTGTAAGTGATTTTTTTTGTTATCAAATTAAGTCCTACTATTACTTTCTAACAACTGCATTAGTTTGGAATAAGGTTGACGTAATAGGAATAAATCCTTTGATAGGGTAACATTCTAATGGAATTTTCTAAAGTCCTCTAACAAGGCTCACTCTTAATAGAGTAATTGAAATCCTTTAATCAAGGTCATATTTAACAATGTGCATTGTAACCTTTAACAGGGTTGGTTCCTCATAGAGCTTACTTTAGAAGAGTAAAAATTGGTAGCATGTTACTAGCAATTTTTCTCAAATTAGGTCTCCATGTAAAATTCTTGTGTCAAATTGTGTGAATTATTTTATAGTATTTCATGTTTACATTTCCACAAAGTTCATTTGACCTAGGATAGTAATATACTATGGTTTGAGATATTGGATGATCAATCCATTCACATGTATTTGTTTAGTACTGATAAGCTTTATCTATACATTTGGACCTTGGATAACTGATTCACCCTCCCTCTCAATTATTCTAAATTATTCCAATAGGTATATCATTGATCACTAGTTCACCATATATAATTATCTAACCCCTCTACCCCACATTTAATATTGAAATATTTTCTTTTCCTAATATTAAAGAATCCCAACAATCATAACATTACCGTGTTGTAATACAACATGAAGTGACCCTTCAAATATTCCAAAATAATATCTACATATTGCACATTCATTTAGGTGCTCCTAGGTGCAACATTATATAATAAAAAAAATATTGCAATAATAAACATTATTATGCAAGGTATACAATACCCATTTTCAATCTATGAAAATTATGGATGAATAAGTTTTTTGAGGTAGAATAACTCTTGGATCTATAGGCAGCTACACCTTTTTATTTTCTCCCCATTCTTGATCTAGCAATTATCAATTACCTCTTCCATTATTATCTATGTACAATCCCATTGATCATATAGGATCATGGAGTCATCAAGAATATGATTGATTAGATTGGTTCTTTTATGATTAACTTTGACTCGATGGAATCCATGTGATTATTGGTACATTGAAGTGAATACATCCTTTAGTCTTAATAAATTCCTCTTTTAGCATAGAAATTTAATTATTACACAATAAATATCTTCCATTCAAATTATTATTGGGTGCACTTCTTTGAGGTCAAGCACAACAAGGAGTTTCAACCTCAAGGAATGGATTAGGAAGATAACAACCCAAATTAATATTTTATTTACTTCATAAAGGTCGTATCATGAATGAACACAAGGAGTCTATTAAAAAAGGTTCACACACATTCTTAGGAATTTACCCCCAAAGAAACTTATGTAACATGGAAAAACCTCCAAATGTGAGAATTGTGATTTGAGGTTGAATCTGTGGAGAAGGAAACTTCCTTATAATTAGGATTCACCTAAAATACTCCTTTAAGGGGAAAGGGAGAAGGAAAGCATTAAAAATAAAAGTTAAAATTGAAATGCAATGATGCACCAGATTGAAACTGTGGTAGATCTCTACCTATAATTACACACAACATTGATAACGTGTCCCATACTACACAAATTTTAACTATAATTTACTCTTCAAGAACTCATATGTAGGTTAAAATATGAAATATTTCAAGGAAATAGATATTCACAATGCAACCTTTATTAGAATCTAAAAGATTATGTTGATCTCATATTGGTTTTGACAATTGAGTGTCAACACACTTAAGACATTTACTTAGTTCATGCCAAACTAGTAATTCATGCCAAGTATAATATGTAAATATAGACCATGCCAATTTTCAATGAGTGCCAAGTCACTCATGTGCCGAGTCACTCAAGTGTTGAGTAGATAGACCATGCCAAGCAGTTCAAGTGCTGAGTGAATAATAGATGCTGAGTAGTTTAGGTGCTAAGTTAGAAGCAAAACTATATTTTATGTTGAGCATCAGTAACTACATATGTTGAGTAACATAGATTGGACATATTTTTTTGTTATGGCACAAACAACTATGTAAAATATTTTTTCATTTGACATAAGGATAGATTTCAATTCTTTAGAGATAAGGACAAATCTACATGTAGATTCCCTATGTAATTACATGTAGCCAATCAGAGAATGGGAAGGTTCAAGAGGAATGGATGAATCTCAATCATGGATTCATACCTAACCGTAAGCCACCTCAGCCCTCATAAGGAGGATGAAGCCCTAAATTTTCAAGAGAGTTGAGTGCATTGTAAAGGGGTGAATGATTGAATTGAAGGAGCAAACAAGATTGGTTGTAGAGCATTCAAGGTGACTTAGCAGTAAGTGTGAATTGTAGAATTAGTTAAGTGAAGAATAGAGGATAGAGGATACAACATTGATACATCAGATCATGAAGGATTAATTAAAGATTGAATAGAGGTGATCTATTATTAGGCAAGCAAGTGCCAACTACAAGATCTATGTTGAGGCATTTTGATAAGTGATTTCAATTAAATCTCCTAAGCAGAGTAGTCCTAATAGGCTTTACCAAATCCTTTAATAGGGTGGCATTCCAAGTGAATGATATAAAGTCCTTTAACTAGGCACACTTCTAATAGGGTGTTGAAATCCTCTAACAAGGTGAGATGTAACAGTCTTTCTAAGCCTTTAACAGGGTAGATCATGATTCATGTTCAAATCATTATAACCTTAATTGGGTACACTTAATTTTAGCAATAGTGAAGATTTGTGGGTGTCATCCTCACCCCAGTTTTACATTCTCATTTAGAGGGTTTTTGGGTAATCATATTTGGTGTCAAGTGTGTCTATTTGATTACTTGCATATTTTAGATGCATTTATTTTACATGTTATTTCAGCATGTTAATACATATGATGTATGAATGGTGAAATTTTTATTGATCCAAGTTTGAACCCCTAATTTACCCACCCCCCCTAGAAGTTTACCTTTCCCACTTGTAATTCCAACAATTGGTATCAGAGCTAAGTTCTCATAAGGAGAAAGTTTGTAACTTAGAGGAAAGATCTTCAAATGGAAGTCTACAAATTGGGAAAGACCATTGAGAACTAGGAGATTGAGATACATCTTATACTGCATCAACTAAATGAAGCCAGAGATGCTTTGAAGAGTTCCTTAAAGAGAAGGAAATAAATTTCTATTGTAGAAAATGACACACAATACAAAGAGATCAACACCACAAATCTATTTGCAGATTGTAACTCTAGTGAATTTGATTCAATAGTTGTAGATCTAATGGAGAAAAATATAATCCAAGCTAAAGAAATTTTAAATCTTAAGTTGGAGCATGAAACATAAGCTATACTACTATGTGAGGTGATTGAACAAAAGAAGAAAGCCATGGAAGACAAAGCTATGATTGAAGAAGATAAATAATTTTTGGCAAACAGACTAGAAGAGAAGTCGACAAAGCTATCTAGGATCTCAAACATGCAATTAGATACCTTGAGCCAAATGATGAATGCTCATCATGAGTTGAATATCAAGAAAATTTAGATAACTACATTGAAGTTACAGAATGAACATCTATAGATGACTTGAAAAGAGAAAAGGAATTTGTTGAAAGTTTCAACAAGCCAAATAAAGCCATCAAATACTTTGAGCAATTACTAAGATGCCCTAGATCCAACAAAGACACATTAGGATTGGGCTACACAAGTACTGAAGAAGGAGAATCATCCAAAGTTGCTGAAGATAGGAATATCAAATGTAAGAACTCCAAACCTACTTGTCATAGTTGTGGAAAGAAAGAACATACTGCTAATGTGTGCAAGAGCAACAACACAAATTAGAATCTCAAGCCTAAGAACATGGTCTACTATCATAAGTGCAATAAATAAGGTCATCAAGCACATGAATGTAGAACTAGAACCATGCATGTATCAAAATTTGAAGGATATTGTTATAACTATCATAAGTATGGACATAGAGCCTTTGAATGTAGATCCAAGTCCATGTGGTCACCAAACAAGCAAAGGTAAGAAGCTATGAAAATTCTTATAATTGGGATTACAATACAAGATATAGCTACCACTATTGTCAAGATTATGAACATATACCTAAGAATTATATTAGGACTCAATTTAGTGGTAACTAAAAAAGGTGGTTAAGTCAAACCCCATGTTTTAGCTATTTGAAGACTGGTCATATTAGTAAGCATTGTCCAACTCGGTCAACGACACCAAGTTGTGAATTTGACAAAGGCAAAGGCAAGGAAAATGTTGAACACATCAGGAATGAGATGAATAATACATGGAAGAAGAAAGATGGTTGTAGTACATCAAATGGAGAAGGGATCACTTCACCCAATAGGTCAAGTGATCACACCTCATCAAACTAAGATAATAAGAGGTATGTGGGATTGATACTTAAAATATTATACCATAAATCAATTCCAAAAAAAGTTATTACTGAAAGGACTACATTAGCATGGATGAAGATGCAAGATGTTGTTGAAAATTCAAGATTAAATTTTTAAGTTTTCATGTTGTTTCCAAGCACGAAAAAGATTTCAATAGACACCGAGTGGAATACTAGTTAGTGCTGAGTTGCCAAGCTAGCTAGTTGATGCAGAGTTTGTAGAAGCTACCAAGTGATGGTAATATCAATGGATGCTGAATGATTTTGAAATTGTGTTGATGTCGAGCATATAGCTGTACAAGCACTAAGCATTAATTGCAAGGGTTTTTGAAGGGTATATGGTCATTTTTCACTCATTTCTTGTCATTTTGAATTTGATCAAGAGCTAAAACAGGAGAGAGAGGAGAGGGAAATTCAAAAATTTGTTTGAAGCAACCACAAAGATCTCAATGACAATTTCACACCAATTCTACAAGGTTTAAAAGGTATTTATTCACAAGCCAAGCTACACAATTTGAATTTATAAAACCCTAGTTTGTCACAATGGAATCTACCTCAAGAAATGTAAAAGGGAAAGAGGTCTTGAATGTGAAATTAGTTAGTAATGAGGTAAAATAACAATATTTTAAAGAAATTCTAGATGTTTCTTATAAACAAGATCCTTCAGGTGCATTGTCCATGATTTCCCCAAAAGTCATTATGATCCAAGATGTCAGAAAATGCTACAACTACAAGATAGGAGGAATAGGTGACATGGAGATAAGGGAAGCCTATGATAAATTGTGTGAAAACAACATCTTGAAAGAATTCAAAAATTTTGAAAGGAAGGGTTTGACACGTGCCCTAGAATTTCCTATTGAATTCAAAATTGAATGGATAAGAATAGTATTGAGCCAAATTCATGATGGATCCCTATGGCTAGAAGAAGGACCAATAAAGAAATCAAAGAGAATAATCCATAGGGTGACTGGTTTCCCAAATCTAGATCAGCCAAAGACTTTGCAGAGTTATTCTAAAGAGGTAATAGAGAAGAATACAAGAGCAAAGTGGAACAAACAAGGAATGACAATTGACACTATTACAAATCCACTGATAAACTTTGTAGTAAGGGTTATTTCTCACAAATTTTATCAATCCAACAAATTAAATAGTGTAGCCTATATTGTAGTAGATGTTGGATAGAGAATTGTGAAGAAAGATCATACATATGATCTAGTTGGGCTTCAATTGCAACAAATACTAGAAAATCTTGGAACAGTAAGAAAGACTAAGAGTGCATATTGCAAGTTTGGACCAATTCTAATTTGGATATTTTTCTATGTATAAAATACATTCCCATATTTTGGGAAAATAGGATGGAAGACAAACATGATAATTGCTGCTCAGATAAATGAGTACATTGAATAGATGCATAAGAATTTTGAAACTATCATGACAAGTTATTTTGAAGACTTTAAGAAGTCTATGAAGCAAATGATGTAGATACCTATTTCTTTAGTTGAACAATACTAAAATGGTATATGTTTTCTCTTAGATATCAATTACACATATGTATAGGATGCCACACCTAGGGTAAGATGGCTGAGACCCTTAGGATATGAAATCAATATTGATGAAGCCTTAGCAACCATTAGTGCACTTCTAGCTGAGGAAGTTGATAAAATAACCAAAATCTTTGGAAATTATGATGTAATGAAATCAAAGGTAGAAATAGAATTGAAGACAATCTCCACATTTAAGAAGAAGGAAAAATTAGTAAAGAAACTCAAGGAAAAATTTGGTGAAGGTGGTGAAGAGGAAGGAGAGGAAGGAGATAAAGAGGATGAAGAGGAAGAAGAAGAAAAAACTAAAGAGCCTCTTGCATTGACCCAAGGTATGGGTGAGGATAAAGAAGAAGAGGAAAAAAAGGGTGCTAAGGAAGAAGAATCCAATGAAGCACCAACACATGCCAAACCTAAGAAGAGAAAGTGATGAAGGGTGCTCACATTAATACCATAAACACATAACATAAACAAAGGAACAACAAAAAATGTGAGAGCAAAATATGGACTTCTTATTTGAGCCACAAATGTAGTATTACAGAATTCATAAGTACAATATGCCAACCCACATAGGTGCCTTCATTACAATAATATGCAAGACAAGTTGTGAACTACCACACAGAGGTGTCCTAGACAATGTTTGGGCCTTTCTTAACTAGGCAATTTTATCTGCTCGGGAAGGTTCTAGATGCTCAAACTTAATACCTATGGCCAAAAAACCCTAACAATACATATAGAGTTAGGCAAATACATTTTTGACATTTATTTTATGAATTTTGGGTAGCCCAAATTTGAAAGGCCATAACTCTCAAATTGTTGCTCTGATTAGCTATTATAACCACTTTTTGAACATACTAGTTCCTGATCTATAGGCTTAGAACCATGCAAGTGCCCTTTTGTTGAGTTTTCAGACCTCATCTAGGAACTCTAAGGCCTCCAATGTTGAGCCTAAAGATTTTTTCTACAAAATTTTCCACCAAAAATCCGTAATAACTTCTCTGATACTTAAGCTTGAGCAATGAGATTTTTATGGTAGGCTTACAACACTAAAATGAACTTTCATATAAAAAAATGATAACATTATGAGCTTGTATGGAAAACTTACTAAAAATAGTAAGTTTCCATAAATAGTAACCAACTTGTCTACTAGTCCTTATTAATATAGAAAAGACTGAAATGAGAAATATTTTTTGGGTGATGCAAGATTTCTCTTATACCTAGGATGCTCTTGCATTAGAGACCCAGGGTAATTTGAGAAGTGACTCTGTCACGTCTTAGGTGTTTAGAGGAAAACCAAGACTATTAACCTCCTCCTTTACTATCTATGATGAATGCTCAATAGGCCTCCCTTTCCATTTGACCAGATATTCCACATAAGTTCTATTTTTGGTACTTTTTCCAACATTACTATCCATCCTCAATCTCCTTGGTAGCCGAACTAGCTATTGGAATACTCCACTGTGCTTCTATAACTTCATCTTCATTGCCTCCTTCATAATACTCTATCAAATTAGAAATGTTAAATACTAGTGAAATATTCAATTCAACAGGCAACTCTACTTCATATGCAGTTCCAGAATCATGCCTTTTCACTATCTTGCATGGTCCAAACTTCTTCATCTTCAACTTATTATATCTACCCACCGGAAAATGCTCCTTCCTCAAATGAATCATGACTTCATCTCCAATCTAAAATTCCTTATACCTACTTTTCACATCTGCCTTAGACTTGTACTATGTATTCATCTTTATAATATGCTTCCTCACCTCCTCATGGATGTTCTTCAAATGTTCAACAAAATCCCTTGCTTCAGCACTACTTATCTCTCCTTTATCCAACTACCTCAATTCAGAATTATTTATGGGGCTACTTCCATATACAATCTAGAATGGTGATTTACTAGTACTTCTATTGACAAAATTATTAGATGCAAATTCCACCTATGGTAAAATCATATTCCATCCTTTTGGCTTGTCTCCAACCAAACATCTCAGCAAGTTTCCCAAACTACAATTCACAACTTCTATCTATCCATCAGTCTGTGGATGATGTGATGAATTGAACTTCAAATCTATTTTCAACTTCTTCTACAATGTATGCCAAAAATACTCAACAAATTTGGTATCTTGATATGAAACTACACTCTTTGGTAGAACATGTAGTCTCACCACTTCTCTAAAAAACAATTTTGTTACATGAACAACATCACTAGTCTTCTTGCAAGGAATAAAATGTGCCATCTTTGAAAACCTATCAACCACCACAAAGATATAATCATACCCACATAGAGTCCTTGGTAATCCAAGAACAAAATCCATACTAACATCCTCCCACAGCTTCTCTGGTATAGGTAATAGTTGATACAACCCTGTATTTTTCCTTACTCCTTTCCCCATCTAACATATTCTACAATGTTGTACAAACTTCTTCACATCTTGCTACAACTGTGGCTAGTAATAATTCTCAACAACCAACGTTATGGTTTTATCTCTACCAAAATGTCCATCCAATCCTCCACTATACTTCTCTTTGATGAGATTCTCTCTCATTGAAGTTTTGGGAATGCATAACTGGCTTCCTTTGAACAACATACTATCTTGGATCATGAAATCCAACCACTTTATTCTATCAAGTGTATCAGGTTCTATACAAGCCTTCCATGCTTCACCAAAATCAAGATCATCTGGATACAAAGTACTAAGTTCTTTGAACCCAACCACCTCTATCTATATTTCTGCTAGCAAAATTTGTCTTCTACTAAGAGCATCTACAACTTTGTTAGACTTCCCACTCCTGTGTTTCAAAACAAAAGTATAACTCTGCAAAAACTCAACCCACTTCAAATGCCTTTGGTTCAATTTACCTTGACTATTCAAATATTACAAAGCTTGATGATCAATATGCAAAACAAAATCCTTAGGAAGAAGATAGTATCTCGACTTCTTCAATGCTTGAACTATAGCTTTAAATTATTGATCATAAACAAAATATTTCCTTATTGCATCATTCAATTTCTCACTAAAATAAGCAACAGGTCTACCTTCTTGGCTCAAAATAGCTCCTATTGCAGTGCCACTAGCATCACAGTCTACTTGAAAAACCTTGTTAAAATTAGGAAGTGCTAAAATAGGTTTCTCAATAACTTTCTATTTCAACAAATTAAAACTCTTATCTACTCCTACAGTCCACTTAAACTCTTTCCTATCCCCTCTCATTGTTTCAGTCAGGGTTCCACAAATACTGCTAAAACTTCTTATGAACTTTCTATAAAATGTAGCTAATCCATGAAAATATCTTACCTCTATAATAATCCTTGGAGTATGCCATTCAAGGATAGCCTTCACTTTCTTTGGGTCCATTTTCAAACCTTTTGTTGAAACTAAAAATCCTAGGTACACCAATTCCTTTACAAAACTGTACTTCTTCAGGTTTATTAGCAACTTCTCTTCCCTCAACTTATTAAACACCTTGAAAATATGGATCAAATGGTCCTCCAATGTCTTACTAAAGATCAAAATCATCTAGGTAAATAATAACAAACTTACCGAGAAACTCCTTCAATACCTCATTCATGAGCCTCATGAAAATGTTCAGTGCATTAGTTAGCCCAAAAGGCATGACTAACAACTCATACAATCCTTCTTTGATCTTGAAAGTAGTCTTCCACTCATCACTTTCTCTGATATGAATTTGATGGTATCCACTCTTCAAATCTATCTTTGTAAAATATTTAGCTCCACTCAAATAGTCCATAATATCATCCATCCTTGGCAATTAAAATCTATACTTGATTGTGATCTTGTTGATAGTGTAAGAATCTATGCACATCCTCCATTCTCCATTCTTCTTTGGTGCTAATATTGCTAGTACAACTCATGAAATTACCTGTTCAACTCTTCACTTTCTGCTAGTGTCATTCTATGTGCTACTTTGTTTGGCAAATTGGTTCTTAGAACCAAATCCATTTGGTGAATGATCTTCCTCATTGGGGGCAATCCACTAGGTACATTATCTGATACAATATCAAAAAACTCTTCTGACATATCTACAACTTCTAAAGGTACCTCCTTGATTTATTCTTTACTATCTTTTGGAATTATAGAAAAACACACATGCTCATACTTTATACCCTTGAGAAATTCTTTTCCATCAACAAAACATATTTTGGCAGCACTACATACCTTTTCTTCTTTATCATTCAATGGTTTCAACTTATGTTTCACTCTATCCTTGGTTAGAGTGTAGGTATTTTCTTGCCCATCATGTACAACATGTTATCAAATTGCCATGACCTACCTAAAAACATATGACATGTCCATAGGTATGATATCGCATAGTACCTCATCTTGGTAGCTTCCAATCTTGAACTTCAATGAGCATTGCTCATTGACGATGACTTTGTGGTCATCTTGCACTCAAGCAATATGGTATATATGTGGGTGTTTCTATCTCTTCAACTTCAACTTGGTGACCATCATTTCTAACACCAAATTTTTAGTACTTCCACCATCAATGATCACATCACAACATTTATCTTCATATTTGCACCTTGTGCAAAACAAACTCCTTCTTTGATCAGGTTTATTCTCACCATTCAATAGGAGTCTTTAGTTAACTAGGACTTCTCCTCTTTCAACATCTTTAGAATGTGAGGATCTAGCATCTTCATCAACATGTGAAACTCTAGCCTAGCCTTCTATTCTTCGATCTATCCTTCCTTGGCACTGGGTACATTCAAATGCTCTATGCACTTCTTCTTCATAGTGAAAACATTTCCCAAAAAAGCCTCCTCTTCCAGATCCTTGTCCTCTACCTCTTCCTTTCTAATCTCTATTATTTTGATCATGGAAATGAGTAGAATTATTTCCCTTTTGGTCCTGATTGCTACTTCCAGTCGCATCCTTGTTCTTCTGATCATCATTATAGCCTCCATAAGATCATTTGCTAGATCTTCCATTGTGACCTCTTCTACTATTCTTGTTGTCAAACTTCTTGCTCAATTTCTCCTCAACTTTTAGGGAAAATTGGTATGCCTCCTCAATATTGTTCATTCAAACTAAACTCAACTCATCCTAAATGCTTGGCGTTAACCCATTAAGATAACAAGTGACTTTCTCCTTATCAGCTTCTACATGGCTAAATCTAATGAGAACTCGGTAGAATTATTTATTATAATCTTGAACATATTTTCCTACTTGCTTCATTCCTTGCATCTTCTTCAATAGATCAAGCTCATAATCCATAGGAATAAATTGTCACTTCATTTTAACTATCATCTAATCCCATTTGGTGATTTTATCCTTTCCCTTACTATTTCACTCCAACTAAACTTGCTGCCACTAGATCTTTGTATGTCCCTTCAGTTTTTCTTTTGCAAACTTGACCTTATTCAGATCCTCAATATCTTCATACTCAAAGTAATCCTCTAGTTCATTGATCCAATCAATCATCTCCTCTGGGTTAAGATTTCATAAAAATGTGGGAAACTCAAACAAAAGGCTTTTGCCAATCTTGGAAATGGCCCTAAAAAGCCTTTCTTCTTCTAGGTTTAGAACTACCTCTACTTCAGCATTTTCTTAGACTTTGTCCTCATCCTCACTTTCATCTCTTATAGGAAGATTTATTCCTCTGTGCATTTTTTCTTCCAATTCTTGCATTTGTCTTTGGAGGCCTCTAAAACCCTCAGGTGTAACACCTACAACTCTTCCACCATGCTCTTTTCATGGAGGCATTTTTGTGCTTCTATTGAAACCCTAGTGCAAACTGCCTCACAATTGGTGATCTATCTACACACTCAGCCCAAACCATGGTCCTAGTGCAAACTACCTCACAGTTGGTAATCTATCCACACACTCAAGAACTTTAGCTCTGATAACACTTAATGAAGGGTGCTCCCCTTAATACCATAAATACATAACATAAACAAAGGAACAACAACAAATGCAAGAATAAAATATGGACTTCTTATTTTCACCACAAATGTGGTATTACAAAATTCACAAGTACAATATACCAACCCACATAGGCACCTTCATTACAATAAAATCTAAGAAAAGTTGCAAACTACCACCCAAAGCTATCCTAGACAATGTTTGAGCCTGTCTTAAATAAGCAATTTTATGCCATCTGGAAAGGTTCTAGATGCTCAAACTTAATACCTAGGGCTGAAAGACCCTAACAATACATATAGAATTGGCCAAATACATTTTTGACATTTATTTTAGGAATTTTGGGTAGCCCAACTTTGAAAGGCCATAACTCTCGAACCATTGCTCTGATTGGCTATTATAACCACTTTTTAGAAATGCCAACTCTTGATCTATAGTCTTGAAACCATGCAAGCACCATCCTGTCGATTTTTTGGACCTTATTCAGGCACTCTAAGGCCTCCAATGATGAGCCTGGAGATTTTTTCTGCAAATTTTTCTACCAAAAATGTGCAATAACTTCTTTGATACTTAGGCTTGAGAAATGATATTTTTATGGTAGGCTTACAACTCTAAAATGAACCTTCATATAAGAAAATGAGAACATCTGAGCTTGTATGAAAAAATTACTAAAAATAGTAAGTTACCATAAATAGTAACCACCCTATCTACTAGACCTTATTAAAATAGAAAAGATTGAAATGAAAAATGTTTTTGGGTGATGCAAGATTGCTCTTATACCCAGGATGCCCATGCATTAGAAAGGCCAAGGCACAAGCTATGGCTAAAACTAAGAAAGTTGCTAAGTCAAGTCTAGCAAAGCCAACAACACTTGCCACAAGAGCCACCACACAAGCCACCACACAAAAGGCTAAGGAGAAAAATAAGCAGTCAAAACAAGGAGGCCAAGTGGAGAAGAAGTAGAGAAGGAAATACATTTCTCAACCTAACTTAGATGAAGAGAGAATTGAATCAGAAGATACAAGCCAATTCAAAGTGGTAAGTCATACACCACTTTCTGATCTTGAAAATCTATGTGAAAATATTAGAAATAATGCAGATCTATTTGGTCTTAAGAATGTAAATTTTGATAAGGAAAAGAGGAGAAAAAGTTAGTACAAAAAGCCCTATATGCAATAATGTCCAAATTTAAGAATATGCTATTAGAATTTGCTAGCTCAGTACCCAAGCCATTATATGATTTAGTTGAGCAAAAATGGCACTATTGTTTAAATTTGGAGAAACAAATAAGGGAAACTACTTTGGCTCAAGTAATGCCAGAACTAACAAAATGGCAAATTGCTAAAGCAAACAAGAATCATGGAGGAAGGTTCACACCAAAGTATAGAGCTTTTAGCAATCTTCAAAATGACATTGAAGATGTTGTCAAGAAATCCACTCAAATGTGGAAATTAATCTATGGATTAACTATAGTGAAACAAGGAAAGAAGGACCCCTTTGAGGGAAAAAATGATGATAAAGAATAGGATGACAAATATGATAGCAAGGAAGAGAGAAATATAGAGGAGACTGAGAAGATGGATATTGACATGAAAATAGATGAACAATAGCATGATGAGTAGAGTGTGCAAGACACACAAATGCTGAGTGCTAATCCTCCTCATGATATAAGTGTACCTACAAAAACCATAATTGTCAAGGATGTCTCTAATGCATCAACTTAGAGCATCAACCAATTGACTACAGAAGATTTGAAATTTTTTTTAGACCAATTTACACTGCAAGCACAACTATGTACAAATCCTATTTTGATAAGTGTAGAAGAACTTCAAAAGGTAGTAACAGAAGTTACAAGGGATAAGGTGAACACACAAGAACCACCTTCTACAATCCCTTCAATTACTAGTTATCAACCATTGATTCAAACAACTAAAGACACATCAATTAAGGTTGATACAACTATTAAAATGGACACAGTTGAGTAGAGGTAGACTGCCATAGAAGAAAAAGAGATAGCAATAGAGCAAACAAGATAGATAGATACATTTGTACTTGAAGCACAAACACAAGGTGCAAGTTACGTCATTGTCATAGATCAAGATAAGTTTGAAGAAGGTGAACAAACAATAAGGGTAAAGGAGTAGGAGGCCATCCAAGCATCAATAAGTTTACCAACATCTGGCTTTTCACCTATAAAACTTCCTTAGAAGCCAAGCACAAAAGCTATACCCTTGCAAATCTCAGTGCTAAGATCAAGCTCTTCTAAGGTTGAAAAGGTAATTCATTATGGTGATATTGCTTTAGATGAAGAGATTAGTAATTCCAAAATTTGATTATGACACAATGAAAATAGATCAAATAAGCATTCTACAAAAAAATTTAGAGAAAAGGAAACACCAAGAAATGCTTAGGAAGGAGTACAGGAAAAAGCAAGCACTACAAGAAATTAAAGACATCTTTTTAGATGCATTTAGCTTGCCCAATCCTAAAGAAACCAAACCACTATTTGAAAAACTGTTAGATATTGTGGAAAAGGTTAATAATGAAGACCCAAATACAAATGCTAAACTTTTAGAATGGTCTGAAAGAAAGTTTCAAGAGAAAGTAAATGAAAAGTTGTCTGGTGATATAGCACTAACACAAGTTGTGTTGGCAACCAAGATTGAGGATGTGAAGAAGGTACTTGAGAATATCTTCTCATTGTACACCAAATTGTGTGATCCCACACTCTTCACCCAAGACACTAGACATAGAATTCTAAGTGTAGGGAGGAATCTAATCATATTAGGTACACAGCTACCTAAGAACCTAGCTTAGAGTGAGAGGCATTTCCATACATTTCTTCAATCATAGAGTCAATTAGCTATGTTAACAAAAGGAGAGGTTAACATAAGAGCCAAATTGACACAAATTTAGGCCTCTCTCATCCCACACATGGAAATTCTCCATAAAGAATTAGGCTATGTAGAAACTTTGTTAAAGAAAGATCCCAATCTTTCTACACTATATGGCCTAGTACACCTTGTAGCCAAGCTTGCTATCCAAGTTAAGTCATTGGATGTTGCATGTGACAATTGGGATGCAGATCTAAAAATAATCATGAAAGTCCATAAATCCTTTTTGGAAAAATACACTATAAGTGTATAACCCATTTGGCATAAGTGTCAAAAAAGGGGAGATAGATTAAATGGGGGAGTAACTATGCAAGGGGGAGCAAATATGCAAGGAGTTAAGGGGGAGTAAGTGAGTAAGTAAGAAAGGGGAGAGATACAATGAATAAAGAAAAAAGGAAAGCATGAACAAAGGGGGAGATATAAATTTTGACTCGAATGATATACATTCTTGAGAAATATAGAGTAGAGCAGATATCAACCAAAGCAAAACATAAAGAGTATAAGTGCATTGAAGTCAAAGAGTATTAGTCAACAAAGAAAAATATACTTAGAATGGAGAATAGAATTTGGATATAGAAAAGACATATTAACTTAGGGCAAGTTATAAAATTTTAAGGTACATAGGTTATTGCAAAGTTTTGAAATTTTGAAGTTTTGTATATAAATTGAGTCATGGATATGTTATACTCGAGAAGATCAAATTGATTATGTATATTCAGGTGTTTTTGACACTCATGTCAAAGGGGGAGATTGTTGATCTCAGATTGGTTTTGATAATTGAGTTTCAACATGCCTAAGACATTTACTTAATTCATGCAAAACTTGTAATGCATGCTGAGTATAATATGTAAATACAAGCCATGCCAAGTTGCAATGAGTGCCGAGTCACTCATGTGCTAAGTAGATAGACCATGCCAAGTAGTTCAAGTGCCAAGTGAATAGTATATGTTGAGTAGTTTAATTACTGAGTCAGAAGAAAAAGTACAGTGTATGCCAAGCATCAGTAACTACATATGCCGAGTAACATAGATTGGACATGTTTGTTTGTTATGACACAAAAACTATGTAAACCATTTTTTTGGCCAACATAAGGATAGATTTTAATTATTTAGAGACAAGTACAAATCTACATTCAGATTCCCTATGCAATTACATGAAGCCAATTAGAAAATGGGAAGGTTTAAGTGGCAAAATGGATAAATCTCAGCTGTTGATTCATACCTAACCCTAAGCCACCTCAATCTTCTTAAGGGGGATGAAGCCCTAAATTTTCAAGAGAGTTGAGAGCATTGTGAAGGGGCGAATGATCAAATTGAAGGAGCAAACAAGATAGTTTACAGAGCATTCAAGGTGACTTAGTGGTAAGAGTGAATTGTAGAATTAGTTAAGTGAAGAACAAAGGATAGAGGATACAACATTGATGCATCAAATCATGAAGGATTAATCAAAGATTGGATAGAGGTGATCTATTATCAGGCAAGCAAGTGCCAACTACAAGATCTATGTTGAGACATTTTGACAGGTGATTTCAGTTAAATATCCTAGGGAGAGTAGTCCTACCAGGTTTTACCAAATCCTTTAATAGAGTGACATTCCAAGTGAATGATCTAATGTCCTTTAACTAAGCACACTTCTAATAGGGTGTTGAAATCCTCTAAAAAGATGGGACTTAATAGTCTTTCTAAGCCTTTAACAAGGTAGGCCTTTCACAGGGTAGATCATGAGTAATGGTCAAATCATTGTAATCTTAATTGGCTACATGTTATTGTTGTAGTAGTGAAGATTTTTGGGTCTCATCCTTACCCCAGTTTTACCTTCTCATTTGGAGGGTTTTTGGGTAATCATATCTAGTGTCAAGTGTGTGTGTGTGTGTTTAGAAGTTTAACTTTCCCACTTGTAATTCCAACACATTCCATACAAACTTGATTACAAAATAAAAAATTTCAATGCAAGGAAAAATGTGCACAAGATAGTTACATGATAAGAGATGGAAAAAATGTATTTTGATCAATGAAAGGAAAAGTAAATTACAAGTACAAGGCATAGCCATAACAAGAGAACTAGATAAGACCCCATAACTTATGTACACAATTTCCTTGTATAGAGATAACATAATTCTAAATACAACCTTGAAGTTCAAACTCCAACCATGGTGGAATTAAGTTATAGAGGATAGCAATAAATAAATATCATAATAAATATGATCTTTCCTCTAACTTGATCATTAATGTGATAGGAAAAACCAAGATAGTGCATCCAGTTAGAAGTGATAAAAATATTCCTTGAAAGCAATAAAGAGGCATGTGGATGCATTGATGGTTTGATTACAAAGACAAATAATTTAGTTGACATTGAATTGTCAACTCTGGTAACATGTTGTGGTCATAAAAAATTATATCATGTTATTGGAAAAAAATAGTAAGATACTTAATATGACATATTAACTCTCTTGTAATGTTGACCTATTTACTATTATAATTTTGTATGGACCCACAACAAGTTGCATTGTAAAGCCATAAAATAATTGTGGGTTGTTAATCATTGAAAAGATGCATGACACAAAAATTGATAAAATGTGGCAAAATCATAAGCCCACATCATTTGAAAATCGAATAGAATGAAACTACATGGTAAAAATTGATTGGATTCACCACTTTGCAAGAGAAAAAAAGAAGTAACTTTGTGAAACCATGAAATGTGGATAACAAAAAATATTAACCCACCCAATATTTCAATGAAACAAAGAAAATACTTTAACAAAAAAGTCATTCAATGAAACAAACATGTTAATGAAGTAACTTTTTCACTTTGGTGATCCTCCATGTTATATCAAAATGAAATTTTAAGACCCTGCCCCTATTTTATCAATGAATCATTTTAGATAACATGACATGTGAGGCATAGTTGACATGACATGTTACCAGTCTAAATGATGTAGGAGCATCTTGGGTACTTTGGAAATCTTACATCAACCAAAAATATTTCCTTATATCACTCCTATTTTTTATTTGAGGAATGAACTTTGTTGTTCATGTTTTATCTTTCTAAACATTTGGCTCCTTAATATGGACCAAATGAGAATCTCATACCTAATGTCACAGAAAGTAATTCCACAATTTATGGAAGTTATTCTTCTCTTTGTTCAAGGCATGCTTGTTCCCTAGAAACTTGAGTAACATGTAGATTTGGCTTTAGTGAGGTATTTTTTGGCATAAAGGCTTTTTGTATTTTTTTGTGTACTTCTTGGATCATGTGTGAACCTATCATTGTGCCTGCACATGTTACTTTTCTAAGTTGTACGGTCATTGATTTCTCCTTTGGGGCATGACTTACATTTTTTAATCATCTACTTGGTAGGTCAACTTGTTTTCTAAATATTTATAATTAGGGATATAAGATTAGGAAAAGTAGAAATAAGTTATATAGAAGGAAATAATAAATATTTATCTTTGTAATCCCAAGATTCTAAGATCATAGGTTGTAATTTGAATATATATGGTGATAACTAGGTAGGACTCATGCTTAGCATGTTGCATGGAGGTTGCCTCAAAATATATGCATTGTATCATCTATAATTTCTTGGGGTTTCTCCTATATTATTTTGGATTACATTACAACTCCAGAAAGAGTGGTGTGGGAATGATTCTTCATCCAGTCTTGCCTTGGATTAGGTGGTATTAGAGAAAAGGTTTCTTTCCTTGCAAAGTTTTGGGATCATGGAGAACCCTAATTGGATTGGTTGTACAATAGAAGATCTAGTTTTTGACTTATAACTATTAGAGGGTTATAATTCTTAGAGGAACTATTTTCATAATGGTTCAAGGTAGAGGAACTATAAATAATGCTATTATGGACATGTTGAGATAGATTGCAACTAGACTTGAACCTATTAAAATAACCCAGAGAAGAGGAGTACATCTTGAAGATGTCAGTGATGAAGAAGAAGTAGCTACATCTAGTCCTGAACCTAAAGAAAAATAAGATAAGGAAAGGCTCTTTATGGCTCTAGCTAGAGAAAATTCTAGACCTATTTTTGAAATTTCTACCTATAGTGGAAGAATTGATACTAATGCTTTGTTGGATTGGAGCTTTGATATTGAGAAGTATTTTGATTATGAAAGTATTCCTAATGATAAGAAGGTGAGGATAACAAATACATAGTTGAAAGGGTGTGCATCTCTTTGGTGAGAACACTTGTAAAATAATAAAAAAAGAAGAGGAAAAGAAAAGATCAAGACTTGGATTAAGATGGTTGGTAAGTTCAAAAAGAAATTCATTCATATTTATTATCAAGTTAATTTGTTGAGAAGAGTGGAAAATTTGAGACCAAAAGACATGACTGTAAATGTTGGAAATATAAGAGGAGTAACTAAGAGGGGAGGGGTGAACCAATTACTAAAAAAATAAATCTTAGATCCCTTAGATGTCAATACAAATCAAAATGTAAACTCTGATTAAACTATATTTTGTTGTTACTTGGCAAACACACAAGCACTTGACTAGCACTAGAAAATGCTGTAACTCAGCAACTACTGAGAATGAACTTTAACTTGGCAATATCTAAATATACTTATCTTAATGTGATTAACCTTATATTTAACTTAGTTTCATACACATAAAATAATAACATGAACACAAGTGACACCAAGATTTAACGTGGAAACCCAATTTGGGAAAAACCACTAATTGCAACTAGTTACCAATATAATTTTATCAAAGAATTGGTGTAGGATAAAGAAATTAGATTAGAATATGTTCATAGAAAAGAACAGATTGTAGACATATTCACCAAGCCATTACCTAAGGATGCATTCTGTTATCTAAGAGGTAAGTTAGGGGTCATTCCCCTATCTGAAGCTCACTAAATAAAGTTTTAATGATGCATCAATAGGAACCAAGTTAAAGATCAATTAGTTAATGCAGTATAGTCAAAAGGGAATATTGCATATGAATCAGTGCTCAAGGTACATTGATACTAATTTGGTATGTGTTGTCTTTGGCATGTGTTGTCAAAGAGGAAGAAGTTTACTGTCATATCTTTCTCAAACTAAAATTTGTTTTGAGAGAAGTATAGTATCAAAGAAGTAATGTAATTCCTTCATAGAGGGAGATTACTGCATGAAAGAAAAGAGAGGGAAAAACTTTCTATCAAAGAAAGTCTTGTTCTCAAATTTCATTGTGCTATGACATGTTGTGTTTCCATCAATACCAAAGAGGGAGATTTTTGGATACAATTATCTAATTGTGTGTTGTCTTTGATGTTTTACAAATGTCATATAAGTTGTTAGTTAGTGCTTACCAAGCTCACTTGGTTAGCAAGATAGTTTTCCTTGTTTATTGAGCATTCTTGAAGATTACTCTACAAAGACAATGCCTACCAATCTCACTTAGGCATGAAAGAATTCTGGTAGGAAATAGTGTTAATCAAGCTCACTCAGTTTCTAAAGAATTTTTGCAAGTTTGTAGTGTTAACCAAGCTTCTATTGGTTAACATAAGAAATCATCTTAGAACCAGTGTTTACTGAGCAAGGTCGACTAATGAAGGATTTTTTGTTTGAAAAAAGAAACTTAATCATTTTAAGTATTGTTTTTGGCTAACTATGATGATGATTATTAGTCATTGTAATTTGTAATTGAGCCAACTTGATAATCTGGATGGTATAAATGAAAGGTCAAGTTGAGATTTTAGTGTGTGTGCGAATATGTTGATTGAATTAAGAAAGCAAGAGTGAGAGTAAACTTGAAGGATAAGTAGGTATCCTTGTGGAGTAGAAAAACTTTATTCAATCATTAAAAATCTAGTATGAAGCAAAATAGAGATCTGTAATCAGTAATTTAGTTGCATCACAATCAGGTCATTTCATTGTTACTTTCTTACCATTGTAGTAGTGATCTAAAATCTCTTAATAGAGTTGGTTTAACAGCCAGTTGTAAATCCTCTAACAAGGTGACAATTCCATTGAATTGTTTTAAGACCTCTTGCAAGGCCACTCCTTGTAGGGTGATTAAATCCTCTAACAAGGTCACACCTAATAGTGTGTTTTGTAATCTTTGACTAGGTTGGCTCCTAATAGGGCTCACTTTAGAAGAGTGAAAATAGTAACTAGTTACATTGGTGGTTTTTCCCATATTGGGTTTCCATGTTAAATCTTGGTGTCTCATGTGTTCATGTTACTTCTCTTATTTTTGGAAATTTATCATTGTTAATGTTTTAAGATCAGATAAAAGTAAATTACACTCTGCATTTACTAAGTTACAACATTTTTTGTGTGTTTACCAAATATTAATAGCAATCAGTCTTTATTGTTAACATCCAAGGGATCTAAAATTTATTTTAGTGGTAATTGGTTCATCGCCCCACCCCCCCTCAGTTACTACTTCTATATTTCCAACAATTGGTATCAAAGCTTTTGGTGCTTATAAGAAAGGTTTAAAGGGCCTAAGCTAAAGGTTAGTATGTCTTACAAGAGAGAAATTCCAAAACTTAATAGAGACAACTTTTTAGCATGGCATGGAATTATGAGACTTCATCTAACTTCCATTAGTGATTCAAGATTGAAATAATTTGATGAAGAATACAAAACTCCTACTAGTACATTATTTGTTGGAGATATTGCTAAGAAAAAGAACCATAACACCATGATGATTGATATTGCATCTACTCTTAGCTATGATGAATTTGATGAGATCAAGGACTACAAAACTACTTTTGATACGTGGAATAAGCTAAAAGACATCTATGGTGGTGATGAAAATGTGAGGAAAGCCAAAGCAGAAAGCCTTTGAGGACAATTTGATCAAATGAGAATGAGAGAAGATGAAAATGTTGCCAAGTATGTGGAAAGAATCAAAGCAAGTGTTAGTGAAATCAAAGGTTCTGGAGGGGAAATCAAGGAAGAAATTATTGTAAGTAAAGTTCTCAGAACATTGCTTCCTATCTATTCAATTAGAGTATCTTCTATTCAAGAAAAAAAATGTGAGCCAAATCACAAGATAACTTTGGATACCTTAGTAGGAAGATTAATAGCTTTTGATCTAGACAAATATGACAATTATGTTCTAGCTTCCAAGAATATTGAATTTGCATTTGAGGCCAAGATTTCACTTAAGGAGAAAGGCAAGAAAATAAAGGACATTTAATTAGAAAGTGAAGAAGAATCAAAAGAAAGTTTTGATAGTGATCTTGAAGTTGTTGAAGCTTTACATGCAAGAAAATATTCTAGAGGTAGAGGAAAGTACAAAGGTAAAGTTCCCCTAATCTATTTTTCATGTGAAGAAATTGGCCCTATTGCTGCCAAGTGCCCAAACAAAGAAAGCAAGGATGAGAAGAAAAGTCATAAGTGCAATGGCAGGAAGGATTTCAAAAATCACAAATCATTCAAGGAAAAAGGTAAGAAGACTTGTTTTATGTCTAAATATTCTGATAATAGTGAAGATGATATAGTATACATTGATGTGGAAGATGAATCTGATGAAGAAGAAGATAAGATGACACTTATCTCTCATATCAGTAAGAATGACACATAAATCATAGATAGTGGATGTTCACATCATATGACTAGAGACAAAACAAAGTTTTAACACTTTGAAGACTATGATGGTGGTAGTGTAAGGTTTGGAAACAATGAACCTTGTTGCATAAAAGGGAAAGGCTGAATCTCATTACCCAAAGAACTTGTATGTGAAAATGCTTATTGGGTTGAAGGACTAAAACATAATCTACTAGGTGTGGCACAACTAATAAACATTGGATTCAAGGTGGAATTCATGCATGGCAAGGAAAGACTACTGGATGACAAAGGCAATCTAACTAGATCAGGCAAACAAACAAGAGGTAACCTATTTTATCTTGATCTTGGCGATTGTTCATGTTTTATTGCTCAAATGGAAGAAAGTTCGTTATGGAACAAAAGGTTATGTCATGTAAACTTTGATAATATGATCAAGATAAAAAAACAAAAAAAAACTAAGAGGTATTCCTAGTTTGAAGAAACTAGATGTTGGTTTATGCAAAAATTGTCAAATTGGCAAAATGGGAAAGACTAGTTTTAAAAGCAAAAACTATCAATTTGAAGATGTCTTAAAAATTGTGCATACTAACCTATGTGGACCCATTAGAATAGAAAGCTATAGTGGAGGAAAATTCTTTATTCTTTTTGTTGATGACTATTCAAGAATGATGACTGTTATGTATCTTAGAGAAAAGTCAGAAGCATTTGAGAAATTCAAATGGTCTTTACTAAGAATATAGAAGAAAGCAAAGAAAATATTGAAATGCTTAAGATCAGATAGAGGTGGTGAGTTCATCTCCAATGAATTCAATAACTTTTGCATTGAAAGAGGAATTAAAAGATAGGTATCAGACCCTGGTACTTCTGAGTAGAATGGAATAGCTGAAAGAAGAAATAGATCTATCATGGATTGTGCAAGGAATCTAATGATTGAAAAGAATGTTGCTATTAAATACTGGAAGGAAACCATTAGCACTGCAATTCATACTTTAAATTGAGTATAGTTGAAGGACTCATATAAAACTCCCTATGAATTATGGTATGGCTATAAACCCAATGTAAGCTACTTGAAAGTATTTGGAAATAAATATTATATCTTGAAAGAATTTAGAAAAGGAAATTTTGATGTGAAAGGTGATGAAGGTATATTCTTAGGATATTCTTGTAGAAGTAAGGCATTTATATGTTTGAATTTGTCTACTCATAAAATCATAGAAATTGCACATGTGAGAATTGATGAGTTTGCAAAAAGGACTAAAGAAGAAAGCAAAAAGGAACCAAAAGATTATAGGAGATTTGTTTACATTGAACCTGATACATTGCCACACATATCTATCAATAAGGAGACTTTGACTCCTATGTCTTCCTTAGTTACCGAGTTACAAGAAGTTTAAACTAAGTCACACGGACCCAAGTGACATTATGAAGCTATTGAGACAATGTCGACCAAGTTTGAGCAACCATAACTAGAAGTTGAAATTTAAAATGAAGACAGTGGAATTCATTCAAAAGGAAAAAAAATTGTATTGGCTAAGTATGTTAGAAGGCATCATGCACTTGATCAGATTATTGGAGATAAATTAGAAGGTACTATGAAAAGAAGTAAGCTAAAAGGTACATGTTTACTTGCTAATTTTGAACCTAGAAATGTTAAAGATGCATTGGAAAATGAACGTTGGATTGAGGATATGAATGAAGAAATAGAGAAAATAGAGAAGAACAAAACTTCGACCCTTGTTCCTATGCATAAAGATAAAAATGTGATTGGAACAAAATGGGTATTCAGAAATAAGCTAAATGAACATGGACAAGTATCAAGAAACAAAGCAAGACTAGTGTGTAAAGGATATTCTCAAGAAGAAGGAATTGATTATGGTGAGACTTTTTCTCTTGTTTCAAGATTAGAAGGTGTTAGGACTCTACTTGTGTATGTTTCTCACAAAGGATACATAATATATCAGATGGATGTTAAATTTGCATTTCTCAATGGTATTATTGATGAAGAAGTCTATATTGAGCAACTAGAAGGTTTTATTGATCCAGACAAAAGGGATATGGTTTGCAAATTACAAAAAGCATTATGTGGTCTCAAACAAGCTCCTAGAGCATGGTATGAGAGGCTGCACAACTACCTTATACAAATTGGTTTTTAGAGAACTAGTGATAATAGTAGTTTGTACATCGAGGAAGGACAAGATAAAAAGATTGTATTGGTAGAGATATTTGTGGATAACACATTCTTTATAGGGAATGATGATATATGTAAACAATTTTTAGAACAAATGAACAAAGAGTTTGAAATGTCCATGTTTAGTGAGATAAAATTATTTTTTGGACTTCAGATACAACAAAGCAAGAATGATATATACATTACTCAATCTAAGTATATCAAAGAGATACCCAAGAAATTTGGGATGAAAGATTCTAAACTAGTTGGAACCCCCATGTGTACTGAACTAAACCTTACCAAAGATGATGGTTCAAAAGAAGTAGATTAGACCTTATATAGATCAATGATTGGAAAATTTTATACGTAGTTCATACAATACCTGATATTGCTTTAGCAATTGGGATAGTGGCAAGATTCTCAACTAAACCCAAAGAAAATCATATGATTGCAATCAAAAGAACTTTAAGATATCTAAAAGGTATTGAAGACTATGGTTTATGGTACAAACTTGGAGGAAACATAGACCTAAAGGTATTTCTTGATGCTGATTGGGAAAAAATCTTGATGATAGAAAGAGTACAAGTCATGGAGCATTTTTTCTTGGTAAAAGGTTGGTATCTTGGAAAAGTAAAAAGCAAAACTACACATCCCAATCTATAGTAGAAGTAGGATATGTTGCAATAATAGTGAATTGTTCTAATATTGTTTGGTTTAAATAGTTATTGGAAGACATGAAAGTTGAGATCAAAGAACCAGTTGTCATGTATTGTGATACCACTAGCACAATTAACATATCAAAGAACCCAGTGATGCATTCCAAAACTAAGCACATTGCTATAAAATATCATTTTGTCAAAGAATTGGTGCAGGATAAAGAAATCAGATTAGAATACATTCATAGAAAAGAATAGATTGCATACATATTGACCAAGCCATTACCTAAGGATGCATTCCTGAAATATCATTTTGTCAGAGAATTGGTGTAGGACAAGGAAATCAGATTTGAATATGTTCATACAAAAGAAGAGATTGCATACATATTCACCAAGCCATTATCTAAGGATGCATTCCTATATCTAAGAGGTAAGTTAGGGATTATTCCCCTATCTAAAGCTCACTAAATAAAGTTTTAATGATGCATCAATAGGAAACAAGTTGAAGATCAATCAATTGATGTAGCATAGTCAAAAAGGAATATTGCATATGAATTAGTACTCAAGGTACATTGATACTAATTTGGTATGTGTTGTCTTTGGCATGTGTTGTCAAAGAGGGAGAAGTTTACTGTCATATCTTTCTCAAACTAAATTTTTTTTGAGAGAAGTATAGTATCAAAGAAGTTATGTAATTCCTTCATAGAGGGAGATTACTGCATGCCAGAAAAGAGAGTGAGAAACTTTCTATCAAAGAAAGTCTTGTTCTTAAATTTGATTGTGCTATGACATGTTGTGTTGCCATCAATGCCAAAGAGGGAGATTGCTGGATACAATTATCTAATTGTGTGTTGTCTTTGATGTTACACAAATGTCATATTAGTTGTCAATTAGTGCTCACAAAGCTCACTTGTTCAGCAAGACAATTTTCCTTGTCTATTGAGCATTCCTAAAGAGTACTCTGTGAAGACAACATCTACTAATCTCACTTGGGCATCAAAATAATTCTGGTAGGAAATAGTGTTAATCATGATCACTTAGTTTCCAAAGGATTCTTGGAAGTTCATAGTGTTAACCAAGCTTCTATTGGTTAACATAGGAAATTGTCTCAGAACTAGTTTTTATTGAGCAGGGTTGACCAATGAAGGATTTTGTTATTTAACATAAGAAGTTTAATCATTTTAAGTATTGTTCCTAGCTAACTATGGTGATGATTATTAGTCATTGTAATTTGTAATTAAGCCAACTTGATAATCTGGATGGTATAAATGAAAGGTCAAATTGAGATTTTAGTGTGTGTACAAATATGTTGATTGAATTAAGAAAGTAAGAGTGAGAGCCAACTTGAAGGATAAACAAGTATCCTTGTGGAGCGGAAAAGCTTTATTTGATCATGAAGGATCTAGTATGAAGCAAAATGAGATTTGTAATCAGCAATTCAATTGCATCACAATCAAGTCATTTCATTTTTACTTTCTTACCATTGTAGTAGTGATCTAAAATCTCTTGTCAGAGTTGTTTTAACAGCCAGTTTTAAATCCTCTAAAAGGTGATAGTTCCATTGAATTGTTTTAAGACCTCTTGCAAGGCCACTCCTTACAGGGTGATTAAATCCTCTAACAAGGTCACACCTAACAATGTGTTTTGTAACCTTTGACCGGGTTGGCTCCTAATAGGGCTCACTTTAGAAGAGTGAAAACAATAACTAGTTAGATTGGTGGTTTTTCTCATATTGGGTTTCCATGTTAAATCTTGGTGTCTCATGTGTTCATGTTATTTCTCTTATGTTTTAAAATTTATCATTATTAATGTTTTAAGATCAGTTAAAAGTAAATCACACTTTGCAATTATCGAGTTACAATATTTTCTATGTGTTTACTGAATATTAGCAACAATCAATTTTTATTGTTGACATCCAAGGGATTTGAGATTTATTTTAGTGGTAACTAATTCACTCCCCCTCTTAGTTACTCCTTCTATATTTCCAAGACTTTTTTGTACCATAATCCATAGTCTTCAATACCCTTTAGATACTTCACGATTCTCTTGATTTCCATCATGTGAATTTCTTTGGGATTATTGAGAATCTTTCCACCATACTAGCTAGTAATGCAATATTAGGCCTTGTGTGCACTACACATTGTAGTTTTCCAATCATTGATCTATTTGTAGTCTAATCTACCTAGTCTTCTGAACCATCATTTTTGGAAAGCTTATGTCTAGTAGACATAGTTGTTCCAATTGGTCTTGAATCTTCCATTCCAAACTTCTTTAGTATCTCGTTGATATATTTGGATTGAGTAATGTAAATGCCATCTTTCTTCTGCTAAATTTGCAATCTAACAAAGAATTTTATGTCTCCAAACATGGACATCTTGAATTCTTCACTCATCTCTTCTAAAAATTTCTTTCATAAGTCATCATTTCCTATAAATAAATTATCATCCACAAATATTCCATCCAACACAATCTTTTTGTCTAATCCTTCTTTGATATATATAATGTTGTTATCATTTGTTCTTTGAAAAATAATTTGTATCAAGTAGTTATGAAGCATTTCATACCAAGCTCTAGGAGCTTTCTTGAGACCATACAATGCTTTGTGTAATTTTTATACTATATTCTTTTTGCTAGGATCCACAAAACCTTCAAGTTGTTCAATGAAAATTTTCTCTTCAAGAATTCCATTCAAGAATGCAGATTTTATATCCATTTGATAACCTTTAAATCTTTTATGTGATGCATATGCTAGTAAAGCTATAACACCTCCTAATATTGCAACAAGAGAAAAAGTTTGACCATAATCAATACCTTCTTCTTGAGAATAACCTATACAAAGTAACCTTGCTTTGTTTCTTGAAACTTTTCCATCTTCATTTAGCTTATTTTTGAAAAACCATTTTGTGCCAATTACATTTTTATCCTTGGGTCTAGGAACAAGAATCCAAGTCTTATTCCTCTCTATTTGTGCTATTCCATCATTCATGGCTTCGATCCAACTTTCATCATCCAAAGCATCTTTAACATTTCTAGGTTCAAGTTCAGCAAGGAAACAAGTACCTTTCAATTTGTTTCTTTTCATCATTCCATCTGATTTGTCTGTAATGATATGATCAAGTGCATGGTACCTTCTAACATATCTTGCTAACATAGGTACTTTGGATTTAGAACATTTTCCAATAATATCTTCATGGTCTTCTATATGAATCTTGGGTCCCATTGTCTATGACTCGGATCTATGAGAGTTAGTTTTGTTTGGTAATAGTTTGATAGCTTCTGATTGTGACTCGTGTCCTTCAAACTGTGACTCAAGTTGCACTAGTTTCAACTTGATAGATTTTGGATATTTTGGGGACTTGAGAGGTGAGACCTTTTGAATTCCAAATAGATTTGGCAATGTATCAAGTTCATAGTAGAAAAACTTTCTGTAATCCTTAGGTTATTTGCTGCTTTCCTCTTCACTCTTTTGTGCAAACTCATCAATTCTCACATGTGCACTTTTTATGATTTTATGAGTGGATAAATTCAAAAATTTGTATGCTTTACTTCTATAGGAGTATCTTAGGAATATGCCTTCATCACCTTTGACATCAAATTTACCTTTCCTAGATTCTTTCAAGATATAACATTTGCTACCAAATACATTTAAGTAACTTACATTAGGTTTATAGCCATACCATAATTCATTAGGAGTTTTATAGGAGTCTTTCTTCAACTAAAATCTATTCAAGGTATGCATTGTAGTTCTGATTGCTTCCTTCTGATATTTGATTGCAACGTTCTTTTCTATCATCAAGTTTCTTGCACAATCCATGATGGATCTATTCCTTATTTTAGCTATACCATTCTGCTATGGTGTACCAGGGGTTGATACTCATCTCTTAATTCCTCTTTCAATGTAGAATTCATTGAACTCATTGGAAATTAATTCACCACCTCTATCTAATCTCAAGCATTTTAGCTTCTTTCTAATTTATTTCTTACTCTTGCCAGACACTACTTAAATTTTTGAAAAGCTTAAGATTTTTCTTTTAGATACATTACAATCATCATTTTGGAATAATCATCAACAAAAAGAATACAGAAATTATCTTCATTGTAACTCTTAATTCCAATAGGCCCACATAGTTCTATATGAACTAGCTCCAATACTTCTTTAAAATGATAGTCCTTTCTTTTGAAACTTGTCTTTCCCATCTTACCAATTTGACAATTTTTGCATAGGCCCATATTAGGTTTCCTCAAGGTAGGAATACCTCTTAATCTTTTCTGCTTGCTTATCTTGATTAGGTGATCAAATTTCACATGATGTAACCTTTTGTGCCATAACCATCTTTCTTCTACTTGAGCAATAAAACATGAATTTTCACTAAGATCTAGGTAGAATAGATTACGTTTTTTTTGGTTGCTAGACCCAACTAGATTTCCTTTTCCATCTAGTAGCTTTTCCTTCCCATTCATGAATTCTACCTTGAATCCAATGTTATTCAACTATACCACACTCAGTAGATTATGCTTTAGTCCTTCACCCCAATAAGCATTATCACATCTAAGTTCATTGGTTAGTGAAATACAACCTTTTCCTTTTATGTAACAAGCTTCACTATTTCCAAATCCCACACTACCACTATCATAATGTTCCATGTGTTCAAATTTTGTTTTATCACCAATCATATGATGTGAGTAGCCACTATCAGTAATCCATGTATCATTCTTGCTAACATGAGAGATAAGTGCCATTTTATCTCCTTCATCATCAAATTCATCTTTTACAACAATATATACCATTTCATCATCTTCACTACTATTTGAATCTTTAGCCATAAAACAAGATTTTTTACCTTTGTCCTTGTAGTCTTTGTAGTTCTTGAAATCATTCTTACCTTTGTACTTGATGTTCTTCTTTTTATCTCTATCTTCTCAATTTGGACACCTTGCAACAGTGTGTCCAGCTTCTTCAAAAGAGAAACAAATAAAGGAATTTTATCTTTATACTTTCCTTTTCCTTTAGGATACCTTATTGTAAGAAATGCTTCAATGGCATCAAGATCACTATCAGAATTGTCTTTTTTTTCACTTTTAGATTGTTTGCTTTTAGATCTTTTAGCTTTATTCTTGAGTGATATCTTGTCTTCAAATGTAGAATCAAGATTACTAGAACTAGGACTATATTTATCATAGTTATCTAGTTTAAATACTATCATATTTATCATAGTTATCTAGTTTAAATACTATCAATCTTACCACTAGAGTATCCAAAGTTATCTTGTTATTTGGATCACATTTCATCTCTTGAATAGAAGAAACTCTAATTATATAGATAGGAAGAAGGGTTATGAGTACCTTGCTTACCACTGTTATGTCTTTAGTTGTTCCTCCAGAGACTTTGATAGAACTAAAAGTAGCTTTGATTCTCTCAATATGTTTTGCAATGTTTTCATCCTCTCTCATTTTTATTTGATCACACTGGCCTTTAAAGATTTCTACCTTGTCTCTTTTTACGTTATCATCACCTCCATAGATATCCTTCTATTTGGTCCACATGTCATGAGTAGTGGCACATCCTTTGACTTCATAAAATTCAACATAGTTTAAGGCTTATGCTATGTCAATCATCATGACATTATGTTTTTTCCTTTCTGTATTTCTTCTATAGTCATTATACTAGTAGGAGTTGTGTGAGCACTATATAAGTATTTCAAACCTAAACCAATGATGGTTGCTATATGCAACTTCATAAGGTCTTTCCATGCTACAAAGTTGTTTCTATTCAACTTTGGAATCTCTCTTTTGTAAGACATACTGATCTTTAGCTTAGGTCCTTGAAACCTTCTCTACAAGCAATAAAAGCTTTAATACCAATTGTTGGAAATATAAGAGGAGTAACTGAGAGAAGAGGGGTGAATTAGTTACTACAAAATATTTTCAAAAATCCCTTAGGTTTCAATATAAATCAAAACATAAACTTTGATTAAGTTGTATTCTGCTGTTACTCAACAAACACACAGGCACTTGACTAACACTAGCAAATGTTGTAACTCGACAAATATTGAGAATCAAATTTAACTTGGAAATAGCTAAATATACTTATCTTAATGTGATTGACCTTATATTTAACTTAGTTTCATACACACAAAGGAATAAAATGAGCACAAGTGACACCAAAATTTAACGTGGACACCCAATTTGGGAAAAACCACCAATTGCAACTAGTTATTGATTTTCACTCTTCTAAAGTGAGCCCTATTAGGAACCAACTTTGTTAAAGGTTATAAAACACACTATTAGGTTTGACCCTATTAAAGGATTTAATAACCCTGTGAGGAGTGGCCTAGTTAGAGGTCTTTAATACACTTCAAATAGAAATGCCACCTTGTTAGAGGATTTACAAATAGTTGTTAAGACTGTTAGAACCTGAAAAGATTAGTAACCCAGAAAACTAGTGCAAAGAATAGATATCTAAACTATAAATGCAAATGATACAAAATCAAAATAGAAACATAGAGTTAGTATCCAAGTGAATAATGCAAATGATACAAGAAAAATAGCATTAAGAGGATGCAAAAGCCATAGATTGCAAATACAAGCTAGGTAGCATGCTTATATAGACTAGAAAGAGGGACGATGTGGCAACACTGACCAATTAGGAGCAGCCATCTATTAGACTAAAGATAGAAAAGTATCTTCCTAAAATAGCTAATGGATGATCTATGTAGGAAGGTGACACCTCACAACCACTTACTAAATAAGACATGTTTTATTAACCTAAGCAATATTATTAAAAGTGTAGGAAAAAAAATAGCAATATAAGGAAAAATAAATAACCCGCTAGGAAATTTAAAAAAAACTACACTACCACCCCCCTTAAGAAAAGCTTAGGTGGATGTATAAATGGGTTCTAGCAAGTTAGGCTTGATGAGGTACCCATATACATAAAAGTCCCCCAAAAAAGAGAGAAAAGAGACTCCCCAAAAAATTTAGGACTTTGAGTGAGAAGAAGAGGCACCCCCAAAAGATGAAGCATCTCACACCCACAACAATGCTCACAAATGAAGGAACTTGCTCTTAGTGAAGGGTTTGGTGAAGATATCAACAACTTGCTTAGAATTTAGACAATAGTAGAGGTCGATGACATGACCATGGATGAGCTCCTAAATGTAGTACATGTGGATCTCTATGTGCTTGGTCCATTGATGATGAACTAGATTCTATGAGATTTGAAAGGCACTCTGGTTGTCATGAAATATGATTGATGGCTATTTGATGTAGATACCAAACTTAGTGAGAATATGTTGAAGCCAAATGGCCTTAGTGGTAGCATTTATAGCCCCCCGATACTCAACCTTAGTAGAAGATAGAGCAATAGTAGACTGCTTTTTACTCAACCAACAAATAGGACCTAAACCAAGTGAGAAGCTATACCTTGAAGTAGACTTGCGATCTTGAGAAACACCTACCCAATCTAAATTTGTGTAGCCCACCAAATCAAGCTCAATACCTACTACATAGTGAATCCCATAACTATGAGAACCCTAAATTTAGTGAAGGATCTGCTTGGCTACTTTCTATTGTAGCTCATTAGGCTCCTACATGAATTGAGAGACCATGCCTACAACATATGAGATGTCAGGTCTCATATGAGTGAGATAAATGAGACTCCCAACAAGTTGGTGACACAAGGTGCCATTAACAAGCAAAAAAGAATAATGAGCCTCAAGTTTGACTCCAGAAAGGAAGGGAGTCAAAGTAAGCTTACAATCAGTGATATGAAACCTTGAGAGTAAATCTAGAGCATACTTGGACTGTGTGATGGTGATCCTAAAAGGAGACTAAAAGATCTCAATCCCAAGAAAGTAATGTAACAAGCCCAAGTCAATCATCAAGAAACTATCCTAAAGGGCAACTTTGATAGCCTTAATGGTGGGTGAAGAACTTCCTATGATTGATAAGTCATCAAAATAGAAAACCAAAAATAGGAATGAATCACCCTATTGAAAAATGTAGACATTAGGATGAGAATGTCACCAAGTGAACCCAACTGATATAAGGAGTCCATCTTGGCATACTAGGCCTGAGGAGCCTATTTGAGGCCATAGAGAGACTTCTAAAGATTGCACAAAAGTGAAGAATCCTAAAGGAAAACTTATGGTTGCTCCATGTAGATCTCCTCATGAAGGTTACCATGAAGAAATGCACTCTTCACATCCATATGATGTACTTCCCAATGATTAGCTACAACAATGGCAAGAACAAGTTGAATGGAATTCATTTGGGCAACTGGTACAAAAGTCTTAGAGTAGTCAATCCAAGGAATCTAGGAGAATCCTTTGGCAACTAAGTGAGCCTTATGCCTGTTAGCTGACCCATCTACTACAAATTTTTTTTGATAGATCCACTTACATTGAACAAGTTTTCTTCCCTTAGGATGAGGGACAAGATCCCAAGTGTGGTTCCTCATCAAGGAACTATACTCTTCCTACATAGTTGTATCCAACTTAGGAATACCAAAAACCTCATGAAAGGACTATGGATCTAAGGTAGTAGCAATGAAGACACGTGGAGAATCCTAGAATTGTGAATGAGTCCACCTGGTGTCTGATGGATCCATAACCCAATCACTTGTAGACTGCAAGGTCTATCTAGCCCAAAGAAGACTAGAGGATGGAGAATCTAGAGGGGAATCAGTAACCTCTAAATGATGACTAGGAGAGGAAAGAGGTGAGTTCTCTGAATCACTCTTTGCATCAAAAGTGGATGTAGAAGACTACTCAGGTGAATCTAACTCATTAGAAGATCTATCATGTATTTCGAGTGACTCCAATATCAAATTAGGAGTTGGAGAAGTGATAGAAAGTGAGATTGAAGATCTCTCCTCAAACTAAACACTCCTCTTAATGAAAAAATCATGGGTAGTAGGGTGGAGCAATTGATAACCCTTCACACCATTAGAATAACCTACAAATATGCAAGGTCTGCTCTATGAATCCAAGGCCTTACATTTCTCTGTAGAAATGTGGGCCCATGTAGGAGAGCCAAAAATATTGAAAGTTCTTAACTGATGGTTTTTGACCACTTCAAGCTTCAAAAAGAATAACTCCCTTCAAGGCTCAATGAGGAACATGGTTCTAGATATAACAAGCATAGTTAATAGCCTCTACCCAATACTGTAGTGCAAGAGACCTAAAGTGAATCATACAGTTTGCCATTTCCTTCTAGAATCTATTCTTCTATTCTACAACATTGTTTTACTGAGGATTGTATGGAATTGAATGTTGCAAATAAATCCCCTCTAAAGTGCAAAATATTTCAAAATGATGGTTAACATACTCACCACCATTGTCTGTGCTCAAAAATTTGATGGCTTTCCTAGATTGCTTCTCTACAAAAGTTTTGAAGTCCTAAAAATGATCAAATACCTCTGACTTCTATTTGAGAAAGTACACCCAAGTATATCGAGAAAAGTCATCAATGGATGTGGGGACATATCGAGCCCTACTGAAAGAAGAATGTTGAAATGGACCAGCCGAATCACTATGAACTAACTCTAGTATTTGTGAAGCTCTCCATGCCTTACTTTTGTCAAAATTTTCCTTAGGATTCTTACCAAGAGTGCAACCTTGGAAAACATCACCTAAGAACTGAACTAAAGGAAACCCTACAACCATGCTCTACTGGTTAAGTTGATGCAAGTAGTGGAAGTTAAGATGGCCAAACCACTCATGCCATAATTTACTCACATCATTAGAGTGAGTGAGAAAATTAGTTGAAGGAGGATCAAGAAAAAAGTGAGAAAATAGATAGAGGCATGACTGATGATCTACTCTCCCAACTGCAACTATAGAATCACTGTGCAACTTACATATCTCCATTAAATTAGGAGTTAACTCAACTTGCTTGCCTGACCCTATGTGAGTGATCTAGTATACCGATAGGAGATTAGCTGATAATGAGGGTACACAAAGAACATCATGGAATGTGCCACCCCCAACATCAACAGACCCTCTCCCACATGCCTCAACAAGAGTGTCATCACCCATGAAAATGGAAGGCATAGTACACGGCTCCAAGGATGCAAGTTCTTCCTTAGATGAAGCCATATGGCGCAAAGAAATTGAATCAAGAATCTATGTGGATGGTGAGGAAGCAACTACCACAAGGGCCTTGCCCTTTCCTTTCCCCTTTTTTTTTTCTTTTGCCTTGTTAGACCCTTCATTCAAACTTTGTTTAATAGACTCAAGAACAATGATATTCTTCTTCTCAAGTATGTGTGTCAAGTGATTAATTTGTTTCTTCAAACATTTATGTTTAGCATGATTGAGTCTTTTACAATAGGCACATTGGACATTTTCTTTCTTGGGCTTATCACCCTTGGAAGATGGAATATCAATGGTTTCTTTCAAAGAAACTGGTATCTAATCCTTCTTCTCCTTGCTATTTCTTTGTTTCTTATCCTTACTATTGTTGTTACTACTTTTTCCTTTTTGTTCTTTTGTGCCTTGATTGGTAGCCAAGGCATGTGACTTAGAGGACTTAAGAGTGCCCATCTAGAGTAGCGTGTCCTATTCTCGAATGAGATTGAAAACAAAATCATATAAAAATGGCATGGTGAATTGAGTACCAAGTCCACCCTTAGTAGCATAGAAGGTAGAGAAAAATACAACATATTCTGAACTTAGCTTAGAAAGAATACTAAGAATCAGTTGTTCATCTTTCTTTTCAATTCCATATTGTTTTAACTCTAGCCTTAGTGATTTCAATTTAGTGAAGAAATCTTAGATTGTGTTGAAATTGCCTGGACTTTAAATAATTAATTTTCTTTTTCCAACATATGATTCCTCATTGAATCTTGTGCCAAACAGTGTTTCTAGCTTTGTCCATATTTCACTTGGTGTATCCAAAGACTCAATGTGAAATAGAAAATAAGAATAAATAGACAAACACAATGTTCTATATGCCTCATCACATTTTTAAAACCACATAGACTTATCTTCATCTTTATTAAGTTTAATTTCAAGTCCTACAATTATCCTATTTAATCCAGCTTTCCTTAAGTAAATTGTCATGCGTGATTTCCACTCAAAGTAATTGTATGGAGTTAGGGTGGGCATTTTTTTTTGATCCATGATGAAGAAATGCAAAAAAGAAGAGGATCTAGCCATAACTATGCTGCCCCCCCCCCCCCCCCCCCCCCCCCCCCCCAGCCCTTTTACTCAATCAAAGAACCCCCCTAAAGAAATATGATTTGAAACTTTATATTAGTGTGTTTACAGCTACCATTAGCAAGAAATACTAAGTGGTCTTGATTTAAATGAATTACAAAACCCTCATGAAGAGCATATGCTAAAAGTATAACTTTGACACAATACTCAAAGAAATAAATAGCACCATGGTGATCTACTCAAAAAATCATGCACTTTCAAAAAAAGAATCACCTCGATATGAGGTCGTATGAGAAAGTTATGATCCTCCAAATTTTCCAAAATGAGAACTTGCAAAGTCATGATTGAGAATCTGCAATTTCTAAAAAATTTATGCATGAAAATCAAAAAACAACTACACTAGTGGATAGAGCACAAAAAAATCCAAGATCATAACAAGAATCATCAGTATGAGAGTCTGCATGAGTAAGAATGAGGCATTGGAAAACTACATTCAAATCTATGACTACCAACAGAGAGGGGTATGGCTATAGCTTTCTATGCTTGATTCTGCAAAATATATAGATTGCATGCAAAAACAAAAAGACACCCAGATGGTTTTTTGATGCTACAAACAAAACTTGGAAAGAGTTTTTCTTGTTGATGTATAGAAGATGTAGCTATAGTGTAAATTAGATGCCTTGTGCAACAAAAAAAAAAGACCCTAGAAAACCAAAAAATGACATAAAATGGTTGAATCAGTTACCTAAGTCAATCAATGGCATGTGAGAAATTACAATATTTATTTAAAATACCAAATATGCAAGTTGGTTGTCAAATTTGAGATCTAACCCCAGTTTCACAACTTGTATGATGATCTCTGATCTTTGTGAAATGAAAGCCAAATCTAACTTTCTCAAGACTCCTAGACACGTTGGAATAGCCAAAAATGTTTTTTTATAACCATAAATGCTACAATCACTTAGATTTCATAAAACACATGTGTGAACCCTAGAGATTGAAAATATTTTTGTCAAACTTTTCTAATTCTTAAGATCATCCAAAGATGCAAGAGAAGAGCATACAGATTTTTTCAAAAACTTACAATAATATTTATTAGGCTCCCCTTGAATCTCTCAAATAAATAAACTAAAATCTACTCTTTCACATATAATAGCTCTAATACCATGTTAGAATCTAAAAAGATTAATAACCCAGAAAATTAGTGCAAAGAATAGATATCTAAACTATGAATGCAAATGATACAAAATCAAAATAGCAGCATAGAGTTAGTCTCCTAGAGAGTAATGCAAATTCTAGAAGAAAAATAGCATTAAGAGGATGCAAAAGCCATATATTGGAAATACAAGCTAGGTAGCATGCTTATATAGATGAGGAAGAGGGAGGAGGTGGCAACATTGACCAATGAGGAGAAACCATCTATCGAACTAAAGATAGAAAAGAATCTTCCTAAGATAGCTAATGGATGCTCACATGTAGGAAGGTGACACATAACAACTCTATTAAGAGATTTAATTTACAAATAGCTATTAAGACAACTCTATTAAGAGATTTAGATTGCTACTACAATGGTTAGATAGTAATAATGAAATGACCTGATTTCTGATGCAACTAAATTTCTAATTACAAATCTCAATTTTGGCTTGTATACTTGGTCCTTTCTAATCAAATTTATCTTTGCAACTCAACAAGGATATTTTTCCTATAATTCTAATTTTCTTCCTCTAAGCATCCTCAAATCTTCTATTCTATTCCACACATTCAATCCTCAACTTGACCTTATACTTATATCTTACAAATTGTCAAGTCAGCTTAAATACAACTTAAAATACTTAATCTTCATATCCTAAGTTAGATAGAACCAACAATGAAATTAGTTAAACTCAATATTCAAAAACAAGAAAATCATTCATTAGCCAACCCTAGTCGACATGGTAGACACTAACTTAGAAATGGTTTTCCTATGTTAACCAAGTGAACTTGGTTAACACTACATATTCACAAAATTCCTTTGGTAACTGAGTGAGCTTGATTAACATTGGTTCCATTCAACATTTCTACCATTAACCAAGTGAGCTTAGTTAATACTCATCTTCTACAAACTTTCCTTTGACACTTGAGTGAACTCAATAGACACTATCTTTTGAACTTGGAAAACTCAAGAATGCTTGGCAAACATAGGAAACTATCTTCATTGCCTGAGTGAGCTCTGCATACACTAACTGACAATGACATGACATTTTGTGTGATATAAAAGAAAATAAAAAATTAATAAATTATTTTCAATATTAAAATATTATATTAAATAATTGTATAACTTGGATATTAGATCTAGATATGTTGATGATGAGATTGATAAGGTTTCTAGATACTTGAATGGTATGAGGAATTTTCTACAAGATGAAATTAGTTTTGTAAGGATAGAAAGTGTTGAGGAACCATATTTTTATTCCTTGAAGGATGAAGAAAATTTGACAAAGAAACAAGAGCATGGACAAAGAGAAAGAGGTTGAAGATTTTAATGTAGTAGGGGATGATCTTATGGAGAAAGTAATAAATCTAATATCACATCTATTGTCAAAGGAAAATCTAAATGGAAATAATATAATGGAAATAGAGGAAGAGATAACTACACTAGAGTTAATTATTCTTGTTACTGTAGGAATAACAATATTGGCAAAAGAGAAGATAGATCCTAGTTTTAAGATACTTATTTTAAGTGTGGTGAAGGACAATGGAAATAGAGCTTTTGAAATTATATTTTCTAGTAAGAAGATAAGAAGTAGAAGTAGAAATGCTTTTATTTAAGAAGAAATTATTGATGCACCTAATGGGCCTAATAAAGGAGAGAATCTAATGGTTAGAAGATTCTTGTGGAATGAGAAATTAGATGAAGAACCTATCTTGAGGAAAAGTTTTTTCAAAACCACATGTAAGATTGAAGGAAAGTGTTGCAAAGTAATCATTGATAGTGGTAGTTTTGATAATTTAGCATTTGAAGAGTATATATCTAAGTTGAAGTTTCATAGATTGAGAGAATATAACTCTTATCACATTTTTTGGATCAAGGATAAGCATAAATTACTAATGAGTAAACAATGTCTTGTGGAATTTAAGATTGGAAATTACTTTGATCAAGTTTTATGTGATATTATACTTATAGATTATTGTCATATTCTTTAGTGAAGACCTTAGAAGTATGATAGAAAAGATTTACATGATGGTAGATTTATTTAGTATACTATTTAGGCTAATAGAAATAAATATGTATAGTTTTCTTTGGTAGAGAGACTTGAAAATAATTGTACTACTATAAGAGTTTTCATGATTGAAGGGAATTGATTTGTATAAGATAGGAAGACTTAGAAACAAGATGAACTTGAGCATGCACTTGAGGTTAGATATTTTTTGACATAATTCAAAGATATTATTTGTTATAATGTACTTGATGGATTACCCATATAATAAGTGTAAGCTATTGTATGGATTCGATATCTAGAGCTAGTTTTCCTAACAAAGCACCACATAGATTGACTCCTACATAGAATGAATAATTGAATAGACAAGTGAAAATGCCTTCTATATTAGCACCTTAGAAGAATGTAGAATGGAAAATGTGCACTAATTTTAGAGCTATAAACTAAATAAAAGTGAACTATAGGTTTCCTTTTCCTAGGATGGATGGTATTATGGATAGATTAAGTGGAGAAAATTATTTTACAAAGATTGATTTGAAAAATTAATACCATCATATTAGGATTGGAGAAGGAGATGAATGGAACACATTGTTTAAGACAAATGAAGCTTTGTATGAGTGGTTGGTTATGTCATTTGGTTTAACTAATGAGCCTATTGCTTTTATGATATTGATGAATGAGGTTTTGAAGAATAATTCTAGTAAATTTGTGATTTTATATTTTGATGACATACTAATATATAGAAAGACTAAAGATGAAGACCTAATGTATATGAGACAAGTTTTGCTGAGGCTAAAGGAAGAGAAGTTGTTGATAAATTTGAAGAAATGCTCTTTTATGGAGGAGCTTGTATATCTTGGTTTTTTAATTTCTTCAAATGGATTGAAGATGGATCCTAAAAAGGTAAAAGACATTCTTTATTGGCCTACACCTAATAATGTGAGACAATTTAGATCATTTCATGCCTTGGCAAGTTTTTATAGGAAGTTCATCAAAAATTTCAGTTTGGTATGTAATGTGATTACTGAGACAATGAGAGATCATAAAAAGAATTCAAATAGACACGAGGAGAAAATAAAAGATTTGAAACATTGAAGGAAAGCTCACATAATTACATCTACTTGGTTTACTTGATTATAACAAAGTTTTTCAATTTTTTTCAATTTGATTGTGACACTAATAGGAATGTCATTGGCATTGTTTTGAGTCAAGAAGGTAAACCTATAGATTTTGAAAATGACAACTTGAATGATGCTAAGAGAAAATATTCAGTTTATGATCCATAATTTTATACAATTTTTCAAGATTTGAAGAAATGGAGACATTATTTAATGCCTAGAGAATATGTGTTTTACAATGATCATAAAGCTTTACAGTTTTGGGAAGTTAGAATAGGTTGAATAAAATTTTTTTTAATTTTATGTTGAAACATAAGAGTGGAGAGTCAAATAAGGCAGTAGATGTATTAAGAAAAAGAAAAAGTTTTTTGACAAAGATGATAGTTAAAGTGCTTGGATTTGAAGATTTGAAGAACTCATATGAGATTGACCCTAATTTTGTAGAGCCTTGGAAAGTTTGTAATAATCATATGATAGATGAGCAAGATAAGTTGGTTGATTACTTCACTCAAGAAGATAAGTTATTTAAAATAATTCAATTATATATACCAAGAGGATCTATGCAATATAATATTATTAACGAGAAACATAGTGGTGGACTTGTAGGACATTTTGGAATTGAAAAGACAACAAATATAGAGAAATAATTTTGGCCAAAATTATATACACCTTTTCCTATTCCTTGTAGACCTTGGGAAGATATCAATATGTATTTTATTCTTGGACTACCTAGAACTTATAGAGGTAATAATTCTATCTTTGTAGTGGCTGATAGATTTTCAAAAATGACACATTTCATACCTTGTAAGAAGACATCAAATGAAGTACACATAAAAGATTTATTTTTTTAGAGATATTGTGAGACTACGTGTATTGTTTAAGACTATTGTTTTTGATAGAGATACTAAGTTTACTTGTTATTTTTGGAGAATAATTTGGAAGAAGTTGAATACTAAGATTAAGTTTAGTTCTACATTTCATCCATATACTAATGGACAAACTAAAGTTGTAAATAAAAGTTTACGTAACCTTTTGAGATGTTTGATTAGAGATAAACCTTCCAATTGGAAATTGATTTTGGCACAAACAATGTTTTCATATAATAATTAAGTGAAAAAAAGCACTAATAAGACACCTTGATATTGTGAATGGCATGAGTCCAAGAGGAACTATTGATTTGAGGAAATTGGATGCTGAATTAAGAAATTTGCATGAGGAAGTGAAGAACAATTTGAATAATAGTAGTCAAGGATATAAAGATAGAACATATAAGAAGAAAAGACATAATAATTTTAAGGTTGAAGATGAAGTAATGATATGTTTGAAGAAGAATACATTTTTAGTTGCAATATATAGTAAGTTAAAGATGAAGAAGTTTGGGCTTTGTAAAATCTTAAAGAAACATGACAGTAATAATGCTTTTAAAATTGAATTTCCTGATGATATGGATATCTCACCTATGTTCAATATTTTAGATATCTTTGAGTATTATGAATCTAAGGAAGAGAAATTAGATTATCCTAAGAACAGGACAAAGTGAATTGATAGAATTTTGGATACCAAAGTCAGTAAAAGAACTAGAGGAAATGATTACAAAGAGTGCTTGGTTTAGTAGCAGAATAAACTTATTGAAGAAAAATCTTGGATATCTCAAGATGAGTTAGATAATTATGATACTCCTTATACCATTAGAGATTACTAATGTGGATATCAATCCTTAATAACCCTAGGTTTCTGATGCAGGAGCATCTTGGATACTTTAGCAATCTTGCAGCAACAAAAAATACTTCCTTTTATTGTTCCTATTTGTTGTTTGAGGAATGGCCTTTTCTATTTTTTTTTTCTCTTTCTACATAGTTGGATCCTTAATGTGGACCTAACATGAATTTTTAGATTATCTCATATAAAATAATTTTACCATTTGTAGGAGTTATCCTTGTCTTTGTTCAATGCCTGCTTGTTTCCTAACAACTTGAGTAATATACATGCTTGGCTTTGGTGAAGTTTTGTTTTCCATAAAGGATTTATGTAGTCTTGGAGTATGCTTCTTGGATCATGTATGGACCTATTATTGTCCCCACACATGTTAATTTTCTAAATTATAAGGTCACTAATTTCTCCTTTGGGCATGACTTATATTTTGCCATAATTTTCTTGATAGGAAAAGTTGTAGTCATGCTAGCTATATAATTAGGGATCTAGAATTAGGAAAAGAATATTGAAGTTAGATAGAAGGAAATTATAAATATTTGTCTCTATATGCATATTATTCTAAGCGTGCAAGTTGTTATTAGAATGTATACGACTATAACCAGGTAGGCTTTATGACTAACATGTTAAATGAATATTGCCTCATCATATCTACATTCTATCTCTATTATTTATTGTGTTTTATCCTATATTATATTGGCTTCCATGTGTTGGGAATCAAAATTGAAGCACTGATTTTGAGTCAAAATGAGCCTCTATAAGAGCTTTTCATACATATGTACCTGATTGTCATTTCAAGGCCTAAGATGTATTTCATGTGTTTAAAACTTTTAATTCAGTATATGCATGTGTCCTTTGTAGATAAGTTGTCATTTTGAGTCTTTATGTGAAGTGTCATTTTCAACATTTCCCAATTTTGCATTTTTGCAAGTGTCAAACAACCCCATGAAGCCTAGTTTGCAATTGAATATCTTGCACCCAGTTAATTTTCATGACTCACCACTTTGGAAGTGTTTATTATGAATATCATAGAACTCATGTTTAAGTTTTTGAGTCATTTTGGTCTATTTTGACCAGGTTTTGAATCCCTCAAAGTTGGTTGTTTACTATTGTCACACTGATGTGTAATGCACACAATGGGAAGCCCTATTTGACTAGTATTAACTTTGACCCAGTTGACTGAAATATGAAAATTATTATTCTACTATATTCTAGGGGTCATAGATATGCTATGTTCAAGATTGGAGCCTATGAAAAATCTGTTTCACTAGTTTTCAAACATGATTCCAAATGCAACTTTTGAAGTTTTATTGGTATCTAAAAGGGTAGTTTGATTGGTAGCCTTGTTTGGGATGCTAAAAATTTGAAAATATGATAGATTGAGCCAAATAGATTATACCATTTTATTATACTCTAAAATTACTTCAAGCTTGGTAGCTTTCAAGTCTTGATGAATCCATTTGCACATTTTTCTAGGCCCATTTCATTTGTGAATATCACTATCTATTGGTGTTCCCAATTCTATGATTCTAAGAATCCAACTTTGAACGCTTACAAAATATACTTAGTTACTTGTCATGATCATAAATTATAGAATTACACACTCAACATGACAATAAACTAGAACCTCAAATTTCATGCCCCTAATTGTTCATTTGACCTATTTTCAAAGTGGAATTCAAATCCAATTTATTGTTTCTAACCTAGTTGTTTGTAGGCAGTTTGAAGTGGAAAAATTTGATGGTTAATATCTTTTGATCCAAATGTCATCATAAGGTGAAATCTAATAGGGTGAATTTGTATGGATGATGGAATGTGAATACAAAGTTTTAGGGTCATATTGTTTGATTTCATCAGTTCAAGGCCAGCTTAGATGCCTCCTGACGTAGAGTGACAATGTTTTGAAAGAGTGAAAATGAGTTACAAATGATTAATCAGTGATCAAATCTCTTTCTCAATGACTATGAGGAGTGGAATGAATCAATTTGAAATGCTAGTCTTTTGAAAATAATTTTTTTTTAGCCAAACCCACTTTGAGGCCTAACTAACTTCACCAAATTGATAAGACATGGTGAGTTTGGAGATGTTTTATGATGATCTTCATCATTATATTAATTCAATATGAAACACATCATTACTCAAGATTACTGGGGTATGTGGTATTATACATAGTGATAATAAGGAAGAGCATTTAATATATCATGGAAGCCTGTACAATTCACTTTAATAACAACCTCATCCTATTTTTGAGAAACATGTATTTGAAATTATTGGATGTTAAGTCTTTTTGGGAGTAATAAGCATTATTTTCAAGTGGGATAGTATTGGGCATGCAAATGGCACACTAGATGATGGAAATGGGAATCAAATTTTGATGCAAGAGCATCTAGTGGTGTAAGGGCAATCCTGTATCACCCAAAAATATGCTTAGTGGTAGTTTCTATTTAATGTATCTTTATTTCTAGATATCCATTTGGGTCAAATAGAGATTCCAACTCTCATCGTTCCACTATTTCTTTTTTGGGTTAGAGTTTTTAAGCACCTCGAGATATGTGCCAATGCAAAAAATAGATTATTTTGTAATTGATCAATAATTATGATGATTTATAGGGTTTAGGTTGGAGGGATGATTATAATTTTAATTTAAAGCACTCTAGACAAAGAATCAGGTCAAAAGGCTTTAGGCTTCGAAAGTTATTGCAGTTTTAAGTTTCCTAGAGACCCCCTAAGATTGCTTCAAAGTCAGATTTTAGGCACTAAATGGCCTCATATAGGCCCAAAGAATGGGGGACAAGTGTATCTAGTCCATAAGGCTATAGAGAACTTGGAGATCTTTCCAAAAATATAAACAGTTCATCAATTGGAGTCCCAAATCAAAAGTTATGCCTCTCGGAAGTTGAACTACCATTTTTGGATTCTTCGAATTTTACACCAATTTTTGACGTATTTTCTAGAACCTTCTATTTTGGTGGTGGATTCCAAATGAAATATTCTAAAATTTATTCCTAACTCTAAACATAATTTGGGTCACTAAAGGTCATTTCTGGCATTGTAAATGCAGTTCTTTGGTAGAGTTTGGGAAAAGGTACTATGAGGAGGGTTTTCTCTAGGATTAGACAACATTGTAAGCACCTAGGGCACATCATTGAGTCTTTTTTCATTGTACTAAATGTAATAGCATATCACTTCTGATAATAATATTCCCCTTTTTTCTGTTGTGTTCATTTTTTCTTGGGTTGTGCCCTCATCAAGTGGTATCATAGCCAGGTTTTCCTGAGTGTGTAGATAGAGTGCCAACTATGAGGTAGTTTGAACCATGATTATGTGGCTATGGTTTTTGATATAGTAAGAAGATGCCTCTATGAAGGGAGTGTGGTGGAAGGGCCGAAGTTGTTCATCCTAAGGTTAGAGCCCTCCAAAGACAAGTTTAGGCATTGCAAGAGGAGATTTGTAGAGGGATGAATATTGCCATAGGAACTAAAAGTAAAGAGGAAAATGAAGAAGAAGGAAATATTGTGTAGGAAGGGGATAGAGATGGAAAAGTCCTATACTAGGTGGAGGAGAATATTTTCAGGGCCATTTCCAAGCTAGGAAAAAGACCTAAAATTAATGTCAACTATTGGAATATTCAAATGGGAAGAATGCTTCCAAGAGGGGGGGGGGGGGTGAATTAGAAGTATTACTCTTTATCCATTAAAACTTTTAACTGAAAGTAAATTGCATGCATGTGAACATATGAAATAAACATGAAGTAAACACATGCATCAACAACACATAACACTAGATTTTGGTAACCTAGAAACCCTCCAGGAATAAGAAGGTAAAACTTAGGTGGGGATGATACCCATAAAATCACTGTAGCAATAATTGTTTTGACCACTTCTAATGGTCTTCCCTGTGAAAGGCCTACCTTGTTAAAGGCTTTACACTATATCAATAGTGACCTAGTTAAAGGATTCACAAACATTTTTCATTAAGTGTCACCCTGTTAAAGGATTCACAACCTAGCTATTAAACTAACCTATCAACATAGGATTTCCTTTCTAATACAATTGCTAGAGAGTATTAGGTATAATAAACCTAATAGCTTACAATACTTGATTGCTAAATTCAAGCACTTGATCTGCTCTCTCTGATCTTGATTCTCTGAGATCTAATATCTATTTGTATCCCTTGCTTTGTTTTGATCAACTGAATATCTAATTGTTGCTTTCTTCCTCTAAGTCTTTTCACTCTTCACTCTAAATTTCACTATAGTTTCCCCATACACTTCTTTTTCATGTACACAATGAGATTTCATCTTTCTTACAAAGACTTTCGAATACTTAAGGTTAGGTATGGATCTACGATCCATATTGAATCTTTATTTCTCGCTCATTCCTTGTACTTTTATTATTGGTTGCATGCCTTCTCCATTTTTCTTATTGGTTGCATGTAGATTGCATAGGAAGTACAAAAGATTTGATCTTATCACTTAGATCCTTTGAGATTCATCATATGTCAGCCATAAAAATGGTTTACATCTAAGTTTGTGCCTTCTCAAACTCATATGTGCATTCTATGTTACTCAGCACTTTCCAATTCTTCATGCTTAGCACATATAAAAAGAAACTAGCTCACTCGGCTCCTGTAGCGATTCTATCCTACTCAACATCATTTGTGTCTCGGCATCATCTATGACTCAGAACCTATATATTACTTGACACTTGTATCATGCTTGGCATCTGAAGTCACTTGACACTTGATCTTCACTCGGCACCTAAAGATTGCTCGGCACTTGAAGATCACTCAACACCTATTGGAGTTATGACTTGGCACATGCTATGGCTCAACATACATAGTGTACTTGGCTTCAATGTAGAAGGTAGTTAAGTGTGTTGGCACCCAAAAATCAAAACCATTCTGAGACTAACAATCTCCCCCTTTGACATGAGTGTCAAAAACACTTAACTAAGCATTATTTATCTAACCTTATGAGTACATCATTCATTTTATTCAGCGTATGCACAAAATCTCAAAAAACTTGTTCAAAATTTTGCAAGGAATAGTATACCTTAAAATTCTTATAACTCCCCCTGAGCTAATTGTTCCATCCATTCTTGTAACCAAAATTATGATATATCTGATACTTTTTAGCTGTGCCCTGTTTTTGTACTCTATACCTGTGTTATACAATGTATCTCCCCCTTTGTTATATCTCCCTTATTATATCTCCCCCTTATTATATCTCCCCCTTTTATTTATCTCCACCTTTTTTGACACAAATGGAAAAGGGTACTAAGGGTTAAGACCACATTTTGCCAAAAATGCACTATTTACCTCCATAATCATCTTGAGAGTTGCATCCTAATTATGCAAAGCAATTTCCAATGACTTGTGCTAGATGGTAGTCTCTACAACAAGGTGAACAAGTCCATCTAAAGTAGAAAGATTAGGATCTTTCTTGAGAAGAGTTTCAGCATAGGCTTATTCTTTATGGAGTACTTCCAAATGTGGGGTAATGGAGGTTTGGAGCTGTATTAGTTTGGCCTTGATGGTGGCCTCTTCTGCTGTCAACACAACTACTTCCTTATGGGTGTGAAGCATTTGATTAAATTACTTCTCACTTTGAGCTAGATCTTTTGGTAGCTGCATGCTTGAAATCTTCAAATTCCTCTCCAGGCTCATTATTCTTTGGCTCATCTCTTGTGTGAAGTATGAAAAGTCACATAGCTTTTTGTACAATGAGAATATATTCTCAAGTATCTTTTTCACTTTGTCAATCATCTTTGCCAATTCAACCTGGGAAAGTGAAATTTTACTGGATATTTTTTCATTTACTTTCTCTTTGAATTTCCTTTCAAACCATTCCATAAGTTTTACATTAGTTTCTTAGTCTTCATTTGTCACTTGGTCAACAATATCTGACAATTGTTACATTATATGCTTTGTCTCATCTAGTGACTGCAAGCTGAAGGCATCCATAAAGATGTCCTTAACTCATGTAATACTTGCTTTTGTTTATACTCCTTCCCAAGTATCTCTTGCCTTTTTATTCTATTCAATGCTTCTTGCATCTCAGTGATTTGATCAATGCTTATTGTTTTTGAGTCATAACTAGGTATAACTATCTCCTCATCTAATTCAAGGTCTCCATAGTGAAGCACCCTTGCAACTTTTTTAGTATTTGATCCTAGTACTGACATTTGTAGCGGCATTGCAACATTGCTTGGCTATTTCAGAGGAGTCCCCAAGGTAGGAAAATTTATCGATGTTTGTATTGCCTCCTACTCTTTAGGGGTTTTCTTTGCTTCCTTATCCTCTTATCTACTACCTTGGTCAATTATAAAAATTTGAGGAGGTGCACCTTGTGTTTGTGCTATAGGATTAGATGCAACAGTCTATCCTGTTTGTTCTATTTCATTGTCTCCTTCTGCACTCAGCTTCTGCACTATGGTGCCAACTGTTCTTGATGTAACAACTATTTGCATTTGAAGTTGACCACTAGTAGCTATAGAGATGATGGAAGGTGGTTCTTGTGGATTTACCTTATCTCTAACAGTGTCAACTACTACCTTTTGTAATTCATTCACATTGACCAATACTACATTTGTACATAATTTTTCTTGTTGTGTGGATTGGTCAAGGATCTTTTTAAGATCCTCTATAGTTAAAGGATTGATATTCTGAGCAAAAGTGTCAGGAACATCCTTTACATTTATAGTGTCTGCAAATATGATGGTTACATGAGGAGGGCTAGGAGGGGGCAATTGTGTGTCTTGCACACTCTGGTCTTGTTACTACTCTTGCTCAGCTGTTGCCATTTCATCTTGTTTCTGTGTCTCCTCCTCCTCACCTTTTTCTTTCTCCTCTTCATCTTTCTTTTCTTCTTCCTTCTTGTCTTCTTCTCCTTTTTCTATAACCTTTTGTTCTGCCTTCTCTTTTTCACTAGGCTCTGCCTTATCTTCTTGTTCAGTGTTTTGTCCCTCAAGGGGATCTTCTTCTCCATCCTTGACAGTAGTCAAACCATATATCAACTTCCATATTTTTGTGGACTTACTAACAACATCTTCAATCTTGTTTTGTAGGATGCTAAAGGCTCTATACTTTGGTGTGAACTTGCCACTATGTTTCTTATTAGCCTTTATTATTTGACCTCTTGGTAGGTTAGGCATCACTTGCACTAAGGTAGATTCTCTTATCTCCTTTTCCATTTTTAGACAATAATGCCATTTGTTTTCAATTATTTCATATAATTCCCTAGGCATGGTATTGTCTAGCTCTAGAGGTGTATTCTTAAATTCAGCCATCATGGCATATATTGATTCCTCTATTTTGTTTTACTCTTCTCTAATTAGCTTGTTGAAATCAACACTTTTCAAATCAGTAAAATCTACATTCTTAATATTTTCACAAATTTTATCTATCGTTGATTTGGGAGAATGACTTACCACTCTGAATTGGCTGTTACTTTTGACTCTATTATTTTCTCCTCATTAGAATCTGGTTGTGCTACATATTTTCTTCTTTTCTTCTACACTTCACCAGTCTGTTCAATGGCCTTCTTCTTCTCTTTGATTTTTGCCTTGGCCTTTTGTGAAGATGCCCTTGTGGTAGCCCTTATGATTGGTATTTGTGGCTTGGCTTGGGTTGGCTTAGAAACCTTCTTTGCTTTAGGTTGGGCTGGAGGCTGTATTGTTGCCTTTTTTTTCTTTGGCTTGGCTTGGGTTGGTGCTTCCTCAGCATCTTCCTCCTTATCTTCACCTTAGCCTTGAGTCAATTCCATTGGGCCTTTCCCTTGTTCATCATCATCATCATCATCATCATCATCATCATCATCATCATCATCATCTTCTTCTTCTTCTTCTTCTCTTTCTTTTTTTGCAGCCTCAATTCCTTCACCAAATTTCTTCTTTATTGTCTTCATCAATTTATCTTTCTTCTTAATTATAGAGGTAGTCTTCAACTCTATTTCAACTTTGCATTTAACAATATCATATGTGCCAAAAGGCTTGGCAGACTTGTCTATTTCTTCTACAAGCAATGCAGTGATTGTTGCTAATGCTTCATCCACATCTAGTTCATAACCCAATGGCCTTAGCCATCTCACCCTTGGAACTGCTTCTTGGATATAGGTGAAATCAATATCAACTAAGAAGCATATGTCATTGATATGTTTTTCCACTAAGGAAACTTGTATTCTTACCCTTTGCTTCATGGATTTCTTGAAATCCTCAAAATAGCTTGTCATATTGGCTCTAAAGTTGTCACCCATCTGATCAATGAACTCATTGATTTGTGTAATTGTAGTTTTGTTAGGATTCCAATTCACCTTTCCTATAGAAGGAAACTCTTCCCTAAAATAAAAGAATATTTACACAAGAACTGAACCAAATTTGCATTGAGCATATTTTGATCTCCTTATTGCTCCTAGGTTTTCATTTATCTATTGCAATAAAAGTTCTAACAGATCATATGTGTGATCTCTCTTTAGCAGTTTGTAGGCTACATCAACAACTATGCATGGCACACTGTTCAATCTACTGGATTGATAGAATTTGTGGGATATTATTCTCACAGCAAAACTTAGAAGCGGATTAGTGATAGTATCAATAGTTATACCCCTCTTATTCCATTTTGCACCTGTATTCTTTTCAATGATCTCTTTGGAATCACTACACAGGGTCTTAGGTTGATCTAGGGTTGGAAAACCTGTAACCCTATGCACTATCCTTTTTGTAATCTTTACCGGTCCTTTTTCCAGCCAAAAACATCCATTGTGAATTCTACTTAAAAAAATCTATATCCATTCAATTTGAATCCTATAGGGTAAACTAGGGCATTGGTCAAACCCTTTCTCTTGACTATCTGGAATTCATCCTTCACAATATTGTTCTCACATAGTTTGTCATAGGCTTGGAATATTTCAAGATCACCTATGGTGCCAATTTTGCATTTATAACACTTCCTTACATCATGCACCATGACTACTTTGGATGGGATAATGGATAATGCACCAGTAGGGTCATTTTTGTAGGCAACTTCTGGAATTGGCCTAAATTCAGTTTGTTTAACCTCATTACTGACCAGATAAACCTCATGACTTTCTTTTCCCTTAGAGTTCTTATAACTAGAAGCCATTATACCGATCTAGGGTTTTAAAAGATTAAAACTTTAACACTGCGTAGCTTGGCACTTGATAAATAACTTTGATCGACAAAATTTATGCTGAATCATTGTTGAAATCTGTGCAAATGGCTTCAATGCAGCTCTTTAATCTCTCCTGTACTCTTCTTGTCTTTGCTCTATATTTGAATGGTAAAAAAATGATCAAAAATTGACCTTATACCCTTCAAAACATAGCATTAAATGGTTAGTGCATGTACAACTATAAACTCAACACTTGAAGGTTTCAACATGACTCAACTTCAATTGACATTTCTTAACTCGGTATCAACCATCAACTCGATTTCTATTAGCAACTTGACATGCATTGCAGATTTAATCAGCATCTAAGGATGACTCGATAGTATTTGCAAGAACTTCAAATTTTGACTTGGCATTTTTGCTTATGCTGATTTCTTCTTTGCAATACTTCTTTGTCTTGGGACTAATGTATGATATAACTTTGTATATTAGTCCCATACACCTGTTCATGCTTAGTTTGATGAAGTGTGATCAGTTGACCCATTGGGTGAAGTGATCCCTTCACTTGATGTGTTGCACACATTTTTCTTCTTCCATGTATTATTCATCTCTCCTCTAATGTGTTCAACACCTACCTTTGCCTTCCCTTTGTTGAACTTAGAACTTGGTGCCTTGGACCTTGTTCGGCAATTCCTACTGATATGACCAGTCTTCAAGAAAGTGAAACATGTGGTTTAACTCAACCATCTATTGTAGTTTCCTCTAAAATGTGTCCTTGTGCAATTTTCAGGAACATGTCCATATTCCTGACAGCTATACCTAGTGTTGTAATCCCAATAGTAGTGATTTCCACTACCTTTTGTATTTTCTAGTTGATTTGATGTCCACATGGGCTTTGATCTGCATTTAAAGGCTCTATGTCCATACTTCTTGCAATTGTAGTAGTAACCTTCAAATCTTGGTGTCTTGATAGTCCTAGTTCTGCATTCATGTTCTTGATGTCCTTACTTCTTGCACTTATGACAATAGCTTGCACTCTTAGGCTTATCATGCTGATGGACATTATTGCTTCTACACACATTAGAAGTGTGTCCTTTCTTACCACAGAAATGATAGGTAGGTTTGGTGTTCTTACCTTTGTTATTCCTTTCTTCTATAGTCTTGGATGACTCTCCTTCTTCAGTGCTAGTATATCCTAATCCTTGAGTGTCATTGCTGGACCTTGGGGGTTTTAGTAAATGCTCAAAGTACTTGATGGCTTCATTAGGTTTGTTGAAGCTCTCTAAAATTTCCTTTTCTCTTCTCAAGTCATTCTACATTTTTATTTTGCATCTTCAGTGTAGAGATCTCAATGTCCTTCATATTCAGCTCATGATGTGCATTCATCATCTAGCTTAAGGTTTCTAGCTACATGTTTGAGATTCTTTCAAACTCAATTGTCTTTTCCTCCAATCTATTTGTAAGATTTCTCTTGTCATCTTCTATCATGGATTTGTCTTCAATAGCTCTTTTCTTTTTTTCAATCACTTCACAAAGCATTATGGCTTTTGATTCTTGTTCAATCTTCAAGGTTATGATTTCTTCTGCTTGAGATCTGTTCATTTCCATTAGTTTTGCTATTGCTGCATCAAACTCTTTAGTATCACCATTGGAAAAAACTTTTGTGGTATCAATCTTCTTGTAGTTTATATCATTTTCAGCTATGGCTATATCCTTCCTTCTTTTCAAGGATTTTTGTAATTCTTCTCTAGCTTCCTCCAATTTGTGTAGAGCGAGTTGAACATCAATCATCTAATTTTCTATTATCTTTCCAAGTTTGAAGACCTCCATCTTCTAACCTTTTTCTCCAAGTTGTTAGGCTTCTCCTTATGAGAACCTAGGCTCTAATACCAAATATTGGAATATTCCAATGGGAAGAATTCTTTTGAAGGGGGGGGGGGGGGGGGGGTGGGGGTGAATCAGAAGTATTACTCTTTATCCATTAAAACTTTTAACTAAAAGTAAATTGCATACATGTAAATATTGAAATAAACATGAAGTAAGCACATGCATCAACAACACATAACACTAGATTTTGGTAACCTAGAAACCCTCCAGGAATAAGAAGGTAAAACTTGGGTGGGGATGATACCCACAAAATCACTACAACAATAATTGTTTTGACCACTTCTGATGGTCTGCCCTGTGAAAGGCCTGTCCTGTTAAAGGCTTTACACTATATCAATAGTGACCTGGTTAAAGGATTTACAAACACTTTTCATTAAGTGTCACCCTATTAAAGGATTTACAACCTAGCTATTAAGCTAACCTATCAACATAGGATTTCCTTTCTAATACAATTGCTAGAGAGTATTAGGTATAATAAACCTAACAGCTTACAATCCTTGATTTTTGAATTCAGGCACTTGATCTACTCTCTTTGATCTTGATTCTCTGAGATCTGATATCTATTTGTATCCCTTGTTTTGTTCTAATCAACCAAATATCTAATTGTTGCTTTCTTCCTCTAATTCTTTTCACTCTTCACTCTAAATTTCACTATAGTTTCCCCATACACTTCTTTTTCATGTACACAATGAGATGTTATCTTCCTTATAAAGACTTTCAAAGACTTAAGGTTAGGTATGGATCTACGATCCATATTGAATATTTATTTCCCACTCATTCCTTGCACTTTTATTATTAATGGTTGCATGGCTTCTCCATTTTTCTTATTGGCTACATGCAAATTGCATAGGAAGTACAAAATATTCAATATTATCACTTAGATCCTTTGAGATTCATCATATGTTGGCCATAAAAATGGTTTACATATGAGTTTGTGCCTTCTCAAACTCATATGTACATTCTGTGTTACTTAGCACTTTCTAATTCCTGATGCTTGGCACATATAAAAAAAAACTAGCTCACTCAACTCCTGTAGTGATTCTATCCTTCTCGGCATCATCTGTGACTTGGAATCATCTATAACTTAGCACCTATATATTACTCAACACTTGTATCATGCTCGACACCTAAAGTCAATTGACACTTGATCTTCACTCGGCACCTAAAGATTGCTCAAAACCTAAAGATTGCTTGAAACTTGAAGATCACTCGGCACATGCTATGGCTCGACATACATAGTGTACTCAACTTCAATGTAGAAAGTAGTTAAGTGTGTTGGCACCCAAATGTCAAAACCATTCTGAGACTAACAGTCAACATGTTTTCAAGAAATCTAAACTCGGATGAGTTGATCGACTAGATCAATGAGCTAGAGGAATATTTTGAGTATGAGGATATCAAAGACCTTGATAGGGTTAAGTTTGCAAAGGCCAAAATGAAAGGCCATGCCAAAATCTAGTGGCAAGAGATTTAGTTGGAAATAAATAGAAGAGGAAAGGAGAAAATCACAAGATTGGATCACATGGAAAAACTATTAGGATAAAATCACAGACATAAATAAAAAACTACATGCAAATATAACCAATAATAGAAAATAATAGATCACACAGAAATGAACACAAGGCACCAAGATTTAACTTGGTTCACCCAATCCCTCGGCTACATCCACCAAACTGCAAGTCCAATATTATTACAATCCAGTGATTACAATTTGATTAAAATCTTTAATCCCTTACAACTCAATACCACTGTAAGAAGCAATTTTGTATCACAACATAATAATAAAATACCTAACCCTAAACCCTTTAATACAAGTATTTTATGTTGTTTTAGGGTTATGAAATGTTGGCCATAAATTAGCCATAACTTTAGTGGCAAATCTATGAATGGCAAATGTATGAATAGTACCTTTTTTTTTGGGGCGATACCTCGAACCCCAAAAAATTATGGAGTATGTACAGTACTTTCCTAATTAGTTACCACAATCTAACAATCTCCCACTTGGGGACTGATTATGCTCCACACCAAACAACAGTATCCCACTTGGAGATTGATCCTATAGAAATACCACTACCACATGGGGCTCCCACTAGATCAAACCACCTTGGACTTTGCTGTTCTTTTATTCATGTTCAGTCTAATAGACCAACCGAAGCTGAAGAGGAGTTTACCTTCTCCATTGTTACAACCCTTGTCAACATATCTGCTAGATTTTCATTTATATGTATCTTCTCCAAATTTTACTGTCCATCCTCCAAAACTAATTGAATGAAATGGTACTGCAACTATATGTGCTTGGTCTTAGAATGTAGAGTTGAATTCTTTGCAAGATGAATGGCACTCTAACTATTTGTGAAAAAATAATTATCCTTCTGAGGATGTCCCAATTCTTCTAAGAAGAACTAAAGCTATATCATCTCCTTGGCTACCTCTTTAGCAGCAATATACTCTGCCTCTGTAGTGGATAGAGCATTAATGTTTTGAAACCTAGAAACCCAGCTCATGGTTGCCCCACCAACAATAAAGACATAACCTGTAGTACTCTACCTAGTATCAATATCCCTTGCCAAATTTGAGTCAACATAGCCCTATAAATTAGTAGTAGAGCCCCCAAAGTGTAAAAACTTATTGAATGTTCCTCTCAAATATCTAAGAATCCACTTGATAGCATTCCAATGCTCAAATCCTAGATGACTCATATACCTGCTAACAACTCCCACTGCATGTGCAATATCTGGCCTAATGCATACCATAGCATACATCAAGCTTCCTATAGTTAAAGAATTGGGTACCTTGGACATCTTATCCTCCTCTTCCTATGTCTTAGGAAACATCTTCTTAGTCAATTTCAAATGACTAGGTAAAGGTGTGCGGATAGCTTTAGCATTCTCCATAGATAAACGTTGCAATACCTTCTCAACATAATAAGCCTGAGATAGAGTCAATGTTCTATTTTTCCTATCTCTGGAAATCTTCATACCAAGGATTTATTTTTCTACCCCCAAATCATTCATAGCAAATGCATGTGCTAATTGGCGTGTTAGCCCCTTAATATGATCCATGTTAGACCTAGCTACAAGCATATCATCAACATATAAACATAGAATAATGTAGCTATCATCATAAAACCTCTTAAAATAAACATAATAATTTGAATGACACTTGTTATAGCCATGCTCATGCATAAACCTATCAAATTTTAGATACCATTGTCGAGGTGCTTTCTTCAAGCCATATAAACTTTTCTTCAATTTGCACACAAAGTTCTTAAATTTGACCTCAAAACCCTGTGGTTGAGCCACATATATTTCTTCATCCAAATCACCATAAAGATAGGTTGTTTTAACATCAAGATTCTCTAAATGAAAATCTTCAGTAGCCACAAGACTTAAAATAGTATGGATAGAAGTCATTTTAACAATAGGAGAAAGTATCTCATCCAAATCAATTCCCTTTTTCTATGTAAATCCTTTTACAACTAATCCAACTTTAAATCTTTTCTTACTTCCTTCCTCTTCTTTCAACCTATAAACCCACTTATTCTATAAAGCCTTTTTACTTGCAGGCAACTTACATAAATTCCATGTCTTATTCTTCAGCAAAGAGTCCATTTCATCATTCATTGTAGATTCCCATTGAATCTTAGTATCCACTTGCATAGCTTCATCATAACTTTCAAGTTCACTAGCATCAATAAGTAAAATAGAATACAAAGAGGGAGAAAATGTTTGTGAAGGTCTAATTTTCCTTTTTGACCATCTAACATTAACTAGTGTGTGTGGTATTTGTTGTTGCAGTTGTTGCACATCATGAGGAATGGCTGAAACATTAGCTTTTGGAGTATCATCCAACACTACATAATCATCTTCTTTCTTCTCATGTTGCTGCAACAAAGCTTTGTACAACACTTTCTCATTGAATATGACATCCCTACTTCTTACAATTTTCTAATTTTCAAAATTCCAAAGCCTATAACCAAATTCATTAATGCCATATCCAAAAAATACACATTTCTTTAACTTAGCTTCTAGCTTGGTTCTATTTTCAGAATCTATGTGAGAAAATGCTTACAATCAAAGGTTTTGAGAAAAGAATAACTCACCTTCTCACCAGTCCATGCCTCCTATAGAATACCATAGCCCAAAGGAGTAGAGGGACCTCTATTAATCAAATATACTATATTATTGATAGCCTCTGCCCACATGTGTAAGGGCAACCAAACATGCAACCTCATGCTCCTTACACGCTCCATTATAGTCTTGTTCATGTGTTCAACCACTCCATTTTTCTATGGAGTCCTTGGAATAGTTTTCTATCTACAAATACCATTAGTGGAGAAATAATCTTCAAATTCATGAACACAATACTCACCACCATTATCAGATCTGAGACATTTTAATTTCTTACCAATCTCATTTTGAACCAAGCATTTCCATTTCTTAAAAGTTTGAAATACATCAAATTTTTGTTTAAGGAAATAATCCCATACTTTTATAGTTGCATCATCAATAAATGTAACATAATAATGAGAGCCACCAAGGGAAGATACTTGAGCTGGTCCCCATACATCGATATGCACAACCTCTAATTTCTCCTTTTTGTTTTCCTTCCCAGTCTTTACAAAACTCACTTTCTTTTGTTTTCCATACACATAACTTTCATATAAATCCATATTAACACATTTTAGACCTAGTAAGTACTTTCATACCTTTCTCACTCATGTACCTAAGTCTTTTGTGCCATAGTGCTGTATCAGAATCTACAACAGCTATTTGTTCTCCCTGCTCAACTGCAGCAATTGTTCCTGAACATTCATTTTTCTTTGAAACAATCAAAGTAGAAGGAACAATATGACCTATATAAAGATATAAGGTGCCTACTTTCACACCTTTTTCTACTACAAGGGAACCTTTTGAAACCTTCCAATTTTTATCATTAAAAGTAACTACACAACCCTCATCACCAAGTTGCCATGCTGAAATTAAATTCCTACTTAGCTTTGGAACATGTCTTACTTCATGTAGTAGCCAATGATTCCCATTCTGCAACTTAATCTTAATTTTTTCCTTTCCAACAATCTAATAGGGTTCATTATACCCCAAATAAACAAGCCCAAAATCCCCTTGGACATAATCAATAAAATAACCTCTATGAGGTGTAGCATGGAATGAAGCACCAAAATGTAAAACCCATGAATCATCAACACTTTCTAAAGAAAAAAATAAAGCATCCTCTTCAGATTTTTTACTTACCACATTTGCCTCCTTGTCTCCATCTAATTTATCTCCTTCATTTTTCTTTCAATTCCAGCAATCTTTCTTTTTATGACCTGGTTCCCCATAGTACCAACAGTCGTTCAGTCCTCTCGATTAAGACCTCTTCCCCTTTTACTTTCCTCTTATTTTCCATGATTTTCAGAGTTACTTCCTCTCTCAGTTGTTTTTCCCCTGCTTTGTGCATTCAAAGCACTTCCTGATGTAGATCCACTTGAGGATTTCCTACAAGTTTCCTCACTAAAAACAACATTGATCACATCATCATATTTTAGGGTAGTAGATTATGAAACAAAATAACTCACCGCCATTACCAAGCCATTCCAGCTTTCAGGCAAAGAACAAAAAATCAAGAGAGCCCTAATTTCTTCATCAAAATTGATACCCACAGAAGATAACTAACTAGTAATAGTATTAAACTCATTTAAATGATCTACAATAGATCTAGCTTCTGCCATTTTCATATTAAATAAACATTTTATGAGAAATACCTTGTTTGAAGCAGAGGGCTTTTCATATAGTGTCACTAGGGTTTTCATCAACTCTTTTGTCGTCTTTGCTTTAGTAATATTAAATGCAACTGATGGTGCTAGGCATAACCAAATGCTTCCAAGTGCCTTTCTATCCAAAAGATCCCATTCATCATTTGACATTGATCCCTGATTCTTGGCTTTGCCTTCCAACAGCTTCCATAAATGCTTTTGATAAAGATAGTCTTCCATTTGCATCTTCCATAACTAGAAGTTTTGCCCATTAAACCTATCAACCCTTAGCTTAACCTCATCTGCCATCACTCCCACTCAACCATGAGACTCCCACTTAACCATGAGACTTTCTTGCAGAGGATAATTGAAAGACAACCTCACTCTAATACAACTTGTTAGGATAAAACCATGAGCAGAACTAAAAAACTACATACAAATATAACCAATAACAAAAAATAATAGATCACACAAAAATGAACACAAGACTCCAAAATTTAACATGGTTCACCCAATCCCTGGGCTACATCCACCAAATTACAAGTCCAATATTATTACAATCCAGTGATTACAACTTGATTACAATCCTTAATCACTTATAGCTCAATACCGCCTCAAGATGCAATTTTGTATCACAACATAATAATAAAATACCTAACCCTAAACCCTTTTATACAAGTATTTTATGCCATTTTAGGGTTATGACATGTTGGCCATAAATTAGCCATAACTTTAGTGGCAAATCTATGAATGGTGAATCTACGAATAGTACCAATGTTTTTTTTTTGGGTCCATGCCTCAAACTCCAAAAAATTATGGATTATGTACAGTACTTTCCTTATCAATCACCACAATGTAACACAAACTAAAGAAGTAGTTCATTCCTATTGATTACAAGCTTGATTTGTTCAAAAAGGTGCAAGGGTTAAAGAAAGAAGGAAAATCTATCCAAGAATACACTAAGGAGTTTTACTGAGTCCTTATTAGGGCTAGCCATGTGGAAGAAAATAAGGAGAAGGTTTCCTATTACCTTAATGGGTTAAGACCTAGCATTTAGGAGAAGTTAAGTCTAGTTAGAATGACCAGCATTGAAGAGGCATACCTATTTGTCTGGTGAGTTGAGGAGAAGCTAAAAAATAAGTTTGAAGGAATGCAAAGAGGGTGTAGTCAAGGAGGAAGGAATGGTGGTAGGTCATTTGGAGGCTGAAATGAGAACCAAAAGAAAAATGAAGATGTGGGTACCAACCAAAACTAGAGGGACAAGGGTTTCAACCACTCCCATGATCAAAACTTTGGAGATTAGAAAGGAAGAGGTAGAGGACATGGAAAATATTTAGGAAGAGGAAGATTACATGGTACCTATTTTCATTGTAATGAAGAAGATCATCATGCCTACAAATGCCCTCAATGCCAAGGAAGGAAAAATAGGAGATTTGATGTTCAAGCAAGGGTTGTTCATGTAGATGATGATGCATAGTCATCACATTTAGAGGATACAAAAAGAGGAGAGGTTTTGGTTAATCAAAGGGCCTTGTTGAGCAGTGAGACTAAACTTGGACAAAAGAGGAGTTTTTTTTGTACTAAGTGCAAGTGTGAGGGTAAATGTTGTGATGCAATTATTGATGGTTGGAGCACTAACAACTTGGTGTTAGAGGAGATGGTCTCAAAGCTAATGCCTAAGAGGGAGAAACACCCCCATCCCTGTTAGATTTCTTAGGTGAAGGATGATCATAAGGTCTTGGTCAGTGAGCAATGTTTGGTAAAGTTCAAGATTAGGAGTTACCATGACGAGGCTCTCTGTGACATCATCAAAATGGATGTCTGCAATTTGCTATGGTAGTTAGATAGGCATGCTATACATGATGGTCATGAAAATACATACTCTCTAATAAAGGATGGAGTTTTCTACAAATTTAAGCCCTTGATAAAGGAGGGTGAAAAGGTATGCATTAGTACTAGGGTATGTCGTGTTGATGGAAGAAAATTTCTAGATAGCATGAAACATCAGCATATATGTTATGATTTAATTCCTAGAAAGGATAAGGAAGATAATAGTGAAGTTCCATTTGAAGTTTCAAGTCTATTAAGTGAGTATGGAAATTTAATCTTTGATAATGTTTCAAAAGGGTTGCACCAATAAGGTAGATCAATCATCAAATAGATTTAGCCTCTAGAGCTAGTTTGGCTAACAAGGCTGCTCATAGGATGACTCCTGAGACTAAGGAGCTAAATAGACAAGTTTAGGAGTTGTTGAGGAAAGGTTTAATTTGAGAGACCCCAAGTCCATGTGTAGTATTTACAATGCTAACACCAAAGAAGGATGGAGATTGGAGAATGTGTATAGCCTTTGTGACTATAAACAAAATAATCATCAAGTGCCAGTTTCCTTTGCCAAGGATGGATAATTTATGGACTGCTTGAGTGGAGCTCAGTACTTCACAAAGATAGATCTCAAGAGTGGCTATCACCAAATACATATATGAGAGGGACATGAGTGGAAGACTACATTCAAGACCAAGGATAGTCTATATGAGTGGCTAGTCATGCCCTTTGGAATGACTAATGCACCAAGCACCTTCATATGGCTTATGAATGAGGTACTAAAGAAATTTTTGGAAAAATTTGTTATTGTCTATTTGGATAATATTTTGATTTTTAGTAACTCTTTGGATGAATACTTATTGTAATTTCAGAGTTTCCTTGAAAGGTTGAGGGAAGAGAAATTATTAATTAATTTGAAGAAGTATAGATTTTCCAAAAGGGAGTTATTCTATTTGGGGTTTGTTGTATCAATTGAAGGTCTCAAAATGGACCCAGAGAAGGTGAAGGTCATCTTGGAATATCCTACTCCAAGTTATACCACTAAGGTGAGGTTATTCCATGGTATGGCTAGTTTTAATAGGAAATTAATTAGAAATTTTAGTAGTATATGTGCACCCCTAATTGATTTACAATGAGGGGGGATAGAAAAGAGTTCAAGTGGATTATAGGAGTTTCAAGGAGTTTTGAATTGATGAAGAAGAAGGTGATAGAGCAACCTATATTTGCACTTCCTAATTTTAACAAAGTGTTTTAGGTGGATTTTGATGCTAGTGGTAGTGCTATTGGGGTTGTGTTGTGCCAAGAAGGTAAGCTTATTGCCTATTTTAGTGAAAAATTGAATGATCCAAGGAAGATGTATTCTTTTTATGATCTGGAATTCTTAGCAATAGTTTAGGTCTTAAAGAAATAGAGGCTTTATTTGTTTCCAAAAGAATTTTTCTTTCATATTAATCATTAGGCACTATAGTACCTAAATAGCCAAGGTAAATTGAATTAGAGACATTTGAAATTGGTAGAGTTCATGCAAAGCTATACATTTGTATTGAAACATAGAAGCAAAAGGTCTAATAGGGTTGCAGATGCATTAAGTAGGAGATAACTGTTGCTGACAGAAATGAAAGTTGAAGTGGTTGGGTTTGATGAACTCAAGAATTTATACCCAAGGATCCTAACTTTGCAGAGGTTTGGAAGGCTTGTAAATAACCTCTTACTCTAGATAGGACCAGGTGGCTAGATTACATGATCTAGGATGATATGTTGTTTAAAGGAAGTCAATTGTGTATTCTAGGGATTCCCATGAGGGAGAACTTGATCAAAGTGAAACATAGTGGAGGGATGGCATGAAACTTTGGTTGAGATAAGACCATTTCAATTATTAGTGAACATTACCTTTGGCCTTAACTATCACAGGATGTGAAGAAGTTTTTTTATAGAGTTGCCGAGTATGTTAAACAACCAAAGGATTTAGTCAAAATACTAGACTTTATCAGCCATTACCTATTCCATTGAAGCCCTTGGAGGACATAAATATGGATTTTGTTCTTGAATCACTGAGAAAAAAAGGGGTAATGACTCTATATTTGTAGTGGTTGATAGGTTCTCCAAGATGGCATACTTCATTCCATGCCACCCGACTCATGATGTAGTGCATATTGTAGATTTATTTTTTAGAGAAGTGGTGAGGCTACATGGTCTCACAAAAAGTATTGTTTCTGGCAAAGATACTAATTTTTTCGGGTATTTCTAGAGGACTTTGTGGAAGAAGTTGAACATAGAATTGAAGTTTATATTTGCACATCATCCCTAGACTGATGGACAAACAAAAGTAGTGAGTATAAGTCTAGGAAATTTGCTAAGGTTTTTAGTAGGAGATAAGCCCAAAGGATGGTATTTGATTCTGCCACAAGTAGAATTTTCTTACAAAAATTATGTGAATATGAGTACTAGTAGATCTCCATTCCAAATTGTGTATGATAGTAGTTCAAGGATTGGAGCAAGGAGAGAGGACAAGTGCTGATGTAGAAGACTTTGCTAAACATGTCAAGAACCTACATGAAGAGGTACATGCACATTTTACCAAGATGAACATGTAGTATAAAGGTAGAGTAGATCAAAAGAGGAGACCTAAGGAGTTCCAAGTTGGAGATCTAGTTATGGTATACTTGAGGAAGAAATTATTTTCAGTGGGTACCTACAACAAACTGAAGATGAAGAAATTTGGTCCCTACAAAATTTTGAAGCAACATGATTTAGGAAATACATATGAGGTGGAGTTGCCAGATGGGATTCACATTAATCCTATTTTCAATATTGTAGAGATAATAGAATATCATGATGATGGTGTAGAGGAGTATTTGATGCTGAAGCCATGTCCAATTCCTACATCTAAGAAGGAAGAGATTGAAGAAATTCTAGATAGTCATGTAGGCTAGAGTACCAGAAATAGGCAGTATGAAGAATACCTAGTGAAGTTGAAAGGACAACTAGTGGAAGATTCAACTTGGGTATTTGCAATAGAGGTGGCCCATTTGGGTTTTCCTCTACTAGCTATAAAATGACAGGGTCACTTTTCAATCTACCTTGGGTGTCTAATGCAAGAGCATCCAATAGTGTAAGGGCAATCTTGTATCACCCAAAAATATTATTAGTGTTAGTTTCTATTTAATATGTCTTTATTTTTTGATACCCATTTAGGTCAAATAGAGATTCCAACTCTCATAGTTCCACTATTGGTTTTCTAGGTTAGAGTTTTTGAGCACCTTGAGATATGTGTTAATGCAAAAAATAGGTTATTTTGTAATTGAGCCATACTTGTGATGAGTTAGAGGGTGTAATTTGGAGGGATGATTATAATTATAATTTAAATCACCCGAAAAAAAGAATTAGGTCAAAAGGCTTTACGATTTGAAAGTTATTGCAATTTTAAGTTGCTTGGAGACCCCTTAAGAGCACTTCAATGTCCAATTTGAGGCACTAAATGGCTTTGTACATGCCCAAGAATGGGGAAAAAAAATAGATGGTCCATAGGTCTATAGAGCACTTAGAAATATTTCCAAAAATTTAAACGGTTCATCAATTGAAATCCCAGATCAAAAGTTATGCCTCCCAGAAGTTGAACTACCATTTCTGGATTCTTCTAATTTGACACCAACTTCTGATGTGTTTTCTAGAACCTTTTGTTTTTGTGATGGATGCCAAATGTCATATTATAAAATGTATTCCTAACCCCAAACATAATTTAGGTTACTTAAGATCATTTCTAGCATTGTAAAAATAGTTTTTTGGTAGAGTTTGGGAGAAGGTACTATGAGGAGGGTTTTTTGTAGAATTAGACAACACTGTAATCCCCTAGGGCACATCATTGACTCTATTTTCATTGTACTGAATGTAATAAAATATCACTTCTAATAATGATATTTTCCTTTTCCTATTGTGTTCATTTTTTCTTGGGTTGTGCCCTCGTCAAATTTACTCAGTGAAGTCCCTTGGCATGCCTTGACATCTACTATGGCAGCGACTTATTACTAAAAATGTTATCTAATATGATAATTCATTGGTATTTTAGAATTTATTTTTCATATATAAAATGAAACCTCAATCTAGATAGAAGATGCAACATCAAAATTTTTATAACTTGATTGCCCTAGTTATTTTGCATTGTGAAGGTTGTCTAGGAACTGCCATCAAATACCTTTTAGATTTCCAAATAACTTGTACCCAAATGTGGGAGATGAAATATTAAGTGGAGTCTCAAGGGAGATGAATGTTGAGTTAGACCAACATAGGGTTATGAAGCTCACCCCAATTTTTAAGATGATAACTCAGGAAGGTGCTTTCCAAGAGGAAATTGCAACAAGGTTTCTTGGATCGAGGTGTTATTTCAGATTGAAACTATGACTTGAGTCATTGCCAGATAGATGTTTGCACTATGTAAATTTTTGTACTGCCTAATTGTTATTTCTCATTAACAGTAAAGTCAAAGAAAGTGATGTGGGTGATACCCATGATCGTATGGAATTTGTTTATAAAGCGAATTAGAAGAAATTGTAGGAATATGACACAAGCATGTATTAGATTAATATTGATAATATGGGATTCATATTCATTATTTGTAAGTGTTTCATGTGTGTAGTATTGTAACACCATTGTTCATTGAAGAAGCTGCAATAGATTATGGTTTCCTTTTTTCTCTTTTTTTCCTAGTCTTCTTGATCTCAAACAAAGGATGAATGGTTTATCTCACCTCCTACTATGTAGGCCGCAGTAGCGCTACCCAATTTGCAAAATGCTTATGAAATCTAGTGCATCAGATGTTAGGAGACATTACATAGCTTCTCATTTAAGGGACTTGTAGTGGTTTCCAATCATAATTCTTCCCCAAACCTGCTCATGCTTGAAACTTGAAAGGGTAAATTAATTGCTTCAACTTCTAATTTACTTACAAATCTAGGGCACATGTTGTTGGGAGAGCTAAGGTGTTTTTGGTGATTAGTAAAAAATAATTTTTTTGTCCCATATTTGTTCCCTAGAAGTTTTTCTTTATCTTTATATATCCAAGTCATTACTATGTAAATGTCTTAAGTTTTAAAGCTTAATAGTAAAGTACTAACCTTTACATGGGATCTAGTTACTAAGATGGACATGAAGGACATTTTGAACAATGTGACATGCAATTCAAGTTAACCAAAAGTTTCCATATGGCATATAGTTCAAGGAGGTTGACTAGGGAAGGTGGAGAGGTGTCTCTCTCATGTATTCTCGCAAGCTATTAGTGTTAGACCTGAGATGAAGCAACCTGATGCCATATGATAGTAGGACCTGTGATAGTGATAAAGACAAAGGTGCCACATGGAACAATCTCATGTGCTTTCCAAAGGAAGCTATTAGAGTTGAGAGAAAGCAAGATTGTGCCACATGGCACTACAAGCCTGGGTGTTTGGTAGGGAGCTAGTGATATGGTGTTTACGTGGCACTTGGGTGGTTAATGAGGTGTCAATGTTAGTGAATCCAAGGGTGACACATGGTAGTTAGTGTAGAGGTGATGATGCCAACAAGTGACAAATGGAAAAATCTCATGAACTCATAGGCCCAAGCCATAGAGATGAGATGTAGGGAGATGTTGCCACATGGCAGCAACACCTAGGTGGAGCCTAATGAGATGGAGGGCTGATCTGATGCCAAGGATCAATCAAAGAGTGCCATGTGGCACTAATGAGAAAGGTGCTAACAAGACCAATGATACGGGTGGCTAGGACTAGGCTAATGAATAGGATGTTGACACATGTCACCCAGGGTTGACCAAGTTTCACCCAAATTTGAAAATTTTGGGAAATTCAAAAATTTTAATATTTTATTTATGTCCCTTAACTAAACATGTAGATCTTTTTAAATAAACTTGGGTTATGTTATAAAATTTGAATTTTATAATAAAGTTAAATATTTGCAAAGTTTCAATGGATCTATTCATCCATTCAAGCTGCAACTTCAAATGGCTGCCCTAGGCATTTCTTTGAGGCCAAAATAGGTTTATCATATATCATTGGAAAGCTCTTGACATCTTATTTATAGATTTATCATCATATTATACACATGTTTCAATGGGTAAAACTTATACCAAGTTTTGTCCAAGGTACTCTTTTTCAATTACATTTTGGTATGAGCAATTTAGATTCAGTTTGTGGCTAGTCGGTTAGATGGGTATGTGCCAAACTTGGAGAGATTCATTATAGAAATATTATTTTGCCTCCAAATAAGTTTTGTAGGGATTTTGGAAACTTTTTTCAAAAAAATAGATATTTTATCAGAAAGGATATTTTCTCATCAATCATAGAGCTATTTTCAGAATTGCTATGCAGAATGATGGGATTTGATTTAATTTTCAGTTGAAGAGAGAAGAGAGAGGTTTGGATTTAATAGATGGAAGAATTTAAAGTAGAAAAATTGGATCATCAAATCAGATCCATGATTCCTCCTTTCTTCTTTATCTTTCTTTCTTCTCTTATTGTAAAGGGTTCCAAAGTTTTGGACATGTTTCCATAGTTGTGATACCACCAAAGTTGGATGTTGTTGGTTCCAGACTATTAAGTAGAGCTATAGTTGTGTTTCTACCATTCTCCTCAATATTTTCTCTATATGAACAACATTAATGGAGGTTTAGTGTATAGTTATGTTTTGATGTGTGTTTTATGAGTCTTTTATACATCTTGAATTTACTTGTTTCAAAGGAAAGAATACAAAGAGTAGCAAATTTCTTAGTTTCATTCCGATTCTTGTCTCCTACCTCTACTATTTTCAATCTTTTGTGATCTATGGACAAAGAACATAGGTCCAATTGTTTCTTGTTTTGAAGTATATATCTTGGTGTATTTTTCTTTTGGTTCAAAGAATTAAGTAAATGCTTGATATATTCTGATAGGGTTGTAGATTTCATGAGAAGAATGTTTGATAAGTATGAGGTTCAAATTGAACATTGATGTCTAGTTCAAAAAGTGATAGGATAGATTTGATATCTTAATGTATGAGATAGATCATTAATGTCCTAGATGTATGTTATGATTTGTGGAATACCCAATGGATAGGGTACTCATCAACTATAGGATCAATTTAGTTTTTTTTTGCATATGTGGGGTTTTGCTGATTCAAAATCAAATATGTTTTATCCATTTTCCCTTTTATTTAGGAGCTAAAAGAATGAATTCACTTAGCTTGTAAATTTCATAGGTTTTGTAACTTTTTATTGCATACCTTTGTTATTTCATAAGTATAGGAGAAATAAGGGTTCAATATGCTTTGTATAGATTTAGATGTATGCTTTGAACTGGTGCCATATGAATGAATCTAAAGGTCTATCTGCCTAGGTTTTGTAGAACCTAATGTAGAAGAAGGGTTTCAACCTTATAGTTGGCCTAGATTCTTGAAAAATTATGTCCATCATAGGAGATAGCTACCCTTAGATGCAATCTTATCTTGGCTACTTGGTAGTTAAAATCACTATTAAATTAGGATCCAATACCATGTGTAACTCTAGAAAGGGTGGCTTGGGAGTGGTTCTTCATCTCCTCCTACCTTGCATCAATAATAGAGTTTAACCCATGGTGAAGATGTCTCAAATTGACTATCTATGATGGGAAGAATGGAAAAAAATAGCTAATATTTTTGGCAACTTAGAGGGAATACTTCACTTCTAAGAATGAGAATATTGGACTTAATAAATCCATTGGAAATGGATTCACCTTCAAAGAATGACATTTTATTCCACTAGTAACTTCATGAAAATTTATGACTGCACAACATTAGCAAAAAAACTAATACTTTCTATCTTTAGAAGGGAATAGTTGTGAATTTACAAAACTTGGAAAGCTGAAAAATGTATTCTCCTATGCATAAGTATTTACAATAAAATAAATTAAAAAAATTAATTAATTGCTTCTTGAAGTAGCTTCCCTTTCTAACAAGTTTCTTGTTCCTTCCATGCATATGGATAGCTAGATAGAACAATAAGCATACAAAGGATTTTTGAAATGCCCTTCCTATGCTTAGAACAAAGGTCTCTAGCACTAGAACATATTCATCTTGAGAAAGAATCATTTCCTCTTCCTTGTGATCTCCATCATTGTGCTCTAAAATAAGCATGGCTAGGGGAAACTTTCTAAGGTGTTATAGATATATATACCTAATGAGGCATCTTATTGATGGTGTTGCATCTAAGAAATCTTCCTTGACCACACTTTTGTTCTCTACAACATTTTTACTCTACTAGCTTGAGAGTGGCTTCTTCTTTTCTTATAAGTATATGATCTCCACTTCTTCCTCATGTTACTCATGAGCCACTACTTGGGAAATGCTATTATGGTGTCAAGAATTGAAAATAAATCCATTATTATTATGAAAAAATTATCTTACAACTTATACCTTGCATATTTCTTCTCTTGCTTATTCTTTGCTACAATTGATGAATTGAATCTTATTTTTCTTTTAATATGTCTAATACTTCTTTATCATCTGAAGCTTTATTAGGTATATTTTTTTTCCTCTAAGATATGAATGTCTTGTTTTTATTTTCCCCTTACCTCCTATTGCAATGCTAAGTTACCTTCTCTAGTAAGTTTCTCTTGTATTATCTCTAATGTGAGAAAAGATATGTACATCTCCTCAAGATCAATGAATATGGGAAAATAGTTAGATAAAGTATCGCAAAAATTATGTTGTGTAGATTTTTGAGGTATAGGATGTTGATCTAGGCAGCTTGGCATGGAAATTTTGTTAGGATTACTCCTTCTAAAGCTAGAAAACTTGCATTTTAGAGGCTCTTCTTTAGATAGAAAATTTGGAAACTAGGTTTGAGAGTGGACCTATGGATCTTTCATAGGAGCCTATAGAGGGGAAGGATTTCTCTATTTGAAGCTAGAAAATTTGCATCTAGGAGGCTCTATTTTTTTTATCTACTTGGACTTGATAAATATTAAGCCGTGTTTCTTCCTTCGTTATAACTAACCTTCTTGCAAGGTACTCACCAAACTGAACCTTTTATACCTCACACTTTAGAGAGTGAATGTGACCCTAATATTATGGTTCTTGCTAAGATGCATGACAAGCATATTCATATTTATAATACCCTAGCTTAAACTCTATTTTTTTATTGCATATCAAACTCTTGATACCTTGAAATTTCATAAGGGCTCCAATCATCACCCTACAATTGTTGTGATATATTTAACTTGACCAACAACTATTCTTCTATCTCTCTACCACAATCAATAAATTATTCACCCCAACAAGACCCATTAAAGGCCTATTTAGTGCCTAGTTTATGATAAGTTTTAAGATTTTTATGATGATTTCCTAAAAGACTTTATGAACAACCTTTTCAATAAACTGATATATGTATGTACCTATTTTGGTTTGATTCTTCAAGATTGTGGGTTATAATTCTCTAAGAACTATGGATAAAACTTATGATCATAATATAAATCAGTGATATATGTATCATTGGATTTTTTGTCTTTTGTCTTAAGTTTTATTAGGTAGCTTTCCTATAGCCAAAAATTCTAGGTATGCAAGAATTTGTTAGTGTGATGAATTTCTTTCTATGGATTAAATGGTATGAATACATTTTTTGATATTTGGCATGTGCAACTAACTCTTTTATATGAATGAGTCAAATGGATTAAGGAATCATATTCAAGCATGGAGTTGACAAATTCAAATGATAATTACATGAAGGAGGTGTTCAACCAACAAACACTACCTTGTGATCTAGTCAAAATAGTAAATGAATAACTATACATGAATCTAGAGTCAGGCTGATGCAAGAGCATCTTGCATGGGAAAATTAAATATTAAAAAAAAAAAATGTGTAGGAGAGAGAAAGTGACGAAAATAGAAAGAAAAATAATATAAATAGTTGTTATTCCATTAATCGAGGTGTGTAGGTGGCATCTTAGAAGTTTGTGGAAAGTTCCTTAAATCATGCATTTAATATTTGTTGTGATCTACAAAAGAAATGTAATTTTCTAATTGGGCCACATGGTGATGCTTAGTTGTATTTAGGAGGAAATTCTAGAAAGTTGTAGATATTGTAGAAGGTTGTAGGTGGAATTCTAGAAGGTTGTGGATGAGTCATGCATTGGGTGGTAAGTGCCTATTTAAGGAAGGCTTATGTTCATTTGTAATCAAGCTCTTCAAGTAGAAGCTCTTCAAGTGTAAGCTCTTTTAGTGAATCTCTTCGGATGTAATTTCTTGTAGAAGCTCTTCGAATATAATCTCTTCTAAGAAAGCTTGGGAAGTAGAAGTCTTCAAGAAGAAGCTCTTTTGTTGTAAGCTCTTCTAGTTGGAAGTCCTTGTGAGGAAGCTCTCTTATATTATAGGAGAATATTGTAATGAATTTCAAGTATTAATGGATTCTTTATGAAGCATTTTATCATCTCTTGTCTCCATCTTATTGCAATTTTGGTTGTGAGTTGGTATGGGTGGTGTGGCCCTACATCAGTGGTATCAGAGCATACCTTTGTCAGTGGTAGTAGAGTGTACTTTCATCAGTCATGCATCACATGCTTTGCTATATTTCTAGAAGAATTATTGTATGGATAAGGAAATATCTCATATTGTTGTAATTCATTGAAGACTGTTACTAGATCCTTGTTGTTGAAGGATAATAGATTTAGGAAGTTTAATTCTCTTAATTCTATTATAAATAAATATTCACTTTGTACTTCTTTTAGTTAGGCAAGAATTTATTTGCAAATTGAAAAACACTAGTAATACAATAGTTCATATTTTAGTTTGTACTCATGCTGTTTCAAGAATGAATAAAATGAAAGTATTGAACTCAATTCTCTTATCCCATTCATTCATTCAATCATTCAAGGGGAGCACTTGATGAGTGAATCTTGTTTGTAGTTATACTTAGAATTTTTTCCTTATTACAATTAGTTCCTTTCTTTTTAGAAGTAACTTAGCACTTTATTATTACTACAACCATACAATAATAGAACTAGCGGTTGTTATTAAAGCATATGTAGGTAGAGTAGACTCCTATTTGTATTTGAATCACTTTCAATAGAGTAATTTGTTTCCTTTCTATAATTCAATATTTGAATTGTAAGCATTACATTTCATAGTTTAGGTGATTACAATTAAGTGGGTTTAGAGCATATAATTTGTGGGCACTATTTCAAGTTAACATCCCTATTTGATATTGTAAATGATTCTAACAAGTTATTTGGTTGCTACTTTAGGATGTCAAATCCCTAAGTTATGAGTGAAATACTCTAGTTTTCAAGTTTACTGACCAAGCATTTTTGGCACCATTTTAGGGGATGGTATCAATCTAAATGTTCATAAGGTTTATTTCCCTAGTTTTCATAAAATAGAAAGTTCTATTTTCATCTATTTTTTATGGATAAAAAAAAGACTACATTGGGATATTCCTATTGGAAATATTCAAGACTATGCTAAGTCATTGAGAGGGGAGGGGTGAATCAGTAACTTCTAAAATTTCTACCTCAATTTCAATTTTGAATCTAATAAACCACTTAAAATTTAATTTATCACATCTGATATAGTTGCATGCATGTGAAACTAAAAATATAAAAGCATCCACAACACTTAAACACAATGATTTGGTGACCCAGAAACCTTCCAAATAGAAAGTAAAATTGGGGTGGGGTTGAAACTCACAAAACTTCAATACTGTAGCATAAAGTTGGCCTGTTAAGGCTTACATTGATCACTTTTGATGATCTGACCTGTTAGGAGCAATTAGGACTACTAGGTCCACCTTGTTAGAGGTTTTACACACAATGAAGTATGCACTCTGTTAAGAGATTTAAGAAAGATTGTTAAGTCTACCTTGTGAAAGGATTTTGACTGATTCACCTATTAGAATGAAACAATATATTTCTAAGTTACAATTGGATTGTTGATAGAGACTCCTTGAATGTACTGATCACCTTTCTATGATGAATATGTCTTTGCTGCTCCTCTTTTGATATGGCCTTCACAATTTACTCTTTATCTACTACTTAGCTTCAATTATTCATATTCACATTCTTACATGCTCATTATCTTTCATATGGATGTGATATAATACATTACATATATATACAAATCCATATTACAAAATTACAAAGCTGACCATTATATAGGTTAACACCAATATTACAAAATTGGCCCAAATGAAGACACTTAGGTTCTAAAGACTAACTTGGTTAAGTTTTGATACTTGGCACCCATTATCATTACTCAACATTGTCATGCACTCGATAGATGTATAGGATCCATCCATACTAATCACTTCAAAGTAGTCTTGAACTCAATCTGCACTAGTGACTTGATAAATATCATGTAAATTGTCATAAACTGAATCACTTGGTAAACACATAAGCTTAGTTTACACTAGCTTCACATTACATGAACTATGAACTTGGTAGAAACTATAATTCTTGGTAGCCACTAAACTACTCAGGTTGAATTGCTAGACTGAATCTGCTTGATTTGAACTACTGGGCTTCACACTAATTGAATATACTTGGTAACCGTTGAAATGCTCGGTAGCTACTAGATTACATGGCAAACACTGTAGACTATTCAATGAGATTGGTAGCCATACAAAATCAAAATAAGTGTGTGTCACTAATAAAAAACTTGACTGATATGTCAACAATCTCCCCCTTTAGCATTAGTGACAAAAACACTTATAAGCCAAAATCTTATATACATCACCATGTGATACTAGCCCAATAGAATATACTATTTTGAGATTTTTCAATTTTTTTTTTGTAAGGTATACTATAAATCATCTGTTATATACATTCTCTTCATAGCATGTTTTTGTCCCATACTATGTGTCTCTATATACAACATACCATGACTCAAAAATAATCTCCCCCTTTTTGGCAATAATGCCAAATATTTATTAAGAACTTATCTACATTGAGACACCAATATGAGATAAAAAATTAGAATGCACCTTAAGAATAAGTGCTAAGGTTTTTATCCCAATTTTATTGCAAAATTTTGCATGTATGTAGAGCAATTTGTACTTCTGTAGAGAGTTCTGTCATGTGATTTGCAATAGAGAAGTTATTGTCACGGATCAAGGTTTTTGAGTAAACAATATGTTTCTACATTGTATCCATGATAGGAAGGATCATATTCTAAATATCAATCATGATGATTGGATCCTTGCTTCTTCTCTTACAATTTTTCCTGCATTGATTACAAAAATCTAATCTTCATGTGATGTGTAGAGCTTGACCTATGGTCAACTTGCAACTACTAAGCACTGGATTTCAAATCCTCATCAATTTTTGACAATTTACTCTTTATTTCCTTTGTAAACTCAGAAACATAACAAAACTTCACAAAAAGTGATGTCACATTGGTGCAAGATGATTCAAGATTGGTCAAAATTGATGAAAGCTCAACTTGATGGATAGCAATTTGCTAAGCAATGTGCTCAAGAACTTTATTGTCAAATTTCTTTTCAGCTTTCTCAATTAACTTATCCTATCCACTAGTGTCCTCATTAAAATTTTAGACTTCTTTTGCTAATTGCAAAAAAATAGGTTGAGAAGAAACGAACTCAATTCCTATTGCTTCAGATAAATTTTTTTTAGCATCATCAATAATCTTATACTCTCTATCTCTTTCTTCTCTCAAATTTTGCTGCTTTGCCTTCTTCTGGAGGAGTTCACTAACTATTTGCATTTGGTCTATAGTAAGATTATCAATGTCCCATTTTGGAATTTTTATTTTCTCATCTAAGTCTATGTCCTCCTTTATCTCCTTTCCTCTACCCAAAAGTCTTGTACTCGGTTGAGCCTTAGGTTCAACTATCCTTGTACTTAATGCTTTTGTATCTGGGATGGAAACAATTGTAGATATACTAGGACTTGCAGTGAAAATGTATATAGTACTAACTAATGGAATACTAATAGGAATTCTTGTTGAATCCAAAATTGAATTAGACAAAACTGTAGTATCCAAAATTGAAGTACTTACTACTGAAGAGCTCAAAATTGTAGAAGACACTATATTCATGATTGATGACTTAGTAGCTAAAGAAGTGAGAGGTTGTAGCTCAGTAGATGAAGTGGAATAGATGAAGTGGAAGTTACTTTTTCTATAGACACATTGAGCTAAATGGGGGCGAAGAGTGATTGGAAATTTGAAGTGTCTTTGGTTGTCACGATCAAACTTGCTGAAGCTATCTCCAAGCTTGATATAGTTACTAGCTTGTTTGGAGAGTAAGGAAGTGAAGAAATGACTATAGTTGCTATCTTCATTGGGTCAATCTCCTCATCATCTTCTTTATCTTCCTTGTTAGCTTCCTCCTCTTTATCTTCTTCATCTTCCTCATTGTCAAACTGTGTGGGCTTAGTATAAGTTTCTTCTTCATCACTATCATTGTCATCATCATTATCCTTAACATCTACTAGGAAGTCAATTGGTTTATGTAGATGATAAACATTCTTCCACATGCTTGTGGAATTCTTAACCACATGCTCTATCCTTGATCAAAATTAAACATGTATTAAATCTAAGAGTCATTTTATCTTCATTTTTCTTTAAGGACTCTTTTACCTTAGCATCTGTCATGCTCAGTAGCAACTAACTCAAGTTTTGTGCATAAATGTCTTTTTTTGTTTGCATTGCAAATTCCCATCTTGGCTTTATTCTCTCTAATAATTCATTAGAGAATTGAGAGGCTATCTAATCTAGTGAATACTTCCATTTTCCATTTTGGTCAACACTAGTTCTTCAAATTATTTCTTCTTTTCCTCTGTCCCTTTTTCATACTTCAAATATTTGAATTTTTTTATGCCTACACCTTCTTCCATTTGTTTCAAATTTTCTTGGAAGGTGGGAGGAGGTCTACTAAGGACAATATCACTGCCTTTCTTCCTAGACCTCCTTGTGAAGACTCTAGTGGATGGCATAGGTGGCTTGGTGATGATCACCTTACCTTTCTTCTTCATAGGTTCTTCTTCCTTTTCTAATTCCTCTTCATCCTCTACCTCTTCTACATCTTCTCCTTTTCCTTTAGATAACATGAGACGTGTGCTGGATTTTAGATTAGCTTTCCTCCTCTTTCCCTTGTTAACTACCTGAGGGAGTTTTATCTCTAATTTTAACCTTGCCTTGGCCTCATCATAGGTTCCAAAGTATGTTTCCTTTGGATCAACAAGATCATTAACTAGAGTTTCAATAATATCCTTTTCTTCATCAGTATTTACCTCATAAGGAAAAGGTTTTACACACATAATTTTGGGCTTCACTGCCTGAATGTAAACTCTGTCACAATCAACCATAAAGCATACATCATATTTGTAATCCTTAACTAACTTCTTAGGTATCCTAAACCTATTGTTCATTTTCTCTTTGAACACTTTGAAGTATTTTTTCATAATGCTAACATAGTTCTCTCCCATTTTTGTAATGTATTCATTTATCTGATACAATATAGGCAAATCTTTTCTCCATACTAGCGTGCCTTTAGAAGGGAAGAACTTTTGAACATAAAAGAACAAACATGTTAAGAGTGAACCAAATCTACAGGGATTGTTCTTAGATGTCCTGATACTTTCCATGTTCTTTTTGAGTTTCTTCAATAATAGATCTGCAAAGTCATAAGATAGATTTTTTTCACCACTTTATAAGCTAAGTCCATGGCTTCATAGGATACACTATTGAGACGACTCAAACTATATATTATGTGCTATGACATGAATGCAAAATTTTAGCTCTGCATTAGTTTCACTACTAATTTTCATCCGTTTTCCATCCCATTTTGCTAGGGTTTTCTTTTCCAATTCAGCCTAACCTAGGCTTTTTGTGGTTTTAGATTTGGTGAGCATGGGGAGGCCGGTGATGCAATGAATCATTTTCTTTGTAATCACAACTAGTTGCTCAAGCCATAGTTGACCATTATGCACCTAGCTTAGAATTTATCTAATCCATTTAATTTAAAAAATTTGGGGCATGTGGGGAATATGTGTTAAACCTTTGTCTTCCAAATGCTTATGCTCAGGTTTAAAAATTCCATTAACACACAATTCACCTAGGGTATTATCCATTTCTAGGGTACCAATTTATTGAATAAAACACTTCAAATGAGTACGAATATCTTAAATAAGGAGTAGCTTGGGAGAAATTTTTGATTGAGCTCTGCTTGAGTCAAGGGTTTCTACAATTATGGGCACAAGTTAAAAATTTGGTGCTTTCCACTTGACTCATCAAACCAACATCTCAGACCCTCTCTTTACTTTGCTAGTGCTTGATGCCATTTTACTCAGTAAACTATGAAAACCTTGATAACTTCCTACAAATTTTCTTAAAGTCACTTGATCACACTGTAAATAACTTCTTCACAATAGCACTTAGATTTCATGGTGAGAAATGAATTTGATTTCATGCTTTTTGTTAAATTTTTTCCATTAATGCTTAGTATGAAGGTAGCTAGGTTGACATTGTGCTTGAGATCATGCTTGATAGGTTGTCATCCAATATTCTATTGATTACTCAGTGAAGGCTTCATGACTTGGTAATCATGTGTGTCTTCTTACTCTTGACCTTGCTTGGTAGAGTCTATGACCTGACCTTAGTCGGTAGAGAAGGTAACTTAGTGAAAACTGATACTAATCTTCCTCAATAATTATTTTGTATCTTGAATACTAATTTGGATCTTTGTCACCTTTCAATTGGAACTATTTGAATGTGATCTTGATAATGCAATTCTAGTTCTCTTTTGGAAACCTAGTTGAAAATGGTGGAGTCACCCACTTCTTGAGTGACATGTACGACATTACTTGAACTAGCATCCTTGGAAGATTTAGGAATCCATTGTTGCCTCATTTACTGTCGAATGTTATCTACTTTTTCCTTCTTTTCATCTTCAATTTTATCTGTTTTCATGCAATTTTTGGCTAGATGAGAAAATTTGGTACAAGTAAAACATCTTATGGTGGTATCTCTTCTCCTCATGTGAGGTTTAACACAATTAATGCCAATGTGTCCATATTCTCCATAGTACTGGCATCTACACTAAGTGTTTTAGTCTCAATTGAATATTGCTTTCACAATTTTCTCTACTAGATTAAATGACTTAATTCTACAATCTAATGCCTTATGACCTTGTTTCTTGCATTTGTGACACTTGCCCTCAAATTTTGGTTTCTCTTTGTATTCATTAGCCCTATGACCATGCTGAATGTAATTGTAGAATTTTCCATTAAATTTTCCTTTACCATTACTCCAACATTTGTTTGATTTATGACCCAACTTACCACAGTGATTGCAAGTAAGTCTTTGATTCCTTTGAGCACCTTGTTTGGAAGATTCATCTTCTTCTTTGTATCCAATTCCTACTTTCCTTTTTGCCTATAGAGATTTTGATCATTCAAATAAATCATGTCTTCTTGAGATTTCATCATTCTTTCATTTATTTTCTTTTTAGTATTTAGGTCATTTTTCTATCTTTCACTAATTTTCTTTTTAGACCTCAGCTCATATCCTATTCTTTCATTGATTTGTCTTTCCAAATTTAGATCATTTCTTAATCTTTCATTGATCTATCCTTGGCTCATGATTTCCTCATTTGCATTAGAGATTTGATCCTTAAGATCTACATGCTGAAGGGATTAGTTTTGGATCTCATTGTTTCTTCCATCCATTTCTTGTTTTATCTTGTTCCTCTATTCCAAGATTTCACATTGCCTCACTAATTGAATTTCTTGTTCTCTTTTGAGCTTTCTTACTGCTTCTTGCATGGAACCATTCTTCTCTAGGAGTTTCTTTGATTGCATCATTTTCTTCATTTGAACTACTTGAAGGGAAAAAGTCTTCAATTCTTTCTTCAATGTACTAATGATCATTCATCTAATTTGCAATTTCCTTCCTTCTTTTCAGCAATTGGGAAAGTTGCTCCTTAGCTTTCTTGAGTTGTGCAATGGCCATTTCAATATCCAAATTTTCATTGTCAATTGCCTTATCAAGTTTGAATATCTCCATATCCTTGATCTTTGCTCAAGTTGTTAAACTTTCTTCTAAGAACCACAATGCTCTGATACCAATTGTTGGAAATATTCAAGACTATACTAAGTTACTGAGAGGGGAAGGGTGAATTAGTAACTTCTAAAATTTCTACATCAATTTCAATTCTAAATCCAATAAACCACTTAACATTTAATTTATCACATTTTATTTAATTGTATGCATGTGAAACTAAAAATATAAAAGCATCTACAACACTTGAACACAATGATTTGGTGACCCAGAAACCTTCCAAAAAAAAAGTAAAAATGGAGTGGGGATGAAACCCAAAAAACTTCAATTCTGTAGCATAAAGTTGGCTTGTTAAGGCTTACATTGATCACTTTTGATGATTTTCCCTATTAGAAGCAATTAGGACTACTAAGTCCACCTTGTTAGATGTTTTATAAACACACAATGAAGTATGCACTCTGTTAAGAGATTTAAGAAAGACTATTAAGTCTACCTTGTGAAAGGATTTTGACTAATTCACCTATTAGAATGAAACAATAGATTTTTGACTTACAATTGGATTGTTGATAGAGATTCCTTGAATTTATTGATCACATTTTTGTGATGAATATGCCTCTACTGCTCCTCTTTTGATATGACCTTCACAATTTACTCTTTACCTACTACTTAGCTTCAATTATTCATATTCACATTCTTACATGCTCATTATCTTTCATATGGATGTAATACAATACATTACATATATATACCAATCCAAATTAAAAAATTACAAAGTTGGCCATTATACAAGTTAACACCAATATTATAGAGTCAGTACAAATGAAGACACTCAGGTTTTGAAGACTGACTTGGTGAATTTTGATACTTAGTGCACACTTTCATTACTTGGCATCATCATGCACTCAGTAGACATAGAGGCTTGGTCCATACTAATCACTTCAAAGTAATCTTGAACTTGGTTTGCACTGGTGACTCAGTAGATATTGTGTAACTTTTCATAAATTTAATCACTCGGTAAACACATAAGCTTTGTTCACACTAGCTTTGCATTACATGAATTGTGAACTCGATAGAAACTATAATACTCAGTAACCACAGAATTTCTCAAGTTGAACTGCTAGACTGAATCTGTTCGATTTGAACTACTGGGATTCACACAAACTAAATATACTTGGTAACTACTAAAATTCTTGGTAGCTACTAGATTACATGGCAAACACTATAGACTATTCAATGAGCTCGGTAGCCATACAAAATTTGAATAAGTGTGTCTCACTAATAACAAACTTGATTGATATGTCAATAATTCCTTCCTAATAATGACACCTTTTAAATAGAATGTTTAATGTTATAATTATGTTAGATAAATTATGTTATTTTCATGTCCCGCCCCGACCATCATAGCACTATTGACATTTTGTTTCTTTTGGACTTTGATAGTTAGACTCTAGATGACACATTATTACCCACTATGGACATTGATATTTTGATCCTTAGACTATTTGATTTCATGTTATGTTATTGGGACATTGATCTACCTATATCATTAGGCTATATGATGATTCCTTATGATGTTACTAGGACACTAATATTCTAAGTAGTTTTTATGATGTTATTCAGATATGCTTACTTACCTTCTTGATGATCCATATGTCATGATTAAAGCTTATGTTATAATCAAGTGAATGTTTGATTTTTGAATTATGGTCTCCATATGGTGCTAGATTATCATGTCTTAGCATATTTAGAGTAACATTAAGAATTCATGTATCATTTGAATAAACTAGAATTGCATACTTATATTATATTTGATGCATTGCTTAAGGTAGATTAATTCCATAATTTTTTATAAGAATAAATGATCATAATGTTTTACTATCTAGATTAGAGAATTGCTACAAATGTGAAGTGTGTAATGTGATATGAATGGAAATACATATTTCATATTAGTTATGTTATTCATTGATGATAGAATCTATGTGATTTATATTTACATTATCATTTTATCACCTTATTCTTGGACTACTGATATTTGCAATAAGTGTGCAGGAAAGAAGCCCATGGATTTATGGAGAACCTTGCTAGGTGTTTGGAAAAACCAAGGTTAACCCTAAGGAGGGTATAACCTTTTTACCCTTCTATTTTATTTGTAAAACCAATTTGTGTGTATTATTGTGATTCTATAAAAGTAAATTTGTTTTTCTTGATGGCTTTCCAAGTGTGTTGTGTGTATTGTGGTGTCACTTGACACATGTTCTCCTTTTGTAGCATGCTTAGTGGGATGGTAGGTGGTTGAGTGAACCAAGGAGTGGTTTGGTAGGATTTCTTTTCCCTAGGTGTATTTATGGGTCCAAGAGGGATTCTTTCCATGCTAGATCGAATGCACACCTTTTGTGAATTTCTAGGAGGTTTACACCATCCCTAGGGGTAGTTTGAGGCCTTATTTTAAAGCCCATATGATATACCTAGGGGTAGGGGCATTTTTAAGTATTATAAGCTTCCCTAGGCATTGAAAAGAGCACCCAAAATTGTGGATTCCCAAGTTGGCCGAATTTGGAAACTTAAGCATCAAAAGAAAACATTCTTTAGGGAGAGTTGGTTGGAGAGTTCTTGGGGGAGAATTTTTGGATAGATCTAGAAAAAGAATCTAAGTGGGGTAAATTTTGGAAAAGGGAAAAACAAGGAGAAGAAGATAGCTTAGGAGGAGGATTGCTGGTAAAAAGAGAGGGAGCTCAAATTTTCTTGGAAACCAGGTTGGTAACCTTATGTACCCTTGCTATGAAAGCTTGTTGTCAAGTAGATTATTTTTATTGTGTTATGCATGTGAGTTTTTTGTAATGTAGTTGTAATATGGTGTGTTGTAATGTTGTGTTGTGTAAGGTTGAGGGATCATGTTTCAGTTTTGGTGTATGTGTGTATTGTGATTTACCTTGTGTTGTGAATTCATGTGTTCTTGTTGCAGTTTTATGTTTTGGGTGTGACAAGGTGAGTCTCATCTCTTGGGAGGGAAAGAGAGCCTTGTGAGGGTAAGGGGTGCATAGGGAGTGTGTTGGGTGAGAGTCTCTCCTAGTGTAGGAGAGGGATGCCATATGGGTGTTATGGGCCCCATATGCCACCTTGCTGGAGTTATAAGTATTGTAAAGATGCCATGTGAGGGCATGTATGTGGTATTGGGTTGCCTTGTGAAGGAATGTGTATAAAATGTATAGCCTAATGAAGGCATAGTTTCAGGTGGAGTCTCCCCAAAATTCATTTTCCACCCTTACCCCTTGAGATGGATCTACATGTGATCCTAAGTGGTCTACCTTGGTTGGGAATTTTTGTGGTTTTATTTGTCAACTATAAAATGTGTGAACAGTTTTGTAATGTGAGCATTGTCTTGTAAATGGTTGTTAGTAATGTATGTCCACCTAGTCAAGGTTCTCCCTACTCAGGGGTGGCCTTTAAAAGGCCTAAGGTTGGGAGGAGAGTACCATGGGCTTGTTGGTGTGTTGTACTGCAGGTTGTGATCTATGGATTGAAGACTTGAAGAGAAGAAGGATGTTGTCTTATTTTCATGTGCAGAAAAAACATACTTCCAAGTGATTTCTTATTGTATTAGGGAGAGTCACCCTTGGGTAACCCCCAGTCTTGTGTTTTATGACAGCTTGTAAGCTGGAAATTGTATAAGTGGATTGTACTTGTTGATATGTTGCTACATTCAGTGATTTAAGAAATTTATATATCATACACTATTCTATAGTATATAGAAATGAGTAAAGTTGTTATGTTTTTGTTTCTAAAATGATTCTAAGAGAAAATGTGTGTCTCCATTTGAAATTGATACATTTGGTTATAAAGACATTTTGTTAGAATTTCAAATAATGTTCTGGTTGGAAGGAACTAAAGGGGTTAGTGAAGTTAGTTAAATGTATTGTAGTAATGTACATCAATATTGTAGATCAAGGAAAATAAATATAACAAATAAAATAAAATAAAAATGCTTTCATTGAAAAAGAAAAATATATTTATATTTTCTGGTTCCTTTGACTGTAATATTGGTGCACTACAGTTATATACATGAGATATATAATATATGACAAATATTATATATGGAATAATTAACTTATATTAAGAGTGACATAAAATATCCAGAAGTGCTATTACAAGTTACATAATAGATTTATTGATTCTATTTCACTAACATGGTATCAGAGTAGGTTGGTCTTTAGGGATTTTGTGGGTGCTAAATAGACTCTGTATAAATAAGTTGATGCTAGAAAATTTGACTGAGTATATAAGTTGACAATGGTGCTATGGAAATCCTTATTCCTTTAATCTAAATTTTAATATCAAAGATGAGATGATATATCACTTTATATTAAATATTTTTAGAATTGCATCTAGATCTTGGGAGTGCAGAAGAAAAAGCCTGACATGTGAGAGGAATTATTATAGGAAGAAGTGAATGATTTGAAACTATTATTCCAAACTATGAGGAGAATGGATGTTGACTCAAGCTTTATGTACATAATGTGTTTGCTTTGGAGCTTGGGCTAATGAGTCAGACCTAACTGCAAAATGTATTAGCACAAAAGTCAATGGCAGAAATATAATCAATGCATCAATATTGGAATAGTAAATCTTAAAGTAATAGATGTAAACATAGTGGTGAACAAGAAGTAGATAGGGACAACATGGATCATAGAGGGATGATTATACAGGATTAGAGGAACATTTGGCATACTATGATAATCATTCTATCCTACTAAACATTATTCAATCATAAGTGATAAAGAGAGGAATATCAACTTTTGTTGATAATATCCACTCTAGGAAAAATTAAACTTTCCTTACTTGATTTGTGAAGTCAATCGACACTCTCGAAGACCAGTGTATGTGCAGTACAAAGAACGTTTTCCCATTTTTTGGGAATGACACTACAAGGAAAGGCTTAACTTTTGCTAGATAGACAAAGAGTAGAATTAAAAGAATGAAATAGAAGGGTTCTGATACTTTGAAAATTATAAGTTTGGTCTTAAAGGTGAAGTTCTCTTGGTTATTTGTGGCCCCCATTCATCACTACAAAAGTCAAGATTTATTTTTGACTATAGTTGAAGGAAATATATATATTCTTAAAATTTTGTTTCTTTGCAAATATTGAATTGGGCTTCAAATTATTGTTTCAAAGAATATATGCTTTAGGACCCAATGATAATAGTTTTTGTCGAAGATTGAAGCTCATATTGTTCAATGATGAGATAATATTGTTGAAATGATTTTTTTTTCCTAGCTAGAGACTATAGTGAAGCGATAAGCATTTATGAAAATATATCCCAAGAATATATATTGATTGGAGTCTTTTCAAATTCCATGTGGTGATGTGTTAAATTTTGTGGTGAAGAGATTATTATCTACGATGCCTAGGTTGATATTTTTGTGCTTCCAAAACACCTTACGTGGATTTATCAAACAAGAGACTTGGATTTCCAATGATGAATGCTCAACAATATATAAAGAAGAGAGTGGAAAAAAAATATTTAAGGAGGATAGTGGGAGTATGTACACCAACATAGGAAATCTTGTGAAGTATCCATTATTTAGCCTATGTGGAGGTGGTATTACCTGAATATGTTGAAGTTCTAGTTTTATCGAGACAAGTGAACAAGGAGGGTGTGTGAGAAATACACTAATGTCCACTTTGTATGTCTAAGGATGTAACAAATCTATAATTTTGATGATAGAAGAAGTGTTTTCAAGTTATTTGGATCATCATTGAGTTAACAAGACTAGGACCCACCACTCCACATAAGTCTTGAACCTTTTGCGGGAGATTCTTTGTCTACATGAATCAAATTTGTGTGGATGTCAATCTTAGCCTTTGCCTTCGTCAATTGGCCTTTTTTACTCTTTAGCTCTTTTTCAAGATATTTAGGGTCTTCACCATCATTCTCTTAAATTGTTACAACTGGTATTGATGGAAACAAGATAATCCCAAACCTCATAGGTACATTATAATCCAACATGAAGCATACACTCTTCACAATTTGAAGTTTAGGGCTAGTAGAAAAATTAATATCATTAAAAAAAAATGATACCAAATTTCCCTACTATAATGTATTTGGCTAATGAAGACTTGTAGGACTAGCCCATCTAGGTTCCTCTACTTCAGTCTATACACCAAATCTTCCTAAACTTTTCTTAGGTAGTGCACATGCATTGTTTGGAGATCCACATGCAAAGAGCCTTATTCAAATGGAGAATTTATATGTGGTAAACTCTTTGTAACTTTAGCTAGCTAATGAGCCAAGGATATTTTCCCATGAAGCAATTTCAGTACTATGACAAATGCAATGCTATCAGTGCTTATCAACGATCCATTTTTCCCATAATTTCTTGGAGGCTCTATAAGCTGATTGGTAGTAGCTCTAATTTTTTGTAATGCTCCAAAATATAGGTGGTACAATTCAGCAAGTGAATGTCCACATAGTAGGAAATTTGTGTACATTCACCATAGAAATGCTATCAAGTTTTTAATCTTTACGTTGTCAGGCACCAAAACATGGTAGTGTCATTATACTTGTAGTGACCCCTGAAACTTGCAAGGAGAAACTTAATCTAAATGATGGTAAAGCATGAAACACATTGTGAAAGTCATACCAATGTGGCTTGAACTACAAGGAGATAGGTTGTGTGTCCATATATATGCAACTTTGTTGGCGCACCTCTATGTTCAATAATATAAGAGTGGGGATCTAACATTGTAAGGGGGAATGATAACCAATATTCTATTCCCATTTGAACCATCCTTATATGGGAGCAGAAAATACGTACTCAAATTGTTCGACAAATTCTTAGATGGAGGCATTTCTTGATTTGATAAGTATCTATTATCCTTGAGTATTGAAAGTATTTACTCATTGTAGTCTCTCTCTTATTTTTTTTCTATAATTACTATAAAGAGCTATTTGCCTTGATCTTTTCCTTTGTCTCTGAGGATGTTCTTGTAAGAAAAGAAGATTGGTAAATTAGGCATGCTAAAAAATATTGTGAAGACTCAATCTTATCATAGTAGCTCCAAAGAAGCTGTGATTTAGGATTCATGAATCATTTGATGATTAGGCCAGATAATGTGAGTTTCTTGAAGCAAATATCCTTGATGATTGAAATTATGAGGAAGAGTTTGACAATTCATTAGAGGCAACCTTGGACAAAGAGAGGGAGAAAAAAATAAAAATGTTTAAATCAAACATTGGCTCAGAAGGAGAAGACCTTGTTGATGGATTCAACACTAGTTAGAAACTATAATAGCTAAAGTACTATGATTCATGGGATAAAGTCTCATGTATGTGGGTTGGAAGGCCTTATGCTATCATGATACCCATTGAACTAGGGAAGCATGACATGACTTGCTATCAAGAGGTTAAAAGGATGATAAAAAATTCAAAGGAAGTCTAACACTCCATTGGAGAGAACCTTGTGCTAAGAGGTTAGAAAAGTTGATATCAAACTAAAAGGAAGAAACCTTATTCTTTGATATGTTTTATGGTGAATGTTGTCACAACACCACATGACAGTATTTGTGGAGACTTCATGCAAACTTTTGATGTCATACATGTGTGAGCTTGTTCCCTATGTACATGATGAAGAAGTGACAAATTCTAAATGATTATCACTTGTATCAGAGAAGTTGTTGTAAAGTGACGTCCTTATAATAACTTGTAGAATGATTCATTTTTGTGAAATTGTTTCATGCAAAGGATTTATCTTATAAATCAACAACTAGGCATTTGATATCATTAATTTGATTATCTACAAGTTACTTGTATATATATATTTTTTGTACTAGGTGAATATCTTGCCTTGATATTCTAATAGGCCATTACCACATTGAGTACTTGGTGGATGTCATTTAGTTGATATTTTGATAGGCCATTACTTAGAGTATTTGGTGAATATCATTTGATTGATATTATGATAGGCCAATTCTCATGTTACCAAATATGATATCAAATAGAAATTGGTGAATATCATATATTGATATTTTGATAGGCCAATACTTATATGATATCATATACTAGAAATCTTCTGATCAAAGATTTCCTATATGTATTATTTTTGAAATATTACCTATGGTGTAATATCTATGTATTTTATCCTTCTTCATTAAGAGGGAGTGTTAATGTTATAATTCTGTTGGATAAATTATATTATATATATGAGATATATAATATATGACAAATATTATATATGGAATAATTAACTTATATTAAGAGTGATATATATATATATATCTCATTATAATATATTGAGAGTATATAAATTGTGTTATAACTATAACTAATGTAAGTTAATATATTAAAGAGACATGTCTCTTAAAGAGGCATGCCTCTGTATTTCATATATATATTGATTCAAACAGTAACTTAGAAAACACATAAAATATCCAGAAGTGCTATTACAAGTTATAGAATAGATTTATCAATCCTATTTCACTAACAAGAATAAATTACTTACCCCAAGAAAAAAATTCCCCAAGAAGAAGACAAAGAAAGAGACTTAGAAGACAACCAATGATTTGAAAATCTATTTGTTGATGCCTAGGAAGAATTGCCTTCACCCCCCATCTTCAATAGGATCATTTTACTTGAATGACCTCTTCGCTAAACAAGAATATTAGGATAAACATCTATATCTCATAATTTATTATCCATGAAGATAAAGAGTTCCACCTCCACCACTAAGGATGGATCAACCTACTTTTCCCTTTTTGATACTAGACCAACATGGTAATAAAGTTGAAGATTATTCAAACCCTTGCACTCCCAAAATTCTATGGCCTAATTACTAAGATCCTAAAACCTTTATTTTTAAGTTTGAAATTCTTTTTAGGACTTATGATTATACAACTAACACTCAAATGCTAAATTTATTTTCCTCTACTCTGAAATAGGTAGCTTTAAGGTGGTTCATGAGAATAGGTGCTAATGTTCTTGGTAATTGGGATGCAATGAAGGATTTTTTCTTGAGAAAATATAAAGAGTATTGTAGGGGGGATGATATGAAAGGTGATAAAAAAATTTAAATGTAACAAAAGTAGGATGAGACCCTCAAAGATTATGTCTCTAGGTTCATGTTCAATTTGTAAACAAATACTCAACACCAGCTAAATGAAGAGTCTCAAAAGCATATTTTCTTGAAAGGTGTCAATGATGCATGTATCGAAGCTTTAGACCTCATGGTGGGAGGTGATATTAATCAAAGAAACTAAAATGATATCAAGATAATTTTCCTTAATTGTTTAAGGGAAACTATAAAGAAAGGAAGAGGGAGTTGACTTACATCTATTAAGTCTAATGGTTATGGAGTATCCACAGTAGAGATTTCTAATCTCTTATCTAATTTCATTTACAAAATCATAAAAATTGTTGCTACCCAATTGGATACCATTCAAGCTAAAAAGTAGCCTGAGGAGGCTAATTCTATGTTGGCTAAATTCTATCCACATTGCAAAGAAAATAAGAGGAATTGAAAATTCAAGATAGTTTCCAACCTAGAGACACAACCAATTCCTACTAAATTTAAAGCTATTGATGAGACTAGGGAAGTGATGTATGTTTCTTAATCAAGGCTATGGGCCTAAAGACAAGGTATGCCTCAAGATCCCTTGAAAAATTATTTCTATAGTAATAGTAATTATTGGAAAAATCAAGAGTCCTAGAATTCTTGCCCCAAGGTTCAAATTGGAATAAAAGTTGGTCTAACCAATGTCAACCTCCATGGAATAACCAAAATTGGTAGCAACACCATCAAATAAATGATAATAACCCAACCAAAAGTGGCAACAACCATAATAGAACTAGCAAGATAACTAATGGAAATAGCTTCAACATAATTGATAACAACCTAATTAGCAAAAACCTTGATAGAATTACTAAAAAAATCACCTCTTTGGGGGTCTAACTAGCCTAACCAATAAGCCATAATACCACCACCTCAATAATAAGTTATAATGCCTCCTAAACTTGTGACCAATGCAAACCCTCCTAAAAAAATTTATTTTCTTGCACAACCTACACCTAATCCTAAAAATAAGTAGTCTAATAAGAAGACAACCTATTTTATATATCCCACTGACATACACTTAAGATTAGGAACCACTCTTCCTACACCTATAGGAACTATCATAATAGAGGTCATTGCTGAGGATGACTCTGCTGAAAAGTAAGCTGCACATATTCCTTTCTCTACCCTTGTAGCTAAGACTCTTCCCTTTCCCCAAAGGTTTTCTCAACCTATTATCCTAGTTGAGGACATTGTAGTAGAAAAATTACTAAATTAATTGAAGAAAATGACTATGCAAATACCCCTACTAGATGTTATTAAGGAAGTTCCAATTTATACTAAATCCATTAAGGAAGCTTGTGTTCAAAACCTTGGTAGAAGAAGAAAGAACCCTCAGACTATATACATTCTTGGTCAATTATTTGATTTGATGTTGGCTAAGTTTGTCATGTCCCCTATTCAAATAATTAAAAAAAAAAAAATAAACTTTGTTAAGGCAGGCAGGCTCCAAAAAGGTGAAATTTCGGAAAAAAAGGGTTAATCTTTGGAAACCAATGGACTAATAAATAAAAATTATTATTAAATTATATTTTATTAACCCCTCTTGGACGTGAGTTAGGGTTATGCCCTCTTTAAAAGGGGTTTGGAGGCATTTTGGGCTCATTCTACATCTTGATTCTTGATAATTTTCTTATTGTTCTTCAGAGGCTGCCAAACCTGTGGAGAAGGAGACCCAAGAATGGGAGTTTGTAGGTTTCCAGGAAGGCTAAGGATGGGAGTTTGAAGCCATTCCATGAGCATGCTCATACAGAGTTTGCCCTTGTGCTGAACAGTGCAAATTTGTGAGTTTCCGGGTGTATTTTTGTAAGAGTTTGGTGTTTCCGGTTGAGTATTTCATATCAGTTTGGTTTGCTGTTGTATTTCAGACTTTATGATGTCAAAATAGAGCTGAATATATGTATTGGGTCATGATTAAATTTCTGAGATAATTTATGAGTGTTTTGTGGTGTTTCCGGGCATTTTTGTGTTAATTTCGGGAGCCCGATTGAGCATAGTTTTGCCCTACATTTGTGATCTGTTGTGTAAGGGCTATACAAATCTGGAAATGTCATTTTGTAGGCTGTTATGCTGCTGAAATCTCTGTAAAAATGTCCATTTTCAGATTTATTAATAATTTGTGAAGTTGTGAAGTTTTTGGCACTAATTTGGACATACCCGATTTGGGTTTTATTGGAAAATTGGTAGATCTTTGTTATATTGGTTGTTTGATTTTAAAGTTCAGATTTGAGGCTGGAAATATCATAAAAAAATCAGTAAAGGGACATTTCAGTGGTATCAGAGCCGTGATCTTGCCAGCCTGAGGGTTTGTAGAAGTTGCATGCCAGTTTTAACAACTACCCAGATCTTGCATGTCAAGTTTTGATAACTACCCAGATCTTGCATGTCATATTTTATGATTGCATGAAACTAAGTGAAAGAGAAAAAAGATATTTACAGCGAGAAAAGAATAAAGAAATTTTGATCAAAGCCCCAGTTGAAAGCAAAAGTACAAAATCCAAGGAAGAAAAAGGTATGGCTGATCCAGATGAGATGGCAAAGAAATTCTTCCAAGACATCCAAAATACTCAGAAGCAAACAGTGGATGGTTTGGCAGAAACTAGAGAGGCTTTGCGAATATTGACAGAAAAATTACAAGGAATTGCATCTATTAATGAGAAAGGGAGCACTTCAGAGGAGCCAAGAAATGGGAGATCCACACCATCTAAATCAACCAAATCCATTTTCTTGCCTGCAGATGAGCCACCAGTACCAAATCCAGCCATTAATCCAGTGGAAGAGGTTACAGGTAATTTGGTTACATTAAGAGCTACTTACAATGGCTTAGATGATGACTTTCGTAGTTCAGTTCCTTTTAGAGAATATGTGGATATGATGAACGCTTTGATGCCCAAGAAAGAGAATAGGAGGGAGCATGACACAAGTGGAAGAGAGCTCAAAAATAAAATAAGCAAGTTTACAGCGCCTACTTTTGATGGAACAAATAAAATTTCAGCTAGAGCATGGCTACAAAAATTACAAACTTTCTTCACACTTAACCCCATGAAAGAGAGTGATGCTATTCAATTTGCAAGTCTACACTTGGAAGATGCAGCCTATGATTGGTGGTATCATGGAATGACTACTCAAGGTCACGATCAGGTAACTACATTTGAAGATTTCAGTCAAAGGGTGATAGATAGATTTGACCTCAAGGATGATGAAGAGTACTTTAAAGAATTATCAAAGTTGAAGCAAACCAAATCAGTTAATGAGTATATAGAAGAATTTCAAAAAGTGGCTGTTATGGTACCTGATATGAGTGAAAAGAGGATCATTTATCTTTTCCTTGATGGTTTAGAAGATTCTGTTAAGGGTTTGGTTAAGGCTTTCTCACCCTCAACCTTACAGGAAGCTATCAAAAGAAGCTTGCAACTTGAAACTTGCGTGCCTATGAAATCAGTCACTAATCAAAAACCCCCAAATCTTTGGCAACATAAGGGAAATTTTCAGAAAAAGATTTTCCCAACACTACCACCAAAAGATGTGACAAATGTGGCAAAAAAGAAGGTAGATGAAGAGACTAGGAGTGAATTACGAAGGAAAAAGCTTTGTTTTACTTGTAGAGAACCATGGGTTCCAGGACACAGATGTTTGGGGAAAGGTCAAGTGCACTATATTGAAGTTGCTTCAGAATCTGATTCAGATGAGCATGAGGAATTTCATGATACTAAGGAGGAGGTAGAAGAAGAGAAAGTAAAAGAAATCAGCAAGGATGGCACTTTAGCAGCATTATCAGGAGTCCCAAGATACCATCCCTTCCGAATTCGAGGGGTACTAGCAGGGCAAAGGTTGACTGTTCTTCTTGATCGTGGGGCAACTCACAATTTTATTGATGAGGGATTTGTCATGAAAAGAGGGCTTAAAGCAGAAGATTTTGAGGGATTCAATGTTACTGTAGCTGATGGATTCACTATGCCTTGCACACGGGTGGTGAAACAACTCAAGATGACCTTAGGAGATTATGAGTTATGTGATGACTTCTATGTGGTTGGTATTGGGGAGACAGATCTTGTATTGGGTGTTCAATGGTTGCACTCTATCGGAGGCTATTACATGAACCATCAAACTATGGAGTTTAAATTTCATTCCAATGGGAAAGAATTCATATTGAGAGGGTTATCGAATGGAGCACCTAAGGCGGTCTCTGCAAAGAGGATGGAGAGGACTTTTTGAAGAGGACAAGTAACATGGGCAGTAGGAGTCATAATCCAACCAACAAGCTCTCCCAAGAATCAAGGTAATTTCCATTTTGAAATTCAAAATATTCTTGATAAGCATAGTATAGTTTTCAATGACTTGCCTCCAGGATTACCACCAGATAGAGGTTTTGAGCATGTTATAGAGTTAGAACAGGGTGCCAAACCAGTTATAACAACCCCATACCGCCATCCAAGAGGTTATAAGGAAGAAATTGAAAAAACTATTAAAGAACTCCTAGACATGGGATTCATAAGGCCTAGCTCTAGTCCATTTGCATCATCTGTGGTACTTGTCAAGAAAAAGGATGGTACAATGAGAATGTGTATAGACTACAGGGCTCTAAACAAGAAGACCATAAAAAATAGGTATCCCATACCACGCATAGATGAACTCATTGATGAGTTACATGGTGCTGTATACTTCTCAAAAATTGACTTAAGATCAGGCTACCATCAAATCCGAATGAGGAGTGAAGATGTGGAAAAGACTACTTTCAGATGTCACTATGGGCACTTTGAATTTCTTGTTATGCCATTTGGACTCACTAATGCACCAGCAACATTCCAATCTTGTATGAATAAGGTATTCAGTCAGCATCTTCAAAAATTTGTTTTGGTATTTTTTGATGATATCTTGATATACAGTAAAACATGGGAAGAGCATCTAAAGCACATAGACACTGTTTTGGGAATCTTGGAGCAGCAATCCTTCTATGCTAAGCTATCTAAATGTGAGTTTGGTTTGACAGAGATCCTATGTTTGGGACATATTATAAGCTCTAAAGGAGTACAGGTTGATCAACAAAAAATCCAGACAATTTTGGATTGGCCTCCACCCACTAATCTTACACAGTTGAGAGGTTTCTTCGGGTTGTGTAGCTACTATAGGAGATTTGCCAAGGGATTTTCTCAGCTTGCTGCCCCCTTGACTGATTTGACAAAGAAAGGAGCTTTTGTTTGGACAGAAGAGGCACAAAAAACATTTGATAAGCTTAAGGAGGTAATGAGTTCATGCCCTGTGCTTGCAATTCCAGATTTCTCTTTACCTTTTGTTGTTGAATGTGATGCTTCGGGAGAAGGTATAGGGGCTGTCCTAACTCAAAGGGGACATCCAATAGCATTTGAGAGTCGAAAATTAAATCAATCAGAGAAAGGGTACTCCATCTATGATAAGGAAATGTTGGCAATCATGCATGCACTTCATAAGTTTAGACAATATTTGGTATGTGGGAGATTCATTGTAAAGACAGACCATAATAGCCTCAAGTTCTTCTTGAACCAAAGGGATTTGAATGATCGTCAACAAAAATGGGTAAGCAAATTGCAAGCTTATGATTTTGATATTGAATACATGAAAGGAAAGAATAATGTGGTTGCTGATGCTCTCTCAAGAAAGCCCACTTTGTGTTCCTTATCATCTATCTCTGCTGATTGGAAAGTCTCCATAATTTTAGAGTATGCTAAAGATTCATTTGCCACCAAGATTTTGGATAAGTTAGTGGATGATAACAGGTACAAGGTTGTTGATGAATTGATTTATTACAAGAACAGGATCTTCTTAGTGCCAGGGTCAAAAACTAAGGAGAGGATATTGAGGACCTTTCATGACACACCTTTGGCTGGTCACCAGGGATACTTCAAGACATACAGGCAAATTCGAGAGCGGTTTTCATGGAAGGGTATGAAGGAGGATGTCCTTAAACACATTAAGGAATGTATGGTATGCCAACAAAGCAAGAGTGAGCAAAATTTTCCTGCAGGGTTGTTGCAGCCACTTCCTATTCCTGAACAAAAATGGGAAAGTATTTCCATGGATTTCATCACTGGGTTGCCCAAAGTTCAAGGTAAGGATTGCATATATGTGGTGGTAGATAGACTAACTAAGTATGCACATTTCTTTCCTATCACATCTGATTTCAAGGCATCACAAGTGGCCGAATTGTTCTTCAAGGAAATTTTTAGATTACATGGTTTGCCTAGAAACATTGTTAGTGACCGGGACAGTAGATTCCTCAGCTCTTTTTGGAAGGAGCTCTTTCATTTGGCAGGAACTGAGCTCACTCCCAGTACTAGCTATCACCCTCAAACAGATGGACAAACAGAGATAGTTAATAAATGGATAGAAGGATATTTGAGGAACTATGTTTCAAATCAACAACATGCTTGGGTGAAATGGTTACACCTAGGGGAGTATTGTTACAATACATCTCATCACATGTCTATTGGTATGCCTCCTTTTTGTGCTCTTTATGGTTATGATGCCCTTTCCTTTGTTGATCTAATACTTTCCGATAGCAGAGTACCCGCAGCAAGTGATTTCATCAAGCAAAGCCAAGACATAATAAGGTCCCTCAAGGATAATCTACAACATGCACAAAACCAACAAAAGATATATGCTGACAGGAAAAGGATTGAAAGATCTTTTGAGGTGGGAGATTTGGTATTTGTGAGGTTGCAGCCATATAAGCAAAGCACCTTGAAGAGAAGTGGGGCAGAGAAACTCAAGCCAAGGTTCTATGGGCCTTATAAAATCATCAAGAAGGTAGGAGAGGTAGCTTATGAATTAGAGCTCCCACCAAACAGCAAAATACATAATATTTTTCATGTATCTTGCTTAAAGAAGGTTCTAGGCCAGCAAACCATAGTATCTACAGAATTACCACCTCTTGATGATGAAGGGAAATTAGTTTTGATACCAGAAGAGATTTTGGATACAAGAGAGAAAAGGTTGAGAAATAGGAGCATCACAGAGCATTTGGTCAAATGGAAAGGATTACCACTAGAGGATGCAACTTGGGAAGGAGAACATATTCTTGAAAATTCCAACCTTCATTGCTTGAGGACAAGCAATATTTGGGAGGGGAGGACTTGTCATGTCCCCTATTCAAATAATTAAAAAAAAAAAAAAAAACTTTGTTAAGGCAGGCAGGCTCCAAAAAGGTGAAATTTCAGAAAAAAAGGGTTAATCTTTGGAAACCAATGGACTAATAAATAAAAATTATTATTAAATTATATTTTATTAACCCCTCTTGGACGTGAGTTAGGGTTATGCCCTCTTTAAAAGGGGTTTGGAGGCATTTTGGGCTCATTCTACATCTTGATTCTTGATAATTTTCTTATTGTTCTTCAGAGGTTGCCAAACCTGTGGAGAAGGAGACCCAAGAATGGGAGTTTGCAGGTTTCCAGGAAGGCTAAGGACAGGAGTTTGAAGCCATTCCATGAGCATGCTCATACAGAGTTTGCCCTTGTGCTGAACAGTGCAAATTTGTGAGTTTCCGGGTGTATTTTTGTAAGAGTTTGGTGTTTCCGGTTGAGTATTTCATATCAGTTTGGTTTGCTGTTGTATTTCAGACTTTATGATGTCAAAATAGAGCTGAATATATGTATTGGGTCGTGATTAAATTTCTGAGATAATTTATGAGTGTTTTGTGGTGTTTCCGGGCATTTTTGTGTTAATTTCGGGAGCCCGATTGAGCATAGTTTTGCCCTACATTTGTGATCTGTTGTGTAAGGGCTATACAAATCTGGAAATGTCATTTTGTAGGCTGTTATGCTGCTGAAATCTCTGTAAAAATGTCCATTTTCAGATTTATTAATAATTTGTGAAGTTGTGAAGTTTTTGGCACTAATTTGGACATACCCGATTTGGGTTTTATTGAAAAATTGGTAGATCTTTGTTATATTGGTTGTTTGATTTTAAAGTTCAGATTTGAGGCTGGAAATATCATAAAAAAATCAGTAAAGGGACATTTCAAAGTTGGTAGTACCTAAGTACTATGCGTTAGCCCCAACTGATATATTAATCGATAGTGGGAGATTGTTAGGTGATGATGCCATGAATTTATGTAAGATTGTCATATCCATTGTTATATTGTCATTGATGTCAAAGTCTTAGTTGGCTAGACATTATACTAACTCAAGAAAGTTCCATATCATTATATTGATGAAGAGGATTTGAAGAAAGTATAAAAAAGTTGATATATAAGGTATTCAATGGGTACTTGACTAAGATGGACAATGATAATGCAATATTGGCTTGATTATTGTATAATCATGTATTGTTGAGAACTATTAAAGAACACAATCTTAACTAAGTTACAAGGTTAATGAAGGTAGATTGTATTCACTGAGTGATTATAGTATTTCTTGAGCGAATGGTAAAGGAAGAAGGAAAATATAGTGTTTCTCAAGCAAGTTAGAATTAATTAGGTTATATGTTTCCTGAGTAAATGATATGTTTGTTGAGTGATAGCTGGCTAAACAAGTTTGGAAAATTTGAATCCAAAGCTTACTTTTGATGGAAATATGGAAAGTTCAAGAAGTTCTAAAGCATAAGTCAAAGTTTTTTGTGAGATCTATGGATGAGAAAACATAAGGATCTAATGAAGGAAATTGAAGAGGGAAAAGGATGGGCACAAAGTTCTACATAAGGTCATATTTTATTAGTGTCTAAATTCATTGTATGAAGGAATTCTATTATAGAACCTAAGATCAATGATTTTGATTAAGTGGCCATAGATGGAAGGGTCTAGAAGAATTGAGAAATCTATTTAAGGAGCAGAATAAGACAATTTTTAGATAGCCAGTTCATAGTTGATGATGGTTCAAGTTGTTACTAATAATATTCCTAAGGAGATATTAAAGTGTTAACTTGAAGAAGGTGAAAGATTTATGAGCTAGGAGAACCAAACAATGAAGAGAGAGGAAGTTATTAAGAAGCCAAGTCAAAGTATAAAATAAAAGAAGGTCCAAGAAAAGATATCAAACAATGAAAGAGAAATAAAAAAATATCTTAAAAAGAAAAGGTAGTTTCTAGTCTTAACCAATCACTTTATAATATTACTCTTTAACCATTGTAGTAGAAAATATCAAAAGTACTAAGTGGAGCTAACAAGTTTGCGAATCCTATGTGGTGACATCAATTAGTGGTGTTTTTAATTTCTTTAAATTAGGCCACTCTTTTTAATCAACGACATGGAGTGATAAGCTTTGGATGATCTTTTGATGAAATCCTCTAATATGGTCACTTTAACAAAGTGTATGGAACCTTTAGCAAGTTTTGCACCTAATAGACCTTAGAAAAGATTTTCCATTAAAAACACATGTTTGATACATTTCTTCCAATTCAAAGAAGAAAATTTAAGGAGTTTGCAAAATAGCCAAAATTGACATTTTGTAAGACTTGAAAGTGGGTGCATCTAAAATTGTGACTTCATATAACAACTTTTGAGTGGTTTCCGAAATCATGATTTTGCTGACAAGCTAAAAGATGGATTTCAAAATCGTGATTTTGGAGAAGGATTTCATAAATCTTGGTGGAATTTTAAAAAAATTCAAATTTGATAGTCACTCTAAAATGGATGTGCAAAAATGTGAAAAGAGATATCACCAAGATTTATAAAGGTCAAATCATTAATTTAAGAATTTAAAGTACAAAAGGAGTAATTAGAGATGTGACAAGATGAAAAATTCTTGAGATTAGTATTTATGCAAAAAATTATGAATCATAAATAGGGAATAAAAGCTTAGACAAAATGAGTCTTTTCATATTGAAGTGCACCTGACACAGAGGCTAGTGATGGAATCTTGAAGATGACCCTGGGAAATTACAGAGAAGAGTAAGTTCAAATTTCTATCACTCTAAGTATTGTTTTATAAAACAAGAATTCTTGTAAAGAAATTTAATCACATTAAGGAATAAAAATAAATACCCATTGAGAAGTTAATTTAGAAAATATTGTTAGAAAATTTTCCTAGTTTTTTGGTTGGAGCTTAAATGATTGTCTCTCATGATCATTTTGAGGATTAGAAAGATGCTAAAATTCTATTGCATGGTAGGTCTTTATTCTAGTATTTCTATGCAAAAAGAGATAAAAAGGAACCTAGAGACAACCCATGGAGATTGGACTTAGGGAAAATTGTTGTTCCAAATGTGTTTGTAGACATAGAGCTTATAAACATGATAGCTAAATCCTATGAAGTAGCTACCAAGACTATAAGAAAAATACATAGTAAGTCTTTGATTGTTATCAAAAAATCATGTATTGAAGAATGATTTGAAATGAACACCCATGACCTAAAAATGATTGATAGTGAACACTTTAAAAATGAGTACAAGGGAACAATGAAATTTGGCAAGCTTAAAGAAATTGCTCATTTTATGTACAAGGGTTATAAAAACAAAATGATGTATGTTGATAATATGGGTCCACATTCCATTGAATATTTCATGGATTTCTTCAAATATAACTTCTATGCTTGGCAACGATAATTTAGAGAAGATAAAAAATAGAAAATTCCTTTGGACTACATGTACCTATGCATGAAGATTCAAAACCCTCATTCTTATTTGGAGATTGAATTTTCCAATGAGATTGAGAAATATCTCCATAGTCAATTGGTTAGGTGGAAGTTTATAAAATATTTTAAAAACTACTCCCTTCTTTTCTATTTGACTCTTTACCAAAATGTTAGTAAATTTAGGAATTCTCTAAAATTAGCCACAATTGATGAGTAGGAAAATAGGCAGCCTGATTATCTTTGGTTTCCACTTTGGAATACATATGCAAGGGATACAGATTTTATAGTATTCAGGGATGTGTTTGTGTAATGGATAACAAGAATTATTGGGGAAACCATCACAAGATTGCCATCATGAATTAATGATGTGTTGAGACCTAAGGAGCATTTAGCTAAAAAATATTATGAATGTAATATGGGTGATTGGATTCTTAAGCCAAAATACTCATTGATAAGGTTGTATGGGTGTAGAACACCACCTCATAGTCTTCCTTTACTTTTTCTTGAAAGACTAGGATTCTTAGAGTTCTTATGAAAATTTATATGGGTTGCCAAAAACATTTCTTATCCAGGAAGAAAATGTAACATTATGCCCCATTTCATAAAATTTGATGGCTATATAATTGGATATAATATGATCTAGAAAGTTCAAGAGAATGTCATGAACAAGTTCTAGTTGAGCAATTATAACTACAAGGATTATGATCTAGAAGGTCACATCAAGATAATAAAATTCAAGTATGTGCATTAGTTAAATGTTGAAGAGGATATTATAAGAAATTATGATGATACATAGGAAATATATCAAAGGCTCATGAAATGGAATGTCTTGAACTATTGGAAATGTAAAGTAGAAATTGAGAGGGAAGGGGTGGAATCAGTTACAAAAAAAAAAAATCCAAAAGTCCCTTTAAGATGTCAATACAATATAAAACCAATAAACTTTTGTAACTTGGTTATCATTGAATATTCTACTTTAACTTGATTAACACTGAATATATTATTGTCACTCGATTAGCACTAAACATGCACATCTTAACATATTTAAATGTGATTAACCTTACTTAAATTAGTTGAAGAAACATAAAGAAAATAACATGAACACAAGAGACATTAAGATTTAACGTGGAAAACCCAGTTTGGGAAAACCACCAACTATAACTAGTTACTATTTTTCACTCTTCCAAAGTGAACCCTATTAGGAGCCAACCCAATTAAAGGTTAAAAAAAATAAAATTAGGTGTGACCTTGTTAAAGGATTTAATTCACCATATTAGGAGTGGCCTTGTTATAGGTCTTCAGATAGTTCAATCTAGAAATGCCACCTTTCTAGAGAATTTGAAAAATAGCTATTAGGATAACTCTATTAGGAGATTTGATTTACTACTAAAATTATTAGAGAGTAACAATAACTTGACTTGATTTCTAATGCAACTATCTTTCCTAACTTTGAATCTCTATTCTATCTTGATTACTTGATCCTCTTTGATCAGAATATTCTTTGCACCTCAGTCAACTTGGATACTCTAATATCATTCCAATTTTCTTCCTTAATTTATCTTCTTCAATCCCATGCTTCATTATTTTAATCCTCAAATTAACCTTATACTTATATAAATAAACTTTTCAATTCAGCTTGAATATAATTTTAATCAAACAATTTCATCCCTTAAGTTAGCTAGAATCAACCAATAAATCAATCAAAGTCAATATTCCATTAGTCGTCTAATATAGAATTGACTACTCCATCAAATCAAAGAAACTCTTTGTTAATAAAAAAAATTTAGTTAATAATGACTTTCCTTTGGTAACTAAGTGAATTTGATCAACTCAAGATCCATGCCAACTTTCCTTTGGTAACCAAGTGAGCTCGGTTAACACAAGATCTTCCTTCAATGCCTGAGTGAGCTCGGTAAGAACTAACTTTGAACTTGGTTGTAACTAGAATTCTTAACATACATAGGAAACTATCTTCAATGCTTAAGTGATCTTGGAAATAACTAACTTTCTCATTAAGGCTTGACATTTTGTCTAATATCAAAGACAACATACAATTGAATAATTGTTTTCAAAAGTCTCCCTCTTTGGTATTGATTGAAACACAACATGTCATAGTAGAATGAAATATTAGTGCAAAATAGAAGTAAGGATAATCTCCTTATTTTCATTCTGATTCTTATTCATGATAACTCCATTTATCAGTGAGAACTCCCTTTGACATCAAACTCTCCATCTTTACTGATACTAGTATAAAATCTCTCTAATATGACAAAAAACTCTCCCTCTTTGACATCTCATGCCGAAGACAACAATCAATGTGTTTTTCATGTACATGATGTACTAATTCATATGAAATCTTCTATTGGAAATATAAGAGGAGCAACTGATAGGGGAGGGGTGAATTAGTTACCACTAAAATAAATCCCAAATCCATTAGATGTAACCATAGAATATAAACTTCACTTAAATACTATTGCTTGGAAAACTTACAGGTACTTGGTTAATACTAATAATATCTTTAACTTAGTAACCACTTGAATACCAACTGTAACTATGCAAATATTAAGATGTTATCGGTGATTAGTCTTACTTAACTTAGTTACATACACATAAAGGAAATAACATGAACACAAGTGACACTGAGATTTAATGTGGAAACCCAATTCGGGAAAAACCACCAATTGTAACTAGTTACTTGGTTTCACTCTTCTAAAGTGAGCTGTGTTAGGAGTGACCCTGTAAGAGGATTTAATCACCCTATTAGGAGTGGCCTTGTTAGAGGTCTTTAGACATTTCAATCTAGAAATGCCACCTTATTAGAGGATTTACAAATAGCTATTAAGCCAACTCTGTTAAGAGATTTATATCACTATTACAATGGTTACAAAGTAACAATGAGATGACTTGATTTCTAATGCAATTGAATTTTTTATTATTGATCTCAATTCTATCTTGTACACTTGATCCTTCCTGATTGAATATATCTTTGCAGCTCCATAAGGACATTCTTCTTATCCTTCTAATTTGTTTCTTCCAAGCATCTTCTATTCTTCCATATATCCACACATTCAATCCTCAAATTGAACTTATCCTTATACCTTACTCATTATAAAGTTGGTTTCAATACATCTTAGAATAATTAATATTCATTTCTTCAATCGACTAAAACCAATGAACAACTCCATTAAACTTAATATACCAAAACATGAAAATCCTTTGTTAGCTAACATTTCTCAATAGACACTAACTCAATTTTTTTTTTCTTGTATTAATTAAGTTAACTTGGTTAATACTACATCTTCAAAAAGTTCCTTCAGTAATTGAGTAAGCTTGGTTAACACTAGTTCCATCCAACTTTTCTTTGTTATTTGAGTGAATTTGGTTAACACTCAACTTCTATGAACTTCACTTTGTCACCCAAGTGAACTCAGTAGACATTGTCTTTTGAACTTGGAAAACATTGGAATTCTTGATAGACACAGGAAACTATCTTGATCACTCAAGTGAGCTTGGCATACATTGACTGGAAAATATATGTTGTGTAACATCAAATACAATATATAATTAATCAATTATTTTCAACAATCTCCCTCTTTGGCATTGATGACAACACAACATGTCATAATATAATGAAATTTTTAGAGAAAAAATAATAAGGAAAATATCCTTAGTTTTATTCTAATTCTTATCCATGAGAACTCCCTCTATCAGTGTGAACTCCCTCTACCTTTAGTTTCTCCATCTGTCAAAAAAATTTGTCTTCAACATCTTCTTTTGATAGCAAACTCTACCTCTTTGATATCAGACCAAGTTCTTCTTTGACATCTTTGCAAATTCTCCCTCATCAAAGAACTCTCCCTTTATTATTTTTTTGTGAATATGATAGAAAAACTCTCCCTCTTTGACATCTCATTCCATAGACAATATTCAATGAATATAAATAACCCCCAACTTACCTCTTAGATACAAAAATGCATCCTTGGGTAATCACTTAGTGAATATGTCTGCAATTTGTTCTTCAATATTCACATATTGCAATCTTAACTCTTTATCTTGCACCAATCCTCTTAGAAAATGATATTTTATTAAAATGTGCTTGGACTTGGTATGCATCATTGAATTCTTTGATATATTAATTGTACTAGTGTTATCACAAAAGATAACCACTAGATCCTTGATCTCTACCTTCATACCTACCAAAAATTGTTTGAACCAAAAAATATTGGAGCAATTAACTACTACTGCCATATACTCTACTTCTACCATAGATTGAGAAGTGTTATTCTACTTCTTATTTGTCCAAGATACTAGTCTTTTACTAAGAAAGAATGCTCCACCATTGATGCTCTTCTTGTCATCAACACTTCCTTCCCGATCAACATCTGTGAAGGCTTTCAAATTTAAATTGTCTCTTTTATTATACCACAATACATAGTCTTCAGTGCCCTTCAAATACCTCATGATTCTCTTAATTTCCATCATATATTTTTCCTTAGGATTTTTTGAGAATCTTGTCACCATACCAACTGCAAATGTAATATCAAGCCTTGTATGCACTATATATTGCAATTTTCTAATCATTGATTTGTATGTGGTCTAATCTACCTCCTTAGAAGAATCATGTTTTGAAAGCTTATGTACATTAGACATAGGTGTTCCAACTGGTCTTGAATCTTCTATTAATCTCAAATTGGTTTTGACAAGTGAGTTAAGTCATTTACTTAGTTCATGCTAAACACCTAAAATATGCTGAGCCCAACATATAAGTTATAGCATGCCAAATAAATAGTTAGTTTCAAGCCACTTAGATGCCAAGAAGATAACATATGCCGAGTGATTTAGGTGCCAATCAAGTAGTGCATGTCAAGTCATTTAGATTCTAAGTGATAACATTGAAGTTATAGTTAGTGCCAAGCACTAGGGACTTTAGATGCTGAGTAGCATAGTTTTGACATAGTTTTTTGTATTGGCATAAACTACTATGTAAATCATTTTAAAGAAAACTTAAGCATTGATTTACAATATTTTGTTTATAAGGATGAATCTAAAGTGTGAATCCCTATGTATTACATACATGGGTGAATAACAATAGTTGATTCATATCTTATCCTAAGTCACCTAAGCCTTCTTAAGGAGGACAAACCCTAAATGTTTGAAGTAATAGAGAAGAGGAGAGAGGGAGAGTTTTCATGTGTAAAAAAGACATTCATGGTGACAAAGGTATTTTTATTTGAGTATGATTTGCATAATTAATTAAAGGAGAACATAGGAAAGGAAATAACAGACATCAAAGAGACATCTGATCAGAAAGGATCAAGTACACATTAGTATAGAGGTGATCTGACACCAAGCAACAACGTGCTAATCATAGGATCATTACTAAGACATTATAATAGGTGAATTAGTTAAATCTCTTAACATAGTAGTCCTAGTAGGCTATATTGAAATCCTCTAACAAGGTGTTGAAATCCTTTAACAGGGTAAGACCTAGCAGTCTTTGTAAGATTTTAATAGGGTAGACCTTTCATAGGGTAGATCATGTTTCATGATCAAATATTTTAACCTACAATGGATACACTTTATTACTACAATAGTGAAGATTTGTGGATGTCATCCCCACCTCAGTTTTACCTTCTCATTTGAAGGTTCTTGGGTAATCATATCTTGTGTCATACATATGTGAATTCTTACTTGTTTACATACTTTAGATGTATATGTTTTATATGGTATTTTAGTTTACTTGTTAAATTATGAGATGGATTTATAGTGAATGTTTTTATGGGTATAATTTTGAAGCAATGATTCAACCCCCCTCCAACAATTGTTATCAAAGAACAATTCTCTAAAAGTAGAGCTTTGGAAAGTTGAAGAAAGATCTTGAAAATGGAAGTCTACAAGTTGGGGAAGATTATTGAGAACCAAAAGATTGAAATAAAACTCATTCTACATCAGTTGAATGAAGCAAGAGATGATCTAAAGAAATCATTGAAAAGAAGGAAGGAAATTTCTATTGAAGAGAATGACACACAATACCAAGAGAATGACACACAATACCAATAGATGGACACATAATACCACAATACCAAGAGAATGACACACAATACCAAGAGATGGACACTATTGAACTATTTGCAAATGAAAAATCCAATAAATTTGGCGCAGTAGTTTCAGATCTAATGGAAAAGAACAATACCCTAGCTAAAGATATTAGAAATCTAAAGAGAGAGCAAGAATCACAAGACATATTTCTATGTGAAGTGATCAAACACAAAAAGAAAGCTATGGAAGATAAAATCATGATTGAAGATGAAAAAAGAATTTTGACCAGTAGACTAGAAGAGAAATCATTAGAGATAAATAGGATCGCTCACATGCAGTTGGAATCAATGAATCAAGTCATAATTGCTAATCATGAAATAAATAGTAAAGAAATTGAGATCACAACACTAAAATTTTAGAATGAATAGTTGAGCAATGATCTAAAAAGGGAAAAAGAGTTTGTTGAGAGTTTCAATAAACCTAGTGTAGCCATCAAGTACTTTGAACAATTAATGAGATCCCCTAGATCTAATAATGATACTTCTAGATTGGGATAAACTAGTAATAAAAAAGGAGAATCATCTAAAAGTGGTGAAGAAAGAAGTAACAAAGGTAATAACTCCAAAATTTTCATAATTATGGTAAGATAGGTCATACTACTAATGTCTTTAGGAGCAAGATTGCAAATCTAAATGTTAAGCAAAAGAACATGGGTCACTACCACAAGTGGAACAAACAAGGTTAGTAGGCACATGAATGTAGAACCAAGACCATGCACACTTAAGATTTTAAGGATACTATTATAACTATCAGAAGTATGGACATAGAGATTTTGAATGCAGATTCAAACCCAAGTGGTCGTCAAACAAGTAGAAAAAGGTAAAGAACAATGATAAATTTTACAACTGGGATTATAATACAAGGTATAGTTGTTAGTACTATCAAGAGTATGGACATATTCTTAAGAATTGTATTATAAAACATTACAAAAGGTGGTTAAGTCAAACCACATGTTTTAGTTGTTTGAAGATTGGTCACATAAGCATAAATTATCCAACAAGGTCAAAGGCACCAAATTGTGGGTTCAAAAAAGGAAAAGGAAAGAAAGATATTGAAAATTTCAAAGATGAGATGAACAAGGCATGGAGGAGAAAGGAATATTGTAGCACATCAAGGATGGGATCACTTTACCCAATGGGTTAGGTGATCATGCTGGAAATATGATTGAAAAGCTCATTATTGTTGAAAATCAGAGAGGGAGATTACTGTAAAAGAATGTTTTCAATCATTGTTTTTCCATTGATGTCAAACCTACTATGTGTAGGGATGATATTTTCCTATAAGAGCCAAGCACTATCACTTAGTGGATTGATGAAGAGGATTTGATCAACAAGATGTAACAAAAGAACCTAAAAGAAAGGTTGAGTTATGATGTTTTAATGAAGTGCAAGGATCAGTTAAGATAATGGTTAAGTAATGTATTGATGACATACCCAAAGATACAAAGGTTGGTCACACTTAGATACATTGGAAGAAGAAGTTGCAACAAGGTTGACTACAAAGCTTTAACTGAGATAGTCATTTGAAGCTGAGCAAGTCAGTTGAAGTCAAGAAAATTCTTAGTAGAAGCCAAGTAATAGATATCTCTAGTGTGCATTGAGTGATCTTCAGGTGCTGAGAATCAAGAAAAATCTAGTTGATGATGAGTAACATAGTATGTGTCGAGCACCAGTATTTCAATAGTGCAGAGTTGCTGCATTATTTCAAATGATGGAGATTTGCCAAATCTGAGATGACATAGTGGTTGCATTGAATTCTATAAACAAGTTGGAAGATAAGGTTAATGATTTGTTGGCATAAGATCTTATGTAAATCATGTTTGGGTAAATTTTAAAGGATTATTCAAGAAGTTTCTAGAGTAATTAGAATATGGGTTAGATATAATGAATCCTAACTAATCCATGCAAATTGAAATTGAAGAATGGAAGAATCAAGCAGGAAAAGGGAATCCAAGATTTCTATTCAAGAAGTCACAGACCACGAAGTAAAGAGCTACTAATACTATTGCTACAAAAGTGCCAAAATTTGTGAAGTGATTAAAAAGGGTGTCAAGAAGGGGACATCTAGGAGAAGGAAGATTATAGAGGCTCTACTTCTACAAGTGGTCATGAAGAGATGATTGCACTAGTACATTGAGTATGAAGACTCAAGGAGAGAAAGTTTGAAAGAAAGGGCAAGCTGTTAAGAGTTGTAGAGATTGAAGGCCAGGCAAGGGTATGAGCTAAGAAGTGATTTGAGATCTACAAGATAAGTTGTATTTTGTAGTTAGATCAAGATTTTCTAATACTCTCTAGCAATTTTATTAGATCTAAAAATCTTATGGACTTAGGTTGGCCTAATAGCCATTTGTAAATCATCTAATAGGGTGGCAATCCAAGTGAATGTTCTTAGAAAGTACTCTAACCAAGCCCACTTCTAATAGGGTGGATAAATCCTCTAACAAGGTCACACTTAATAGTGTGTTGTAAGCCTTTAATAGGGAAAGCCTCTTACAGGGCATCACTTTAGAAGGGTGAAAATTGAGTACCATGTTACTGGTGATTTTTCCCAAATTGGGTTTCCACATAAATCACTGTGTCGTGTGTTGATTTTTTGTGTGTTATACTTGGATTTATAATAACTTGTTGATGAGATAAGTAAAAGCTTGGATGAATGAATGGTTGAATTGGTTCACTACACTTAGTGAAAAGTTTGAATAGGACATTTGGACCTTGAATAACTAATTCACCCCCATCTTAGTTATTCTAATGAGATTCTAACAATTGATATCAAACCCTTCTGCTAATTTAGTTTTGAGGTACTACAAGCAAAAAGATCAAGATGTCCAAGAGAGAAGTTCCCAAGCTCAACAAAGATAACTTTGTTGCATAATAGAGTTTGATGAAGTTGCACCTTGGATCAATAGGTGACTATGCACAAACCTCAATTGGAAGAGAGCATGTAACTCTAGAAAGACCTCTCATTGTAGATGATTTGAACAAAAAGGAGCATGAACAAGCGATGTTAGAGATTGCATCTACACTTAGCTTTGCTGAATATGATGACTTCAAGGATTGTGACACTGCATTAAAGATGTGGAAAACCTTATCAAAAATCTATGGAGGAGATCAGAATGTCCAGAGAGAAAAGAGATAAAGCCTAAGAGGTAATTTTGATGACATGAAGATGGAGGAAGGTGAGAATGCTGCTCAGTATGCTCCAAGAATGAAAAAAGTGGTGAGTGCAATAAGAAGTCTAGGTGGACAATTGGAAGAAGAAAAAACTATCAGCAAATGCCTAAGAACTCTACTGCCTATCTATGCTATTAGAGTTTTACCTATCCAAGAGCTAAGGTGTGTACAAGGGAACACACTTACTTTTGAAGGAATAGTTGGAAGACTTACTACATTTGAGCTATCCAATTTTGACAACTATAGACCTAAGAACCTTGAATCTACTTTTAAGGACAAGATGATAATAAAGGATATTCAGGAGGACACATCAAGCAAGAGAAGAAGAAAAGGAAAATATGCATCCAGTGATAGCAACACAAATTAGGAAGATGTGGAACAGTTAGAAGCACTACTGGCTAGGAGATTCTATAGAGGTAAAGGTAAATTCAAAGGTAAGCTCCCTATCATATATTTCAATTGCAATGAAGTAGGCCATATAGCTGCAAGATGTCCACAGAAGAAAATTATAAAGAAGGAAACAAGTATAGGAACAAAAGAGAAGATGACAACAAAGATTTCAAGGAGAAAGGCAAGAGATGCTACATTGTTGAAGAAGACTCTGATGAGAATGATGATGAGGTAGTCTATGTAGCCATGAAGGATGAATTAGACAAAGATGAAGATGAAGCTACATCATTGGTTATCTATGTGAACAAGAATGACAAGTGGATCATAGATAGTGGGTGCTCACATCACATGATAGGAGATAAAAGTAAGTTTGTTACCTTTACTCAATATGATTGAAATAGTGTTAGATTTGGTAATAATGCCCCATGTCAAATCAAAAGAAAAGGCTCTATTATAGAGAAAGTTTCATGTGATAATGCATACTATGTTGAAGGATTGAACTACAACTTGTTGAGTGTATCACAATTAGGCAATGTAGGTTGCAAAGTTGAATTTGGAAACAAAACTGAAAATATTTATAACACTAATGGAATTCTGATAGGAAAAGGTGAACAAACCAGGAGAAATTTATTTTACCTAGATATGGAAGAACCAACATGTCTTGTTGTTAAATTTGATGATGTGTGGTTATGGCATAAAAGGCTGTTTCATGTCAACTTTGATAATTTGATTAGTATCAGCAAGAAAAAGAAAGTCAGGGGATTGCCCAAGTTGAAGAAACCAGAAAACACAATGTGTAAACAATGTCAACTAGGGAAAATGACTAAGTCTAGTTTCAAAAGAAAAATATACTCTTCCAAAGAAGTACTAGAATTAGTTCATGTAGACTTGTGTGGCCCAATAGAAGTGCAAAGCTACCTAGGAGACATATACATAATGCTATTTGTAGATGATTATTCTAGGATGATGACTGCTATTTTCTTAAAGAAAAAATCTAATGCATTCCAAATATTCAAGTTGTATTTGGCTAGAGTTGAAAAGGAAACAGGAAAGAACCTAAAATGCCTAAGGTCAGACAAAGGAGGTGAGTTCAAATCAAGAGGGTTTGAAATGTTTTGCAATGACAAAGGTATTAAAAGGAAAACATCAACTCCAAGAACTCCACCATAGAATGGTATTGTTGAAAGGAGAAATGGGTCAGTGATTGACTATGCAAGAACCTTGATGATAGAGAAAAAATTTGCACTAAAATACTAGAGAGAAGCTATAAGTACTGTAGTCTACACACTAAATAGAGTTCAAGTCAAGAAAGGTACAAATGCAACACCCTTTGAATTGTGGTATGGTCATTCACCTAATGTTAAACATTTCAAAGTGTTTGGTTGTAAATGCTATATTCTAAAAGACACTAGAAGTGACAAGTTTGATGCAAAAAATGATGAGGGCATATTTCTTGGATACTCCACTAGAAGTAAGGCATATAAGTGTTTGAATACTAACACTAACAAAGTTGTGGAAAGTTCAAATGTAAATTTTGATGAGCATGTAGAAGTTCAAGTTGATGAGACAAAGAAAATAGAGGATTATAGATCCTTTGTATACTTCTATGAAGGAATGATAGTAGAAGATAATTCTGCAAATCGAGTTTGGAATCAACAACAAACTTCAGTATCTATCGAGTCTCAACTAATGAATGCTGATTTACATTTAGAAGCCAAGCTGTAGAATGTGGAAAATGCATATTCTAATTCTAAAAATAGTATGGAAGAAAGAAATGATGAAATGCTAGATGAAGAAAAATGAAATGACTTTGAAGCTGAAGGATTAAATGTGGAAAGAAGAACTAAACCAAAATTAGCCAAGTATGTAAGGAGACATCACCCTGTAGATCGAATCATTGGTGATAAGGATGCTACACCAATAACAAGGAATAAGCTCAAGAATGAATCATTTCTGCTAAAAAATATTGAACCAAAAATAGTAAAAGATGCACTACAAGATGATGACTAGTACAAAGCCATGAAAGAAGAGATAGATCGGATTGAAAAGAAAAAACTTGGTCTCTAATTCCTAGACCAGTTGATAAGAATGTGATTGGTACAAAATGGGCGTTTAGAAACAAACTTGATGAGAATGGTGATATAACAAGAAACAAAGCCAGATTAGTTTGCAAGGCTATGCACAAGAAGAAGGACTAGATTATGGAGAGACATTTTCCCCTGGTGCAAGAATGGAAGGAGTAAGAACATTAATTTCATATGCTACATATAAAGGTTTTAAAGTCTACCAGATGGATCTGGAGTTAGCTTTTCTGAATGGTATACTAGAAGAGGAAGTCTACATAGAACAACCAAAATGATTTGTTAATGAGAAGAACAAGGACATGGTATGCAAGCTACACAAAGCACTTTATGGATTTAAGCAAGCACCTAGAGCATGGTATGAAAGGTTGCACAAATATCTTGTAAAGATAGGATTTGAAAAAATAGATGACAATATCAACATGTACATCAAAGTTGAGGAAGGTAAAGACATTTTGATATCAAAAATCTTTGTTGATGACATAATATTTGGAGGAAAAGATGTTTTATGCAAAGATTTTGCGAATAAAATGAAGCATGAATTTGAGATGTCAATTTTTGGAGAAATCAAATTCTTTGTTGGATTAAAAGTACATCAGTGTAAGCTATAGAACAAGATTTAGTATGCAAAGAGCATTAACAATAAAGTAAACATTCACAAACTAAAACTAAATTCACATATATGTTTAGACAAAAAAAAGAAAACAAGAAGTGCAAACCTCAAAAGAGACAACACGCTATGCTTTATTGATTTTGTAGATGTGTCCTTTGATGTGGATGTATGCTCAATTGCTTGCCAAATTGATTCAATGGTGGAGATGGGTAATGGCAAATTGGTAGCCTTGTGAGCTCTCAATTTGGCATTATAAGGTTAAGATTGATGACTTTGGTTCTCAAAATAGCATGGTAATTTTAGCTCAAAGATTGTGATTGAAATGGCTTGGGAGGGGATTCAATTTATAGGCTAAGGGCTTGAGGGATGGAGGGATAAGATGCAAGGAGAGATGAAGGCTTAAGGAGGGCTAGGATGCACTCAAAGAAGAGCACATGGATTGTGCTTGTTTAGCACCAATGGGAAGGTGACACTTGTCACAAGGAGGATGAGTGTGAGAGGGTAGGGTAAAGCGTTGGTTAAAGGCATGATGAGTGGGGTTGAGTATGTAAGAGAGATGTAAGAGGAATGAGTGTGGAAGAGGGAAAAGTGTGGAAAATGGATGTAAGAGTCATGAGTGGGCTTGTAAGAGTCTTTTATGGTTTGTAAGAGAACTCATGACTTGGTGGTTGGGATTTTTGAGGGGAGACTTTGATTTGGTTTAGGAAAGCCTTAAACTTGTTTAGGGAATGTGACAACATTAGGGGGTGGATTAAGCTTGGGTTTAGGATTAGATTAGGGATGTTAGAGATGTGCAAGTGGATGGCATTAATGAGGGTGGGTGATTTAGTGGCTAAGCTTGGTTAGTATGGGTGGATGGGGTGGATTAGGCTAAATGGAGGATTAGGGATAAGTTAGGAGTTTTTGGATTTGAGGATTTTATTTATCAAATAGATTTATTTAATAAATGGGGATTTTTGGAATTAGATAGAAGAATAGGATTTAATTGATAAATGATAGGTTATTTGATTTATCAATTAGGACTATAGATGATTAATTAAATTAATTAGCTAGGGGATGGAAAAGGATTAATTAAATAAGAATTTAATTAATGATGCCTTTAGAGATGGCTAAATTAGATTACCAAAGTGGTGTAATCAAATTTAGGTGTCTACATTTTGCCCCTCTTTGACATAGTGTTGAGACAACACTATTTCAAACAAGTTCGAATGAAGACAACACGAGGAAGATGTTTTAGCAACAAGGTTGCCCCAGTCTCAGATAAGAAGAGGAGAGACTAGACTTAGATGATGCCCCCTCAAGAAGGCGGTGGAGAAAGAAATGAGGCTCGATGACTTCTTAAAAAGTACAAGAAATTGAGCTGAGCTAAGACACAGATTGGCAAAGAGAAGGGGCTGAATTAGCTCAAACTCTCACTATGGGAGAATGATAAAGGAGAATTAAAGGCACAAGAGTAAAGCAAGCTTAAGACTTTCCAGGATTTGGGGGGGGGGGGGGGGGGGAGGGGGGATGGAGCGGAGCGCTATAAAAAAGGAATCCAGGATAGGGGGATGGATGATGGGATGATAAAGCTGATGCAACAAGTTTTCAAAGAGTCAGATTGGTAGAAGATGGGTTTCAGAGATCCCTAGGACTAGGATTGTGGATCTCAAAAGATGAGGCTTGGTGGGTTGATTTGATTGGTGGATCCCTAAGACTAGGATTGTGGATCCCTAAAGCTAAGCATGAGGAGTGATCCAAAGAGATACTGATGCATAAGCTGGGATAGGTGCTGGATATAGATGGGGGATAATGGAGATGAAGGGAATCCATTGAAGCTTTTTGAGCGGGGGGATACTTCAAAGAGAAGTACCACCATGTAGTTGAGCACTAGATTTTCTATAGGACTATTAGTTAATTGCCAAGGTTACCAAAAAAATCAAGGCCTTTTCACCAACCGTCCAGAGGACTAAGAAATTGACTCAAAAAAAACATGCAAGGATTGCCCCAGCATCACACATGAATCCCAGAGGAAGTAGCGTAGAAACAACAATGGGTAACCCACAAGCAGAAAAAGAAAACAAGCAAAAGACATGGTCAAGACCTTACGCTCTGATTGCCCCATTCGTAGCATACCATGATATGGAAGATCGTGGCAACCTTGAGGAGGGAACAAGGAGATTTCTCAGAAAAGATATTTCGAGACCCAAAAGGGAAGATCCCAAATCAAAAGAAAGCAAAAATCCAAAAGAGAACCATTTGCCAACGAGATGGGTAGGATGAGGTACTAACGGACCAAGATCAGACATGAGGAAAGCTATATCCTGTAAGGACCTATCGGAGAGCACCTAAGCTGGTGGATTTGGATGAGTGATGCGTCTAGAAAGATGAACTAAGAAGGATAACACTTTGGTGATAAAGAAATCTAGCTAAAGGATGAATTGGAATAGCTAACCAAGATGTGTGATGTGTGCAAGATGCTGATCAAGGATGAACTGACACGAATGCTCGATAGATACAATGGTACTAAGCTAAAGAGGATGTAGAAGCTGATGGACCAAGATATGTTACTAATGTACAAGTTTGTTCATGGTTTGGTTTTTGTGAGATGGAAATGTTTGTGAAGGATGAGATGTCTATAATAGGTGATAGGTGGATAGGTAGATGGTTTGCGAAAAGCTTAAGTGAAAATGGGGTTCTTTATGTGCATGTGATAGGATACAAGCTAGGATACAAGATTATTTACAAGCTAGAATATGGTACAAGTTTTGGAAAATATTTAGATATACAAGGTATGGTACAAGATTTAAAAGGTATAATAAAAGCTTTGGTACAAGATTTTACAAGCTGAGGTACAAGATTTTACAAGCTGTACAGGAGGTATTTACAAGCTTCATCAGATTTTGGATATTTGGTTGGAACACTAGGGGAACAAGTAGGTGTGTTATGGGATGGTGAATGGATGGATGAGGGATAGGATAGTGATAGATAATGGATTAGTCTTAGTACACAAGGTGCTTGAATTACCAGGTTTTCACCAAAGTACTTATCCAAGGCGCTTGAATTGCCAAGTTTTCATCATTGGATGCTTATTTCTCTTTACTATTTTTTTTTGTATTTTTCAAAAGCTGGGTATACCAAGGATCTTCAAGCATAGAACTTCTTGAGATGGATGATGTTAGTAGGATCATTCAAGAGTTCCCCTTCTAGTGTAGATAGTTGATAGGCTCCAGAGCCAAAGGATGCTATGACAACATAAGGACCAAGCCAGGTAGGTTCAAACTTGCCTTTCTTTTCTCGATCTGCTTGGACTTTCATATTTTCTTTGAGGACCATGTCACCTAGCTGAAAGTGTCATGGGAGCACCTTCTTGTTGAAATTCCTTTTGAGATAGGTTTGATAGACTGTGAGATTATCATAAGATTGTTGTTGCTTCTCGTCTAAGAGATCTAGCTGGGTGAGCCGAGCTACTCTGTATTATTCATCTAAGATTTGCCCTCGCAAAGATATGCATAGTGAGGGAAGTTCAACTTCTATTGGTAATACCGCTTCAACACCATAGACTAGGGAGTATGGCATTGTTCCTGTGGATGTACAGAAGGAGGTTTGATAGGACCATAGAGCCAAATTTATTTGTAGGTGCCAATCGCAGCTGGAATCATTGACAACTTTATTTAGGATTTTGAGGAGGGTTTTGTTAGTTGCCTCTGCCTGGCCATTACCTTGTGGGAAATATGGGCTAGAAAAGAGGTGATGGATACGGAGGGAAGTGCATAATTATTCCATGTTGAGATTTTCAAAGTTACCTCCGTGGTCAGTGAAGATGGTGGATGGGATGCCGAAGCGGCAAACAATGTGGTACAAGATGAACTTGGAGACCTAAACTCCTGTAACTGAGACTAGGGGGACTGCTTCCACCCACTTAGTGAAATAGTATATAGTTGTTATTATCCATTTATGTCCATCAAATAAGAGAGGTGTGATTGTTCCAACTAGATCAAGGCCCCAACAAGTGAAAGGCCAAGGTGGTGCAATAGGTTGTAGATCTTGTGCTGGAGCGTGCACAAGATTTGCATGCTGCTAACATGGGAGACACTTTCTGACAAAGTCACAGAAGTCTTCTTCAATGGTAGGCCAATAGTAGCCCACTCTAAGGATTTTTCATGCTAGGACAATACCACTCGTGTGGGCATCGCAAAGTCCAGAGTGTACTTTTAATGCCATTGCGGCCTTGTTTTCATCTAAACATTGAGAGAGAGTATCATGATAACCTCGATGATATAGGGTATTGGCTATGATAACATAGCGAGATGATTTTTGAATGAGGTTTTGGTGCTGGGTGCGTGTGAGGTGAGGGGATATGATACCATCTTGTAAGTAAGCATGAATCTCATGGTACCAAGGGGATTGTGGACCAACCAAGATGCAAACACAGTTTGAGTCATAGTTTGCATAAGTGGGTGTGAGGAGCTGCTCGACTAAAATCTCATACTACGTAGCTTCTTGGAGAATTTCCAAGAGTGAGATGATAGTGGCCATGGTGTTTGCTGCCTTGTTCTGCATTCGTGGCACTTGTGTAAACCGAAGCTTTGTAAAATGCTGGTTTAGCTGATCAACTAGCTCTTTGTAGGGTAATAGCTTTTCATCTTTGGTTTGATATTCATTTAGGGCTTGCTTGATGATGAGTTGAGAATTGCCAAAGATTTGTAACTCAGTGATATTCCATTCAAAAGCTATCTTTAATCCTGCTACAAGAGCTTCATATTCTGCTATATTGTTGGTACTAGGGAATTGTAGCTTGAAGGCTTTTGGAATGTAATCTCCCTGAGGTATAACCAACAATATTCTTGCCATTGATCCATGAGATGTGTATGAGCCATCAAAATAAAGCTTCCATGGGGGCTGTTCTTCAATTAGGAAAATATGCTTATCTAGAAATTCGGTGAGAAAAGGATATGCATCTACTAGAGGTACATCAACTAGGTGATCTGCTATAGCTTTCCCTTTGATTGCCTTTCTGTCCACATACTGGATGTCAAACTCACTTAGTAGCATAACCCATTTTGCTAGCTAACCTGTGAGTGCTGTTCTAGAGAGCATATACTTGAGAGGATCAATTTTGGATACTTAGCATGTAGTGGAAAATTTTTTGAGTTGAGAAAACAACTGCCAAACAAGCTTTTTCCATAGGAGTGTAATTGAGTTCATAACCAACTAGGGTTCTACTGATATAGTAGATGGCTCTTTCTTTGCTATAATCATCAAGCTGTGCTAGAAGTGCCCCTAGAGCAGTAGGCATTGCTGATATGTACAAAATTAGGGGATGACCAAGAATTGGTGGAACCAAGATAGGGGGATTGGTGAGATACTGCTTGAGCTGGTTGAAGCTGCACTGACATAAAGGATCCCACTTAAAGTTCTCATCCTTCTTTAGTAAATGTGAAAATGGTGTACACTTATCTGATAGTTGGGAGATGAAGCGCCAGACAGATTGAAGCTTTCCCTGAAGAGAGCGAAGTTGTCACAGTGTTTGGGGAGGAGGCATGTCTAAGATAGCCTTGACCTTTTTGGGGTCGATCTCGATACCTTGTTTAGAAACTATGAAGCCTAGAAGCTTGCCAAATGTGACCCCAAAGACACACTTCTTGGGATTTAGCATGAGATGATATTGGGCTAACCTATTAAAGACTTTCTCTAGGTCAGCGAGATGATCCATGAAGGTGTGAGATTTGACTAGGATATCGTCCACATAATCCTCCAAAATGCTATGGATAAGATCATGGAAAATGGTTGTCATAGCTCTTTGATAGGTAGCCCGAGCATTCTTTAGGCCAAAAGGCATCATGGTGTAGAAAAAGGTTCCCCAAGGGGTAGTGAATGCTATCTTATGCTGATCCTCTTCTGCAATCTTGATCTGATTATACCTAAAAAATCCATCCATAAGGGATAGAATTTCATGTCCAACTGTAAGATCTACAATCATATCTATGTTAGGTAAGGGAAAATCATCTTTTGCGCAAGCTTTGTTTAGATCTCTAAAATCAGTGCAAATTCTGATGTCACCGGAAGGCTTTGTGATAGGGACCATGTTGGAGATCCACTCTGAGTAGTTGATAGGTCGGATAACCTTAGCAGCTAACATTCTTTCTAATTTAGCTTTGAATAGTAATGCCACCTTGGGGTGCATTTTTCTAAGCTTTTGTCTGACGGGCTTGATCTTTGGATCGACTACAAGATGGTGAACTACAAGCTTTGGATCCAACACTGGCATGTCTTGATATGACCATGTAAATTGGCCAATGTGTGGGATGAGCTAGAAATGGCTATGTTGATGTCTATTCCAGGACAATGATTTGTATATGAGGCTTCAATTGCATTGCAGTAAGTAAAGGGTTCTGGATCGGCATGGATGGTTACCTCAGTGCCCTGATGTAGAAACTTGATGCACTAATGGTAGGTGGATGGAATGGCCTTCATAGCGTGAATCCATGGGCGACCGAGGAGGATGTTAAATGGTAGGTTTAGATCAACAACATGGAAAATTGTCTCCTGGATCACTGGCCCAACCTTGATTGGTAGCAAAATAGTTCCTTCTGTGGTTCTTTCCAAGTTGTCATAAGCTTTGATGGTGATAACTTCAGTAATTATATCTACCTTAGTATACCCAGCTTGTTTTATGAATTTTAGGGTGCAAATGTTCAAGGCTGATCCATTATCTATCATTACTCTTTTCATGGAAAAATTGGATACCATGATGGCTATGCGAAGTGGAAGGGTGTGATCTGGCTTGACTGCGGGTATGTAAGTGGGTTTGAATGATAGGGCACATGAGGAGGATAGGTGTTCAACGAGATTATGAAAATCAGTAGCATTGATATTAGACATAGGATTCTATGAGAGCACTTTCAAGGATGTCTTTGTACACAGGACTAGTGTGAAGAAGGTCTAAAATGGAGATTTGGGCTGGCATGTTCCCAAGGTGTTCCAAGATATTGTACTGGCTTTTTGATGGAGCTGATGGTGCTGATGAAACTGGTGGGCCTGTGATGTTAAATTACGCTCTTCGAGTGGTGACTGCACACTCATTGTTTGGTCCTCAGATATTGATAACATTGACAAAAGGCTCTTTCTCGGATATACAACCTATAAGGCTACCATAGTCTATATAGGATTAAGTGTGGTCATTGTTCTTCCCATGCTGTTGGTTTGGCTGGCAATTTTTGGAGTTGTTTTGGATAGGTGCTTTTCCAGGACTTTGGTTGTTGTGTGGAGGAAAAGCATTTTGATAAATCTATAAGCCTTCATTGGGAGAGATTTGGACACCAACAGTGATTTCTTTCCGATCAATGAGGTCTTGCACATAATCTTTTAGGTTCATGCATCTGAGGGTGGTGTGACCATTTACCCTATGGAACTTGCAATACTCATTATCCTTGTACCATGCAGCTTTGGATTGGCTTGGATCAATTTTCTAGGTAGGAGGAAATTTGATGAGGTTTTTCTTAACTAATTTCACAAAAATGACATCCAATGGCTCACCAAAGGGTGTATAGTTTCTAGGTGCAGGTTGGAATCTGGATTTTTTCACTGTAGCTACATTGATGGCATTAGCTTGATTGTTAGACCCTTGAAAGTTGGGTCTTGTATTGTGATTTTGATAGCTTTGGTTATTCTATTGTTGGTAATTGATAGCTTGTTGGTTGTTTGGTTGATATGGTGGGTTAGACTTGTTTTGAGAAGGACCAACAATATTCACATGTTTGGTGTCAGTAACCCCATCTGTTGCAACATGCTTTTTTTTATTCCAATACCTAGACTTGTCATTGGAATGTGATTGATTTTGGTTGGTTTCCTTGTAGATCTTGACCACACCATCTTTGATGAGTCCTTGCTCAAGGATCATTCCTTTCTCTTTGATATCCTTATAGGTCTGCAAGCAGTTCATGGTCATGTGGTGAGCCAAGCTGGGATGTGCATTATCAATAAACATTTTTACCACATGGTATTCTGGCAAGGTGTAGGATATGCGGATGGTAAGGGTTTACCATCTTTGTAGGTATTTAGCAAGGCTTTCTCCACATTTTTGCTTAGTGTGGACAAGGACAACTATTGATAGCTCTGTTTCAACAAGATGGGCATATTGGGCTACGAATGCCTCAGATAATTCAGCAAAGTTTTTAATTGTGCCATAGGGGATTCTGTAAAACCATTCAAGAGTTGGTCCAGCCAAGCTTTTGGGAAAAAGGCGCAAGAGGAAGACATCATTGTATGCCATGTCTTGGCAGTGCATGTAAAATTCTTTGATATGTGTGACAGGGTAAGGACACACATGGCTCTGTCCAATGGGTAAGGACACACATTCTCAAACTTGAATGTCTTCGGATCATTCCCTTCTTGGATGGCTTTCAGAGCTGTCTTCATTTGCTCCCATTCTGAATTGATAGGTGATGGCTGGGGTGCCCCTAATGTAGGAGTGCCTTGAGGTAGGTATGCGCTAGATGGGGCGACTGAATATGGATGGCTGTGAGGGATTTTCTGATAGGGATTGTACATTGTTTGGGCAACTGCATGGTGGATGATGGGTTGTTGAGGGGGAGATGGTGCATATTTCTACATGTGTTGCAAGGCTTGCTGTTGATATGGGATTTGAGGTTGGGATTGGGGAACATAAGTTGGCTGTGGGTTAAATGAATGGCTTTGTGGAGGTAAGGTATAAGATGGTTGTGAAGCTTGGGGAAAGGATCGAAGGGCTTGTGGGGTTTGACCAAGGTATGTGGGCTGCGCCCCCATTTGGGATGGTACCTGCAAATAATTGGTGGTTAGCTAGATTGGTGGATTACCTCCTAGAAGTGGCATTGAAAAGTAGTTGGTAATAGGAGTTAATGGATTAGTTGGTGTTGGAGGCGGTGAGAATTGAAAGCTTGGGAATGGAACTGATGGGGTTTGATAGCTTTGTGGCTAGATTTGGAAGCTTGGTAGAGTGGTGGCGGGAGCTTGGGTCACTTGGGAGCTTGGGAAAAAATTGGCAGTAGCTTGTGGGATTTGATAGCTTTGTGGAGTGAGGGTAGTAGCTTGTGGATTTGTGGCTGATGGTATTAAGCTCCCAAGACCTAATGGAAATGATGGGATTGTGCTTTGGGCTATGGTGAACAAGCTGGGGGTGATGAAAGGTTGATTACTTGGCCCCATGGGTGGCATCCTTGTTTTATATTGCTAAGGTTGGCAGAAGATGCTAGCACTAATTTGGGAGATGGGTGGATTTGGAAGGCTGGGTTGGGGAGCAGCAGTAGCAATAGTGAAGGGGGTGAACGGTGAGGTGTTTTGGGTAAAGGGGGTTTGGAGCAGAGAGGTATGAACCAAGGATGGAGTGGTGGTGGCTGGGTTGGCTTGCGGCATGGAGATTTCAACTTGGGTGGATAATGGTATGTTTGGGTCGGTTGGATCATATGGATTGGCTGGAGGCTCTTCTTTTGGCATATATTGAGGATAATTTGGATCATAAGAGCCTATGGGTGGTGGCAGCTGCCCAAACAATGGGTGAGATGGATCTGATAATGGAGGGGTTCTTCCAAAGTCAAAGGTCCCTACATTGTCCCTTCAAAAATTAGCCATGATTGTCTCTTTGTTCTTTTCTATAATGGCGTTTACCAATACTGCATTTCCTGGTTTGTTCATGAAAGCTTCAATGTCAGTAGGTGATGGCATAGCTTTCTCTGGGCTGAAGGATGGCTGAGTGCTCAAGGGGGGTGAGGTTGTTCGATCCAAATGATAGGGCTCCATTGTTTCTTTCTTCTTGGCTAAGTGAGTGACGAGTGGCATGAAAAATGTTCCTAGGGATGAGATGCAACAAATGCTAGTGGATGCAAAAGGGGGGAAGGATTTTCTATGCAAATGATTTTCTAGGTTGAGGCAAAGCTATATGATAAAACCTAAGGAGGATTGGGTTGGGGATTCTAACTTCAAAGATATGTTGCCAAAGCACAAAAGGTCTGCTTTCCTATGTGCAAGCTTGGTGGTGATTGTGTCAACTTAAGGATAGACTGATGATCCTTTAGGAAGAACACGAGACTGACCACTTGTGGATCCCAACTTTTAGCTCAAGGTGATGAGGGATAACAAGTGACAAAGCTAGATTACCCTAGACAAAGCTTTGTCAAAGGGATAACCTTGGTGAGGCTAGTGGATTTGGAAGATGTTAGGAATGGCAAACTTTTGGCAAAGTGAACAATTTTGAAGGCTTGGATGTGAAGTTTTTGGATTGCTGGCTAGATGGTTTGGTTCTAAATGAGATGGATGAGCTAAAATGCTTAAGGGGAGGACTAAAGATGGTTGGCTTTCCTACAAAGATGACTTTAAAGTTAGGCTCATGCAAGAAGATGTGGAGAAACAAGGGGGTCTAATCATAGAAGTCATGCCTAGTTGGTAAGGCATAAGCATTGTTAACTCCTAGATGTTGGTTAAGTTCGATGTTGTGATCTAACCAGGTGTCTTGAAGGGCTTCATCCGTAGCTTTGTCCTCTGCTTTATGGAGTTTGGCAATTTGAAGGCTTGGTGTTAGTTCCTTTCTCTTGGTTGAAAGTTCTTGGTATGCCTGAGATGGTTTGAGTTTGACTTTGTGAAACTTCTATTTGGGTTTGGGTTGCTCTGACATTAATTCTTGAATCTTCTTGGCTTTGAGAGATCTTGGTTGTTTTGCTTCAACTTGTTCAACTTTTGAAATAGGTAGTGACTATGCTAAGTGTGCCCTAAGTTAGGATTGACCAAGTTTGGAAAACATTCATTCAACAAATAAAAAAAATCAAGCAATAGATAGGAACAACCAGATAGAAGTTTTTGATTCTCACAATATGATACTTGCGCCAAGGAGTGTGTATGTTTTACAAATGTTTTGATCAGTCACTTCAAACACATTAACATCTTAGATGGTTGTCTGTAAAGTTGATAGTTGGGTTAGCTAGGGAGTCCTCGATATACTCAAGGTACGTGAGGCCCAAATCTGTAGATGAGACCAAAAAGATGTCACATAGTCGAGAGGAGCGGTAACCCACTTCTCCTCTTTCACTTCTCAAGGGTATAAAGTTCCTTGAGGCTTAGCCCGAGTGAAAAAATCTTGATCCCAAGAGAGGTGTCTTTCGATTCACCTCCCGGTTCTTATACTCCACTAAAACACTGGAGTTGAGGTCATCCAAGGGGTGATGAAATCCCCAAGTAGGCCTCCTAAAAAGAAACAAAGTTTTGGATCCTAATCTTATGCACCCAAGATGGCCTCGAAAGACGACAAGGGGAGAGAAGACTTGGATGACCTTGGGCTAAAAAACACGCTTGTTCTTTTACCAACTGACTCTTATGTGTGCTAATCTAGACTTTGCAAGCACTCATGTTTAAGAGACAATGTTCAATTCCAACTTGAAGCACCAAAAAAAGTAAATCGATCGAAGAATGCAAACAAGAAAAAGAGTTAGGGTCAACAAAAGAAAACTCGCGCGCCCAGAGGCTCTCTACATCAAGTATCGATTAATTTTCTTTTAAGGCATTCAAGATTGAGTGTGAGTTTGTTTTAAGCCCAAAACAAAAGTGTATGAGATTCAATTTCAAGCGTGCACCCGGAGGCTCTCCACGTCAATTGTTGTTCAATTTTAGTCCCCAAACTTGAAGTGTGATCAATTTAATCTAGAGTTTTGGTCATTTAAGAATTTTGATAAAGTTAATGCAAACATTCAAAGACCAAGTGAGTTAGTTAGATTGTGAAACATTTAACACCTTTTTCAAGTAGACCCATCCCCATAAATGGCACTGAGATTGCGACCAATGGTTGAATTGATGGGTGATTAGAAAAGAGGTGAATCCAAAGAACTACTCAAGTTAATTTTTGCAAATTTGTATTTAACTTAGCAAAGTTTCTTAATTTTTCAAAAATCAAACTTTTCCTAAATTGCATGCAAAAGAGAGATTTGTTTGTTCTTTTTAATGCATCAAAAATTGAAGTGTGAGATATTGCAATGGTTAATTGATCTTTGCATTCAAGATTGAGTTGTTTGTTTTAAGCATGCATTCAAAGGAAAATTAATTTTAATCCATCACATTCAAGAGTGTGTTTTGAACAATATATATTCAATGAAAAATGTGTTTAACCATTCAAGTTCACTTTAGCAACATGCATTCAAAGATAAATGATTAAACATTCAAGTTCATTTTAGCAACATGCATTCAAAGACAAATGATTAAACATTCAAGTTCATTTTTTTAGGAACATGAGAACCTGCAAGAAACATGGTTAGTGGTTTTATATGTGCTCCAACCTGCAATGAGATTAAAAAAATAATAATTTAGTTAGTCACCCAAAATATTTCAAAATGAAAGCTTAACTATGTGAATTTTTTAAAAAACTTTTTTTGCTATTTTTCCTACGCATAAAAATGCTTAGAATGGTCTAAATCCCATGGAACTGATATGATAAAACAAAAATGTAACATAAAAAAGCAGAGATGATAGTTTATCAGATGGATATGCTGAAACTCGTAAACGTCAAAACTCGCAGATGACAGTCTGATGAAAAAGGCAGTTGGCGGCATCAGAGACGACAATTGACTACTAGTGGTGGCAGAGATGACAGTTGCCAGGAAGAGACAACAATTGATTGCTAGCAGTGGCAGAGATGACAGTTTGAGCTTTTGAAGGTGGCACAAATGACAGAAGCTAGGTGAAGACGCTAAAACTCATAGACACTAATCTACGTAGATGCCAAAATTCATAGATGATCATTCAAGTTTCAGAGCAGACTACCAAAAAATAGGCAGAGATGCCGAAACTTGCAGATGACATTTTGAGTGTGCGGAGATGATAGTTGAGCTTTCGCAGACGACGTTCTGCGTAGATGACAGGTGGAGATGCTAGTTTGTGGAGATGACACTGCGCTTAATGAACTAACGGGCGCGGGTTTTTTCAAGATTTTTTTTGTTTTCTTGGTTATTTTCAGATTTTAAAAGGTATGTCCTTCTCTTTAGTGCATCCTTCAACCTACAAAAACAAGCAAACACACCTTGCAACAACTCAAATAACAACAAACCATTAGATTGTTAGTTTTTAAAAGCAACATGTACATTGAAATGGATAAAAAAATGACCCATAGCGGGGTCCCACTAGGCATGCCAAAATGTAAAACAAGATTTAGTATGCAAAGAACATTAACAATAAAGTAAACATTCACAAACTAAAACTAAATTCACATATATGTTTAGACAAAGAAAAGAAAACAAAAAGTGCAAACCTCAAAAGAGACAACACTCCATGCTTTCTTGATTTTGTAGATGTATCCTTTGATGTGGATGTATGCTCAATTGCTTGCCCAATTGCTTCAATGATGGAGATGGGTAATGGAAAATTGGTAGCCTTATGAGCTCTCAATTTGGCATTATAAGGTTAAGATTGATGACTTTGGTTCTCAAAATAGCATGGCAACTTTAGCTCAAAGATTGTGATTAAAATGGCTTGAGAGGAGATTCAATTTATAGGCTAAGGGCTTGAGGGATGGAGGGCTAAGATGCAAAGAGAGATGAAAGCTTAAGGATGGCTAGGATGCACTCAAAGAAGAGCACATGGATTGTGTTTTTTTAGCACCAATGAGAAGGTGACACTTGTCACAAGGATGATGAGTGTGAGAGGGTAGGGTAAAGGGTTGGTTAAAGGCATGATGAGTGGGGTTGAGTATGTAAGAGAGATGTAAGAGGAATGAGTGTGGAAGAGGGAAAAGTGTGGAAAATGGATGTAAGAGTCATGAGTGGGCTTGTAAGAGTCTTTTATGGTTTGTAAGAGCACTCATGACTTGGTGTTTGGGATTTTTGAGGGGAGACTTTGATTTGGTTTAGGAAAGTCTTAAACTTGTTTAGGGAATGTGACAACATTAGGGGGTGGATTAGGCTTGGGTTTAGGATTAGATTAGGGATGTTAGAGATGTGCAAGTGGATGACATTAATGAGGGTGGGTGATTTAGTGGCTAAGCTTGGTTAGTATGGGTGGATGGGGTGGATTAGGCTAAATGGAGGATTAGGGATAAGTTAGGAGTTTTTTGATTTGATGATTTTATTTATCAAATAGATTTATTTAATAAATGGGGATTTTTGAAATTAGATAGAAGAATAGGATTTAATTGATAAATGATAGGTTATTTGATTTATCAATTAGGACTATAAATGATTAATTAAATTAATCAGCTAGGGGATGGCAAAGGATTAATTAAATAAGAATTTAATTAATGATGCCTTTAGAGATGGCTAAATTAGATTACCAAAGCAGTGTAATCAAATTTAGGTGTCTACAGAAGCATGGCATATTTGTGACCCAAACCAAATACATCAAGGAAGTACTCAAAACATTTGGGCTAGAAGATTCAAAACTAGTTAGCACACCAATGGCAATAGGCCATAAACTATCCAAGAATGATGAATCTGCTAAAGTAAATCAAACATTGTATAGGTCAATGATTGGAAAGCTATAATATGTTGTACATAGTAGACTAGACATTGCATTAGCTATTAGAATAGTAGCAAGATTCTTTGCCAATCTAAGAGAAAATTATTTAATGGTAGTGAAAAGAATATTGAGATACCTTAAAGGAACTAATGACTTTGGTCTATACTACAAAAGGAATGAGAAGTTTGAACTAAAAGCCTACACTGATGCAGATTGGGGAGGTAACATTGATGATTGAAAAAGAACCAGTGGAGGAGCACTCTTCTTAGGAAAGAGGTTGGTTACATGGACAAGAAAAAATAAAACAAGCACCTCACAGTCTACTATTGAAGCTGAATATGTGGCAGCTGCTATAAATTGCACCAATATTGTATTGATCAAACACTTGCTACAAGGTATGAAGGAAGAGGTAATTGAACCTATGACACTTTGTTATGATAATATAAGTGCTATCAATATATCAAAAAACCTAGCAATGCATGCTAAAAGCAAGCATATTGCAATCAAGTATCACTATGTAAGAGAACTAGTGGAAGACAAACAAGTGAAGATGGAATATGTTAGCTCAGAGGAACAGATTGCTGATATCTTCACAAAAGCACTACCTAAAGATGCTTTTGAGTATCTTAGAGTCAAGTTAGGGGTGAGACCCCTAGCTAAGGCTACTTGAACCTAAAACAAAGTATGCCCTGCATCAAATAAGTAGAATATTAAAGATTTTACACATTGATGCTGAGGATGTTTACTTTGGGATCTATGTATAAAGTAGTAGAATTGCTGAAATTTCAAATCAGTCACAATTAAGGTGATAGAAGGAGACATTAAATGAACCTATAAAAGCTGAATTTGAATATTAAAGATGATAATATGTCTTTGGAATTGTTGTCAAAGAGGGAGAAGTGAACAACTAATCAACAATTGCTGGAGATGCAAGATGGGGATGAGATTTCAGAGGTTGATCATAACAATAGAAGATGAATAATACAGAGGAAGAAAGATAGAGATAAAAGATACAACAACAAAGAGGGAGAAGTGAAATGAAACAATCAGAATAATAGTAAGAGATGTGGTGTTACAATTTACTTTTTGGCATTTGACTTACTATTCTATCCTAGTAAGCTTTTGGTAGAATAGTTTAGTCTGATGGTTGATTAGTTTGGTTTTCCATCAATGCCAAAGAGGGAGATTGTTGGAAATCTGATTGAAAAGCTCATTATTGTTAAAGATCAAAGAGGGAGATTGCTATAAAAGAATGTTTTCAATCATTGTTTTTCCATTGATGTCAAACCTGCTATGTGTAGGGATGTTATTTTCTTATAAGAGCCAAGCACTATCACTTAATTGATTGATGAAGAGGAATTGATCAACAAAATGTAACAAAAGCACCTAAAGGAAAGGTTGAGTTATGATGTTGTAATGAAGTGCAAGGATTAGTTAAGACAATGGTTAAGTAATGTATTAATGACATACCCAAAGATATAGAGGTTGGCCACACGTAGATACATTAGAAGAAGAAGTTGCAACAAGGTTGACTAAAAAGCTTTAACTAAGATAGTCAGTTGAAGCCGAGTAAGTTAGTTGAAGCTGAGAAGGTTAGTTGAGGCTGAGAAAATTCTTAGTAGAAGATGAGTAATATATATCTCTAGTGTGTGTAGAGTGATCTTTAGGTGCTAAGCATAAGGAAAAACCTAGTTGATGTCGAGTAAGACAGTATGTGCTAAGCACTAGTATTTCAATAGTGCTGAGTTGCTACATTATTTCAAATGATGGAGATTCACCAAATTTGAGCCAACATAGTGGTTGCATTGAATTATGTAAACAAGTTGGAAGATAAGGTTGATGAGTTGTTAGCACAAAATCTTATGTAAATCATTTTTGGGAAAATTTTAAAGGATTATTCAAGTAGTTTCTAGAGGAAATAGAATATGAGTTAGATATAATGAATCCTACCTAATCCATACAAATTGAAATTGATGAATGAAAGAATCAAATGGGAAAAGGGAATCCAAGACTTCTATTTAAGAAGTTATAGACCAAGAAGTTAAGAGCTACTAATATTGTTACTACAAAAGTGCCAAAATTTGCGAAGTGATTAAAAAGGGTGTCAAGAAGGAGACATCTAAGAGAAGGAAGAGTACAGAGGCTCTGCTCCTACAAGTGGTCATGATGATCACACTAGTACATTGAGTATGAAGACTCAAGGAGACAAAGTTTGAAAGAAAGGGAAAGCTGTTAAGAGTTGCAGAGATTGAAGGTGAAGCAAAGGTATGAGTTGAGAAGTGATCTAAGATCTACAAGATAAGTTGTATGTTGTAGTCAAATAAAGATTTTCTAATACTCTCTAGCAATTATATTAGATCTAAAAATCCTATGGACTTAGGTTGGCCTAATAACCATTTGTAAATCCTCTAAAAGGGTAGCAATCCAAGTGAATGTTCTAAAGTCCTCTAACCATGCCTACTTCTAATAGGGTGGATAAATCCTCTAACAATGTCACACTTAATAGTGTGATGTAAGCCTTTAAAAGGATAGGCCTCATACATGGCATCACTTCAAAAGGGTGAAAATTGAGTAGCATGTTATTGGTGGTTTTTTCCAAATTGGGTTTCCAAGTAAATCACTGTGTCATGTGTTGATTTCTTGTGTGTTATACTTGCATGCTGATTTACGGTAACTTATTAATTAGATAAGTAAAGGCTTGGATGAATGAATGGTTAAATTGGTTCACTACACTTAGTGAAAGTTTGAATAGGACATTTGGACCTTGAATAACTAATTCATGCCCCCTCTTAGTTATTCTAACGTGATTCTAACAGATCACACTCCCTCAAAATAAGCAATCCAGAGGTATGAGGGGCTGATATTTAAAAGGATAAAATATACATCAGTTCCAAGAACTTAGTTTTGAAAATATTAAATATGCATGAATAAAGATGCAAAGTGTTGTTAGGAATCAAGAATGAATTTTTAAGTTTTGTCAGTTTTCATGTTACTACCGAGCATGAAAAATTTCACTATGGTTGCTGAGTGAAATGTTAGTGGATGCCAAGCTAGCAAAGTCATTAGTAAAGGCTGAGATCATAGTGGTTGCTGAGCATATGGAAAAACACATTGATGATAAGTGAGCTAGAAATTCAATTGAAGCCGAGTTTATAGCTACGTAAGCACTTAACATTAAATGTCATGTTTTAAGGGCTATTTGATCAATTTCTACTTGTTTGTCATCATTCAATTTTTTTGTAGAGCACAAAGAGCTAAAGGTGATCTAGGGAAATTAATCTAAGCATTTGCAAAAGATTTAAAAGGCTATTCAACACCATTCCAATAAGATTCACAAGGTGTTAATCATTTTCCAAGCTAATAGTTTTAAATTTTGCAAACCCTAGTTTTCATGTAATGACATCTAGTTCTTTAACAACCAAGGTTGTAGAGTGAAAATAGGTTTTAAATGTGAAATTGATAAGAAATGAAATCAAGCAACCTACTTTTATGGCTATCACAGATATAGCTTACAAACAAGATCCCTTCGGTATGTTATCCATGATACTACCACAAGTTCTGATGATACAAGATGTTAGAAACTATTATACATACAAAATTGGAAGTATAGGTGATATGGAAATTAGGGAGACATATGGAAAACTATGTGAGAATGGAGCATTGAAGGAAGAATTCAAAAATGTTGAGAAGAAAGGGTTAACTTGTGCCCTAGATTTCCCCAACATATTCAAAATAGAGTGGATAAATTTTTTTTTGAGCATAATTCATGTAAACTCTATATGGCTAGAAAATGGATTGATGAAAATCACCAAGAAGATTGTACACAGAGTCACAGGGTATCCAACTCTAGATCAGCCCAAGAGAATGTCAAGCTAAGGAAGTAACTAAAAGAAACATAGGGGCTATGTGGAATAAATGAAGGATGACAATTGATATAATCACAGATCCCCTAATAGCTTTTGTAGTGAGGATTATAGCACACAAGCTCTATCAATCTAGTAGATTAAACAATGTACCTTGCATTTCAGTTGGTGTGGGTTATACAATAGTGAAGAAGGATCATACTTATGATCTTTTTGAGTCGCATTTGCATCAATTGATTGAGAATTTGGGAGCTATAAGGAAAACCAAAAGTGCACAATGTAAATTTTTATCTATTCTTGTATGTATTTTCTTTTATGTACAGAATACATTTCTCACATTTGGTAAATTTGTATGGAAAGTAAAAAAATCTATTGTAGTTCAAATAGGTGAATTTATTGAGCAACTAGATGATAAAATTGAATCTGTCAAGACAAGTTATTTTGAAGATTTCAAACAATCAATGAAGAAATGACTGAGGATACGAGTCTCACTAGTGGAGAAACATTTTGATGATGTTTACTTCCTAGTTGATATTGATTTCACACATGTTCATGTAGAAATTCCTAGAGTAAGATGGCTACGACCATTAGGATATGGAATAAATGTTGATGAGGCCTTTGCAAAAATCACAAAATTACTTGTGGAAGAAGTGGATAAAGAAGCCACCACATTTGGAAACTATACATGACCAAATCAAAGGTTGCAATGGAATTGAAGACTACCTTAGTGATCAAGAAGAAGAATAAACTAGTTAAGATGCTGAAAGAAAGATTTGGTGAAGGAGAAAATAAAGAAGAAGAGGAAACATAATCTCAAGCACCATTAGCATTAAAATAAGGCCAAGGAGAAGACCACCAAGAAGAAGTGGAAATTGTAGAAGGTGCCAAGGAAGAAGATGCTAGTGAAGAACCTGCAACTATTACAAAGAAAAAGAGAAAAGAAAAGACACAAGCAGTGAGAAAATAAAAGAAGGTTACTAAACCTACTCAGCCCAATACTACAACACCTGCCACAATAGCTAGCACAAAAGTCACTACACAAAAGGTTAAAGACATAGTGAAGCCTAAGGAGAAGAAAGCTGAAGCTTAGAAGAGACCAAAAAGGAAATATGTTCCTCTAGCTAAAACTAATGAAGAGATTGTATTGCCTAAATTTGATTTGATAGAAATCACAATTGAGCATATGGGTATATTATAAGAGGCCCTAAAAAACAAGAAAAATCAAGAAATGCTCAGAATGTAGAAGAAAAATTTGATTGACATCAAAGAGATTCTCTTAGATGCATTTAGTCTACCAACTCTAGATGAAAACAAGTCCATTATTGAATAATTAACCAATATAGTGGAAAGGGTTAGTGACATAGACCTAGATACAAATGTAAAACTACTTGAATGGTCTGAAAGGAAGTTTGAAAATAAGGTAAATGAGAAGATATCAAGTGCCATTGCACTAACAAACTTTGAGCTAGCAACCTAATAGAGAATGTGAAGTAGGTACTAGAGAATATTTTCTCTTTGTACACCAAATTGTGTAATCCTACACTCTTTACAAAATAAATAAGGAATCACATCCTGAGTTTGGAGAGCCACATATAGTCATCTGGCACTACTTTTCCTAAGTCTCCAGCTCAAAGTGAGAAACACTTCAGGAACCTCTTGCAATCCCAAAGTCAATTAGCATCTTTACAAACATATGAAGTCAACATCAAGGTTAAACTAATCAACATTCAACCAATATTGACTCCACACATGGAGATATTGCAAAAGGAACTAGTCTATGCTAAAACTCTTTTAAAGAAAGATCCTCAACTTTCTACATTGAATGAGTTAGTCCACCTTGCTGCCAAGATAGCCATCCAACTCAAGTCTTTAGAGGTATCATGTGATAATTGGGATGCAAGGTCCATAAATTATTTTTGGACAAATACACTATTAGTGTATAACCCATTGACATAAGTGTCAAAAAGGGGGAGTAAGAGTAATGGGGGAGCAAAAAAGAAGAGAAAAGAGGAAGAAAAACCCAAGGGGGAGTAAGGGAGTAAGTGAATACTATCAAATCAGACAAAAACAAAGACAGAGTATCAGTTTATGCAAATCTACTCAGTAGGAGAAAGATTTTGATATAGAATATAACAATAAATTTTGGAATAAGAGTAATAGGGGAGAAAGAAAGAAAAGAAAAGAGGAAGAAAAACCCAAGAGGGAGCAAGGGACTAAGTGAACACTATCATCTTAGGCAAAAATAGTGATAGAGTTTCAGTTTATACAAATCTACTCAACAAGAGAAAGATTTTGATATAGAATAGAACAACCAACTTAGGGGGAGTTATAAAATTTTGAGGTATGACTGATAAGTCATGTATTGTCCATTTTTTTTTTTGAAATTTTGTATTGAAGCCAAAAAAAATCTATGTTATGCTTGTAAGGATAATATCATTAATGCATTACCAAGTGCTTTCGACACTCATGTCAAAGGGGTAGATTGTTAATCTTAGATTGGTTTTGACAAGTGGGTGTCTATACACTTAAGTCATTTACTTAGTTCATGCTAAAAAAGTAACATATGCTAAGCACAACATATAAGTTAGAGCATTCTAAGTAAATAGCTAGTGCCAAGTCACTTAGATACCAAGTATACAGTATGTGTTGAATGATTCAGGTGTTGAGAAAGTAGTGTATGCCAAGTCATTTAGCTGTCGAGTGACAACATTGAAGTTATAGCTAGTGCTGAGCACCAAGGACTTTAGATGCCGAGTAACATAGTTTTTACATAGTTGTTTGTATTGGCACAAACTACTATGTAAACTATTTTTAAGTTGACTTAAGGATTGATTTACAATATTTTGTTTATAAGGAAGATTATTAAGTGTGAATCCCTATGTATTACATGCATCCAATAAGAAAAATGGAATGTTTAAGTGGTAATATGGGTGAATCGTAGCCATTGATTCATACCTAATCCTAAGTCACCTAGGTCTTCTTAAGGAGGAAAATCCCTAAATTTTTGAAGCAATAGAAAAGGGGAGAGAGGGAGAGTTTGCATGTGCAAATAAGAAATTCATGGTGACTATTGTGGTTCCACAACACATGCCCTATTTTGATTAGGAAATGGGGATCCCCTACTATTTTTTTGAGGATTTGGGCCAATTCCAAGGCCCTAAGTCTGCATAAAAAAAATTATAAAATAAAAAAAAGTCATAAGAAGGTCAAAAAATTGAAAAAATTAGGAAAACAAAATCAAAGTGCGCACCCGTGCACCTCACGTGGTGTTCGCATTGCGCATCCCACCCTTGGTGGTGCACAATGCATGCTTGCACACTATGTACAATGCACCACCAAAGGTACACATGGCTATATAAGCCCTAGCCCCCATATAAACTCCTCATTATGTTCATTCTCTTTTGCAACCTCCAAGCTTTTGCGCATGCACACAACTCTTGGACTCTAGCCTCTATGCTCCTCATTTCGCACTTGCACTAAGGTGTTGTATTGCATAAAAATGTTATACACAGAATAAACATTAAGTAACTAACATCTATTGCTACATGATTATGGAAACCTCAAAATATGCAAGATAAACATGAAAATAAGTATAACATGAAATCACAATGACTCAAACTACTAATGCAAATCTCATTAAATCACTAAGTGATGGATGATTTCAAATTATGGGATGTGGTTTCTCACAAATCCAACAACATAACAATGAGGTAGATGGTACATGTGGAAATGAGGAGAGGGCTCTCCTTTTATAGGGAATGAGATGCAATGGATAATTGAGATTAAATGCAAGATGAAGGACTAGGATCTCTCAGGATCAATGAGGTGTCCATGAGGTGGAGGCCAAGTAGACTCCATGTGGATTAGGGTTTTGACCATTCAAATGGGGCAATATGCTCACACATGTTTGAGCAATGTTTGATGGTGACATGTTCAATGAAAAGTGCAAGAGGTGTGAGAAGCATGGCTTCTCACACATATGTGAGACAACTTGACTCTCATGCAAGAGGACAAGTGTGCAAGAGGCACGAGAAGCATGACCTCTCACACATGTGTGAAACACCTTGACTCTTATGCAAGAGGACAAGTGTTCAAGAGGCATGGAAGGCATGAGGGGTATGAGAAGTGTGAACATGACTCAAACATGTGTGAGCACACACTTAGGATTAAAAGTGGATTAGCAATGATGATTAGGAAAAGTAAGTGTGATTAAGGAAGTGGGTAGGTTTAGAAAAATGGGTTAGGTTAGCAAAGTAAGGTTAGGCTAGGGTTAAATTTAGGAGCCATATGCTCAAATAGGATTAAATGTAATATTTAATTCCAAGTGGGATTAGGAAAGGGATTAATTAAGTAAATGAAGTACTTAATTAAAGTGAATGGTTTAGGATTTAAATAAACCTTAGTTTATTTAAATCAAGGAATGGCTAAGATTTAAACAAACCTTAGTTTATTTAAATCAAGAAAAGGTAAACATAATTAAATAAATGTAAAATTTATTTAATTAAAGGTAGGGGAATTAAATAAATAATAAATACCTATTCAATTGGCTAGGAATTGGGATTTGGACAATTTTAGGTGTCTACATTTTACCCCTCTTTGATATAGCATTAGTAATGTTATATCAAAGAAGAATAAAATATAGTGGCTGAGAGGATAAGACTAGTAGCATGATGCCCCAGTCATGGAAGGATGATGATGGAAAGGTATGCCCCCTCGAGAGGACATGTAGGTTAGGAGAACACGAATGTTCTCTTGAAATGGATAGGAGTATGGAAGGGAGGGGAAAATGATAAGATTGATAAAGTTATGCTGCAATGGTATGAACAACCTAAGTTTGATATTTTATTCAACACTATGCACCAAGGTATGAGGAACCAAGATGACAATGTGTCAAGTACATGATAAAAGGGGTCTAATACAACCATATGCCTTATGAAACCATGATATGGAAGACCATGATTCCTAGGGTCAATAGGATGAAAAGACGATGATAAATGCAAAAAATACTAATGCAGACAAGTAATAAGCAATCATGCACAAAAAACCAAAAGCAAACCAAAACTTTGCCCCTAGTCAAGCTGAAAACCCACTATTGAATTGATTGATGATAATTGATTAAGGATGACAAAGCTAATGATAAGCGTAAGGCACATCCAAGGATTGGGAAAGATTCATCCCATGATAATGTTGAAATATGGTCAATGGATTATTAGTTGATTGGATCAAATTGATGAATTGATTAAGGATTGATGTACATGATTGCAAGATTAGATTGATTGAATTAGTATTGATTGCAAAAGTGATTTTTTTGATTTTTTGATTTAATGGAGAAGTTGGATGAATAGATTGGATTGAAATGCAAGTAGAAGAATTAATGTGGATGAAATTGGAAGAATGATGTTGAGAAGATGAAGAATGATTAGAGTAGAATTGATTTGATGTGAAAGAATTAGAAGAAGGGAAAATTGATTGAATGAGAGGATGAATGAAATTGATTGAAGTGAGTTGGAAGAATTAGATTGACTATGATATGAATGAATGAGGGATAGAATGGATTGGGACCAATGACAAGGGAGAGCCAAGGCATGGTAAATGGAGGACAAGTAATGTGAGTTGGTGGATGAAAGGGATGGTCAAAGGATATGAGGGGCCAAATGATATGGTGTTGGAAAATTTATAGCCAAGGACCATGTTTTGAAGGAGTCAAAATGCCCCATACCAAAGATGGGAAAATGGAAGAAGATATGGTCAGAAAGGACATATGGAAATGGAAAGATGGTGTGAAGTCTAGCATATGGAGGAAGAGAAGGCATGTGCTCATCCAAAGCATGTATGAACATTTTGTTATTGTGCCTCTAGTAGTGATCATGAGCATGGGCATGAAAGTGGGATGAATAAGGGATATGGGAGGGAGGGTATGAAAAGGGATAATGATATGAAGGGTATGGAGGAAATTTGGGATATGAAGTGGATGAAATGGACCAAGATCAAGGACATATGGAAGAAGGATGAAAGTATGTAGGAGTATGGATGGAAAATGGATGAATGGATATGACAAGGACTATGGGATGCAAGATATGGATAATATGTCAAAATCAAATATATGGAAGAAGTATGGGAGTATTTAGGAAAATGTATGGATAATGAGAAAGGGACATGGAAAGTGCATATGGATGGATGAAAGGAAAGTGAAAGTGAAGATCAAAGATGGAAAATGATAATGAACGATGGATGGAAGCATGGAAGATATGGATGGAGCTTGCCCCCAGTGTAGAGTGCAAGTGGAAGAGGAAAAGTGAATAGAGGGATAAGTGGAAGACATTGGAGAGAAAGGGAGGACTCAAACATCTAGATACGTGGATGGTATCCATTGATATTTTTTTCCTTTTTTCATTTTCAATGAACTTTGACTATTTTCTCCTAGATGTTGGTAGGGTAGTGAAAAGAAGGATGAAGTAGATTGGGGAATGGAGGACAATGACTTATGAAAAAGTTTGGATTAAGGGGGCAGAGTGAGTGGTAGGAAGACATGGTTGATGGATGCTAGGTTGGAAGAATTGTGAATGGGTGGATGAAGGAGGTAGAAAGATCATCATTGGTACACACCTTGAAGGGTGATGGAAAGAAGGAAATTTTGGAGGATAGGTAGGAGAAAATTTGGATTTAAATTTTGGGATATAGGGACCCAAAATGGAGGAAGGAGATGATGGATTTGGGAAGGTGGATTTGGGTATATAAGGACCCAAAATGGATTTTGAAAATGGAAGCGTGGCTGATTTATGCATGATGGAAGCCTTTAGATCAGCAAAATTGGATGTCATTTTGAATCTTTCTTTGAGATTCATTGCTACATTAAGTAGCGTTGGTATCCACAAAATTTTTGCATTTTTGATTTTCAGCCTTTGTGGCCTTTTGATTTTTCTTTGGATCGGATTTTTCATTTCTTGGACATGTCTTTTAGAGGGGACATGTTGATCCTTGGGATTTTTTTGGATTTTTGGCTTTATTATCTTTTTCTTTAGCTTCCAATTTGCATCCATTAGATATGGTATGGGTGGATGAAGGTAAATGAGGTGGACAACTTATGGATGGTGAACATTGGAAGAAATTCAAGGATGTGTGCCTTTGTTGATCTTGACTAGAACCAAGAGGGAATGAAGTGGAAAACTTGGATACAGTGGATGGATGTATGTAAGGACCTAAAATGGAAGCAAGGGATGAAGGATTTGGCAGTGGAATATAAGGACCTAGAATGGACAGAAGTGAGGAAGGAATGAGAATATGGATGTAAGGTCCCAAAATGGATTTGGAAGGTTTGGAAGGAGTAGCTATGGATTTCGAAGGAGTGGAAGGTAGAGCAACATCTTGAGACATTAATTCTTCAATGGGATACTTATTATTTTTAATACAAGATGTGAGTCTGTGTGTATGGGGTTCATGAGTGGATTGGATAGGTGTGGCAAGATCTTGTGGAGGATGAGGATCATGAGATGGAGTGGAGGTAATGGAACCATGAAATGGAGTGATTTGATCTTGACACTGAGGACTATTAGTGGATGGAGTGGAAAAAACCTCTTCATGAAGTGGAGGGTGAAAGGATGCTAACTCTTGAGATGGATGGGAATCGGTAAGGTGCATGGTACATGGAATGCCTTGATCTTGATTAGGAAGGGAATCATAAGCTGGACTAAGAGGGATATATGGATCATGAGGGATAGGGGAATGATGGGATGGAGAAATGCTCGGATCTAGAGGAGAAGAGGAATCTATAATTACATGCTTTGGAGGAAGGTCTTGAGATGGAATTGGGGGTATGACTTTGGGTGATTGGCTCTCTTCATTTTGTATTTTATACTTAGCCAAGAATGATGAGAAATACCCCTTATGAGGTGGGGATGATGTTTTTGGAGGATTAAGATTGTGTGAATGGGGAACGATGGGTAGGGGATTGCATGGAGGGTTGCGATTGGATGGGACATGAGGACTTGGATCTTCGAAACATGGAGGAAGAGGACACATGACATGGAAGTTGGACTCTTTTTGTTGACTTTCTAAGAGATAATTCTTTAGTTGCTCCATTTCCATGGCAAGGGTATTTGTGTTTGAGGAATTATGTGGACTACGAATGGAATTATATGTGGTGTAAGGATTATGAGGTGCATTTCCATTGTCAAAGGTATAAGAATAATGAACATGAGATGGATTAGAGTTGGACATAAAGTGTTGAGGATGAATTTGATATGTAGGTTGAATGGGAGGTATGAATCCATATTGTCTTTGAAGATTGTCGACCATTTGATTAAGAAAATTTGGATCCATAGATGTTAGATGAAGAGTGAGGAAGGATTTGATGAAGGATGGAATATGAACTTGGGACTGGGAGAAATTTTGGACTTTGTGTTAATTTGATTTGAATTGAATTTGACTTGAGATTGATTTGATTGAATAAGGGTTTGATTTGATTTGATATTGATATTGATGAGGGTTTGATTTTGATTTGATAAAAACCCTATGATATTGTAAACAAGTGAATGTGGAATGTGAGTTAAAGCCCAATGGTCATGACAGTGCTCCTATGTCTAAAGTAGAAGATTTCATGTAATGAAAAGTTGAATTAGAAAAAGACGTGGATGAAGTTAGAAAGATTGATTATGGATGAAGATGTAAATGGACCAAATTAGGAATAGATTAAAAAAGAATGAATTTGACAAGGGATTGGATTAAGAATCATGAGGAAGAATCATTGAATGAGGGAATTGGATCTTGATGTGGCTTATGAACCATGATTAGGATGAAGATTATGAATTTGATTGAATGATGAGGAAATGATTTGGATGAATAGAGCTGATTAATATTGCAAGGAATGATTGAATGATTAAGAAGGTGATTAAGACAAGAGATGCATGATGATGATGAGATGGATGGATAGAAGAAGTGATGGAGAAAAAAGAGCTTCTTTTTGTTTTTTTTGAAATGTTTTGCTTTTTTTTTGGATTTTGGAACTTTTACGATTTTTTTGGATTTTTTATGTTTTATGATTTTTTTTGGGTTTTTCAAATTTGGGATGCAAAATCAAACAAGGAAATATATACAAGGCAAGCGTGTTTCAAACACTCAAGAACATCAAACACATCAACAATCCTATAAGGTTGCAACTAGGATGTACAAGGATTAACTAGAGGGTGTCCTCAATATACACAAGGTATGTGAGGCCCAACTCTATAGATGAAAGAAAATAATGCTACACAGCAGGGGGGAGATAGTAACCCAAATCTCCTCCTTCACTTCCCAAAGGTATAAAGTTATTTGGGGCTTAGCCAAGAGTGACAAAGTTTTACTTCCAAGAGAGGTGTCTTTTGATTCTCCTCTCGATATTTATACTCTGCCAAAACACTAGAGTTGAGGTCATCCCAAGGGGTGATGAAATCCCCAAGTAGGCCTCCTAAAGAAAAGGAAAAACAAGAGCACTTATTTCTTGTGCATCTAAGATCACTCGAAGGCACGAGGGGAGAGAATATGTAAGTGGCCTCAGGGTTTAAAAGACATGCATTCTTTCCCGATGAAACTTTTAGGTTTTGTAATATACTTGAAGACACATGTGTTTAAAGCATACAATGTTCTTTCCAACTTGAAATCATTGTCAACATAAATGAAAAGCACAGATTGGTTAACAAGAAAGTAAATTGAGCATGTGCATAAGCGAAATGCTGAAAATGAAATCAATTTCCTTTAAGGCATTCAAGAGTATGTGAATTCATTTTAAGCACCAATTCCAAATATTTTCTAGCCTAAGCATTCATGTCCATTCCCTTATGGCATTCAAGATTGTATGAATTCATTTTAAACACCAAGCCCAAATGTTTGCTATCCTAAACATGCATGTCCATTCCCTTAGGGCATTCAAGATTGAATTCGATTGTTTTAGCTTTAACCATGCATTCAAAAATGAGTGTTTAAGCATACAAGTTAATTTCCAAAACAAATTTAAATCAAAAAATTGCAAGCAATATGGTTAGTGAGAAAAATATCCCTGCAAACACAAGTTAATGCATTGAAAACCCTGTTATGAAAGTGTTAACAAAAATTTTAGACTTTGATAGAAAAAATAGGGATCTAAAAAACATAAAAATATCATGAAATCAACACCATGATGACGGACTTGGAATAAGCTTTCTGGCAATACTTCATTTTTTGAAAATAGAGTTTGTGTGCTCAAGTTATGAGCAAAAAACCAAGGGCTGCTCCTTATGGCTTAGAAGGGCATGTGGATTGCTGATGTAGTGATGATGTCAGTGACCTTTGAGGTTAAATTTGATGGTTAGGTGCACGTCAAGCAAATTTTTTTTATTTTTTTGATGTTTTTGGAAAAAAAAGAAACAAAACCTAGATGGTGCATTAAAAAGATAAATGTTATTTTAAAAAAATAAAGTTGAAACAAAACAATCAATGCTTTTAAATTAAGCTAAATTTTAATTTTTTTTTAATAAAAAAAAAAGAAAAAAAAAGAAAAAAAAAAATTTCTTGACATGCATCTAACCATCAAATTTGCAAGGTTAAATTTTCTCATAACTTGAGCATATAGACTCCGTTTTTTTATTTTTTTGATGTTTTTGAAAAAAAAAGAAACAAAACCTAGATGGTGCATTAAAAAGATAAATGTTATTTTAAAAAAATAAAGTTGAAACAAAACAATCAATGCTTTTAAATTAAGATAAATTTTAATTTTTTTTTAATAAAAAAAAAGAAAAAAAAAGAAAAAAAAAAATTTCTTGACATGCATTTAACCATCAAATTTGCAAGGTTAAATTTGATCATAACTTGAGCATATAGACTCCATTTTTGAAAAATAAAATATCACTGAAAAGTTGATTTTGAGCCTGTCGTGATGATGCTAGTTTTATAAGATTTTGATGCTATTTAGATCCATATTTTTCTGTCAAAGACCAAACTTTGTGTTAACACTTTCATTTCAGGGTTGTTTCACGTTTGTCCTACATTTTCACTACCCTAACTTGTGTTTTGGCAAGGATATTTTGATCACTAACCACATTGCTTGCAAGTTTTTCTTTAAGTTTGTTTTGGAATGAACTTGTATGCTTAAACACTCATCTTTGAATGCATGGTTAAAGCTAAAACAATCAAATACAATCTTGAATGCCCTAAGGTAAATTGACTCTATTTTTAGCATTTCTACTTTTAGAGTCAATTTACCTTAGGGCATTCAAGATTGTGTTTGATTGTTTTAGCTTTAACCATGCATTCAAAGATGAGTGTTTAAGCATAAAAGTTCATTCCAAAACAAATATAAAGAAAAACTTGCAAGCAATATGGTTAGTGATCAAAATATCCTTGCAAAAACACAAGTTAGGGCAGTGAAAATGTAGGACAAATGTGAAACAACCCTGCAATGAGTTAACAAAAAATATGGATCTAAACAATATCAAAATCTTATGAAACTAGCACCATCGCGATAGGATCAGAATCAGCTTTTCAGTGATATTTTGTTTTTTGAAAATGAAGTCCGTATGCTCAAATATGAGTCTGATAGTAAAATTGGTTAAGCTTGTGTAGGAAGGATTCATCTTGTAAGGAAAAAATTGATTGTTTGATTGAATTCTATTGAAATTCTTGTGATTTTTTAGTGGCAATAGTGTGAGAGGAACAATGTTCTTAAATCATTTAGTCTAAGTGTGAATCTGTGTAAGTTTGTTTGCAATCACTATTTGATAAGCTCAATTTGATGGGTTAAAGCTTAGTGTCATGAGATAAATAGAAGAATTTGGATAAGATATGATAAGATAATGGTTGAATTGAGTTGGAATGGAAGGGGAATGCAAGATAGAAAGTGATAATGTTCTCTAGAGGAAAGTGTATTGAATGGAAGACTAGAAATTTGATCAAGGTATATGCAAATAGATGGAAAAATGAAGGAATTGATTATGGAAATGATTTGAATGAAATGATTAGAAGAAGGGAATATGATTATATTTAGAGGAAAAATGAATTGATGGAAGGTGGAATAGATTAGAACCAATGACAAGGGATAACCAAGGGATGGTAAATGGAGGAAAAGCAATGTGAGTTGGTGGATGAAAGGAATGGTGAAAGGGTATGAGTGGCCCAAATGATATTGTAGTGGAAAATGCAGAGCCAAGGACCATGTTTCAAAGGAGTCCCAAAGCCCCATACCAAGGATAGGAAAATGGAAGAAAATATGGTGGGAAAGGATTAATTAAAATGGAAGGGTGGTACAAAGGCTAGTGCATGGAGGAAGAGAAGGCATGTGCTCTTCAAAATCATGTATAAACCTTTTGTTATTGTGCCTCTAGTATTGACCACAAACATGAGCATGAAAGGGGAATGAATAAGGGATATGGGAGGGAAGGTATGAAAAAAGGGAATAAATAAACTAAGGTTTATTTAAATCCTAGCCTTCCCACTTGCATCCTAACCCATTCACTTTAATTAAGTACTTCATTTACTTAATTAATCCTTTCCTAATCCTCCTTGGAATTAAATATTACATTTAATCCTATTTGAGCACATGGCTCCTACTTTTAACCCTCACCTAACCTCACTACTCTAACCTAACCCATCTTTCTAAACCTACCCACTTCCTTAATCATGCTTGCTTTTCCTAATCATTTTGAATTGAATATCAACAATCCATTTTCCTATAAAAGGAGAGCCCTCTCCTCATTTTTAAATATGAAGCACTATCCACCTCATTTTTATGTTGTAGGATTTGTGAGCAACCACATCCCATAATGTGAAATCAGCTGCACTTGGTGATTTCATGAGGTTTGCATATGTGCTATTTTGAATAGTTTATACTCTTTTGATTTCATGTTATGATTATTTTTATGTTCTCTTGCATATTTTGAGGTTTGCATAATCATGTAGGAATATGCATTAGTTTCTTAGTGTTTATTCTTTTTATTACATTTTTATGCTAAAATGTGTGCTAAAAAATGTGATCTGTTGGGAGCACGAATCAACAAACAAACATTAGTTAAAAACCCCAAATATGCATCCAAGACTCGTCAAAATGAAAGAAAATTAACTAACTAATTCTTGCTTGAGTTTTGCAACTCTAACCAGCCAACAAACCAAATCCTCCAGCCACCTCTATAGCTCAACAAAGACACCCATGAGAGGCCTTGTTGGTGTGTTATGATGGGGGGTATGTTTGGTGTGCTCTCCCAAACACAACAAAGTATTGAATCTCTTGAGTGGATGTGCAAATGTGAGTGATGATGAGATATGAAACTAAGCTATATGGAGTGAAGAACACCTCAAAAAATGGCTATGGAGAAATCCATACTTGAAGGTATTCAATTATGATGATATGAAATGCAATAAAGAAAACTAATCAAGTATGCAAGCTACAATAATATGTAAATGCAATGGAAATGAGAATGCAAAAGTAAACTAGATGAACAATGCAAATGCAAAGCTAAACCAACTTCCAAATGGTTAGTATGCATCTAAAAATCACCATGAAAACTACCATGAAAGCTACCATGAAAACTCAAACTAACATGCAAAGCTCAACTATAATGAAAGCTCAAATCTCAAACCAACATGATAACAATGCAATAGTGAGAGATGCAAATTCTTGAGACAAGGCCTCTATTTATAGGCTTGAGGGAGGGCTTGGTGAGGTGGCATCCATGTAGGTGCCACATAAGGTGACATTGAAGCCATGCAAGTGGTCAAGAATTCAAAATTTTCTCACACGTGTGAGAAAACTTGAGAAGAAGAGTGGCAGACAAGAGTTCAAAGGGGAGTGTGTAGGCATGTCATCTCACACATGTGTGAGCACACTCTTAGGCTAATGAGGGGGATTAGGAAGGAGATTAGGATGATTAAGTGGGATTAAAGAAGAAGTAGGCTTAAGAGGATGAAAATGATGGGTATAGGCTAGGCTTTAGGTTAGGCTTAAGATTAAACTAAATGAAATTTAATTTAATCATGGGTTTAAAGGAATTAATAGGATGTGAGGATTTAAATAAATAAAATTTATTTAAAAAGGGGATGATGGAGGATCAGGTGTTAAATTAATTTAACACATTAGAGCTAGGAGTATTTAAATTAAATTTAAATAGTCAAGAAAATGAACTTATTTAATTAATTAATTTAATTAAATAAGTAGAAGAATGTGAGCAATATAATTAATTAATAATTAATTACAATGTCACGGGCAATATTAATAAATTAATATAGTCTTTAGGGACAATTTTAAGCATCTACATTTTGCCCCTCTTTGATGTGATGTTAGAATGACATCATATCAAAGAGAAGAAAATATAGGTTTCCCTAGAGAGGATAGGATTCCTAAGGGTGATAACAGAGGAGGAAGGTGCCCCCTCGAGGAAATGGGGTGAAAATGAATATATTTTGCTCCATTTTCTTGAGAATAGACACAGGAAGGAAAAGGGAAGGAAAAAGGCTTAAGGAAAGAACTTGCATGACTTGGTGGTAAGATCAAATTGAAGTAGGGTGAAGTGGATAATAATTAATCTAAATGAAACATAACTACATTAATGCATGAGATTCAATTGTGTTCATATGGGAGAGCACACTTTATTTTGATAATGCAAGAGGAGTTATGCATCAAATGCTATAGTAGCATAGATGAAAATATTCCTTTGCATGGACTAGACTCTTAACATAATAGATGTAGGTTTTAGAGTCATGATGGAACAAATGACATATACACACTGGAGAGGTCTGGGCACACCCAAAGTCTTGTTAGGGATCTTGGTGGAAAGTGTGCTAACCCATTGCCCCTAGTGAGCAGTGCATGACCATAACTTGAAAACCAATAGAGATGTGCCAAAGAAGCATGAAAAAAGATCATATTGCAAAATGACATGTGTAATCAGTTAAGCCATTCAAATAATACCAAGATATTGAAGATCAAGGAACACTTGAGAAGGCCATCATTAACACACAATGATAAATTAAAAAAAAGACCTTATGACCAAGTAGTCATTCAGTCCACAGTTCTTGCCATGAACTTGATTCTGATAGTGAAATTTGTTAAGCTTGTGTAGGAAGGATTCATCCTATAAGGAAAAAATATATTGTTTGATTAAATTGTATTGAAATGTTTGTGATTGTTCACTGGAAATAGTGTGAAAGGAACAATGTTCTTCAATCATTTAGTCTCAATGTGGATTTGTGTAATTTTTTTTGCAATCACTATTTTGATAAGCTCAATGTCATGAGAGATAGAAGAATTTGGATAAGATATGATAAGATAATGGATTAATTGAATTGGAATGAAGGGGGATGCGAGAGAGAAAATGATAAATATTTTATAGAGGAAAGTTTGTTGAGTGGAAGACTAGAAATTTGATCAAGGTATATGCAAATAGATGGAAAAATGAAGGAATTAATTATGGAAATAATTTGAATGAAATGATTAGAAGAAGGGAATATGATTAGATTTAGAGGAAAAATGAATTTATGGAATTGGATTGGAAGAAGTACAAATTGATGGAATGTGGAATAGATTAGAACCAATGAAAAGGAATAACCAAGGGATGGTAAATAGAGGAAAAGCAATGTGAGTTGGTGGATGAAAGGAATGGTGAAAGGGTATGAATGGCCCAAATGATATGGTAGTGGAATCCAAGGACCATGTTTCAACGGAGTCCCAATGCCCCATACCAAGGATAGGAAAATGGAAGAAAATATGGTGGGAAAGGATGAATGAAAATGGAAGGGTGGTACAAAGGCTAGTGTATGGAGGAAGAGAGGGGATGTGCTCTTCCAAAACATGTATAAACCTTTTATTATTGTGCCTCTAGTATTGATCATGAACATGGGCATGAAATGGGAATGAATAAGGGATATGGGAGGCAGGGTATGAAAAAAGGGATAATGATATGGATAAAATGTGGGATATGTAAGTGGATGAAATGGAAGGGATAACTTAGATCACAGACATATGAAAGGAAGATGAAAATATGTAGGAGTATGGAAGGAGGATGGGAAAATGGTCAAATGAACATGACAAGGACTATGGAATGCAAGATATGGATAACATGTCCCATCGGGCGTGCCAAAATGTATTGCATAAAAATGTAGTAAACAGAATAAACATTAAGCAACTAACATCTATTCCTACATGATTATGCAAACCTCAAAATGTGCAATATAGACATGTAAATAAGCATAACATGAAATCACAATGACTCAAACTACTAATGAAAACCTCATGAAATCACCATGTCATGGATGATTTTACATTATGGGATGTGGTTGCTCACAAATCCAACATCATAACAATGAGGTAGATGGTAGATGTGGAAATGAGCAGAGGACTCTCCTTTTATAGGAAATGAGATGCAATGGATGGTTGAGATTAAATGCAAGATGAAGGGCTAGGATCTCTTAGGATCAATGAGGTGTTTGTGAGGTGGAGGCCAAGTAGACTCCATGTGGATTAGGGTTTTGACCATTCAAATGAAGCAATATGCTCACACATGTGTGAGCAACCTTTGATGGTGACATGTTCAATGACAAGTGCAAGAAGTGTGAGAAGCATGGCTTCTCACACATGTGTGAGAAAACTTGACTCTCATGCAAGAGGACAAGTGTGCAAGAGGTGTGAGACACATGGCCTCTCACACATGTGTGAGACACCTTGACTCTCATGCAAGAGGACAAGTGTGCAAGAGGCATGGAAGGCATGAGGGGTATGAGAAGTGTGAACATGCCTCACACATGTGTGAGGATTCCTCACACATGTGTGAGCACACACTTAGGATTAAAAGTGGATTAGCAATGATGATTAGGAAAAGTAAGTGTGATTAAGGAAGTGGGTAGGTTTAGAAAGATGGGTTAGGTTAGCAAAGTGAGGTAAGGCTAGGGTTAAAGTTAGGAGCCATGTGTTCAAATAGGATTAAATGTAATATTTAATTCCAACTGGGATTAGGAAAGGGATTAATTAAGTAAATAAAGTTCTTAATTAAAGTGAATGGGTTAGGATTTAAATAAACCTTAGTTTATTTAAATCAAGGAATGACTAGGATTTAAACAAACCTTAGTTTATTTAAATCAAGAAAAGGTAAAAATAATTAAATAAATGTAAAATTTATTTAATTAAAGGTAGGGGAATTAAATAATAAATATCTATTTAATTGGCTAGGAATTGGGATTTGGACAATTTTACTTGTCTACAGGTGTGCATCATCTCACCAAACCACTACATGCAACATGCACCTTTGCTACATATGCACCACCATGTCCTACCCATGCTATGCTTTCTTGCCATGCCATGTGAACCTCTTGCGTGCTATGCAACCCCATGCCATGTGTGCCAAACTCAAACACTCACTTTTGTGCATCCCTACTCGTGCACATTGCATGCTTCACTCTCGCTATTGCATGTCCCTAATTGCATGCATTTCATGCTCCAAAGTCAGTACTACATGTCCCCACTCACACACATTATGTTCTTTGCACTAACTACCATGCACTAGCATGTCCACATCGCACACCTTGCACTCACAAAAGCACACACCTCTTGCACACTGGGCATTTGCATTTGCAACATCATACATCTGCATGCATAACCTTGTGCACCACCACAAACCCTCCACGCATTGCGCTACATGCACCTTAGAATGTCATGTGCACCTCACTGCATCATTCACTTATCCACCTCCATGCTTGTAAAAAACCTAAAAATAGAAAAAAAAATAAAAATAAAAAAGTAATAAATAAATAAAAAACATAGCAAAATTGTGCACCTTATTTTCATTTTTTATTTTTATTTTACATTAATAAATAATCGAAGAGTAATTGAATTTTTTTCACTTTTAATTTTTAGGGTTTTGTTATTCTATACTAATAAACATCTTTCTTGTGTCATGCAGATATAATGGCATCCAAAATTGGTGAGAAGATGGCACCTAAGCATGTGGTTTTTAAATTCCAAGGGGTCTCATCCAAGTCAAGATTCCAAGATGACTATGCAAAAATTAAAGACACTAATTTGGGACACACTGATTTGGGAGAGTTCATCAGAATCTATAAAAAACCCACAAAGAGATCACCTTTGGTATCCACATTGATCCAATCGGGGTTGGTGAGCCCAACTTCCCACCCAATGTTAGTTCAATCAGTGGAGTTGATCATGACATTAGCTCAATACTTTGTTCCTGAAGAAAGAGTGGTGAAGAGTGTGAAAGGAGAAGTGGTTCTTGATCTCCAACCTGACAACATTGAAAGGGTCTTCCATCATTAGTCTCTCCTATGAGGCAACAGAAAAGTGGTATAGAGAGCACCTGAAAGAGGTGACAAGAATCATTCAATCATCCTATCTTATTGAAAAGACTCGTCTAGGAAGGGTGACAAGAAAGGTGGACATGACTAGGGGATACATAAAGGAGGATATTGGCTATTCTATCATTCTTTTGAGTAGAGTCATGGGTCTACCAGTGGCTGGCCACCTCAGCACTTTTATGATCAACTTCATTGAGACAATCAAGATGGAAAAGATGCCACAGGACTGGGCCACCACATTAAGTGAAAACTTGTGTGAACAATTGGGTGTAGTTAAAGACATGAAGAAGTTCTATATGACGTCCTACATGGTATATCGATTGGCAGCTAGGACCAAAAATTATCTTGGACTATACAAAAGAGGCAACATGTAGGATCCCAATGCTTGGTCATACATCATCTACCCTCTTCTAGTGAGGAAGAAGCTGTCAACATAGAGAAAAGAATATAGAATCATCAATGATGCATTCATATTCAAAATCATCCAATTCATAGAGGGAGACTATGCAAAGAGGTTATCTAATGAGGCAATAGCACAGATAATAGTTCTCAGAGCCTACTATATCTAGTTTAAGATATTCACATATCCACGAGTAGTTGGTGCCTCTGTCAACCCTAAAAAGCTCCCTAGATATCCAAGTTATAAATTGGTCTTGTTGGATATTTCATAGTAGATTAAGTCTACCTATGACAGGGTTAGGAAGCAATAGAGCATGTTGGACATGGCCTCTAGTCATAGGACCATACTAGGTGAAATGGAAGAAATATATTCCATCTTTTGAGTGGGTGTGGGAACATTATCCCCTAGATGAATACAACTATCCCCGACCCTATTTTTGATAATATTGGGAAAGATGAGAGTCTAGTTGGTAAAGAATTCCATTATGAGGAGGCCATTGAGGGTCATTGGATGAATGAAACAAATGACTATGATATCTATATTAGGGACTATTGTAGGATGACATTGTATTTGGCAGAGAAGGATCTCAAACTAGGCATTCCATAAGAAATAAGGAAAAAATATTTCAGGGAATTGCTAGACCCCCTATTCAACTTGGACAAACTAAGAGAGAGACTTGTAATGAATGCCAAGGTTGATAGGGAGGAAGGGGATGACATAAATCATCAAGAGAGGCATGCTGTTAGAATGACAAAGGATTAGATCAAGAAACCCTTCCAACTTGATCCAATATCTAACATTGTGATCTTTCACGCACAAGCCCACCTAGAGAAAGGTAGATGGAAGAAAGTTACGATTCTTACCTTTATAGCCTAGTCTCCCATTAGGCTAGAGACATTATACCAACTTGACCACTTAGTTGGAAACTATCACCCTCCAGAAAGGAAAGGAAAGAATAAGAGAAAAAAGAGCTCTCCTCAAAGGGTTGACATAGGAGAAGCTAAAATGCAAGCTCCTCCTTGGCAGCAAGAAAAAAGTGGACAAGGGTCTGAGGATACTGGAGCTTCTCAAGTTCAGGATGACCCTCAATTTCCTACCTTTGTGCCTAGCTGATTAGAAGAAGGAGAGAGCCAATAAGTTCCCATTCCTCCTCCACAAGAAGAGCCAGCATCCCCTTCTACCTCTATGAAACAAAAAAGGATTAATATCTGAATGAAGAAGAGGCAAAGGGTGACTAAAAGAATGGTGTGTTTCCCATCTATTCTTGAAACCATTCTAAAAGGAGAAGAGGAGGAAGAAGAAGAGGAACAAGTGCCCCTATAGAGAAGAACCTAGGTAGCTAGAGCCATAGAAAAAGAAAGGAGGAGTACCATAGTGACATTGCCATCCACCCAAGCAGGACCCTTGGAAGTCTCTTCTTCAAAATATGAAGTACAATAATGGGTGGATGAGCAGAGTGAAGAGGGAAATGACATTTTCAAAATGTTAGATTTTTATTTTATGCTTGTGGGAAAAAAATTATTTGGGGATAGGATTAGGGACACCCATATAGGTGAACCCCAACAAGAAGACTACATGCAAATGCTGCTAGATTCACAGGGTCCTGATCCTACTCCCCCATCTCCACCACAAGTCATGGTGGTAGATAAAGGCTCAGTTACTCCTCAACCTCAAAGTTCAAAAGAAGAATAGGTTCAAAAGGAACCTTCACAAGAGGAGGAATCACAATAAATGATGACCAATGAAGTGTCGAAGGAAGAATAAATGGTAGAATATTCTCAACTAGCTTTCCAAGACACTAAGTTGCAAGCTGTAGGGTCTATTGAAATAGAGGCCATAGAAGAAGAGCCCTCACAAAGGGAAAGTACTCCAAGGAAGAGTGATAAGAGGAAGGAGGTAGTAGAACATAATCCTTTGTCCTCAAGAGTTAGGTCTTCAACTGGATGTATCCCAAGATGGCTCTAGAAAGAAATATTGAGGAGCACCAAACCTCAATTCCACATTGATGAGGAAGACATTTTTGAGTTGGCAAAGATTTTGAACAAACTTGAGTCTTTGTTACATGAGGTGAGACCATTGCTAGTTGTCAATAATATACAAGATTGGGATTTGTTTACCCAAGTGGTTGTCCCTCCTAAAGATATAGATGTAGAAAGCCTTGGCCCTTAAGACTATCAAATTAAAGAGGTCATGCCTGGAAAGACTACATGGGCTACAACTTGATTGATGGTAACCATGGGAATCAAAGAAGTCTTTAGAAGCATGGAATAGGAGGAAGTCAAACATCGAACACTTTGACAAAAAAATGAGATCCTAAGGGGATATTTAGCTAAAATGGTTGGTCCTTTTGATCCTAATCACATTGAGGATACATTGAACACCATACTTTGAGAAGGGGGAAGTGTATAGTCAGATCCATTTTTGAAAGCCTATCAATAGTGGTAGGAAAGTTGTGAAGATAAGGGGATTTTAATTATTTAGTGGAACTTGAAGTTATTGCATGCTACGCAAGAGAATGTGAATAAAATGGTAGCAAATTTGAAGTAGGACTTCAACATTATCAATGAGGTAAGGGCCTAAAGTAAGGACTTGCAAATTTTGCAAGCAATAAAGGGGCAAAGATACTATATTTTGGTAGATGTATATATAATGGAAGAATTTGGTTTAATTTATGATTGAATAGAGAATACTACTGATAGTAAAAAAGTAATGGAAACATTACAAGAAGAGATCCATAGGCTCAAGGACCAAGCCTGAGAGAAAAATTTTGAAGTAGAGAAGCATTACAGTAATGCATGTTTAGATATTTTTGAAGATGAGGAATGGGAGAAGTTATTTCCTATAGAGGTGGTGGTAGATAGTTTTAAGAAGATTTTCATGGAAGCTTCTCATGATGAAGATATTTGGTAGGCTTTCAGAATAGAGTAAGCCTTGCTAGAATTTGATACCAAATAGATTTTGCTGACACCCGAATTGAGGTAGACAATTACAAATAGAATGTCAAGGAAAAATTTGAGGCTTTAAAATTATTGGATGTGGCTAAAATTACTGAGATTATAGAGAAATCCAAGGGCAAACATCCAAACATAGCTTTGGGATGAAGAGGAACAAAACCCAAAAGCCAGAATTTAAATTTTGATACCTAGTAAAATTTTGAGATTTTGGACCATTTTGAGGTGCATAGCTCTATAGGTCCGTAGGTGCACACAAGTCCATAGCTTTGTAGGTTTTTAGGTGCACATTTTCAGAAGTTTCACCAATAGTTAATTGCCAGTTCCAAAAATAGAGCTTTCCATGCATCAAAAACAGATTCTGATGGTAGTTTAACTCTCACAAATGCCAAGTGAAGGATCAATTTCCATTTTTAGCACTTGAAGACACTTACACTTTGACTGAAGGCTTTCTTATTCTTTCTCCTCTCATAATTCTTTATTTTTTAACATGTAAAGTCTCATGCATCCAATTAATGAATAAAAAATAGATGGAGTCCTGCTTAGTACCAATTAGATTATTAGTTTGTATATAATTAGTTTTTTTTATTAAATTAAAAGCATTTTATTGCATGAAGATATCTCTCACTCTCAACACAAATCAAGGAGATGATTTCTAATAAATACTCCATTTTAGTATGTAATTGAGGCCATCATTATTTTGCAATAAAATTATGCTTTTAGTGCTTGCATTTGGAGTGTAGTGATTCTTGCTTGAATGTGTCATATTTTTGTGAATTTTTTTCATGGAATTGTGATTTAGCCAAAGGTTTATTGTTTTGTTTTTGGTTGTGCAATTTATTAGTTCTAATGTTTGCTATAGTTTTATGAATTCCACTAATGTAACTAGCTTGAGAATAAATCATCAAATTGTGCCTGTATAACTGTCTACCTCACATGAGCATACTTTCCATGGCCTTGTGATTTAATGAAGACTGAAATATCATACGATTACTAAGTTTCTCACCAATTATTGCATCAGTGGAATTCAGGAAGCGTTGCTCCTACTTTTATTGTTTACCCACTAATTTCTTTGAAAGCTTAACTTGCAGACCTGTTGTTTTCTATAACTTATGTCGATTAGGATTTTAATTTAATGTTATTTTCTTTAAAAGTTCTTATTATTTTCTTTACTAACCCCATTGTTAGAATAAGATTTCATACTAGTTGCATTGTTATATTGCATTGATAAAAAACATAAAATACAAAAACATAGTTCTTTTTGTGTGTTATTTTTGAAACATTGTGTAGATTTTTCATCTCATTCGAGATCAAAATGAACCAGCAAAGGCCTCCTCATGAACATTCACATTTATCTTCAACTGAGTAGATTCCAATAGGTCACAAGATAACTCGAAACCTTGGAGTCAATTCACAAAATTAGTTTTTCAAGAGAGGAGTTCACCAAAATTCTTACTATTTAGTATCGTGTAAAATGATAGCTCAATAGAAGTGGTGCTAGAAGGAGTGCCATACTTTTGATTCTTGGAAAAGGAAGGAAAATTTTCCAATGTTTTGAAATTCTACACTTTTTACAAAAATTTGCGTTTCCCACAAGTTCAAAATTTTGTCTAAGTTTTTGAGAAATTCAGGTGCATAGGTCCGCAGGTATGTAGATGCAAGTGCACAAAACTCTATGGTGTGCAAAATTTAGTGGTGTGAGAAAGTGTACTTCTACACAGGTGCACTCTTTCTAGAATTGATGCAAACTGGGGGGTTCTGATCCAGAATCCACATTTCAGTGAGCATTAAGGTCTACACCAAGTGGACACAAATTTCTTGAGCTTACACACTTTCAAAAATCTGTAGTGATAAAGGAATACCCTGAATTTGCCCACTTTTGTTTGAACTTTCATTATCTTCTTCAACTCCACCTCCACTCCAACTACTTGGTGGACCACCATATGTTTTAATAGTTTCATCTCAACCACCACCTTTAGGTTTGCCAAACCCTTTGATGGCCTTTTTCACAAATGTTATAGAATCACCAATAAACTTGAGAGGTGCACTCCATGAGCTCTCGAAAAATCTTGAGAAGTTTTGCCCAAGGTTCATTTATGGCGAGACATGAATTGCTAAAGATCACATCAAGGTATTCAAAGTAATTTGCAACTACAAGCAGGTTGCTAATGAGGATGTGGTCCTTCATTTATTCCCCTATTCTTCAGGGGAAATTACCTTTAATAGGTATGTTAATTTGCCACCTAGATGTATTAGAGATTGGTATACTTTCAAAAAATTGTTCTTAGAACAATTCAAAACATTCATCAACCCAGTTGTGATACATCAACAATTCATATCAATCAAAAGGGACCTAGCCAAGATAGTTTCTCACTTCAATCATCACTTCCATATGGCATATCACAAGGTAGAGATTAGGGTATAATTTAGTGGCTAATATTCATAAATTGGCTAATTTAAGAATTTTTTTGGCTAGTAATTTGGCTAATAATTTAAGATTTGATACAACCTAAATCACCATAGTTATATAAAATTCAATTTTAGAATATTTAAAATCGCTCAATAATTTATTTTATTAAAAAATTTAAACTCAAATATTTGCCACAATATTCATTACATGAATAGATTTGAGTTACCAAAATATAATATATTATTGGAGAAATTAAATTGAACTGACCAATAATTATCATCATTATTAGTTACTTTAGGTATATATCACCAATATTTATTTTTCACTATGGATTTGAAGTATATTTAATGATTCTCATAATATTCCACAAGGTAAAAAAATGTTCAATTTTGATTTGTAATATTCCATGGTGATTAATGAACTTCCTATTATTATTGAGATTCGTCAATATTTTATATTAAAAAAATTATGATTCAAAAATAATCGCCAATATTAATCATATTTAGAATTTAAAAATTGAGAAATTCGCCAATAGAAATAATTTTATTTTTTCAAAATAATGAAAGATTAACCAATATTTTATATCTTTTTTTAGAGGCAGATTTTTAAAAGTTTACCCTGGTAGAGATGCCATACACTATACCAATTGAAGTCACTATTTAGATTTATCTGAATGCTTTGGACCATCTTACTACTATTTTTTTGAGAAGACTTCCTATAGCAAATATCGACACATTGGATAAAGTCTTCACAGAAGAAATTACCTTCACTAAGCAAGCTAATCCTAACAAAGGATGATTAATGCATCTAGCTCCTGCTATCACAACAATGCCAACATACCCTACCAAAGTACCCATGATGCCTAGTCAATTCATACCTATGAATTTGGTTCCATTACAATAGGCACACACTCTGCAAAATCTTGCTCTAATGTATCTAGGGTTTGAACCTTCGAAAGCTGCCTTCTTTGAGCAAAAGGCAATAGTGCCTACTGAAGCAGACAATGGCTTTGTTTTCAAATTTGGTCAGATGAAAAAGACAATGTCCCAAATGAATAATATATTGACTCATCTAAGGTTATCACAAGGACAGAACAAAAACTTCGAAAGGAACAACCTTGGTCCTTACAATAATAATTATGGCCACAATTATAACAGGAACTTTAGTGGAAACAACAACAATAATGCAAGAAACAACAATGGGAACAACCTCAATCCTCTTGATCATAATAATGGCTTCCAAAGATAAAACCAACAATGGAACACTCAGATGAATAATGGAAGCATTCTTTCTAACAACAACAACAACAATGTTTAGTATGTAGATGTTAATTAGTATGATGATAGTTAGAATGCATCCAACAATGATGGTTTGTATTATAATGGGAATTAAGAGATGACTCAAAGCTTGCAATAAAATGACAATGCTCCTATACAATTTAATGCTATGCTACTAGAATCCTATGATTCTACACAAAATGTGCAGGTAGAACAACTAGCTAGCAAAGAGTTCTATTTTCTATTCAATCAAGAACCTGATCTTCAACATGAAGAAGTGTTTTCTTTTTGCAATGACAATTGAGATACATATAATCTAAGAAATAGAAAGGAACCTTTGATGGATGGAATTACTCCAACTTTGCAACCAACTCCTCCCAATATGAGAGTGAGTAACAATCTGGCAGCCATTAGGCCTCCATATGGAGGACAACAGAATCAGAATCAAGTGAATGTACCAACAATATTGAAAAATCCTATTTGGTCTACTGAAAAGTATAGTACCATGGAAGACTTAAAATGAACCAAAGCAAATATGTTCATGTTTGACATGTTGCAAATTTGTCCACTATAGTGAGAAGTGCTCATGAAGAATCTGGATCATACAAAGGTACCCCACAATACAAATACTGTCCCTCAAAAGATAGTGTCTCAACAAGTAAATGCTATAGAACTGATGCCCACTATGTTTAAAGACAAGGTTGAAGTACCCCCATTCTTGCTTAACATTAGGATATATGGAAAGAATCTTCATGATTTATTGATTGATTCATGAGCCTCATGTAATGTCATGCCACTATCAATAGCGCAAAGGTTAGGGGTAAGTCCTCAACCTTCCAATCAAATAGTGATATAGTTGGACAAAATGGAGATGAAAGTTATTGGTGTATTGAAAGATGTTCAGATATAGTTAGCAATCAATCCCCAGATTCAAGATGTCATTGATATACATGTGGTTGACATTCTAGAGATGTATGGGTTGCTCCTAAGTAGAGAATGGAAAAAATGCCTAAGAGGATGGTTTTCTATGGATTTCACTCAGCTATGGTTACCATGGAAGGGATTAAACAATCAAATCAAGATAAATGCAGAACCTAAATTGAAAATGATGGTCATAGAATACAATGCTTTGAATGAGGTGGCATTCATCCAATCAAATTTGGGCTCATACAAAGTGATGGCATTTGATACAATTCCCACAAAAACATCAAGAAACTAGGGTAAAGAACTCAAGATATCAATCCCAAAAGATGAGATTGTGAGAAAATTTATAGATAGCATGGTGACTAATTTGCAATGCTTGGGGGAAGAAGTTGATCCTAGTATCTTACTCCTCCCAAGATTTTTCTGATTACACAAAGTTAGTCACTCTAAATTTGAATGCTCATTATGCCAAGAAGTAGTCATAAAGGTGTTAGCACATATGATGCAAGGAAAGGATAACCAAATTCCAAAAAATGGACCCATAGAAGATCAAAGTCATATAAACTTAACTGAGTCGATAGAGAAGATTAAAGATTAAATTAAAGATCTAAATTTATCATATAGTGATACCTCTTCAGATGATAGAGGTTTGTCTTCTCCTCCCCTAGGGATGATCAAGATTTAGAGAAGAAGATAGTACATGAAAGGCCAAGGGTGGAATTTGGTCATCATTCATCTTGAACCCAAAATAAATGAAATTAAAGAATTGATAGAGGAAATTCAAGACAAACAAGAAAAACATATGTTTCCTCTATCAACATGTTACAAAGGGGAATTATCAAGTCCACCCTATGAGAAGTTGCAATGGTTCCCAAGAAAAAATATTTTAACTCTCAAGTGGAAGAGAAGTTAAGAACAAACAAACACAAGGTTAGAAAGCCCAAGGAAGATCCAATTTGGACACTTTGCTTCGACGGTTCTAGATACAAATTAGGGGCTAGCACAGGTATATAATTGGTTAACCCAAAAGGTAAGTCTTTTTACACAACATATCAATTATAGTTTAGATGTACTAACAATGCTATGGAATATGAAGCATTGATCTGAGGACTTATCTTTGCGAAAGGAGTCATAGCTCTTGTAGTCAAAGGTGATTCTCAGTTGCTTATTCGGCAAGTAAAATCATTATACTCTTGTAACAACAAAAGTTTGCTTATAGGAAGAGAGTATAGGATTTACTAGATGATTTTAAAGCTTTGAACATAAGGTCCATTACAAGGAGGAAGAACATGGTGGTAGATGCTCTCACTATTTCAACAAGTGCACTCTAACTAGTTGAAAGAATAAAATTGAAAATATTTTTAGTAGAGTTGGTTGCTACTCCATCTATTTTGGACAATATTAAAAAATTTCAAGTCTTTCAAGATGATCAACACATACTTGAATTTATCATGTGCAATGGTCACTTTAAAGGGCAAGAAATTAATGACAATCTAGATGACAAACCTAAAGATGATGAACTTGAAGATGAAAATAGGATCCTGAATTTAAAGACTAACACTATTCCCAAGAGGATGGTTGTGATGAATCAAAACTTAATAAAAGAATGACCCAAGAAAATGAGATAAGGAGTGTGATGCATACAACTTAGGAACTAAAGAAGATTCAAAAATGGTCTAGATAGGGAAAACGTGCAATACATAAGAAAGGGAAGAAATGCTCAAACTATTTACTAAGTATAAAGATGTTGTTTCTTGGAGCTATGAAGAACTAAAGACATGCAACCTTGAGATTATAACCCATGATATCCCATTGAAACTAGATGCCAAGCCTTTTTGGAAAAGACAAAGACCTATTAATCCTATCATTGAACCACTAATAATGAAAGAAGTTAAGAAGTTACTAGATGCCAAGATCATATTCCCCATCTACATGGGTGGCTAATTTGGTCCCCATATGGAAGAAGATTGGAGAGATTCACCTTTGTGTTGATTTTCATAACTTTAACATGGCATCTCAAAAGGACAATTATCCTTTACCCTCACTAGACGAAGTTCTACAAATTGTAAATGGTTAAAACCTGATGTCTTTCTTAGACAGATATTTAGGATATAATCAAGTGATGGTTGATGAAGGAGATCAACTGAAGACAATTTTTACAACTAAATGGGGAACTTTTTCCTATACAAGAATGCCTTTCAGACTGATTAACATAGGGGCTACATTTCAGTGAGCCATGGATGGAGATTTTAGGGGATTGGTAAATAAGTGTATAGTCATCTAAATGGATTATTTAACCATATTTTCAAAATATTGAAGCACTCACATCACTGATTTAAGGCAAGTATTCAATAGATGTTGCAGGTATGACATATCCCTCAATCCCAATAAATGTTCGTTTGGATTCACTAAAGGAAAGCTCCTGGGTCATATCATTTTTGAAAATAGGATCTCCATCGATCCTAATAGAATCAAAGCTATTCTAAAGTTTTCACCTCTCCATAGTTGAAAAGAACTCAAGTATTTCTTTAGAAAAATAAATTTTGTGCAGAAATTCATAAGAGGGTTTGCCAAAATAGTTTGTCCCCTTAATGATTTACTCAAAAAGGGGGCTAAGACAGAATGGGTTCTAGAAATTAAGAAATCATTTGAAGTTATCAAAGCGGTTATTTCTATGGGTCTATTCTTAGTAAGTCCTAGTTATGAGTTACCATTTAAGATATATTCCTTTACTTTAGAACACTCTTGTGCTGGGATCCTAATGCAGAAAAAGGAAAAGGAAGATGAAAGATCAATTGCTTTCATGAGTTGCCCTATAAAGAATGCAGAGCTAAATTATTCAAACCTTGATAAACAATCTTTTGCATTAGTCAAGGTTGTGAAGAAGTTCCATCATTACATATTAAGAAGTAAGATGTATGAAATTGTACTTGATCTAGTAGTAAAGATGCTTTTGATGCAAAATGAACTCAGTGAAAGATGAGGAAAATGGATGGTCATACTTCAAGAATTTGATCTAGAAATTCAACCTATGAGATTAGTCAAAGGTTAAGGGTTGTCAAGAATAATAGCTAATAAGCAGGATGGAAATGAAAAGGAATTTAAGTTTGATAGTGAAACAAATGAGGATGATCAAAATAAAATGACTGAATCTCAAATTGATATTGGTCAAGGTGTGGTGATAGACATTTGGTATCAGGATATTGTTTATTATCTTCTATAGGACCAATGCCCCAATTGGATGAACAGCTCACAATGTAGAGGACTCAAAATGAAGTTTGAGTCCTATATGCTACATGATATAAAGTTGTACAAGAGAAATTATGAAGGGATCTATCTAAAGTACTTAGGCCATGAGAAATTCAAGGAAGTCTTAGAACATTTTCATGAAAAATATGGTATAGGACATGGTTTAGTAGAAGCAACTACTCATATGATTTTTAGATTTGGTTATTTTTGGCCTATGATATTCAAAGACACTTTCAAGCATGTACATTCTTACCATATCTATCAAATAGCGCCAATAGAGAAAGACACCTAGAAATGCCATTACAACTAGTGTATGAGGTGCATCCCTTCACAAAGTGGGGGCTAGACTTCATTAGTTTAGTCAATCCACCATCGTCAATAAGGTATGTGTTTATCCTCATAGCTATGGATTACTATACACGGTGGCTAGAAGCAAAAAATTCAAAAATTGCATTGCTAAGGTGGTAAAAAAATTCTTGGAGGGACACATTGTTACCAGATTCAAAATGTCATTTTCCCTTGAGTGCAATAATGGATCTACTTTCACATTAGTATTCTTGACCCAATGGGCACCTAAAAATTAGGTCATCATCAAGTTCTCTTCAAATTATTACCTACAAGGAAATGGGGTAGCAAAATCTATGAACAAGAACTTGATCATAGTAATAAGATGATTTGTTGAAGGAGAACCCTAGAGATTGGCATATGCAACTAAAATATGCTATATGGACAAATTGAGTAAGAGTAAAAAATGCTTTTGGGACTTCTCCATACTTGCTTGTTTATGGACAAGAAATAGTGTTCCCACTTAACCTCATGATTCCTATTCTGAAGTTCATGAGTGGATATGCCAAAGATGCTGACAAAGTACAAATTAGATTGATGAATCTTTTAGAGACAGATGAAATGTGAACAACTGCATTGGAGCATATGGCTAAACATCATGTTGTCATGAAAAGATGGTTCAACAAGAGAGCCACAATGAAATCCTTCAAGATTTTTGACCTTATTCTACTTTGGGATAAGGCAAAAGAAAAGTCAGGTAGCCATACCAAGTTTTAATGCTTGTGGATTGGTCCCTATCAGATTTTAGAAATCCTTAGAGAAAACACTTTTAGGCTCAATTCATTACAGGGGGAATTTCTTCCCTTGCCAGTAAAATGGGAAATTTATAAAACATTATTTTGAAGCCTAAAAAAATTTAAAAAATTGGTTAGGTTTTATTTATGCACTTTGTTAGATTTTAATTATGTAGTTAGGTTTTGTTTTCTGCAGGTGTGTTTGTTTTCAGTTGTGTGTTTGCTTTTGGTCGCATGTTTACTTTCTAAGTCATGTCAGTCCTAGGGGGTAAGGTGCACTTGATTTTATCTTGAGATATTTCACTAACCACTCTTGGATTTCAATTTTAGGAAGATATATTTCTTTGTCAAAACATTTCGATGATTATGTGTTTTATACCAACTAAACAATGGATATTGCAAAAATAGGGAGATTTTTAGTCTTAAGTTTAGGGTTCTGAACCAACGAACTCTCAACACTTTGTGAACTTAAGAAGCACTTATCTTAGGTGTTATCAAATTAAGGTTGAAGATAGCAAGTGATGATTCAAACTCCAGTTGGTTCAAATAGGAGGGGTCTTCTCAAAGGGTTGCTAAGATCATTGTTTGGTGTGAGAGTTTCTAAAAGTTCTAAAAGAGGAATGCAAGGGGTGTTCACCAAAGATTGAATCCAAGAAACAACATTGATGTCTTGGATACATAGTCTAAGCATAGTCAGAATATGAAAAAAATAAGGAAAAGGATGGTGTTAAGACTAAAGGATTCTAAAGATCTAAAATGGTAGAAAGATACAATTTCAAAATGAAGTATCTTGTACTAAAATATTGCTTCATCAAGTAGTGACATTATGAGCTACATGGAGTGATTCTTCAAAATTTTCCAGAAAATTAAAAGAAAGTGGTAGCCTGCTAAGAGCCCTCAAACTGATTCTCTCATCTAGTCAAGAAAGCAATTGGTATACAATCTTCAAGAAGATTCTAAATGGATGGACTAGAAAGGGTGGAAGATTATTTCCAAGTTGCTGGAAAACTTGGATCGACTACATCCTAAGATGTTGAAAGGAATGAATACATGAATTGCACACTAACCTTGAAAGGTTTTGGGTCCTGGGGTTTGACTACAAGGTCATTCGAACTACGCTTGAGGTAGTCAAAGTTTGGTTGGTGTTTCACACATGTCAAAAGAATGTTTGCTAGTGAAGAAATGCCTTTGTCATTTCTTCCTTTTTTTGTGGCTATTTGTTGTGGTTCCATAATGCACGCCCCATTTCAATTAGGAAATGGGGACCCCCGACTCTTTTTTTTGAATTTGGGCCAATTTTGAGGCCCTATGTTTGCATCAAAAAAATTGTAAAATCAAAAAAATCATAGAAAGGTCAAAAATTGAAAAAAAATAAAAATTGAAAAAATTAGAAAAGTCAAAAAAAATAAATAATAATAATAATAAATAAATCAAAGTGCACACTCGCACACCTCACGTGGTGCATGTATTGCACATCCCACCCTTGGTGGTGTGCAATGCACAACTATAGATTTGCACACTAGGCATGGTACACCTCCAAAGGTGGGTAGGGCTATATAAGCCCCAACCCCCCTCCAAACTCCTCATTATGTTCATTCTCCTTTGCAACCTCCAAGATTTTGCATGCACTCACAAGTCCCAAACTCTAGCTGTTTTGCTCCACATTCTACACCTGCCCTAAGATGTGCATCATCTCACTAAACTACTGTGCACTACATGCACCTTTACTCTGTGTGTACCACCATGTCCTACCCATGCTATGCTTGTTTGTTGCACCGTGTGCACCTCCTATGCACTGTGTAACCCCATGCCATGCATGCCAAAGTAAAACACTTACTATCATGTGTCCTCACTCATTCACATCATGTGCTCCACACTTGTGCACTTTGCACTCACTATTGCACATCCTTGCTTGCATTCATTTTGTGCTCCACACTCACTATCACACTCTCACACATGCGCATCGCATTCTTTGCACTCACAAAAGTCCACACCTCTCACGCACATCACATCCATGCATGCAACATCACACATCTGCATGCATAACCCTATGCACCACCACAAACCCTTCCCACATCATGCCATGTGCACCTCAACGCCCCATGTGCATTGTGATGCATACTTATCTGCCTCCATGCTCGCAAAAAACCTAAAAAAAGAAAAGAAAGAAAATTAATAAATAAATTAAAAATGTATCAAAATTGTGCACCTTATTTCCATTTTTTATTTTTTATTTTTATTTTTTGTTAATAAATAATTGAAGAGGAATTGAATTTTTTTGCACTTTTAATTTTTAGGTTTTTGTTATTCTATACTAATAAACATCTTTCTTGTGTCATGCAAATATAATGGCATCCACAGCTGGCAAGAAGATGGCACCTAAGCCCATGGTTTTTAAACTCCAAAGGGTCCTGTCCAAGTCAAGATTCCATGATGATTATGCAAAAATCAAAGACACTGATTTGGGATATACCAACTTGGGAGAGTTCCTTAGAATCTATAAAAAACCCATGAAGAGATCAAGTCTAGTATCTGCATTGATCCAATTGGGGTTGGTGAGCACAACTTTGCACCCAACATCAGTGCAATCAATAGAGTTGATCATGACATTAACTCAACACTTTGTTCCTAAAAAAAGGGTGGTGAAGAGTGTAATAGGAGAAGCGGTTCTTGACCTCCAACTAACAACATTGAAAGGGTCTTCCATCTCTTAAGGGTAGATCAATTCATCAATCTCTCCTATGAAGTAGTAGAAAGGTGGTATAAAGAGCACTTGAAAGAGGTGACAGGCATCATTCAATCATCCTATCTTATTGAAAAGACTCCTTTGGGTAGGGTGATAGGAAAGGTGGACATGATTAGGGGATACATGAAGGAGGATATTGGCTATTCTATCATTCTTTTGAGTAGAGTCATGGGTCTACTAGTGGCTGGCCACCTTAGTGCTTTTATGATCAACTTCATTGAGACAATCAAGATGGAAAAGATGCCATTAGACTAGGCCACCACATTAAGTTAAAACTTGTGTGAACAATTGGGGGTAGTTAAAGACAAGAAGTTCTATATGAATTCTTACATGGTATATCTACTAGCAGCTAGGGCCACAAATTATCCTAGACTATACAAAAGAGGCAACATGCAGGATCCCAATGCCTAGCCATACATCATCAGTCCTCAATCGGTGAGGAAGAAGCCCTTAGCATAGAGTAAGGAATATAGAATCGCCAATGATGTGTTCATATTTGCAATCATTTGATTCATAGAGGGAGACTATGCAAAGAGGTTATCTGATGAGGAAATAGCACAGATAACAACTCTTGGGGCCTACTACATTTAGTTTAAGAATTTCACATATCTATAGGTAGATGGTGCCTCTGTCAACCCTAAAAAGCTCCCTAGATATCCAAGTGATAAATTGGTTTTGCTTGAGATTACACAATAGATTGAGTTTTCCTATGACATGGTCAAGAAGCAATGGAGACCATGTTGGACATGGCCCTCGGTCATAAGATTATATGAGGTGAAAGGAAGAAAGATATTCCATCTTTTGAGTGGGAGTGGGAACATTATCCCCTAGATGAGTACAACTCTCCCCGGCCCTATTTTGATAATATTGGGAAAGTTGAGATTCTAGCTAGCAAAAAATTCCATCATGAGGAGGCCATTAAGGACCACTGGATGAATGCAACAAATGACTATGATATCCATATTAGGGACTATTGTAGGATGACATTGTATTTGGTAGAGAAGGCTCTCAAACTAAGCATTATGAAGGAAATAAGGTAGCAAGATTTTGGGGAATGCTAGACCCCCTATTCAACTCAGACAAAATTAGAGAGAGATCCATCATGAATGCCAAGGTTGAAAGGGAGGAAGGGGATGACATAAATCATAAAACAAGGCATGTCATTAGAATGACAAAGGATTGGATCAAGAAACCCTTCCAACTTGATCTAATACCTGACACCATGATCTTTCATGCATAATCCCACCCAGAGAAAGGTAGAGGGAAGAAAGTTACAATTCCTATCTTTGCAACCTAGTCTCCCATCATGCCAGAGACAATATACCAACTTGAATGCCCAGTTGGATACTATCACCCTCTAGAAAGGAAAGGAAAGAACAAGAGAAAAAGGAGCTCTCCTCAAAGGGTCGACATAGGGAAATTTGAAGTGCAAGCTCCTCCCTAGCAACAAGAAGAAAGTGTACAAGGGTCTGAGGATACTAGAGCTGCTCAAGTCTAGGATGACCCTCAATTACCTCCCTTTGTGTCTAGCCAATCAGAAGAGGGAGAGAGTCAGTAGGTTCCCATTCCTTGTCCACTAGAATAGCCAACATCTCCTTCTACCTCTATGAAATAGAAAAGGATTAAGATCCAATTGAAGAATAGGCAAAGGGTGACTAAAAGAATGGTTCCTTCCCCATCTATTCCTAAAACCATTCTAGAAGGAGAAGAGGAGGAATAAGAAGAGGAAGATGAAGAGGAAAAAGTGCCTCTATAGAGAAGAACTTGACTAGAAAAAGTTGTAGAGCAAGAAAGGAGGAGTATCACAGTGACATCGCAATCCACCCAAGCAGGACTATTAGAAGTCTCTTCTTTAGAAGATGAAGTACAACAATGGGTGGATGAGTAGAGTGAAGAGTGTGATGAAATTTTCAAAATGTTAGATTTTGATTTTATACTCATGGGAATATAATTAGTTGGGGATAAGATCAGGGACACCCCTACAGGTGAACCCCAACAAGAAGACTGGATGAAAATGTCACTAGATTCATATGGTCTTGATCTTACTCCCCCATCTGCACCACAAGTCATGGTGGTAGATGAAGGCTTGTTTATTCCTCTACCTCAAAGTTTAGAAGAATAATAGGTTCAGAAGGAACCTTCACAAGAGGATGAACCAGAAAAAATGGTGACCAATGAAGTGTTGAAGGAAGGACAAATGGAAAAATATTCTTGACCAGCATCCTAAGACACTGAGGTGCAAGTTGTAGGGTCTATTAAAATAGAGGCCACAGAAGAAGAGCCCTCACAAAGGGAAAGTACTTCAAGGAGGAGAGATAAGGGGAAGGAGGTAGCAGAATGTACTCCTTTTTTCTCAAGAGGCAAGTCTTTAGCTGAGCACATCGCAAGATGGCTCTAAAAAGAAATAATGAGGAGCTCCAAACCTCAATTCTGTGTTGATGAGGAAGAAATTTTTGAGTTGGGAGAGATTTTGAACACACCTGAGTCTCTATTACATGAGGCAAGACCATTGGAATTTGTCAACAATAAATGAGACAAAGATTTGTCCCTCCTGAACATACAAATGCAAAAAGCCTTGGCCCTCAAGACTATCAAATTAAAGAGGTCATGCATGGAAATCCTACATGGGATACAACTTGATTGATGGTAACCATGGGAATCAAAGAAGTCTTTAGGAGCATGGAATAGGAAGAGGTCAAACTTCAAACACTTTGATGGAAAAATGAGATCCTAAGGGGATATTTAGCTAAAGTGGTGCGCCCTCTTGATCCTGATCACCTCGAGGATAAATTGAACACCATACTTAGAGAAGGGGGAAGTGTACAGTCAAATCCATTTTTGAAAGCCTATCAATAATGGAAAGAAAGTTTTGAACATAAGGGGAATTTGATTATTTAGGGGAGCCTAAAGTTATTGCATGCTATGCAAGAGAACATGAATAAAATGGTAGCAATTTTGAAGTAGGACTTCAGCATTATGGATGAGGTAAGGGCCTAGAGTAAGGACTTGCAAATTTTTCAAGCAATAAAGGTGAAAAGATACTAGATTTTGGTATATGTATATACCGTAGAAGAATTAGATTTAATTGATGATTGTATAGAGAAGATTGTTGATAGTAATAAAGTAATGGAAACATTACATGCAAAGATCTATAGGCTCAAGGACCAAGCTTGAGAGCAAATTTTGGAAGTAGAGAAGCATTGTAGTGATGCATGTTTAGATAGTTTTGAAGATGAAGAATGGGAGAAGCTTTTGCCTATAGAGGTAGTGGTGGAGAGTTTTAAGAAGATTTTTGTGGATGCTACTAATGATGAAGATATCCAACAGGCTTTCAGAATAGAAGAAGCCTTGTTAGAATTGGATACCAAACTCAGAGATTTTTCTAACACTCTAATTGAGGTAGACAATTAAAGATGGAAGGTCAAGGAAAAATTAGAGGCTTTAAATTTATTGGATGCATCTATAATTATTGAGATTATAGAGAAATTCAAGGGCAAACATCCAAACATAGCTTTGGGATGAAGGGGAACAAAACCTAGAAGTCAAAATTTCAATTTTGACACTTAGTAAAATTTTGAGATTTTGGACCATTTTGAGGTGCACAAGTCCATAGGTGCGCAAGTGTGCAGCTCCACAGGTGTGCATTTTTAGAAGTTCTGCCAATAGTTAACTGCCAGTTCCAAAAATAGAGCTTTCGATGCATCAGAAACACATTCTAATGACAGTTTAACTCCAATAAATGCTTAGTGAAGGATCAGTTTCCATTTTTAGCACTTGCAAACACTTCCACTTCGATTGAAGGCTTTCTCATTCTTTCTCCTCTCATAATTCTTTTTTTTTTAATATGTAAAGGCTCATGCATCCAATTAATGAATAAAAAATGGATGGAGTCCTACTTAGCACTAGTTAGATTGTTAGTTTGTATATAATTAGTTTGTTTTATTAAATTAAAAACATTTTATTGCATGAATATATCTCTCACTCTCAACAAAAATTGAGGAGATGATTTCTTATAAATACTCCATTGTAATATATAATTGAGGCCATCATTATTTTGCAATAAAATTATGCTTTTGATGCTCACATTTGGAGTGTAGTGATTCTTGCCTAAATGTGCCATATTTTTGTGAATTTTTTTCATGGAATCATGATTGAGCCAAAGTTTTATTGCTTTTTTTCTAGTTGTGTGATTATTAGTTATAGTGTTTTCTACAATTTCACAAATTCCACTGACATAACTAGCTTGAGAATAAATCATCAAATTGTGCTTGTATAACTCTCTGTCTCACATGAGCATACTTTCCATGGCCTTGCAATTTAATGAAGAGTGAAATATCATATGATTACTAAGTTTCTCACCAATTATTGCATTAGTGGAATTTAGGAAGTGTTGCTCCTACTTTCGTTGTTTACCTACCGATTTCTTTGAAAGCTTAACTTGTGGACCTGTTTTTTTCTATAGCTTATGTCTATTAGGATTTTAATTTCATGTTATTTTCTTTAAAAGTTCTTGTTATTCTCTTTATTAAACCCATTGTTAGAATAGGATTTCATACTAGTTGCACTATTATATTGCATTCATAAAAAATATAAAAATACAAAAACATAGTTCTTTTTGTGTGTTATTTTTGAAATATTGTGTATCTTCATCTCATCTGAGATCAAAATAAATCAGAAAAGGCCTCCTCATGAACATTCACATTTATCTTAGCTGAGTGGATTCCTTAGGTCACAAAATCACCGAGAACCTTGGAGTCAATTCACAAAATTAGCTTTTCAAGAGAGGAGTTCACAAGAATTCCTACCATTTAGCATCATGTAAAATAATAGCTCAACAGTGACCAAGGTATTATGATTTCAGTATCATTTGTAGAATCACTTAAAGGAGGATAGAGGAAAGGAAACAATGGACAACAAAGAGACATCTGATTAGAAAAAATCATGTACACATTAGTATAGAGTTGATGTGACATCAAGCAACATAGTACTAATCACAAGATCATTGTTGAGAGATTCTAACATGTGAATTAGTTAAATCTCTTAATAGAGTAGTCCTAATAGGTTGTATTGAAATCCTCTAACAAGGTGCTTACTTAATTGTGAATTAAAGTCCTTTTAATCAAACACACTTCTAATAGGGTGTTGAACTCCTTTGACAGGGTAAGACCTAATAGTCTTTTTAAGCTTCTAATAGGGAAAAACTTTCATAGGTTAGATCATGTTTCATTATCAAAAATTGTAATCTTCATCGAACACACTTTATGACTATAGTAGTGAAGATTTTTGGGTGTCATCTCCACCCCAATTTTACCTTATCATTGGAGGGTTTCTAAGTAATCATATCTTGTGTTATACTAGTGTGAATGCTTACTTGTTTACACACTTTAGATGTATATACTTTATATGGTATTTTAGTTTACTTTTTGAATTGTGAGATGGATGTATGGTGAATGTTTTTATTGGTATAAGTTTGAAGCATTAATTCATCCCCGCTCTCAAAGTTTTCCTTTCCCTATTGTAATTCCAACATATTCCATTCCATTCTTATTTAGTATCTCCTTGATATATTTGGATTGAGTAATGTAGATACCATATTTCTTTTGTTGAATCTGTAATCAAACAAATAATTTAATTCTCTAAACATGGATATCTCAAATTCTTTACTGATCTCTTCTTAAAAGGCTTTGCACAAGTCATCATTTCCAATAAACAATGTGTCATCCAAAAATACTTCTTTCTACCAATACAATCTTCTTGTTTGGTCCTTCTTTAGTATATAGGTTACTATTTGTCCTTTGAAAACCAATGTTCATCAAATAGTTATGAATTATTTCATACCAAGATCAAGGAGCTTGCTTGAGACCATACAATGCTTTGTGTAGTTTACAAACATATTCTTTTTGCAAAGATCTACAAAACCTTTAGGTTGTTCTATGTAAACTTCCTCTTCAAAAATTCCATTCAAGAATGAAAATTTCAAATCCATTTGATAAACTTTAAATCCTCTATGTGTAGCATAAGAAAGTAGAGTTTTAACACTTTCTAATCTTGCAATAGGAGAAAAAGTTTTATCATAATCAATACCTTCTTTTCGAGAATAAACTTTGCATACTAACCTTGCTTTGTTTCTAGAAAATTCTCCATCTTCATTTAACTAATTTCTAAAAACCCACTTTGTGCTAATTACATTTTTATCCTTGGGTCTAGGAACAAGAGTCCAAGTCTTATTTCTTTCAATCTATTCTATAGCTTAATTCATAGCTTCAATCCAAATTTCATTAACCAAAGAATTTTTAATAGATCTAGGTTCAAATTCAGTAAGAAAACATGTACCTTTTAATTCATTTCTTGTCATTCTTTGACTCAGGTCCTTTAGACTATGACTTAGGTTGTAGTGGTTGCCACACAGGTGCTTCTAGAAATTTTGGGGACTCAAGAGGTGAAGCATCCTGACTTCTAATTAGATTTGGAAATGTATCAAGTTCAAAGTAAATAAACCTTCTTTAATCCTCAAGTTCTTTGTTACTCTCTTCTTCACTCTTTTCTACAAAGTCATCAATTCTCATAGGTGCAATTTTTTTGATCTTATGAGTAGATAAATTAAAATATTTATATGCTTTACTTCTATTGGTGTATCCCAAGAAATTGCCTTCATCACCTTTGACATCAAATTTTCCTTTCCTAATCTCTTTCAAAATATAACATTTTCTACCAAATACTTTCAAGTAACTTACATTAGGTTTGTAGCCATACCATAGTTCATAAGGATTTTGATTTGAGTCTTTCTTCAACTATACTCTATTCAAGGTATGCAATATAGTACTAATTACTCCTTCTACTATTTGATTGCCACATTATTTTCTATCATCAAATTTCTTGTGCAATCCATGATTGATTTGTTCCTTCTTTCAGTTATTTCATTATGCTATGATGTACTAGGGGCTGATACTTGTCTTTTGATTCCTTTTTTAGTGTAGAATTCATTGAATTCATTAAAGATGAATTTACCACCTCTATTTGACCTCAAACACTTTAGCTTCTTTCTAGTTTCCTTTTCTACTTTTGCCAGATATAACTTAAACTTTTGAAAATCTTTTGACTTCTCTTTCAAATACATCACAATCATCATTCTAGAATAATCATTAAAAAAGAGAGTAAAATACTTATCTCCAGTGTAGCTCTCTATTCCAATAGGTCCACATAAGTCAATATGAACTAGCTCCAAGACTTCTTTAAAATGATAGTTCTTGCTTTTGAAACTTGTCTTTCCCATCTTACCAATTTGACAATTTTTGCGAAGGCTCATATCAAGTTTCCTCAACTTGGAAATACCTCTTACTTTTTTTTGCTTATCTTGATTAGATCATCAAATTTTACATGACATAACCTTTTATGCCATAGCCAAATTTCTTCTACTTGAGCAATAAAACATGAACTTTCACTAAGATCTTGGTAGAATAGATTACCTTTGGTTTTTTTACTAGACCGAACTAGATTTTCTTTTCCATTAAGCATCTTGGCCTTCCCATTCATGAATTCTACTTTGAATTCAATGCTATTCAACTATGCCACACTAAGTAGATTATGCTTTAGTCCTTCAACCCAATAAGCATTATCACATCTAAGTTCATTAGTTAGTGAGATACAACATTTTCCCTTTATGCAACATGGTTCATTGTTTCCAAATCTCACACTTTAACCATCATAATGTTCCTTATTTTCAAACTTGTTTTTTGTCACTAGTCATATGATATAAGCAACCACTATCAATAATCCATGTATCATTTTTGCTAACATGAGAGATAAGTGTCATTTTGTCTCCTTCATCATCAAATTCATTTTTTACAACAATATAGACCATTTCATCATCTTCACTACTATATGAATCTTTAGACATAAAAGAAGATTTATTACCTTTGTCCTTGTAGTCCTTGTAGTTCTTGAAATCCTTCTTGCCTTTGTACTTTTTGTGCTTCTTTTTATCTTTGTCTTCTTTATTTTGACATCTTGCAACAATGTGTCCAACTTCTTCACAAGAGAAATAGATCAAAAGAGTTTTACCTTTGTACTTTCCTTTACCTTTGGGATACCTTCTTGCAAGTAATGCTTCAATGGATTCAAGATCAGTGTTAGAACTATCTTCCTTTTCATTTATAAATTGTTTGCTATTGGAATTTTTAGCTTTCTTTTTGAGTGATAACTTGGCTTCAAATGTAGACTCAAGATCTCTAGAACTAGGAGTATAATTATCATAGTCATCTAGTTCAAATGCAGTCAATATTCTAACTAGAGCATCCAAATTTATCTTGTTATTTGGATCACATCTAATCTCTTTAATAAAAGACAATCTAATTGCATAGATAGGAAGAAGGGTTCTAAGTACATTAGTTACCACTGTCACATCTTCAATTATCCCTCCAAAGGCTTTGATAACACTGACAATAGCTTTGATTCTCTCAAACATATTTTGCAATATTTTCATCTTCTCTCATTTTCATCTGATCAAATTGACCTCTCAAGATTTCTACCTTGGCTCTTTTCACATTATCATAACCTCCATAGATATCCTTCAGTTAGGTCCACATGTCATGAGCAGTAGCACATCCTTTGACCTCATCAAATTTGGCATAGTTAAGAGTTGATGCAATATTGATCACCATAATATTATGATTTTTCTTTTCTACAATCTATTCCATAGTCAATGTTCTAGTAGGAGATTCGTAAGAATTTTCTAGATATTTCAAACTTGAATAATTGATGTTTGCCAAGTGCAATTTCATAAGTTCTTTCCATGCTTGAAAGTTATCTTTGTTCAACTTGGGAATCTTTTTTTTGTAAGACATCTTGATCTTTAGCTTAGGTCCTTGAAACCTTTTTTGCAAGCACCAAGTGCTTTGATACCAATTATTGGAAATATAAGATGAGTAACTGAGAGGGGAGGGGTGAATTAATTACCACTAAAATAAATCCTAGATTCCTTTGATGTCAATGAAGAATATAAACTTCACTAAAATACTATTGCTTGACAAACAAATATGCACTTGATTAATACTAATAATATGTTGTAACTTAGCAACCACTTGAATAACAGCTATAATTGTGAAAATATTAAGATATTATCTATGATTAACCTTATTTAACTTAGTTTCATGAAGATAAAGGAAATAACATTAACACAAGTGACACCAAAATTTAATGTGGAAACCCAATTTGGGAAAAACCACCAATTATCACTCTTCTGAAGTGAGCCATATTAGGAGCCAACCCTATTAAAGGTTACAAAAAAAAATATTAGGTGTGACCCTATAAGAGGATTTAATCAACCTATTAGGAGTGTCCTTGTTAGAGATTTTTAGACACTTCAATCTAGAAATGCCACCTTGTTAGAGGATTTACAAATAGTTGTTAAGCCAACTCTGTTAAGAGATTTAAATCACTATTGCAATGGTTAGAAAGTAAAAATAAGATGATCTAATTTTTGATTATAGATCTCAATTATGGCTTGTATACTTGATTCTTCCTAATCAAATATATCTATGTAGCTCCACAAGCATATTCTACTTATCCTTCTAATTTGCTTCCTCCAAGCATCCTCTATTCTTCCATATATCCACACATTCAATCCTCAAGTTTACTTTATTATTATACCTTATGCATTATCAAGTTAGTTTTAATACACCTTATAATAATTAATATTCATTTCCTCAGTTGACTAAAACCAACAAACAACTCCATTAAACTCAATATGTCAAAACAGGAAAATCCTTTGTTAGATGACCCTGCTCAATTGATACTAACTTAGAAATATTTTTCCTATGTTAAACAAGTGAATTTGATTTATACTACATCTTCAAAAAGTTTCTTTGGAAACTAAGTAAGCTTAGTTAACACTCAACTTCTGTGAACTTCACCTTTTTGCCCAAGTGAACTCAGTAGACACTATCTTTTGAACTTGTCAAACACTAGAATGCTCAACAGATACAAGAAACTTTCTTCATCACCCAAGGTCACTCAACATATCATAAATACAAAAGATATGAAATTTTGTGTAACATGAAATACAATATGAAATTAATTAATTATTTTCAATGTCTTCTCTAACAATACTATTAGAAATAGATAATACTAGGGGAGGGGGGTGAATGAGTATTCCACAATTGAATATTGTTAATTAGTTTATAACTTGCATATGAAAGTAAACCAACAATTTTGAATAGTAAATATAACCATACACATAAAGAAATCATAACATTATTATTTTTCAACTAGGAAAACCTTGGACAAGGGAAAACCCTAGTGGGGATAATACCCACAAGATGATTGACTAAACAAAAGGATCTTGTTAAGGATATTGACCCTGTTAGGAGTCTATCTATTACATATAGTATCTTGAGTCCTTGTTAGAGGATTAGGCCTTTTTAGAAGCCTCAACCCTATTAGGAGTTTCTTCAACCCTTTTAGAAGTTTATTGAACCCTTTTAGGAGCTGCCTCAACCCTATTAGGAGTTGGTAGATGAAATACAATGTATGCAAGAAGAGCCCACTGCCCTAACATGCATTTGTACATTGAAGTTTTTCACAAGTATAGATATACATATAATAATTTCTATCTACTATAATTCTCTCTTTCTTTGATCATACATTAGATCTTGCATCACATAAGGCTCATATATCTTTCAAGATATCTATACAATAGTTTGCATATCATATAACTTGCACATATAGCCCTCTTATCTGTGCAAGATAAGATCTCTACTTATACTTCACAAATTACTAAATCTTTGCTCAATCAACCTTCATGTCTTCACATTCCTAGCATAATATAAAATTAATTAAGGATTAACATCTACAAATTCAGCTCAAGGTGACTTAGTAATAATTTTCTTACCAAAATAATTCATCAAGTGATACAACTCAATTCTCTGTTATGCTCTTTTTTGCTCTGTCAAATACTTGTATTGATATTTCAATCATAATGCACACCATACTATCCATACACATTTACATATTGGTATAAATTATCATGACACTATCATAGAACTTACCTCAACTTCACATAAGCTAACTCTCATTGAGTCAACTGTACACATCACAACTATCTCTATGCTATAGCAAACTATCTAACACTTAGACAACTTTCTATCTCTAAATGCATAAATGAAATGCTGAATATATGTTACCATAAATGACAACTCTTAATACATCTATTTGACCATATTTCCAACAATAACCCCCTTTGGAGTTGATGGTAACATTTGAGAAAATTGGCTAAGTTCCAAAATGATGTCATACACAATAGAAAACAAATAAAAGTAACTACACAAAATTGGCCTCAAAACATAATAATTTTATTCATGTTTTGATAGATCATGACATTCCTTATCTCTCATTTATATTGATACATAATTACATAAGTGTACTCACCCTTACATATACAATACACAATTTCTTTAGAACATACATACAATTTTCCTTTACACATTACTCCCCCTTTGACATCAATGGTGAAGGTGTCAAAAGTTGTATCCAAAACTATGTGGCCTACTGCTGATCAACTTGTCATTTCGGAGAAACAATATACATAATTTTTTTTAATCCTATCCACTTCTTTCTTCCAATTTTCCTTTACTATATCAAAAATACTAATTAGTATGTATAGTGCATAAGATTCCACTTCAACTATGCTCAAGTCAGTATATGCAAACTTGTCATAGGAAGTCTTTGCTACAAGACATTCCTCCAATTTCCTCTGCAAAATTATTATCTTTGGTGAAAAAATTTCTCTGAGATTAGAGAATCTCTTTTCTTCCTTCTTTTTAGATTCCAAGCCTCTAATTATACTATGGATCTTTTCCACTTCTATTCCACAATCTTCAATGTTGGCTTCTAGGAGCTATGATTTTGTAGTGAGTGTTTCAAGATCACTCTACGTACCCTTAATTTGACTCTCAAAGTCTATCAGATATTTGTATAATAGGGCACACTATCCATACAACCTATTTCCTACATTAATATGTTTCCTTAGTTCCTTGATGCTTCCATCAAGTGCTTTTAAGTCATTTCTCACATTTGTGCATACTGTATCAAATAGTGATGCATCATGCTTTGGTTGTGCTCATGCTAAATCTATCTGTGCTCATGCTAAATATATCTTTGCTAAATTTTTGAAATATTTATCAAAGATCTTTACCAACTCCTTGGCCTTTAACTGTAGATCTAGAATAGCTATAGTTGTGGTAACTATCTTCTACATTCTATCCAAAACTCTAGTTAGTGTCTTCTCTAACAACTTCCTCAATGAGCTCATCAATCCTTTTTGATCATCTTCATCATCTGGTGGCACTGATACTACTGCTACTATTACTAGAGTTACTATAGGAATACATGTACTTACTTTTAATTCTACACTTTTCTTTTCTTCCTTAGCTTTCTTCTTCTCTTCTTCCATTCTTTTAGTTTCTTTCCTTGCAATTTCTTCATCTTTCTTCTTTCTTTCCTGATCTTCTTTCTTCTTCTTTTCTTGCTCTATTCTCTTTAACTCTAATTTCCTTTCTATTTCTTTCTTCTTCTCTTCTTCTTTCTTCTTTTCCTTAGCTTGTTTCTTCTTCTCCTCTTCTTCATCATTATTTTAGTTGGTGTAAGCTATAATATTGTTGATATTGCCAACAATATTTTCTCTATAACTTAAAAAAGTGTTCTCCTTTTCATTTATAGTTATGTGTGTACTATCCACTTGCATGGATTCAATACCCATAATGATGTGTAGTGCCTGCCCCTAGTTTGCATTTCTATTATCATTATTGAACTCTTTTAGGCCAGTTTTACACCTATGATTAGTAGCATTACTTTGAGTTTATCAGTTATTTTTTCAGATTCAGTTGAGTTTTATGATGAGATTATTTGGTACTCTATATTTCATGTATGTATGATGATTATTCAGTGTTTTCAGTTATCGATGATGATTAGTTAGATGGTTTATTATCACATGTGCTTTCTTATGGATACTTACCCCATACTACATGTGTATGGTGTGCGTGTTTGTTTTCTTTATGTATGGTGTTTCTGATGTGGTTAAGGAAGGGATTCGTAGTCACCTACTAGTTAAGATCTACACGATGCACCACTTCCTGCCATTGCTTGTTTAGCTTAGAATATTGTGTCTGTACATGCATGGATTTTATGCAAGTTGCAGGTACCAGGTATCGACTTCCCTGAATTGCCAGGATGAGCGTACCCTATTGCATTATCTCAATGGTAAGAGAGGGGAGATAAATTCTTGAGTCCAAATCCTAACCCTTTAAGTCATTTGTCCTAATTGAAAATTAGGACAAGTATCTGAGTCAGTACACTTCGAATGCGTCGAATGACATTAATTCATGATTCTAACCCTTTTGTTTGATTTGGTATGTGTTTTGTTATAATGGGCTTTCGTATGTTGCTTTATGAGTCTTTGGTGAAATTTTCTATTAATTAAGTCTAATTAAAAGATTAATTAATGATTTAATTTAATGGAAAATTATTATGATATTTTAATATTTAATTTTATTTAATTAATTGAGAAATTAATTAAATAAACAAGAATTAAATTTGAAGATAAAGTTAAAGTTTAAATTTAGAACATGATAATATTAATTTAATTTAATAATAATATATATTTAGAGTTCATTTTTAGATAAATGCTAAATATTATTATTATTTAAGTTAATAAATATTTTATCAAATTAAGTTCTAAAATAAATTAAAAAGTGAAAATATAATTATCTAATAAAAGATTTTAGATTGCATGGTGCGTGCATGAGTTTAAAATAATAGAAATTAATTAAAAGATAAAACATGTGAATTCAATAAAGATATTTAATTGCATGGAACCAAATTTTATAAATTAATTAAAATAGAACTCAAGTGGAAAATTAGATAAAGTTATTTAATAATCTGGTTAACGTGCATGAAAAGTGAAAAGCAAAGATTAATAAAAGTTAATTTTGAGTTGAGACTTGGGAGCAAGGAGTTCTCTCAGGTGAACGCACAATTAGTGCCTTGATTTGAGGAGAAAACTTCTTATCACAACTTTGGGGGTTCATTTTTGGAGAGACAGGAATTTTAGAGACATCTTTTGGCAACAAATTTTAGAAGGGGAATTCTAGGAAAGTTTTCAAAGGAAAGTTATTGAGAGGAGCGAATTCTCTCACAGTTTTTCAGAGTTTTCGAATTAGCATCAGGATCAGGTAGGGTCTTGTGATCACTTAATAACTACGCAATTTTTTGACTTCATGTCTTCTTCGTGCTTGTAGATTCTCTGTAATGAAAGCTTAAATATTTCAATATTATAAATTATTAAATGCTTGTCAATATATTCAGCATATGTAAAAACTAGAAGAGTGATCAGGAATTCTTATTTGATAGATTAAAGAAATTTGGATTTAATCGAGGAAGGGTTGAATTTTAAATTAAATGAAAATTTTAGATTGAAAATTTGAATGGTTCAATTTATCTTTTCTATCAGATTAAAATGACAATTATTTATTTATTTAAAAAATAATAATAAAAACAATGATAATAAAATATACATATATCTGTGCTTATGAAGGGAAAGAGAATTGTTTAAAACAATTATTATAAAACTAAATATATTTCAAAATAACCATAATAAAATAACATGTGTAAATTTATAATTATGGCAATTTACTGAAAGGAAAATTGTTTATCTTAAATCTTCATTAAAAAAATATACATTATATATAAATAATAATAAATAAATAAAATTATTAAATAAAAACTAAAGTTATATACTTAAGTGGATTTTTAAAAAAAAAAATTTATGTTAAATAAAATAAAATATTGAATATGTTTTGGGGCAGGGAAATTAACCCAACCCCACATACGTTCTATGGCGGCTATTAATGTATGGGGGCCGCCTGCGATTTTAAATCGCATGGCTTCCTCCATAATGGGCGACTGTATTCACAATGCCATTATTAATTACATCTGCATTCAGCGATTTGTAAATTGTTGTAAAGTTTTATATAAATTATTATTATTAAGTTTTTTTTTTTAGTTATATGTGATTTAGTTTATATCAAAATTATATATTATTATATGTTGTTTAATGTTAATCTTATGCCAATTAATGTATATTAAATATTTAAAAAGGCTTTTAATTTATGAGATGTTAATACATAATTTTGGATATTATATGGAACTAATAGTTGTTTAATAATGATATATTTAAATGAACAATTATTAATAATGGTTTAATTAAGTAACTTAAATCATAATCAAATTTTAAACTAAGTTATTATTAAGAGGATATGGGATTATTTTTATTTAATAGTCAATTAATTATTGTTTTGATAAATGATTATAGTTACTCTTAAGTCATGTTATAATAAGAACAAGATTGGGTTAATTCGTAGGGGGTCAACTATGAAACTTAGTTACTTGAAACATACATTAAAATGGATATTGGATCTAATTGGAATTAAGGATAAAATCATGATGTGATTACTTCTACTATAAGAACGTGAAAGGGAGTAATTTGTAAGGGTAGACTATGAGTTCTATTTGTTTAAAAAAAAAAATTATGTTCAACTAGAAATGGAAACCTCACATTAACTCAATAGTATATTATCAACCAATTTGAAATATGAGACTATTTACTTGAACTCAACACTAAGACTAAAACCCTGTTGTTTAACTCAAACTATGTGTTTTCTAATTCATCCAAATTGTGGACTGTCGTATTATGTGTTCTTTGTACTGTCTATGCTTTGGGAGTTTGGGGGTTGTTTAGTTTGACCAATCTTAGGTTGTTACTAGAGGCTCGGGGGTTATGTGTTTGTGATGTCATGCTGATATCAGTCTCGATCTTTTATACCTGACCTTGGTAATGTGATGTTATGCTCTATGATGAGATGTATTTACTGTTGTTATTTCTTTCTAGTTTCCTTGTGTGAAGCTAAGGTGTATGTATATGAGATACCTGACTTAACCATTTTCGAGTCTTGATCAATTATATTTGATAACCATTTTCGAGTCATCGATTAGTTATACTTGGGTTGCTTTCTAGTCGCTTTGAGAGGACTGATGTGTTTTGAGTGATTTGTTCTTGATGATGTCGTGTTGTGACACATTTGGACTTGACTATTTTGGAGTCTTCGATCAGTATTGTGATTTATTATTGAGATATTTTCTGGTTTCTCATTGGAGAACCATTGGATATTGTGACTTATCATAAATGCCTTCAGTTGCTGATAGAGAACTGTTGTGATCATTATGATTATTATTTGATGCTCATCAGTTTCTCATTGAGAACTGATGTGGTTATTGTGGATTATATTTATGATGCTTTCCAATCACTTGTATAGGGCTAAGGTGATTTTGTGATTTGTGATTTCATGAGCCTAGGGTAGGTTATCTATATGTAGTGTCTGGAAGTGGCTTGCAATGGGGGCTGGGGCCCTAAGTGGCTACCAAGGTAACTCATTGTAAGTTGTTTTAATAAGTGATAACATTTACACTAAATGAGAGTAAAATGAACCTAACAAGATTAATTGTATGTTCTCTCCCAAGCCTTGAGTGCTAGTACAGACTAGGATGGGGTAGAGAGAATGCTTGGTTATGACCTTGCATTCCATAGTATGCCTCATCAATATGAGAGGATACTAGTGGCCGTAGGGATCACTAGGGACTCGAGATTCCTTAGGGATTACTCGGGTAACTTCTACGTGACTTTTGCAATCACACTTTCCCACTTATATAGTAGGTTTCCTACATGTCTTTGTGGTGCCTTTGGGTCTAGATGTTGATCTATGTGTTGGAACCTTTGAGTTAGTATACTTTTAGGATTTCCTAGACTTAGAGAGTATTTGTGATTATGTGATTTGATATCCTATATGAGACTTGAGACTATCTCCTCAGCGCGGTGGGAGTGGACCATTTGGGTTCCACGAGGTCGGGTGGTAGTGCTTTTTCACTCTTACCATTTGAGATTTTTCCAATGCTACCATGGATGGAGCTTCTTGGGATGCTTGTTCATCATGTTTAGGTAATGTGTTCTACTTTGGAGGATCATTGTATGCTTTATTCTTTCATGTTAGAATTCTTTATGTGTATGTGGTAGCATGTTAGATTTCTTTATGCATATAATGTAGTATGTTTTAGGAGTGATGTCCCTATTACTATACTACCGATGATCTCTTTGGTGACTTGGGATGTTATGTGTGGGGGATGGCTAGGGCCCATGATGGTCTAATGATGTTATTGATGGTTGGGAGGATCCACACACTTAGATTAGTTGTGTTTTATGATAGATGGATAGTTGTATTTCATTTTGGATGCTTATATCTTTTATGATGGATGGATGGATGTATCATGTATTGTATATGGTTTCATTTATTTTACTATACTTTGTATCATGGATTCTTGGAGGAGGATGTACCTTTATTTCTACTTATGTATATTCTTTTAGCCTTTCATACCCTGTGACATGTACAGTGGATGATTGAGCATTCCAAATCAATTTGCCAAGAGGCATTTAGAACAAATGTATATTAAATGGATATTGGACTTTCTTATTATTCTTTCACGTGGATGTGGTAGTTGTTAGACTTAGAATTAATTAAATTTAAATGTGACTCAACGTCATGGGATACTTAAGGAATGTAACCTGTTATGTATGTTTACAATTGATTGTATGTTATTGCTTCCGCTACTATTGTGTTGATGTGTACATTTACTTTCTTACTTTAAAAAAAAAAAATGTTTGACAAAATTAGTAAAACTTTAGGTTAATTCTTTTCGATCCCTTGGCAGGGCGTTACATGATGTGTAGTGGTGAGGGTCCTTGCTCAGTCTATTTTGCTTCTTCCTCATCACTCAAGGGTGTGTTTTCTTCTACATAGACTAGGCTCTCAGATTTGGACTATACACTCACCATTGGCACTATATTCATGAATTTGATAATTTCCTCTTCTATTTCTTTTCTAACATCCTCATAGTTTCCTCCTATCAAAAGAATTTCTCTTCTTTTGTTCCTCAACAAGGGCTCAATACCCTTCAAAATTCTATCTAAGTCCTTCTTGGAGTCAACTTCACACAATTTATTTATCATTGTCATTCTCAAATTGAGATCTTCTTCCAATACTCTCTTCTTTCTATTTATTAGCCTATTATATAGGTCTAAAGGTAACTTATTTTGAATGTTCTCAAACTTCTTATATATCATAATCATATTCCTCATAATGACATTTTCCAATTGTCTTCTATCCATATTAATGCACAAACTATAATACTTATTTAAGTGTACAAAACTATCATAATTAATTAGTTGCATGTTAAGGTTATCTACCTTTGGTTTCCATGCTTTCTTTCCAGATGATGTTTCTCCTTCCTACACATCTTGCACTATTGGTCTATCTTCAGCTTCATCCTCACAACTTTTAGATTCATTGACTTGCGTCGACTTCCTTCTCTTGCTTGGTCCACTAGTGGTTTACTTGACCCTTTCCTTAGATTAAGGTGTAGGTTCTTGCTTCATGTTTACCAATCTCTTTGATTTCCTCTATGCAATAGGTGCTTCCACCTCTGGCTGCCTCCTAGGTTGATCACATATGGTGCAATAGGGTGCTAGAAACTATAGTACACCAAGATAACTAGGGGGGGTGACTCAGTTATTAAATAATTAAAACATTTATCTTGTTTAAATAAACTTAACCATTTAACCAAAGTAAATAGAAACTATAAAAATATTCTCATAGACAATTACACCAGATATGTTAACTAGGGAAACCCTTAATTAGAGTGAAAGCTCAGTGAGAACAATACCCACAAGATGATGTACTAATATAAATATTCCTTGTTAGAGGATGGATCTTGTTAGGAGTCTATTACAACATTTAGTATATATGAATTCCTGTTAGGAGATTCCAACCCTATTAGGAGTTGTAGTACATTGTATGCAAGAAGAGCCCACTACTCAAACATATAATTTTAATTACAAGAAGAGCTCATTGACCAAACAAGTAATTTACTATTATGTTCTTCTTTCTTCTATTCTATCAACCAAACCAATCACTATTAGACCTTTTAGACCATGCCATGAACATTAGATCCAAATATCAAATCTCAAATCACTCAACAAAACTTCAACAATAAAGTCTCCTTCACTTTTTCTCTTCTTTGTTCAATTTCACATTACGCTTTCTTTGCTACTTACAATAACTTCACATCCATTCACATTACTACCCATGATAAAGGAAAATCCCCTTCCTTTATACCGAGTCCATTAAAAAATTTCTTGAGTGAGTTGTTAGACCTTCTCAATTAATCATTATAGGACCACATTAAGAATATGTTACAATTAGTGATAACATTAATCTTTTGTCTTGCAACTTGAATAAATTTTCATACACACATTATTATGATGAGAAAACTTAGTCAAATCATCACCAACATGTGTTCTTCATATCCTCCACCTCAATTCTTATAATAACAACTCTACTAAGAGATCTAACAAGTTTACCAAAACATGCCTCTATAAACTTGATGTAGGAGCATCCTGGGTACAATGTAATCTTGCATCACCCAAAAAAATATATTTTATTTACAATCTTTTCCATTTTAATAAGGACTAGTTAATAGTGTGGTTACTATTTATGAGAACTTACTATTTTTAGTAAGTTTTTTATAAGAGCTCAGAATGTTCTCATTTTCTACAAGAAGGTTCATTTTAGAGTTTTAAGCCTACCATAAAAATATCATTGCTCAAGCATTAGTATAAGAGAAGTTATTGCAGATTTTCAGTGGAAAAATTTGTAGAAAAATATTTAGGCTCACCTTTGGAGGCCTTAGAGTGCTCAAATGAAGTCAAAAAAATTGACATAAGGGCGATAGCATAGTTCCAAGCCTGTAGATCGGGAGCTGGCATTTTCAAAAAGTAGTTATAATCGCCAATTAGAGCAATGGTTCATGAGTTATGGCCTTTGGAAGCTGGGCTACCAAAATTTCTAAAATGATTTGTTAAAGATGTATTTAACCAACTTTATGTGTATTGTTAGGGTTTTTCAGCCTTAGGTATTAAGTTTGAGCATCTAGAACCTTCTTGGGCAATATAAAACTACCTATTTAAGAAAGGCCCAAATATTGCCTAGGATGACTCTGGGTGATTGTTTGTAGCTTGTCTTGCAAATTATTATACTCATGAATTCTATAATTCCATAATTGTGGTGCAAATAAGAAGTCCATATTTTATTCCCCCATTTTCTATTATTTCTATATGAGTTTTTGGTATTAAGGGGAGCTCCTTGCATCAAGTGGTATCAGAGCTAGAGTTCTTGAGTGTGTAGAAAGATCACCGACTATGAGGTAGTTCATTCCAGGACCATGGTTTGGGCTAAGCATGTAGACAAATTTCCAATTGTGAGGTAGTTTGCACTAGGGTTTCAAAAAAAGCACAAAAATACCTCTACAAAGAGAGCATGGTGAAAGAGCTATAGGTGTTACACCTGAGGATTTTTGAGCCCTCCAAAGAAAAATGCATAGAAGAATGAATCTTTCCATAAGAGATGAAAGTGAGGATGAGGATGAAGTAGAAAAAAATGTCAAAGCAGAGGTAGTTCTAAATTTAGAGGAAGAGAGGCCTTTTAGGGCCATCTCCAAGATTGGTAAAAGACCTTAATTTAAGGTTCCCAAATTTTTAGGAAATCTTAACCTAGAGGGGATGATTTATTGGATCAATGAATTATAGGAGTACTTTGAGTATGAAGATATTGATGATCCTAATATTGTTAGGTCCATGAAGGCAAAACTAAAGGGACATGTGAAGATCTAATGGGAGGAGGTTTGGTAGGAGAGAAATAGAAAGTGAAAGGACAAAATCACCAGATGGAATTATATGAAAGATAAACTGAAGCAACAATTCATTCCCATGGATTATGAGCTTGATCTATTAAATAAAATGCAAGGGTTGAAGCAAGTGAGAAAATTTGTTCAAGAGTATACTAAAGAGTTCTATTGAGTTCTCATTAGAATTGGCCATGCAGAAGCTGATAAGGAGAAAGTCAGCTATTATCTTAATTGGTTAAGGCCTAGCATTGAGGATGAGCTAAGTCTAGTTTGAATGAGTAGTATTAAGGAGGCTTACCAATTTACTTTAAGAGTTGAGGAGAAACTGAGCAAGAAGTTTGACAATAAGAATAGTGGAAGAGGTCGTAGTGGAAGATCTGGTGGATATTCTTATGGTTTTCATAATGGTGATCAAAAGAAAAAGGATGATGCTAGAAGTAGTAGTCAAAATTAGAGGGGAAACAATTTCAATCATTTCCATGATTAGAATAATATAGATCAAAGAGGAAGTGGTAGAGGACAAGGATCTAGAAGATGAGGCTTCTATGAAAAATGTTTTCATTGCAGAGAAGAAGGGCATAGAGAATTTGAATGTACCCATCGCCAAGGAAGGACAAATGAAAGAATAGAAGGTTAGGCTAGAGTTGCACATGTTGATGAAGATGCCAGATCCTCACATTCTAATAATGCAGATAGAGGAGAAGTCCTAGTTAACCAAAGAGTCTTGCTGAGTGGTGAGAATGAACCTGAACAAAGAAGGAGCTTGTTTTGCACAAAGTGTAGATGTGAAGATAAGTGTTGTGATGTGATCATTGATGATGGAAGTACTAGAAATATAGTGTCAAAAACAATGGTTACCAAGTTGAAGCTGAAGAGGTAGAAACACATATGTCCATACCATATTGCTTGGGTGGAAGATGACCAGAAGGTCATGGTCAATTAGCAGTGTTCAATGAAGTTTAAGATTGGAATCTACCAAGATGAGGTACTATGTGATATCATACCTATGGACATATGTCATATGTTTTTGGGTAGGCCATGGTAGTTTGATAGGCATTTTGTACATGATGGGAAAGCAAATACCGACACTCTAACTAAGGAAGGTGTGAAACATAAGTTGAAGCCATTGAAGGATAAAGAATAAAAGGTATGTAGTGTTGCCAAAATATTTTTTTTTGATGAAAAAGAGTTTCTTAAAGGTATGAAACATGAGCATATGTGTTTTATTACAATTCCTAAATATAGTAAAGAAGAAGTAGAGGAGGTACCTGTAGAAGTCACATATATGTTGAGAGAGTTTTTTGAAATGTTATCAGATAATGTATTTGAAGGATTTCCTATAATGAGGAAGATTAGTCACCAGATAGATTTGGTTCTAGGAGCTAGTTTACTAAACACAGAAGTGCATAGAATGACAACAACAAAAAATGAAGAGTTGAATAGGAAAGTTCATGAGTTGTTGCAAAAGTAGTTGATTTGAGAAAGTTTGAGTCCATGTGCTATATCAATAGTCTTAGCACCAAAGAAGAATGGAGAATGGAGGATGTGCAAAGATTCTCATGCTATCGACAAGATCACCATCAAGTATAGATTTACTTTGTTAAGGATGGATGATATTATGGATTGTTTGAGCAGAGCTAAGTATTTCACAAAGATAGATATGAAGAATGAGTATCATTAGATTCATATTAGAGAAGGTCATGAGTGGAAGATTGCTTTCAAGACAAGGGAAGGACTGTATAAGTGGTTAGTCATGCCTTTTGGGTTAACCAATGCACTAAGAACTTTCATGAGGCTCATGAATGAGGTATTGATGAAGTTTTAAGGTAAGTTTGTCATTGTTTACTGAGATGGTATATTGATCTTTAGTAAGACATTGGAGGAGCATTTGATTCATATTCACAAGGTGTTTGTTAAGTTGAGGGAAGAGAAATTGTTGATAAACCTAAGGAAGTGCAGTTTTGTAAAAGAGTTGGTGTACTTAGGATTTGTAGTCTCAATAGAAGGTCTGAACATGGACCTAGAGGAAGTGAAGGCTATGCTCAAATGGCCTACTCCAAGGAGTGCAATAGAGGTAAGATCTTTTCATAGACTAGCTACATTTTCAAAAAGTTCATAAGAAGTTTTAGTAGTATTTTTTGACCCTTGACTGAAACAATGAGAGGGGATAGGAAAGAGTTTAAGTGGACTATAGGAGTAGATAAGAGTTTCAATCTGTTGAAATAGAAAGTTATTAAGTAATCTATTTTAGTACTTCCTAATTTTAATAAAGTGTTTCAAGAAGATTATGATGATAGTGGTATTGTAATAGGAGCTATTTTGAGCCAAGAAGGTAGACCAATTGCTTATTTTAGTGAGAAGTTGAATGATACAAAAAGAAAATATTCTATTTATGATCAGGAATTTTATGCTATAGTTCAAGCATTCAAGAAGTGGAGACACTATCTTCTTCCGAAGGAGTTTTTTTTGTATATTGATCATCAAGCTTTGTAATATTTGAATAGTCAAGGAAAATTGAACCAAAGGCATTTAAAGTGGGTTGAGTTTTTGTAGAGTTATACATATGTTTTGAAACATAGGAGTGGGAAGTCTAACAAAGTTGTAGATGCTCTTAATAGAAGACAAATTTTGTTAACATAAATGTAGATAGATGTGGTTGGGTTCAAAGAACTCAGTACATTGTATTCAGATGATCCTAATTCTGGTGAAGCATGGAAAACTTATATAGAACTAATTACATTTGACAAGACAAAGTGGTTGGATTTCATGATCTAGGATAATATGTTGTTCAGAGGAAGCTAGTTGTGCATTTACAAAAGTTCAATGAGAGAGAATCTCATCAAGGAGAAGTATAGTGGAGGATTGGCTGCAAATTTTGGTAGAGATAAAACTATATCTTTGGTTGCTAAAATTTACTATTTGGCATAATTGCAACAAGATGTGATGAAGTTTGTACAAAGTTGCAGAGTATGTCAGATGGAAAAATGAGTGAAGCAAATACAGGGTTGTATCAACCATTACCTATACTAGAGAAGCCATGGGAGGATATAAGCATGGAATTTGTTCTTGGATTACTGAGGACATAACGTAGGCATGATCCTATTTTTGTGGTGGTTGATAACTTTTCAAAGATGGCACTTTTTTTTTCCTTGCAAGAAGACTAGTGATGTTGTTAATGTAGTAGAGTTGTTTTTTAGGGAAATGGTGAGATTACATGGTCTACCAAAGAGTATAGTTTTAGATCGAGATACAAATTTTTTTGGGTACTTCTTGTTGGAAATATAAGAGTAACTGAGAGGGGAGGGGTGAATTAGTTACTAGAAAAAATCCCTAGATCCCTTATATTTCAGCACCAAAAAGTAAACTGATAACTGAATACTATTGAAGCTCGGTAAGCACATAGAATGTTGTAACTTGGTAATAACTAGATTAGCTCAGTAAATGATTAGCACATAAATCATTAGGTGTTATTTGTGATTACCATTATTTTAACTTAGTTGTATACACATAAAGAAAATAGCATGAATACATTTGACACCAGGATTTAATGTGGAAACTTAATTTGGGAAAAACCACTAATAGCAACTAGTTACTGATTTTCACTCTTCTAAAGTGAACCCTATTAGGAGCCAACCCTATTAAAGGTTACAAAACAAACTGTTAGGTGTGATCCTATTAAAAGATTTAATCACCCTATTAGGAGTGGCCTTGTTAGAGGTCTTGTGAATAATTTAATGGAATTTTCATCTTGTTAGAGGATTTTCAAATAGATGTTAAGCCAATTCTATTAGGAGATTTAGATCATTGCTACAATTGTTAGAGAGAAACAATGAGATGACTTAATTTGACTGCAACTAATTTGCTGATTTTAGATCTCTATTCTAGCTTAAATTTGATCCTTCCTAATCAAATATGGATTTTCTACCCCACAAGGATATTTTACTTATCCTTCAAATTCACTTCCTCTACTCATCAATAGATCTTCAATCACATCATCCCAATTTACATAGTCTCTTGGATGTCTTCCTTTGAAATCACAACTTGATCTTATACTTATATCTTTGACTTTGTCAAATCAACTCAAATGCATCTTAAAATAATCAATATTCATCACCTTAGTCGACTAGAATCAATAGATAAATTAATTAAGCTTAATACAACAAAATAAGAAAATCCTTCGTTAGCTGACCTTGCTTGGTAGAAACTAACTCTAAAATAATTTCCTTTGTTAACCAACAGAAGTTTGGTTAACATTGCAAACTTACAAAAGTCCTTTGGCAACCGAGTGAGCTCGGTTAGCACTAGTTCCATCAAACTTTCCTTTGTTACCCAAGTGATCTTGGTTAACACTCACTTTTTACAAGTTTTCTTTCAATGCCCGAGTGAACTCAGTAGATACTACCTTCTAAACTAGGAAAACACAAGAATGCTTGGTAGACACTGAGAACTATCTTCACTACCTAAGTGAGCTCAGCATATATTGACTGATAATGATTATGGCATTTGTGTAACATGAAAGACAACATACAATTAACCAATTGTATCCAATAATCTCCCTCTTTGGAATTTATGGAAACACAACATGTCATAACACAGTGAAATTTTGGATTTTAGATTTGAGAAATCCCTTTGTTAATATGAGTTGTTCTTTCACTGGATTCTATCTACAATAACTATTACCAAGTTCATTGAGAACATCCTCCCTCTTTTAACATATTTCTTCATTGGAAGACTTCTCCCTCTTTTACAACACATGCCAAAGATAATAACTCTATAAATACCAATGTACCTTTAGTATTTATTCATTTGCAATATGCCCTTGCCAATTCTACACCAACTAATTGATCTTCAATAAGTTTTGGTTGATGCATTCACTAAACTTCATTTATTGAATTTCAAATAGGGGAATGACTCCTAGCTTACCTCTTATATACAAAAATGCATTCTTAGGTAAAGGCTTAGTGAATATGTTTGCAATTTGTTCCTTTGTATTCACATATTCCAATTTGACTTCTTTATCTTGCACAAAGTCTCTTAAGAAGTGATATTTTATAGCAATATGCTTTGTTTTAGAATGCATTACTAGATTCTTTGATATGTTGATTGCACTGGTGTTATCATAATATATGACAACTAGATCTTTGATCTCTACCTTCATTCCTTCCAACTGTTGTTTGAACCAAACAATGTTAGAACAATTGATTACTATTGCTACATATTCTATTGCTACTATAGATTGAGATGTACAATTTTGCTTCTTGCTTGTCCAAGATACTAGTCTTTTGTCAAGAAAGAATGCTCCACAACTAGTGCTTTTTCTGTCATCAAGACTTCCCATCTAATCAACATTGGTAAATAATTTTAGGTCCAAATTGCCTTCAAGTTTAAACCATAAACCATAGTCTTCAATACCTTTTAGATATCTCATGATTCTCTTGATTGCCATCATGTGATTTTCCTTGGGATTTGCTATGAATCTTGTCACTATTTTTATTGCTAGGGCAATATTAGGCCTTGTGTGAACTACATACTACAATTTTTTAATCATTGATCTGTAAGTGGTCTTATCTACTTCTTTGGAATCATCATTTTGGGAAAGCTTATGTCTAGTAGACATAGGTGTTCCAATTCATCTTGAATCTTCTATTACAAATGTCTTCAGTATCTCCTTGATATAATTAGATTGAGTAATGTAGATACCATTCTTGTACTATTGTATTTGCAATCCAACAAATAATTTTATTTCACCAAACATGGACATCTCAAATTCTTTACTCATTTCTTCTAAGAATGATTTGCATAAGTCATCATTTCCTATAAATAAAGCATCAACAACAAATATTTTTTCCAACACAATCTTCTTATCTGAACCTTCCTTGATATACAAACTACTATTGTCATTTGTCCTTTAAAAACCAATTTGTACCAAGTAATTATGGAGTCTTTCATACCAAGCTCTAGGAGCTTGCTTAAGACCATATAAAGCTTGTGTAGTTTGCAAACCATGTCTTCTTTGCTAGGATCTACAAAACCTTTTGGCTATTCAATGTAGACTTCCTCATCAAGAAGTCCATTCAAGAATGTAGATTTAACATCCATTTGATATACTTTAAATCTTCTATATGCTGCATATGCTAGTAAAGTTTTAACACCTTCTAGTATTGCCATAGAAGCAAAAGTATCACCATAGTCAATACTTTCTTCTTGAGAATAACCTTTTCATACTAATATTTCTTTGTTTCTTGATACTTTTCCATCTTCATTCAACTTATTTCTAAATACCCATTTTGTACCAATTACATTTTTAACCTTGGGTCTAGGAACAATAGTCCAAGTTTTGTTCTTTTCTGTCTGTTCTATCTCTTCATTCATTTCTTCAATTCAACTTTCATTTTCTAGAACATCTTTAACACTTCTAGATCTAAATTTATTAAGTAAACATGTACTTTTAATTTTCTTGTCATTGTTCCAACTGATTTGTCTCCAATTATCTGAGTAGGTGCATGACGTCTTCTGACATATCCTGCTAACACAGATTCTCTAGTCTTTGAATGAGTTCCACCATCTTCTTCTTGAATTTTAGTTTCAAGCTTGAGTCATTTTGTCTATGACTCAAGTCAATTAGGCTTAGTTTGAACTCACTCAATAGCCTCTGATTGTGACTTGGATCCTTGTAGCTTGGGTTACACTGTCTGCAACTCAGTAACTCTAGGAGTTTCTAGGGACTCAGGAGTTGAAGCTTCTTTTCTCTCAGATAGATTTAGTAGAGTATCAAGTTCATAGTAAATGAATCTTTTGTAGTCTTTAGGTTCCTTGTTGCTTTCTTCTTCACTCTTTTTTGCATATTCATCAACTCTAACATGTGCACTGTCTATGATTTTTTGAGTAGACAAATTCAAACATCTATATGCTTTAGTTTTGCAAGAGTATCCTAGAAATATGCCTTCATCACCTTTTACATCAAATTTTTATTTTCTAAATTCTTTCAATATGTAGCATTTTCTACCTAATACTTTCAAGTAACTTACATTAGATTTGCAGCCATACCATAGTTGAAAAGGTGTCTTGTTTGAATCTTTCTTCAACTAAACTCTATTCAAGGTATGAACTATAGTGTTGATAGCTTCCTTCTAGTATTTGAGAGCAACATTATTTTTAATCATTAGGGTTCTTGCACAATCCATGATGGATCTACTACTTCTTTCTACTATACCATTCTACTATGGTGTATCAAGGGCAGATACTATCTTTTGATTCCGCTTTCAATGCAAAAATTATTGAATTCATGGGAGATGAATTCACCACCTCTGTCTAATCTTAGCTATTTCAACTTCTTTCTAGTTTCTTTTTCTACTCTTGTCAGATACCACTTGAATTTTTAAAAGGCTTCTAATTTTTCTTTTAAGTACATTGTTGTCATCATTCTAGAATAGTCATCAACATAGAGAATAAATAACTTTTCTCCACTATAACTCTCAATTCCAATAGGTCCACATAAGTTTGTTTGAACAATTTCCAAGACTTATTCTGAATGATAGTCTTTGCTCTTGAAGCTTGTCTTTCCCATCTTACCAATTTGGAAATTCTTGCATAGACCCATGTCAAGCTCCTTCAAACTAGGAATACCTCTTACTCTTTTATGTTTTCTTATCTTAACTAGATTATCAAAATTCACATGACATAGCCTTTTGTGCCATAACTAAATTTTCTCTAGTTGAACAATAAAACATGAAAAATCATTGAGATTAAGGTAAAATAGATTACCTTTTTTTTGCTTGCTAGAACCAATGAAGTTTTCTTTCCCATCCATCAGTCTTGGCTATCCATTCATGAATTCTACCTTGAGACTAATGTTATTCAGCTATGCCACACTTAGTAGATTATGCTTTAGTCCTTCAACCAAATAAGTTGTTGAAAATATAGATGGAGTAACTAAGAGGGGGGGTTGAATCAGTTACCACAAAAAAAAATCTACAGGTCCCTTAGATGTCTGATAAAACTAATTACTGTTGTCACTCGATAAACATACAAAATTTACTGTAACTTGGTAAATGTAGTATATGTTATACTTATTACTAATCCTTAAAGATTCACATTGATTAACATGCAAGAATAAAGGAAATAACATGAACACATGAGACACTGGATTTAACATGGAAACCCAATATGGGAAAAACCACCAAGTAACTAGCTACTAATTTTCACTCTTCTAAAGTGAACCCTATTAGGAGCCAACTTGGTTAAAGGTTACAAAACACATTGTTAGGTGTGACCTTGTTAGAGGATTTAATCACCCTGTAAGGAGTGGCCTTGCAAAAGGTCTTTAAAAAAATTCAATGGAACTATCACTTTGTTAGAGGATTTACAAATGGCTATTAAACAAACTTTGTTAAGATATTTTGGAGTCACTGCTACAATGATAAGAAAGTAACAATGAAATGACCTGAATGAGATGCAATTGAATTTTTGATTACATATCTCTATTATGCTTCACACAAGATCCTTCATGATCAAATGAAAATGTACTACTCCTCAAGGATATTTAACCATCCTTCAAAGTTTGCTCACACTTTCCTTCTCAAACAATCAATACATTTGCATACTCACTCATACATTTTAGAATTCAAACTTGACCTTTCATTTATACCTTACAAATTATCAAGTCAGCCCAATAACAACTTACAATCACCAATAATCATTACCTCAATTAGCTAGAATCAATACTCGAAATAATTAAACTTTATTTCTCAAATTAACAAATCCTTCATTGGTTGACCTTACTTGGTAAACACTGATCCTAAAATGATTTCTTGTGTTAAGCAACAAAAGCTTGGTTAACATTGCAAACCTGCAAAAATCTTTTGGTGACTAAGTGAACTTGGTAAACACTAACTTCCCTTTATTAACCATGTGAGCTTGGTTAACAATACTTTCTGCCACAATTTCTTTTGACACCCGAGTGAGTTTAATAGACACTATCTACATAGAGTAATGTTCAGGAATGCTCGGTAGACATAGAAAATTGCCTTGAGGACTAATTGAGCTTGGTAAGCATTATCTATTAACTGATATGACATTTATGTAACATTAAAGACAACACACAATTAGACAATTGTATCAAACAATCTCCCTCTTTGGCATTGATGGCAACACAACATGTCATAGCACAAAGAAATTTGAAAACAAGTCTTTCTCTGATAGAAAATTTTCTCCCTCTTGGATTTTATGCCACAAAATTCTCTAATGTAGTAATCTCTTTTTGTAAAGGAATTACATAACTTCTTTTCCAAATAGAAAACTCTTCCTCAAAAAAATTCAAATTTCAGAAAGATATGATAGTAAACTCTCCCTCTTTAACAACACATGCCAAGGAAAGCACATACCAAATGAGTATCAATGTACCTTGAGTACTGATTCATATGCAATATTCCCTTGACTCTATTGCATCAGCTAATAGATCTTTAACTTGGTTCCTATTGATGCATCACTAAAACTTTATTTTAGTGAGCTTTAGATAGGGGAATGACCCCTAACTTACCTCTTAGATGCAAGAATGCATCCTTAGGTAATGGCTTGGTAAATATGTCTACAATCTGTTCTTTTGTATGGACATATTTCAATCTAATTTCCTTATCCTACACCAATTCTCTGACAAAGTGATATTTTATAGCATTGTGCTTGGTTTTGGAATGCATCACTAGATTTTTGGATATTTTAATTACACTTGTACTATCAGAAAACATAACAACTAGTTCTTTGATCTCAACCTTCATGCCTTCTAACAATTGTTTAAACCAAATAATATTAGAATAGTTCACTGTTGCTACAACATACTCTACTTTTGCTGTAGATTGGGATGTGCAATTTTTCTTTTTTCTTGTCCAAGATACCAACCTTTTTCCAAGAAAGAATACTCCACCACTTGTACTCTTTTTGTCATCAATATTCCCTACCCAATCAGCATTAGTAAACACTTTTAAGTCTAGATTTCTTCCAAGTTTATACCATGAGCCATAATCTTTAGTGCCTTTCAAGTATCTCAAGATCCTTTTGATTGTCATCATATGATTTTGTTTGGGTTTTGTTGAAAATCTTGCCACTATACCAATTGCTAGAGCAATATCAAGCCTTGTATGAACTACATACTATAATTTTCCAATCATTGATTTGTATAAGGTCTGATCTACCTTTTTTGAATCATCTTTGCTAAGGTTTAGTCTAGTACACATGGGGGTTCCAACTAGTTTTGAATCTTCCATACCAAACTTCTTGAGTATCTCCTTGATATACTTAGACTAAGTGATGTCGATACCATTCTTGCTCTGCTGAATTTGAAGACCAATAAAGAACTTAATCTCACCAAACATAGACATTTCAAATTCTTTGTTCATTTACTCTAAAAATTCTTTGCATTGATCATCATTCCCTGTAAAAAAAGTCTCATCCACAAATATTTCTACCAAGACAATCTTGTTATTTGGTCTTTCCTTGATGTACAAACTACTATTATCATTAGTTCTTTGGAAACCAATATAAATAAGGTAGTTATGAAATCTCTCATACCATGCTCTAGGAGCTTGTTTCAGATCATACAATGCTTTGTGTAATTTGTAGACCATGTCCTTTTTGTCTAGATCAACAAAACCTTCAGGTTGTTCAATGTAGACTTCTTCATCAAGAATACCATTAAGAAATGTAGATTTAACATCCATTTGATATACCTTAAATCCTTTATGTGATGCATATGCAAATAAGGTCTTGACACCTTCCAATCTTGCAACATGAGAAAAATTCTCACCAAGATCAAGATAAAACAAGTTACCTTTTGTTTGTTTTCTTGATCTAATTAGTTTCTATTTATCATCCAACAATCTATCCTTGCCATGCATGACTTCCACTTTGAATCCAATATTGATCAGCTATGCCCCACTCAATAGATTATGTTTTAGTCCTTCAAACCAATAAGAATTATCACATACAAGTTCTTTGGTTAATGAGATTTGACCTCATCCTTCGATGCAACAAGGTTCATTGTTTCCAAACCTTGCACTACCACCATCATAGTCTTCAAAGTGTTCAAATTTTATTTTGTCACTAGTTATATGATGTGAACATCCACTATCTATGATTCATGTATCATTTTTGTTTACAAGAGAGATAAGTTCCATCTTATCTTCTTCATCATTATCAGATTCATCTTTTGTAGCAATGTAAATAATTTCATCTTCACTATTATCAAAATCCTTAGAGTCCTTAAAAATATGTCTTCTTACCTTTTTCCTTGAATTATTTGAAATCTTTCTTGCCATTACGTGTGTGACCTTTCTTCTCATCTTTGCTTTGCTTGTTTGGGCACCTGGCTATAATATGACCAATTTCTTCACATGAAAATAGATTAGGGGAACTTTACCTTTGTATTTTCCTCTATCTTTAGAATATTTCTTTGTAAGTAGAGCTTCAACAACTTCAAGATCACTGTTAGAAATTTCTTATAATTCTTCTTCACTTTCTGACTAAGAGTCCTTTATTTTCTTACCTTTTTCCTTAAGTGAAAGCTTGGCCTCAAATGTTGATTCAATGTTCCTGAAAGCTGGAATATAGTTATCATAGTTATCTAGCTCAAAAGCTATCAATCTTCCTACTATGGCATCCAAAGTTATTTTATGATTTTCCTCACATCTTCTTTCCTGAATTATAGATACTCTAATTGCATAAATGGGAAGCAATTTTCTAAGAACTTTACTTATAATTTTTTCTTCCTTGATATCTCCTCTAGAAGCTTTGATTGCATTGACACTTGCTTTGATCCTTTCAACATATTTGGCAATGTTTTCATCCTCTCTCATCCTCATCTGATCAAATTGTCCTCTTAGGATTTTTTCTTTGGCTCTCTTTACATTTTCATCACCCCATAGATATCCTTCATCTTGTTCCACATTTCAAAGGTAGTTTTTTAGTCCTTAATATCATCAAATTTTTCATAGCTTAAAATAGATGCAATGTTTATCATCATGGTGTTATGAGTCCTCTTCTCAGCAATGTCATTAACAGATAATGTACTAGAAGGAGTTGCGTATTCTTCATCAAGGTATTTCAATCTTGTATCTCCAATGGAAGTTAGATGAAGTCTCATGAGACCCTACCATACTAAAAAGTTATCTCTATGAAGCCTTGGAATTTCTCTCTTGTAAGACATACTGATCTTTAGCTTAGGTCCTTGAAACCTTTCCTACAAGCACAAAAAGCTTTGATACCAATTGTTGGAAATATAGATGGAGTAACTGAGAGGGGGTGAATCAGTTACCACAAAAATAAATCCATAGATCCCTTATATGTTTGATAAAACTAATTATTGCTATCACTCAGTAAACATACAAAATTTACTATAACTCGATAAATTTAGTGTATGTTATAGTTATTACTAATCCTTAAATATTCATAGTGATTAACATGCAAGCATAAAGGAAATAACATGAGCATATGAGACACCAAATTTAACATAGAAACCCAATATGGGAAAAACCACCAAGTAACTAACTACTGATTTTCACTCTTCTGAAGTGAGCTCTGTTAGGAGCCAACTTGGTTAAAGGTTACAAAACACACTATTAGGTGTGACCTTGTTAGAGGATTTAATCACCATGTAAGGAGTGGCCTTGCAAAAGGTATTTAAAACAATTCAATGGAATTTTCACCTTGTTAGAGGGTTTACAAATGGTTGTTAAACCAACTCTGTTAAGAGATTTTGGTATAATTGCGACAATGGTAAGAAAGTAACAATGAAATCACTTGAATGCGATGCAACTAGATTGTTGATTACAGATCTCTGTTATATTTCACACAAGATCCTTCCTGATCAAATGAAAAAATTTTGCTCCTTAAGGATGTCTGACCATCCTTCAAAGTTTACTCACACTTTCCTTCTCAAACAATCAAAACATTTGCATACTTGCTCATACATTTTAGAATTTGAACTTGACCTTTCATTTATACCTTAAAAATTATCAAGTTAGCCCAATAAAAAATTATAATCACCAATAATCATTACCTCAGTCAGCTAGAATCAATACTTGAAATAATTAAACTTTATTTCTCAAATTAACAAAATCCTTCATTGGTTGACCCTACTCAGTAAACATTGATCCTTAAATGTTTTTTTGTGTTAAGCAACAGAAGCTTGGTTAACATTGCAAACCTAAAAAAGTCATTTGGTGACCAACTAAGCTCGATAAACACTAACTTCCCTTCATTAACCATGTGAGCTCGGTTAACACTACTTTTTTCACAATTTATTTCAACATCTGAGTGAGCTTAGTAGACACTGTCTATGCAGAGTAATGTTCAAGAATGCTTGGTAGATATAGAAAATTGCCTTGCTGACCAACTAAGCTTAGTAAGCATTGTCTGATAACTAATATGACATTTGTGTAACATCAAAGACAACACACAATTAGAAAATTGTATCCAACATAAGAATTATCACATACAAGTTCTTTAGTCAACAAGATTCATCCTTTTCCTTTTATGTTACAAGGTTCATTGTTTCCAAATCTTACACTACCTCCATCATAATATTCCATATGTTTAAATTTTGTTTTGTCACCAGTCATATGATGTGAGTAGCCACTGTCAATAATCCATATTTCATTTTTTCTAACATGAGAGATAAGTGCCACCTTATCTCCTTCATCATCAGATTCATCCTCACTATTATTAGAATCTTTAGCTATGAAACAAAATTTCTTACCTTTGCCCTTGAAGCTCTTGTAGTTCTTGGAGTCCTTCTTGCCTTTACACTTTTTTATGTTCTTCTCATCCTTAATTTCCTTGTTTGGACACCTAGTAGCAATGTGACCAATTTCTTCACAAGAAAAGCAAATCAGAGGTACTTTAACTTTGTACTTTCCTCTTCCTTTAGAATACTTCCTTGCAAGTAGGGGTTCAACAACTTCAAAATCACTATATGAACTTTCTTCTAATGATCCATCTTCGTCACTTCCTAATTGAATGGATTTTGAATTTTCACCCTTTTCTTTGAGTGTTAGTTTGGATTAAAATGTAGATTCAATATTCTTTGAAGTAGGAACATAATTATCATAATTGTCTAGCTGAAAAGTTGTTAATCTTCCAACTAGAGCATCCAACCCTATCTTATTAGTTAGATCACATCTCATTTCTTGATTAAAAAATATTTTAATTGCATAAATGGGAGGAAGAGTTTTGAATACTTTATGTACAATAGTTTCCTCCTTGATGTCTCCTTCACATGCTTTGATTGCACTTACATTGGCCTTCATCCTTTCCACATATTTTTCAATGTTTTCATCTTCATTCATTCTCATTTGATCAAATTATCCTCAAAGGCTTCCTGCTTTGGCTCTTCTTACATTTTCATCTCCTCCATAGATATATTTTAGGTTGTTCCACATTGCAAAAGCAATTTTGCAATCTTTTACCTCATCAAATTCAACATAACTAAGAGCATATGCAATATCAATCATCATGATATTATCATTCTTCTTTTCAACAATTTCTTTAACTGATAAAGTTCTAGCAAGTCTTATATTCAGCATCAAGACACTTGCAACTTGAATTACTGATGGTAGCTAGATGTAACCTCATTAGTCCTTTTCATTCTACAAAATTGTCTCTATTTAGGTTGGGAATCTCTCTTTTGTAAGACATCCTAATCTTTAGCTTAGGTCCTTGAAACCTTCTCTGTAAGTACCAAAATCTCTGAAACCAATTGTTGGAAATATAAGAGGAGAGGGGTAAATTAGTTACTACAAAAATAAATCCTAGATCCCTTAGATGTCAGTACCAAAAAGTAAACTAATAATTGAATGCTACTGAAGCTTGATAAGCACACAGAATATTATAACTTGATAATAATTGGATTAGCTTGGTAAATGATTAGCACATAAATCATTAGATGTTCTCTATGATTACCATTACTTTAAATTAGTTGCAAACACATAAAGAAAATAGCATGAACACATTTGACACTAGGATTCAACATGAAAACCCAATTTGGGAAAAACCACCGATAGCAACTAGTTACTGATTTTCACTCTTCTAAAGTGAGCTCTATTAGGAGCCAACCTTGTTAAAGGTTACAACACACATTGTTAAATTATTTAATCACCCTATTGGGAGTGGCCTTGTTAGAGGTCTTGAGAAAAATTCAATGGAATTTCCACCTTGTTAGAGGATTTATAAATAGCTGTAAAACCAACTCTGTTAGAAAATTTAGATCACTACTACAATGGTTAGATAGTAACAATGAGATGACCTGATTTGACAGCAACTAATTTGCTGATTTCAAATCTCTATTCTAGCTTGAACTTGATCCTTCTTGATCGAATATGGCTTTTCTTCCCCACAAGGATATTCTTCTTATCCTTCAGATTCACTTCCTCTACTCATCAATAGATCTTCAATCACATTATCACGATTCATAGATTCTCTTGTACTCTTTCCTTTCAAATCACAACTTGATCTTATACTTATATCTTCCACTTTGTCAAGTCAACTCATATACAACTTACAATAATCAATATTCATCACCTTAGTCAGTTGGGATTAATAGATAAATCAATTAAGCTTAATACAAAAAAATAATTAAATCCTTCGTTAGTTGACCTTGCTCAGTAGAAACTATCTCTAAAAATATTTCCTTTGTTAACCAACAGAAGCTCAATTAACACTACAAACTTATGAAAGTCCTTTGGTAACTGACTGAGCTTGGTTAGCACTAGTTCCATCCAAATTTCCTTTGTTACCTAAGTGAACTCATTTAACACTCACTTTTTGCAACTTTTCCTTCAACATCTGAGTGAACTCAATAGACACTACCTTTTGAACTAGGCAAACATAGGAATTCTTAGTAGAAACTAAGAACTATCTTCACTTCCTGAGTGAGCTCGGTATATACTGACTGATAATGATTATGACATTTTTGTAGCATGAAAGATAACACACAATTAACCAATTGTATCCAAAAATTTTGGTGTACATTATGGAAAGAGTTGAAGACAAATTTGAAGCTTAGTTCATCACATGATCTAGAGATTGATGGATAGACAAAAGCTATGAATCATAGTTTGGGAAATTTGCTAAGATGCTTGGTTTGAGATAAACCAAAAGGATGGGATATAATTTTACCACAGGAAGAATTTGCATATGATAATTTTATTAATAAGAGTACTGGTAAATTGCCATTTTAGATTGTATATGGGAGTAGTCCCAGTAATGCTTTTGAACTAAGGCAATTGGATAAAGGAGAGATAAGTAAGTAGAAGATTTTGCTAAATATTTCAAGAACATCCATGAGGAGGTGAGGAAGCACATCATAAAGATGAATATACAATATAAGGTTAAGAAATATGTGAAAAGGAGATATAAGGAATTTTAGATTGGATATGAAGTCATGGTTAATTTTGAGAAAGGAGCATTTTCTAGTGGGTACATATAACAAGTTGAGGATGAAGAAGTTTAGACCATGCAAGATAGTGAAGAGGCATGATTATTATAATGCGTGTGAAGTGGAGTTACCTATTAAATTGAATATTTCACCAGTATTTAATATTTTAGATTTGATAGATTATTATGAAGGAGGTGATGGAGATGAAGTTGTAGAAGTGTAGTGGAGCATTCTAGTAGCTAGTTCAACTACAAAGGAGATTGAGGAGATACTAGACAATCATGTTGGAAAAAGTACTAGAAACAAAAGTTATGAGGAATATATGGTCAAATGGAAAGGGAGGCCACTTGAGGATTCATCATGGTAGGAAAAGGATGAGGTTTACCATCTTGGTTTTCCTTTGACCACTTGAGATGTGATAGGGTCACTTCTCAAATTACCTCTATTGTCTGATGTAGGAGCATCTTGGGTATAAGGGAAACCTTGCATCACCCAAAGAAAAAATATCTTATTTTTAGTCTTTTCCATTTTAATAAGGACTACTAGATAGGATGGTTATTATTTATGGGTGTAGACACCTAAATTTGATTACACCACTTTGGTAATCTTATTTAGCTATCTCTAAAGGAATCATTAATTAAATTCCTATTCAATTAATCCTTTTCCATCCCTTAGCTAATTAATCTAATTAATCATCTATAGTCCTAATTGATAAATCAAATAACCCATCATTTATCAATTAAATCCTATTCTCCTATCTAATTCCAAATCCCAAATTTATTAAAATCACTTTAATAAGTAAAACCCTCAAAATTAATAACCCCTAAAGCCTATCCTAAATCCCTCCATTAGCCTAATCCACCCCATCCGCCCATACTAACTAAGATTAGCCACTAACTCACCCACCCTCATCAATACCATCCACTTTCACATCTCTAAAATCCCTAATCTAATCCTAACTCAAGCCTAACCCATCCCCTAATCATTTGCACAATCCTAAATGAGATTAAGACTTTCCTAAACCAAGCTAAAGTCTCCCCTCAAAATATCCCAAGCACCAAGCCATAAAAGCTCTTACAAAGCCATGAATGACTCTTACAAGCCCATTCATTTCTCTTACAAGACATTATGAGGGTCTTTATGAGCTTTGAGCCTCCTTTGTTGACCCCTCAATCCCTCTTGATCTAACCAATGACCCTATGACATGTGTCACTCTTTGATTGGCTATAAAGAAGCACAATCCATGTGCTCTCCTCTCATTCAATTTAAACTTTCCATAAGCTTTCTCCCATCCTTGCATCCTAGCCTTTGATCCCTCAAGCCCTTTGCCTATTTAAAGAATCCCCTCCCAAGCCATTTTAAGCACAATCCATTTAGTAAAGTTATCATGCTAGTTTGAAAAACACAATCTTTCATGTAAAGCCATAATGCCATTTTGAGAAACAAATCCATCAACCATACCCTCATAATGCCAAATTGAGAGCTCACAAGGCTACCAATTTGCCATTATCCATCTCCAACATTGAAGAAATTGAGCATACATCCATATCAAAGGACACATCTACAAATCAAGTGATCATCCTCATTGAGAGAGCCTATCCATGGCTCATATTCTCAATTGAGGAGCTCACTTTGTCTCTCTTTATATGTTTTGTTAGTTTATTTTTGTGAATGCTTTGTTTATTTCATTGTTTTCCTAACATCACTAAATTCACATACACAATGGGAACTTAATATTTTTAATAAGTTTGTCATACAAGCTCAAAATATTCTCATTTTCTATAGGAAGAGTCATTTTAGAGTTGTAAGCCTACTATAAAAATCTTATTGCTCAAGCATTAGTATCAGAGAAGTTATTGGAGATTTTTGGTGGAAAAATTTGTAGAAAAATCTTCAAGCTTACTGTTGGAGGCCTTAGAGTGCCTAGATGAGGTTCAAAAATTGGACTAAAAGGCACCAGCATAGTTCCAAGCCTATAGATCAGGAGCTAGAATTTTTGAAAAGTAGTTATAATAGCCAATCAGAGCAATGATTCACGAGTTATGGATTTCAAAAGTTGGGCTATCAAAATTTATAAAATAATTTGTCAAAGATGTATTTGGCCAACTCTATGTGTATTGTTAGAGTTTATTGACCCTAGTTATTAAGTTTGAGCATCTAGAACCTTCCTGAGTGGCATAAAACTGCCTATTTAAGAAAGGCCCAAACATTGTCTAGGACAACTCTGGGTGATAGTTCACAACTTGTCTTGCAAATTATTGTACTTATGAATTCTATAATTCCACATTTGTGGTGCAAATAAGAATTCTATTTTTTTTCTCACATTTTCTATCATTTCTATATTATTTTTTGGTATTAAGGGGATCACCCTACATCAAGACTCTATCTCAGAACAAACATCACCAAAACTTACATAACTTCTTCCAAACTTATCATTTGTTCATCTGACATTAACTACATGTAATAAATACTCAAACATATCTCCCATAACTTTGGATAGTTATAATACTCAACTAACCATCCATAACAACTTGATATTTTTGGCATTCATCTATCAGATACCACAAAAATATATTATGTTGACATCAATGAAAAACTCAGTCATGAATGTAACATACTATCATAGTAGCATATCTACAATACTCCCCCATAGGAATATCATTAGAATTCATGCTTCCAACATAGGGGTTTGTGTACATGATTGTGCTATTGTTACACCATATGAAGGTCCTATAACAACAATAGGAGTTACTACTATCACTTCAAACTATCTACTAGCTTTCATCTCAAGTGCTATCCATTTCACCTCATTGAATTCATCCTGAGTGATGCCTAATTCCTTAAGGATAGAATCAATAAATTTCTCCATTTTCTTTTTACTCTCTTGCTATGTAGTTCATAATAAATGATTCTCATTCTCTCCTCATAGGTTTCCTTGTTGAAGTTGATGAAAGATAAACCACACAACTTCCAAGAATCACATGCATACAAACACGTATTACAAAAGAGAGAAGTAAAAAACTATGGAGGCTAGACTTTTTAGATCCATAGATGAGATATTCTTGATGAGAAAAAAAGAGATTGCTATTATCAAAATTGAATGAAGAAATTACAAATAGATCAATCCTTATAAAAGGAGATCAAAACGCTAACAATGTAAAACCTAGGTTGCATGATAATAATTAATAAAACAATTAATTATTATATGTCCAAAGTTTAGCTTAAGTAAACTAGAGATATTAAGTGACTTAATATAATTAAATCAATGTGATTTAATTAATAAGAAAATACTTTATAACTCTAACATCCCTATCTAGGGAACTCAATATCCTTCTCTGATTGGAGTATGATCCACACCTGTATGATCCACACATACACTTTTATGAGATTTTCACCCATGTCATATCCCATGGGTTCAATGAACTTAACCCTTGGTACCAAAACTTCCATACAAGTGTTATCTGTCTCCACCATGAAGCATACTTCATCATTATATTTCTCTACCATAGATAGAGGTATTTTGTACCTCTATTTCATTTCTAACTAGAAACTCTTCATCATTCTATCAATGTCATCTTTGACATTCTCTAGTTTAGATCTGTAGCATTAAGTCACCAATTTCATTTTGCACTCATTGCTATCCCAATTTTTCAATCTTGGGAACTTCCTTGTAGCATAGAAAAATAAATGAGTCAATAAGGACTCAATCTAAAGATTGCACTCTTTGTCTTCTTCACTTTTGTAATGTTGTCTAACAACCACAATCTAATAATATCACATAAATTTACTTTTCTTCCCTATAATGTCATTACATAATAGGCATGTAAAAAATCCAATTGGTACTGAGTTAACCCTTGAGCCATGGTTAAACTTGTACCCCTAATATATATTGTGGTGTCCACAACACACACCCCATTCCTCTCTAGGAATGGGGACCCCCTAATTTTTTTGACTCCCATACTCATAGTTCAAGAGTCAAGAGAAGAAAATTTGGTTAGAAGTTATAATTCTAGAGTCAAAAATTGAAAAAACACAAAAAAAAAATTGAAAAAAAAATTACAAAAAAAAAGTCAAAAAACACAAAAACATTGGATTTTAAAAATAAATAAATAAATAAAATGTGTGTGCCCACCCCTGTGCATGAGTGAAAGCAAGGTGCACACCATGCATCGACATGCACACCTTTTACTTGTCGTGCGGGGAGGGAGGGGTATAAAAACCCTTCTTCTTACCTTTCCCCCCCATCTTTTTTCCATTCTCCTTCCTTGGTGAGCCTCTCCCCTTCATGTCTCCATGTGGCCATGGTGTCATGCTAGGTGTCACATGCCTTTGCTTTGTGTGCTAGGCCATGCACTCAGTCCTACATGCATTGGGCCATGCACTCGACGCTAGGTGCACCAGCGTCATGCCCACACCATGCGCTAGGTGCTGCTCAATGACAAGCACGCCCCTGCTACGTTGCTTGGTGCTATGCACACCGGTTTCATGCTCATGCTACACGTGTTGGGCACTACTCAACTACATTGTGCGCACACAAGTTTTGTCTTTTTTGTTTTGCTGAATTTTTGTTTTAAAAAATAAAAAATATAAACTTTAAAAAAAAAAAAAAAATTCAAAAAAAAAAAAAAGAATCCCTAAAGGGGTACTTTTTTTTCACTTATGTTTTTTTCTTCTTTTATGCTATCTATGGACTAATAAACACTTTCTCTTGCATGTGCATGTAACGTATCTAGATCACATCCCCATCTGGAGTAGCACCCAAACTAGTCATTTTCAGGTTCCAAGGCATACCTTCAAAATCAAGATTCCATGATGATTATACTAAGGTTAGAGATACCAACCTTAGACACATGGATCTAGGAGATTTCTTGAGAATTTGCAACAAGCTAATGGAGAGGTCAGCCTTGGTGTCTGCATTGATCCGTTCCAGATTAGTGAGTGCAACATCACATCCTGTGTCAGTGCAATCAGCTAAACTAATCATGGCCCTGTCACAATACTTTGTTCCTGATGAGGGGGTGGTCAAGAGCATCATAGGGGAAGTGGTATTGAATTTTTGACCTGATAACATTGAGAAGTTTTTCCACCTACCAAGAGTAGACCAATTCATCCAACTTTCCTATGAAGTGACTAAGAGATGGTACAATGAGCATCAACAAGAGGCCATTGGCATTATACAATCTATGTACCTGATTGAGAAGCCTCCTTGGGGAAGGTAGCAAAGTGAATATGACTTGAGGATACATGAAGGATGACATCAGATACTATATCATTCTCCTAAGAAGAGTCATGGGCTTACCTATAGTGAGTCATCTCACTACATTCATGGTCAACTTCATTAAGACCATCAAACATGCTAAGATACCACTAGATTGGGCCACCACACTAAGTGAAAACTTGTGTGATCAACTGAGGATAGTGAAGGACTAGAAGAAGTTTCATATAACTTCTTATATGGTGTACCTACTTGCAAAAAAGGTAATGAACTATCCTAGTTTGTACAAGAAAGGAAGTATGTAGGACCCCAATGCTTGGCCATACATAGTCTACCCTTAATTGGTGAAGAAGAATCTCTCAGTGCAGAGCAAAGAGTACAGGATTGTGAATGATGCATTCATCTTTGAAATCATTCAATTCATTGAGGGAGACTATGGGAAGAGGTTATCTAATTAAGAAAAAGCATAGATCACGACTCTTGGAGCCTACTTCATCCAGTTTAAGATATTCACATATATTCAAGTGGGTAGTGCATCTATCAATCCTAAGAAGTTTCCCAGATACCCAAGTGACAAGTTGGTACTATTAGAGATCTCTAAGAAAATTAAGTTACCCTATGAGAAGATAAAGAGGCAACAAAGACCCTGCTAGGAATGACCATTGGTCATTGGGCCATATCAGGTGAAGTGGAAATATGATATTCTAACCTTCGAGTGGGAATGGGAGAACTATCCTTTTGAAGAATACAACTCTCCTCATCCATACTTTGACAATGTGGGTAAAGTGGAAATCTTGGTAGGAAAGGACTTCCATCATGAGGATGCCATTGAAGATCATTGGATGAATGCCACAAATGACTATGATGTTCACATTAGGGACTATTGTAGGATGACTTTGTATTTAGCAAAAGAGGCTCTCCATTTGAATATCCCTAATGAGATTAGGCTATAAGAATCTAAAGAATTACTAGCTCCCCTATTCAATGCAGATAAGGTTGGTGAAAGAACCATTCTAAATGTAAAGGTTGAAAAAGAAGAAGGAGACATCAATCATTGAGTGAGACATGTCGTTAGAATGGCAAAGGATTGGATCAAGAAACCTTTTCTACTTGATCCAATTCTTGATATTGTAATGTTCCATTCACATGCTCAGCTAGAAAGGTGTAAAGGAAGGAAGATCATAGTTCCTATCTTTGTGCTTTAGTCTCCTATTAGGCCAAAGATAGTCTACCAGATTGATCACCCAGTGGGATATTATCACCCTCCTAAAAGGAAGGGGAAAGAGAACCTCTCCTCAGAGGATTCATATAGAATAGGTTGCAGAACATGTGTCTTCTCAACAACATGAATAGATCTCACAAGAGTCCCAAGGTGTTGGAGCCTCTCAAATCTAGGATGAACCTCAGTTGCCTCCTTTTGTGCCAAGCCAATCAGAAGAAGAGATTCTAGAAGCCTCCATTCCTCCTATACAAGAAGAGCCCCCTTCTCCTTCTGTCTCCAAGAAACATAAGAGGATAAACATTAAGATGAAGAAAAGACAAAGGATCAGTAGAATATTAGTAATTAATCCATCTATTCCTAAAACTATTCTAGAGGAAGAAGAAGATGAGGAAGAAATAGAATCAGAAGAGGAGGAGGAATAGTTACCCCTACAAAGAACTCGATTAGCAAAATCTATAGAGTTAGAAAGAAGAAAGTGTGCCACTAGTACCCCATCATACACTCAAGTAGAACCATTAGAACTCCCTTCTTCAAAAGATGAAGTGCAGCATTGGGTGAATGAGCAAAGGGAAGGAGGTGAGGATGTTTTCTCCATGATAGATTTTGATTTCATGCCCATGGGTATAGAGTTGGTTGGGGATAAGATTAGAGACACCCCTATAGGTGAACTCCAATAGGAAGACTGGACATAGATGCTACCAGATAAATAGGGTCTTGATCTTACTCCTCCATCTCCACCACAAATTACGATGGTAGATAAGAGTTCAGTAACTCCCCCACCTCTGAGTTTAGAAGAGGAACAAGTTCAAAAGGAACCATCACCACAAGAGCAACAAGAGGCAAGGGCTACTAATGAAGCATCAAAAGAGGGACAGATGGTAGAATGTGTACAATAGCCTTTCCAAGATGCTAAGGAGCAAGCTACATGATCTATGGAGATTGAAGTTATAAAAGGAGAGTACTCACAATAGGAGGTGACTTCAAGCAAGAGTGATAAAGGGAACGAGGTAGTTGAACACATCCCTTCATCATCAAGAGCCAAGGTTGTAGAGAAACACATTCCAAGATGGTTTGAAAAGGAAATAATGAGGAGTGCTAAGCCTCAATTCTATGCTTTAGAGGATGATATTTGTGATATTGCAGAGATCTTGAAAAAACTTGAGTCTCTGTTACATGATGTAATGCCATTCATTTTTGTCACTACCATATGGAACTAGGATTTATTTGCAAAAGTGGCTCTCCCTCCTGAAGATACAAATGCAGAAGTTGTTAGTCTAGAGGATTATGAAGTAAAGGATGCTATGTTGGCAAAGCCTACATGAGATTCAACCTAAAAGATGATGACTATGGGAGTAAGAGGTTCTCAGGCACATGGATCAAGATGAGATTGAACTCTAAACACTTTGAAGGCAAGTTGAGATCCTAAAGGGATATCTAGCTAAGGTTGTTGGTCCTCTTGATCCTGAGCACCCTGAGGAGACTCTAAATACCATTCTTAGAGAAGGGGAAAGTGTACAGCTCAATCCATTTTTGAGAGCTTGCCAAGAATGGTAAGAAAGCCTTAACGATAGAGGTGTTACCAAAATCACAGGGAATTTGAAGTTACTACATGCTACACAAGAGAATGTGAATAAGATCATAGCAATTTTGAGGTAGGACTTCAGTATCATGGATGAGGTACAGGCATAGAGCAAGGATTTGTAGACTCTACAAGCCATAAAAGGGAAAAGGTACTACACTTTGATCAATGTATATACCAGAGAAGAGCTAGACTTGATTGATGATTGGATAAAAAAGATAGCAGATGGCAATAAAGTGATGGAAACATTACATGAGAAGATCCATCGGCTCAAGGACCAAGCCCAAGAGTGAATTTTGGAAGCAAAAATGTTGTACAGTAATGCATGCTTGGACATTTTTGAAGATGAATAATGAGAGAAGTTATTGCTAGTTGAGGTAGTAGTAGAGAATTTCAAGAAAACATTAGAGGAAGAATCCAATATGAAGATATCAAGCAAGCCTTCAAAATAGAAGATTCACTATTTAGAGTTGGACACCAAACTCAGAGACTTTATAGAGACTCAAATTGAGGTGGACAACTATAGACAAAAGGTGAAAGATAAATGTGAGGCTTTAGATCTTCCAAATGCAACCAAAATTACTAAGATCATAGAGAAATTCAAGGGAAAACATCCAAACATAGCTTTGGGATGAAGAAGAACAAAACCTAGATGCCAGAATTTCAATTTTGACACTTTGTAAAATTTTGAGATTTTGACCCTGTCGAGGTTTATAGCTCTGCAACTCCACATTTTTATGTAGTTCTACATTTTCATATAGGTCCATACATCTTTAGGTACATAAGTTTGCAGCTCTACAATTCAAAAGTGCACCGACAGTTAACTACCAGTTCCAAAAATAACACTTCCCATGCATCGAGAATGCATTTTGATGGTAGTTTAACTCTAACACACACCTAGTGAAGGGCTAGCTTCTATTTTAAATGCCTCCATGCACTTCCACTTTGCCTGATGGCTTCCTCCTACTTTCTCTCTCATTCTTTCTTTGTTTTTGACATGTAAAGGGCTCATGCATCCAATTAATGGATAAAATATGGATGGAGTCCCTCTAAGCACCATATTAATTGTTAATCTGTATATATTTAGTTTGTTTTAATGTTTTAAAAGCATTTTATTGCATAAAGATATCTCTCACTCTCAAAACAAATTGAGGAGATGATTTCTTATAATTACCCCATTGTAAAATATAACAAGGGCTGCCATTATTATGCAATAAAATTATGCTTTTGGTGCTCACATTTGGAGTTTAGTGATTCTTTCCTGAATGTGTCATTGTTTTGTGAATTTTATTCATGAGATTGTGATTGAGCCAAAGGTTTATTATATTGTTTTTGGTTGTGTGATATTTTAGTTCTGGTGTTTGCTACAAGTTTATGAATTCCACTGACGTATTGAGCTTGAGGAGAAATCACCAAATTGTGCCTACGTAATTCTTTGTCTCGTATGAGCACACTTTCTATGGCCTTGCAATTAATTAGTGGATTCTAGGAAGCACTACTCCTATTTTCATTGGTTTCCTACCAATTTCTTTAAAAGTTTAACTTACAACGTGTTGTTTTCTATAGCTTATGTCTATCTAGGATTTCAATTTCAAGTTATTTCAATTTTATATTATTTTCTTTCAGTTTTGTTATTTACTTTGCTAACCCCTTGTTAGAATAGGAACTCATTTTAGTTGCACTGTTAGAATTGCATTCATTGAAAAACTAAAAAATACAAAAAATATTCTTCTTTTGTGTGTTATTTTGAGATAGAAAATAGATTTACTTCATTCCGAGATCATATCAGAACCAACAAAGTCCTCATGAACAATCACATTTATCTTCAATTGAGTAGATTTTGGTACGTCGCATGAAAAATACTAAACTTTGGAGTTGATTCCAAAAGATTATCTTTTAAGAGAGGAATTGCATAATTGATTCCTGCCATTGACCTCGTGTAAAATGACCACCCAACAATATCTTACATAACAATTTCACTTTTTTTTCTTTATTTGCATCTACCCTCATGTTCTATCCATCAAATCTTGTGTTGAGGATTGTTTCAACCATTTTCCTTACATTCTTCCAATTTACGAGATTGCATCCCTCATTGATTAAACTTGTGGTCTTGTGAATTAGGTCATTATCAATTGCTACTTGTGCATCACCTAACTAGAATATATCATTATGTATCCTATTCAGAATGATTCAAGTCCATTCGTGTTTGTCAAACTCCATATAAAACATATAATTCACTAGATTCAAGCCATCTAGGTGTTAGAAATATAAGATAGGCTAAGTTATTAAGATGGAGGGGTGAATCAGTAACCAATAAAACTTAAATTTAATTTACCAATTAATCCTTCATATATATTCTAATCTAATTGCATGCATGAAAAAATGAATGCATTGAAATATTAATAATACTTTAACACACAATAAGGTGACCTAGAAACCTTCCAAATATAAAGTAAAACTAGGGTGGGGATGATACCCACAAGCTTTAGTAATCTAGCATAAATTTGGTCTATTAAGACTTACAATGATCACTTTTGATGATTTTCCCTATTATTAGCAATAAGGACTACTAGGTCCACTTTGCAAAAAGATTTACAAACATATAATGAAGTATGTGCTCAGTAAAGAGATTTACAAAAGACTCTTAGGTCTACCTTGTGAAAGGATTTAACTATTCAACCTGTTAAGATGAACTAGTGGCTAATCTTTGATCTATAACCTTGATTTGTTGAATGAGATTCCTTTGGAGTGCAACGATCACCTTGTTGTGATAGATAAGTCTTTGCTAATCCTTGTGCTATTGTAGTCTTTTACTTCACTCTTCTACTCTTATATCTTCTAAACATTCATTCATATCCTCATCATGTTTGAATGTGATACAATACATTACATATATACCAATCTAATTTACAATTAATCAAAATCAGCTATAATATAAGTTACACCATAATGCACAAAGTTGACCCAATTACTAGTACTTAGGTTTTGACAACAAACTTAGTGAGGTTTTGATACTCGGCAACTATTGTCAATGCTCATCATCATCATCATGCACTCAGTAGATGTAGAATCTTGGTTCATACTAATCACTTCCAAGTAGTCTAAACTTAGTTTACACTAGTGACTTTGTGAATATTGTGAAACTTGACATATAAAATAAATTACTTGGTTGACACTACATAGCTGGGTATAAACTAAATCACTTGGTTGATGCTACATAGTTTAGTCAACACTAGATTCACATTGCTGAAACTAAAAACTCAGTGAACACATGGAGAAATTAGTTTGTACTGAGAATCTTGGTAAACAATATGAAGCTCAATTTACACTGATAATCACCAATTTGATAGATACTACTTGGTGCAAACTAAATATTATTCCTAGGAGTTGGTAGCAACTATAGGACATGGTAAAGCTTGAATTAATTGGTTGACATTGTTAATTATACAATAAGCTTGGTAGATACTAATTATCTAAATAAGTGTGTGTGCCACTAATAAACAAACTTGACTATAATGTCAACAATCTCCCCCTTTGGCATTAGTGACAAAAACACTTATCAATCAAAATTGAATTCTCAAAGAGTTTAAAATAGTCTTTAGTCTCCATCTTGTGTCTTCAACTTGGTAATGTACTCTATTTTTGAAGATTTTCAAAATTGGTTTTGCAAGAGATTTTTATCTAAATATCTATATATGTATATGCATAATATTATGATGCTCTCCCATACATCTATATTCAATAGACTTTACACAATACATACATCTTCTCATCTTCTCCCCCTTTTTGACATAAATGAAAAAGGTGTATGCTATATGGTAATGCCAAAATTTCATAAGAAGTTAGAATGTACCTTTAGAATTAGTGACATTATCTTGTCCCAATTTTCTTGCAACACCTTGCTTACATGCAATGTAATCTATATTTCTACTAATAATTCCATCGTGTGATCAACTATGGAGAAGTTGTTATCATGGATTAGAGTTTTGGCATGTACAATATGTTTTTGCAATGCATATATGTTTGGAAGAATCATACCTTGTATATTTACAAGTGTGTCCCTTATTTTGGCTTCTTCCCTTAGTAATTCTCCTTGCATATTAGTCAGAAATCTGATCTTTGTTTAATAAGTAGAACTGTAGCTTGAGTCAAGTGACAATTGGTGTGCACTTGCCTTTAGATATTCATCTATCTTGGAGAGTTTAATTTCTTTTGTAAAGTTATATGTATCACATATTTTATCAAATAGGAAAGTGACATTGTTGGAAAAGGTTTCTAATGAGCTAAGAATAGTATACAAGTCTATTTGGTATATTGCAATCTTTTGTGCAACTAGCTCCAATACTTTGTGTTCAAATTTATTCTCAGCTCTTTGCAAACATTTATCTTGTCCATTCATATCTTCATTGAATTTCTAGACGACTTCTACTAATTGAGGCAAAATAGGTTGAGAAATATCAACCTTAGTGCTGAGTACATCTACAAGAATGTTCTTTGCATCTTCTAGCACTTGATTTTTTGTATTTCTCTCTTCTCTAAGCCTTTGTTGCTTAGTTTTCTTGTACAATAGTTCACCTACTATATGCATTTGATCAGGATTCATATTAGAGATATCCCAATTTAGGATAACTATATCCTCATCAAGATTAATTCCATCTTCCTTATTTTTTCCGTTGCCATAAACTTTTGTACTCGCTTGAGGCTTTCTCTCAACTATCTTTGTACTTATTAATTGCATACTTAGAATAGTAACAATATTAGAAATGGAAGGACTAGAAAAAAAATTAGATATTATACTAATTGAAGGAATACCTTGTTGCTAAGTAACCACAACTGATGGAGGGAGAACTAACTACTTGGTAGATGAAGTGCTAATCATTTCAGTTAATGAAGTACTCAGTTGAACATGTGCATAGATTGGTTGAGTGCTTAGATTTTTAGTGCTTGACACAACCAACTTGGCAATAGCTTTCTCTAATCTTGATGGCTTTAAAGATTTTCTTGGGGAATGAGGAAGTGAGGTTATAATAGCTACTACAATCTTTTTAGGGTCTATTTCCTTGATGCTCTAAATCTTAGGGAGATTCTCCTCAGTGGCTTCTTGTTCTTGTTCCTCATCATCTATATTATCATAATTTTTTACTTCAATATACTTGATCTCTTCCTCATCATTTTCACCATCATCATCTTTATCATTGACATTAACAACAAAATCACTCTGCTTATGAAGATTATAGATATTTTTCCATGTATTCATGGCATTCCTCACCTCATGTTCAGTGTCATTGATCAGTATCAAGAAGGTGTTAAATTTCAAGGCAAGTTTTACTTCATTTTAATCGATGGAATCTTTTACTTGTTTGTCATTGGTACTCAACATGGGTTGCCTCAAAGTCTATTCATATATATCTTTTGTAGTCTACTTGGCATCTTCCCATCTTGGCTTGATTCTCTCCATCAGTTCATTGGGGATCTACTATTCAAGTTGGTTAGGTGAATATTTCTATTTACCTAGCTTAGAAATCATCATGTCTTAAACTTACTTCCTTTCCTCTATATTTCTAGTCTCATACTTTAATGATTAAAAATACTCCATGCCATCTCTTGCATCAATTACTCTTAGTTTCTCTTGAAATGTAGGTGGAGGTTGTCTGAGAGAAATATCCTCTACTTCCTCACCCAATTTTAACTTTTTTCTAGATGATCTTCTTGTGAATACTATAATAGATGACTTGGTAGGTTTGGTTATAATAACCTTACCTTTCTTCTTGACTGGTTCTTCTTCTTCTAATTTTGTTTCATCTTCCTCATCTTCTGTATCATCTTCTATTATATCATCTCCTTTACCTTGTGTCAATAGGAGAGTAGAACTAGTTTGTCTTAGTCTTGCTATCCTCTTCTTTTCTTTGCTGACAACCTAAGGAAGCTTTATCTCTAGTTCAATTTTGGCTTTTGCTTCATCATATGTACCAAAATATGTGTCCTTTTGATCCATAGGTTCATTCAAAAATGCCCCAATAATATCTCTTGTGTCATTAATATTAACCTCATAGGCTAGAGGCTTGACCTATTATACTATTGGTTTGACTACTTGTATATACACTTTTTCACAATCTACCACAAAAAAAATATCATCTTGTAGTCTTCTACAAGTTTCTTAGGATTTATAAATTTGTTACTCATCTTTTCCTTAAAAGAATCAAAATAATTGTCTATAATACTGATATGATTTTCTCCTAATTCTACTATATATTCAATGATTTGATAAAGTACGGGTACATCTTTTCTCCATAAAACTATACCTTTTGAGGGGAAAACATTTTTTACAAAGAAGAATAAATAGGTTAGAAGTGAACTGAACTTACAAGGGTTATTCTTTGATGTCCTGATGCTTTCCATGTTTTAGTTGAATTGGTTCAACATCAACTTGACAAGGTCAAAGGACATGTTGTTCTTCACCACCTTGAGATAAAGATCCACTACTTCACATGATACATTGTTGAGTCTACTGGATCTATATATATTTTGTGCAATTATGTGAATTATAAAATTTAGCTCCATGTTAGCTACACAACTAATCTTCATTCCTCTTCCATACCATTCGACAAGAGTTTTCTTTTCAAGTTCTACTTGACTTAGGGTTTTAGTGGTTTTTGCCTTGGCCAACATCAAAAGTCCTATGATTTGATGAATCATTTTATTTGTTATCAAGATATGCTATTCCAACCACAAATGTCTGTTGTCTACATGGCTAAGGATAAATCTTATCCACTTTATCTAAAAGTCTTAGGGCATGTGTGGAATGTGGGTTAAACCCTTGGCTTCTAGGTGTTGATGCTCAAGTTTTAATGCACCATTCACATGCAACCTTTACAAAGTTTCATCCATTTCTAGAGTTCCTATATCTTGAATCAAACAATAAAAATGTGAACAGATATTGTTAACTAGTAGTACCTTAGGTGAAATTTGAGGCTGAGCTCCTCTAGGATCAAGTGTTTCCATAATTGCTAGACTCAATTTGAAATCTAGTACTTTCCATTCAACTCCTCAAACCAACGTCTTAGACCCCTTCTTGGTTTTGCTACTAGAGGATGCCATTGCTTAGTAGGGTTTGTGAAAAACATGGAAAACTTTAATAACAATCCACATAGATTGCTTAGATGCATAGGTGATAAATGAATTTGATTTCATTCTTGTAACAAATTTCTCTTTCTAATTGCCATTAATGCTTGGTATGGTCATTTTTTTAATGATAGACTATCTTCCACTCAATTTGAATTAAATGCTTGATAGAGCCATTCATGACTCAGTGTCCACATAGTGACTTAGTTACTCCCAACCTTGGTTGGTCGGGTCTTGCAACCCAACCTAGCTTAGTAAGGCCCAAAATCTATAGACACTCGATGATCCCTTTGCATCTTGAATGCTAATATGGATCTTTCCTTCTTATTGACTAGAACTGTTGTAGGATTTTTGCTTCAGAATCTTAGTTCCAATTATCCTTGTGGGAGATCTAGTAAAAAAATGTTTGAGTCACCCAATTCTTGAGTGACATTTTTCTCATTTCTTAGACTTGCATTCTCTGAATATTTTAGAATCCATTACTATTTCATTTTTTTTTTGATGTTATCAACCTTGGATTTCTTTTTTGTCTTCAATTTTTCTAGTGTTCATATAGTTCTTGGCAAGATGTCCAAGTTCTATACAAACAAAAAATCTTCTAGTGGTGTCTCTTGTCCTCATGTGATGTTTCACATAGTTTATTCCAATGTGTCTGAATTCTTCACAATAGTGACATTTGCACCTTCTATTCCCAACCAAATATAGCATTTGCAATCTATTCTATTGGACTCAATATCCTAGTTTTTCATTCAGAAGATTTGTGGCCATACTTCTTTCATTTGTGACATTTGCCTTCAAATTTAGGTTTCTCTTTGTACTCATTAGCTCTATGACCATGCTTAAAGAAATTGTAGCATTTTCCCTTGAATTTAGCTTTACCATCACTCCAAAAAGAAAATTATTTATGATCTAACCAACAAAAATAATTGCAATTAGGTCTTTGATTCTTTTGAGCTCCTTTCTTGGATGATTCACCTTCTTCTGTATATCCAATTCTTGCTTTTTCTTTCTATCTATATTGGTTTTTCTCATTCAATTAATTCATGTTTTCTTGAGATTTCATCATCCTCTTATTGGTTTTCTTTTTAGTATTTAGATAATTCTACAATATTTCATTCTCTTATCTTAGATTCATGATTTCTTCATTTGCATTAGCAAGCTAATCAATGAAGTCTGCCTATTGAAGGGATAGATGTTGAATTTCATTGTTCTTTCTTTCTATCTCTTCTTTTATCATTTTTTTCTCTTCTATGACTTTGCACAATCTTACTGACTGAATTTCTTATTCTCTTTTCAACTTTTTTACTTCTTCTTGAAGTGTACCATTCTTTTCTAATAGTTCTTTGATTGCCTCATTAGCCTCATTTGAATTACTTTTTGAATGGATATCTTTGATTCTTTCTTCAATGTAGATTTTGTCATTCATTTTTACTACAAGATCTTTTCTTCTTTTTAGGGATTGAGAGAGTTGCTCATTTTCTTTCTTAAGTTTCCCAATAGCCAAATCCAAATCTAGCTTTTCGTTGTAAAGTTTGAATACCTCTATTTCCTTTGATCTTTGCTCAAGCTATTAAACTTCTTCTTTGAGAATCAAAAAGCTCCGATACCAATTGTTGGAAATATAAGATAGGCTAAGTTATTGAGAGGGGAGGGGTGAATCAATAACCAATAAAACTTAATCTTAATTCACCAATTAATCCTTCATATGTATTCTGATCTAATTGCATGCATTAAAAAGTAAAGGTATTAAAACATTCATAACACTTTAACACACAATATGGTGACCTAGAAACCTTCCAAATAGAAAGTAAAATTGGGGTGAGGATGATACCCACAAGCTTTAGTAGTACAATATAAAGTTTTCCTATTAATTCTAACAATGATCACTTTTGATGATTTGCCCTATTAGGAGCAATAAGGACTGCTAGGTCTGCCTTGCAAAAGGATTTACAAACATACAATGAAGTATGTACTTGGTAAAGATATTTACAAAATACTATTAACTCTACCTTGTGAAAGGATTTAACTATTCCACCTATTAGGATAAACTAGTGGCTGATCTCTGAACTATAACCTTGATTTGTTGAATGAGATTCCTTGTAATGAACCCAAATTGGGGGTCCATTATTTATCTACGACTTTCCTTTTATATAAATTCTTTTGCCATATTTTTCTCCGGATGGATTTGATAATTTCTATTTGATGATCCTTTTCTAAAGTTTATTCATTATATATATGTTTTCATTGTAAGAGTCACATCCTTTCATTATTTATTATATTAATTTAATAGTTATATTATATAATTATATATATATATTAAGCTTAGTTATAACAATTAATATAATATTAATAGTTATATTACAATTAATATATCAACTATATTTATATTATATTTTATTAATATAGTATTACCATATTAAAATATATCATAATGATAATATCATTATTCTTGTATTAGATTTGTATTTTCAGATTACCATTATAATACAATATAATATGATATTATTAAATGATTATAATATAATATTATTTGTAAAATATTTTTATTTTAATATTAATATTAATATATAATACTTATTAATTATTTAATTTATATGTTAAAGTGGGGACATTACAGTCCTCCCCTCTGGAATTTGCTTGCCCTCAAGCAAAATCTTTTATACACAAGCTTTGCCATAGATACAAAACATATTTGCTTATGAAAGGCCTAGAAGGTTTATAACACATACATCTTTAACGAATGAAAACACGAAGTAGACACGATGTAGATAGATGAAGACATGAAGCATACACAATGTAGACACATCATACATAACCTTGGTTAGATCCTAAAATTAACAATGCACAATGCTATACTTCTTCATTAGGCTTACGAACCCTACAACCAAAAAATAAGCATCAGTACATGCATGTAAATATATATAAACTTCAAAGAAATTCAAATGATAATAAGTTAATCCAAGCAAGTTCCATACTAAGCCCAAGAGCCAAAATTTGGCCCCCTTGGCCCCGGTTGTGGGTGTTAGGCATCCACATGAGGTGGTCTACTTAGTGGATTGCTTGTTTGGCTAGAAAGGTTCTTGTAAAAAGGAGCCATTACTATCTTTCCCTTAACTAGCACTACTATAGGGTGTTCTCTCCTGATTGCAGACTCCATAGGAAAGTGGTAGGGTTCCCTTTTCTTATTTACATAATCCTTTGGAAAGAATCTTTCTCTCTCTCCTTATTATGATCATCATAAGATGGTAGATTTATGGTGTAGAGGGCACGTGAAACAAGCTCCAAGCGGTTCTGACAAGTGCTCAAAATTACTCTACCTTTCCCTCCACCAACTCACTACCTTAGGATATCATAATGTGGATGAGAAGATGAGTATTAAATTAAATTTACTTAGTTCATTTTAAAGATTTCTTCTTATAGTACACAAACAAATTTCTCTCTCCTTGTTATGATCATCTTGATGGTAGAATGATAGTGCAAAGGGTGCATGAAACAAGCTCCAAGCGTATCCGACAAGTGCTCAAAATTACTCTACCTTCCCCCCCACCAACTCCCTATCTAAGATTACATAATTTGGATGAGAGATAGACTCTCTATACTATAATTGAAATGTATTCTAATTACTATGTTTTCCTTAAATCAACACATTTATATTTCCTTTTTTTCATTTTTCATATATATATTTTCCATTTTCATATATTCTGATTTTATTTCTTTGTAACTAGAATCATTGATTGATTATTCAATATTCTTCACAATAAAAAATGTGTTAGTAATAAGAAAGATAGTATCAATTATTTCATGGCAATATATGCACAAAATATATATCTTACCTCATTACCCTTATGTGTTGAAGTGGTGATGTAGGAGTATGGGGTAACTTCTTATCCACTTTCCCTTGTGTATTTCCTTGTGTATATATATACTCAATGTATATATTCTAATATTTTTTCTCATTATCATTAGAAAATACATTGAATAATCTATCATTCACTTAAATCATAGATTCATAATGAAATAAAAAAATAGTATTTACCTTAACATTACCTCAATATTACCTTTAAAAATATTCTCTTTAATCTTTGCCCATGCTTTCCTTGTAACTCTTTTCACGTATATCTTATGTAATACCTTCACTTTCCATTTCATTTGATAGGAAGGTAAAAATATCTTTCCTTGTGAAATAGAGGGTTTTGGCAGGTCTTTGCACTTACCTCCCATAAGCTCTCCAGATTCCTTGATATTAGGTTTAGGTTTTGGTTGGCATGAAATATTTTATTAAGGATCGCCGGTCTACAAAGAAAATTGAATCTTACTTGCAACACTCAATTCATATTTGACTTCTCCTCTATCAATTTTGATTACCTATTTACACGTATTAGCGTTATATCCCAAACAATGTATTTGTTATCTGTATCTATGTCTCCTTATCTCCATATTTTGTACCCACAACCATAATATCTAATAAAAAATTTGGTTCATAGTCCTCCTTATCCACTTGCGATGCTAAGAAAAGATAGTGAGTCAAATTATTAGTCTTTAAAAATTATATGCATTCAAACAATTCCTTGACTGTCACAAACTTCTATGACTGTCCAACTCCATTAATTCCATTGTGACTCTATTTTGATGACTGGACTATATTTTGAATGCTTTCAAATGTCATCGCAAGGAGAACGTGAATGAGAACTAAAAATAATGAAGATAATAAAAAAATAGTGTGTTTCCTTTCCTTATCACAATGACTTTTCAGCTCTATTTGTCAAAGGTTGCTTTCCAACTATGGCCCATAAAAAGTTTTGGATCTGCAACATGTTGTAGATGAAGGGAATACCCAATGATTTCACTAGCTCTCAAAGTGTGTTCCCAATTTTCCTAAGCTCTTCACCATTCATTCACACTACTATAATCTTTAGAATCTAAGGCCTATGTATAATAGAACCACTTGTTGTGTGTGCAAGATATTACATTAATAATATCCATTATGATCCACTTCATATACCCAGATGATTACATGGATTATCTTCTCATTCCCCACTGCGTCTATTATTGCTAGCACTAAAGTGAACTGCAGTAGTTTGGTATACTACATAATGCTAATAAAGTAAGCAACAAGGCTAACAATATACATTCTATCTAATTGAGAGTCGATATTGTAGAAGAAAAAATAATTTTATAGAGCTACATTCATGGAGATTCTGGTGTAGAGCATCTGAGACATAAAATGCGAGCCTTTTTGTAGGATTTCCTAACTGGGAAGACAATTTCTTGCATTTAGTCACAAGCAGGGCAACGTGTTCATATTCCTCATTGCCTATCAATTCACCGGATGCTAACATAAGCTGAACTAATTCTAGCTTCTTTTCTCTTCAAGTTAAGATATTGAAGGCTTGATAATGTTCCCATAGGATGGCAGGAGCATTGCTCTGATACCATTTGTAATGAACCCAAATTGGGGGTCCATTATTTATCTACGACTTTCCTTTTATATAAATTCTTTTGCCATATTTTTCTCCAAATGGTTTTGATAATTTCTATATGATGATCCTTTTCTAGAGTTTATTCATTATATATATGTTTTCATTGTAAGAGTCGCGTCCTTTCATTATTTATTAAATTAATTTAATAGTTATATTATATAATTATATATATTTTAAGCTTAGTTATAACAATTAATATGATATTAATAGTTATATTATAATTAATATATCAACTATATTTATATTATATTGTATTAATATAGTATTACCATATTAAAATATATCATAATGATAATATCATTATTCTTGTATTAGATTTGTATTTTCAAATTACCATTATAATACAATATAATATGATATTATTACATTATTATAATATAATATTATTTGTAAAATATTATTATTTTAATATTAATATTAATATATAATAATTATTAATTATTTAATTTATATGTTAAAGTGGGGACATTACATTCCTTTGGAGTGTAATGATCACCTTGCTGTGGTAGATAAATCTTTGCTACTTCTTATACTATTGTAGCCTTTTACTTTTCTCTTCTACTCTTATATCTCCTGACCATTCATTCATATCATACATTACATATATACCAATCCAATTTACAATTCATCAAAGTTGGCTATAATACAAGTTCTACCATAATACACAAAGTCGGACCAACTTTTGGTACCCAGGTTCTGAAGACAAACTTAGTGAGGTTTTGATACTTGACTACCATTTTCAACGATTGACATCATCATGCACTTGGTAGATGTAGAAACTTGGTTCATACTGATCACTTCCAAGTAGTCTGAACTTAGTTTGCACTAGTGACTTGGTGAATACTACAAAACTCAGTATATAAACTGAATCACTTGGTTGACACTACATAGCTCATTTAATACTATCTCTACAAGCTTGGTATAAAATAAATCACTCGGTTGATACTACATAGCTTGGTCAACACTAGATTCACATTGCTAAAATTGTGGACTCGATGAACACTGAAGAACTTGGTTTGCACTAAGAAACTTGGTAAACATTATGAACCTTGGTTTACATTAATAATCACCAATCTAGTTGATACTACTTAGTGCAAACTAAATATTTTCCTTGGAACTTGGTAGCTCTTATAGGAATCGGTAAAGCCTAAATTACTTTGTTAACACTGTTAATTATACAGTAAGCTTGGTAGATACTAATTATCTAAATAAGTGTGTGTGTGTGTGTGTTACTAATAAAAAAACTTGATTATAATGTCAACACTAGGTACACATACTCAAACTTCAAGGATAGGTCATTATTACACATAGTCCCCAAGTCCTTATGTATATCTTCATCACCTTTTCTCTCAATCTTACAATGTATATAGCTTCTGACATCTTCAACATGAAGCACATTCTTTGAAATTTGTAAAATTGCACCAATGGGTCATCCATGAGACAAATAAATGGTTGTTTCTTTAATTCATAACTTTGCCTTTCATTTACATCATAAACAATCTAAATAGCCATTGCAATTCACTTGTATGCACTAAAAAACTTAGTTTTAGCTTTGTAAACAACCTTAAAATTGTATTTTTAGGGCTTCTACAACTTCACACTTCAAGAACTTCTTTTCACAATTTACTTCACTATTAAAACACTCTTCAATTCACTCAAGACACTTAACATAAACAAATGGTACACACAATTGTGTTTGTAATCCTTAAGTCATTTCAAATCGCACTACACATTAAATGTGTATCTACCACAAATTCAAATACTGTCTTTGTTCACCAGTAAACTTGTTTTCTGAATTCCTACTTACTACAATCATATCTAAACTTGCACACTTAACCATAGATTCCTCTCTATGTCAACTACCTCTTATTAACTATGCAACTTCCAACTTGCTCTCTAACATCAGTTCTAACCAATTGATGCACTACCTCTTTTAAAACTATTTAATTCAGGTAGGATGAGTCACACAAATCTATGACTTCAATTTATCATTAGGTTTATCAAAATAATATTCCTCCAAAATATTATAAGAGCTTTCTAGATCCTTAGCTTTCAAAAATTCTTCTTTGAATTCATCAACATGTTCCTTGACTACTTCCTTCTGACTATTATCACTGTCATTATCATTCCTTCTATCATTTTTGCTATTGTTCCTTCTGTAGTTGGGATTCCCATAGAAGTTTCTTTTATCCATTCTACAATATCTCACTCTGTGTCCAAATTTATTACATAGCCAACATATAAGTGCATTTCTTCTCTAATTTGTTCCATTCTAACTTTTAGGTGCTCTGCAATTCCTTGCAATATGTCTAGGATTGTTACACTTGTAACACACAAACTAGTTTTTTTCTCCATTAGATTTCTCTCCATCATTGGATCTAACCTCTGATCTCCCTCTTTCATTACCTACAAGGTTACTATTCTTAAACATTCTACTATTTGCATTATTGCCATCAAACTTAGGTTTATTACAATGTACTACTTTATGTCAACCATGACAATTATAATAGTAGAAATTAGTAATAGGTTTAAAAGAATTAACTGTGCAACATCTTTTCATATGACCAACTTTATTGCATATGAAACATCTACCTCTAGACTCATGTCTTACTTTCTAAGGTGGTTCATCTTGCTTAGGTTTATCAACTTGCTCTATTTCCTTACATTCATTATATTTCACTAACAAATCATTTAATTCAACTTCCTTTGATACTTCAGTAGATGTTCTTGATTCTACGTTACTCAAATAAGATTCTTTAGGGGATTCAATAACTAGATATAGTTCTCTTCTAATTTCAACTTTCTTGGCTGATTTCTCTCCAATAAGATATACAAGTCTTGTCTTATCATAAGAAGTTCTCTAGTGAAATATCTATTCAACTATCTTCTCACTACTAGAATAAAGTTTCTTTAATTGTTTCTTAGCTTGTGTCAATTCTCCTTTCACAATGATATTGTACTTTTCTAATTCTACATGCTCAATTTTTATAATATCTAGTTTTGATCTAAGTTGACTTAATTGAGATCTAAGGTCTACATTCTCAATTTTTAGTATAGGTTTATTCTTTCCACCATTTTTCTTAAGACTTAACTTAAGTTCAACGATTTTCAATTCATGTTTCAAAATCTCATTTTCTTTCTAGAGATTTCCTACTTCATCATTGTCACTAGTCTAGACAATTGATTCCTTGCCAAATTTTAGATCATCAATCCTATCTTTTAATTCACCAATGTAGACTTTTTCATCTTCATATCTATCTTCTAGGTTATCTCTTTCTTTAGTAAGAAGGTCAATCTACTCAAGATTGTCTTCAAGGTTTTTCTCCAATTATTCAATATCTATAGGGATCCTACTCAAGCTATTAAACTTCTTCAAAGTAACTATGCTCTAATACTAATTGTTATAAATACATAATATTGATAAGGGGGTGAATCAGCATTCTAAAAACTTTTTCCCATAATTGAATATTATTAATTATTTTATAACTTTCATATGAAAGTAAACCAACAATTTTGCACAATAAATATAACCATACACATAGAGAGCTCATAACACCATTATTTGTTAGCTAGGAAAACCTTGGCCAAGGGAAAACCCTGGTGGGGATGACACCCACAAGGTGATTCACTAAAAAAAAGGATCCTATTAAGGATATTGACCTTGTTAGGAGTCTATGAAGTACATATAGTGTCTCGAGTCCTTGTTAGAAAACTATGCTTTGTTAGAAGCCTCAACCTTGTTAGGAGTTGGTAGATCAAATACAATGTATGCAAGAAGAGCCCACTATCTAACATGCATTTATACAATGAAGTTCTTCACAAGAATAGATATACATACAATAGTTTCTATCTTCTATAATTCACACTTACTTTTATCATACATCAAATATTATATCACATAAGGCTCATATATCTTTCAAGTTATACATACAATAGTTCACATATCATATAACTTCCACATATCTAGCCCTCTTATCTACACAAGATAAGATCTCTCCTTATACTTTGCAAATTAGTAAATCTCTAATCGGTTGGCCTTCATGTCTTCACATGCTTGACATAATATAAACTGAATTAAGGATTAACATCTAGAAAGTTGGCTCACCATGACATAGTAATTATTTTGTTACCAAAATATTTCCTCAAGTCATTTAACTCAATTCTCTACTATGCTCTGTTTTTCTATGTCAAATACCCATATTGCTATTTCAGTCATAACTCATACCATACTATTCATACACATTTGTTTACTGGCATACATCATCATGACACTATCATAGAACTTATGTCAGCTATACGTAAGCTAACTCTCAATGTGTCATCTGTATACATCAAATTTGTCTTTTTACTACTGTAAACTATCTAACACTTAGACAATTTTCTATCTCTAAATGCATAAATGAAATGTTGAATATATGTTGCCATAAATGACAATGTCTCATCCATACACATCATATCAATCTTTATATTGATGCAAACTATCTAACATTTAGATAATTTTCTATCTCTAAATGCATAAATGAAATTTTGACTATATATTGCCATAAATGACAACTCTCAAGACATCTATCTAACCATATTGCTAATAAATACTGCATCAACTTGTCTGATCTTCAAAGTGCTTGGTTAATACACCACTAAAATCTTATTAGTGAGGTCTAGATAGGGGAATTATCCCTATCTTACCTCTTAGATAGAAAAATTCATCCTTAGGTAATGACTTGGTGTAAATGTCTACAATTTGTTCTTTTGTATTCACATATTCAGATGTCACCTCCTTTTCTTACACTAATTCTCTAAAAAATGATACTTTATTGCAATGTGATTTTCCTTGTTATACATCACAAGATTCTTGGATATGTTAATTGCACAATCCATAATGGATATATTTCTTCTTTCTACTATGCCATTCACCTAAGGTGTAACAAGTGTAGATACCTGTCTTTTGATTCCTCTTTTATTGCAAAATTCATTGAATTCATTTCAGATGAATTCTCCTCTTCTATCTAACCTTAGACACTTTAGTTACTTTTCTATTTCTTTCTCCACTCTAGCTAGATACCACTTTACTTTTTGAAATTCTTTAGATTTATCTTTTAGGTACATAACTATCATCATCTTGGAATAGTCATCAACAAATAAAATAGAGTACTTATCTCCACAATAGCTTTCTAAGCCAATGGATCCACAAAGATCTGTATGCACCAACTCCAAAACTTCTTCTGAATGATAATTCTTTCTTTTGAAACTTGTCTTTCTGATCTTCCCAATTTGTCAATTTTTGGACATGCCCATATAAGGTTTCTTTAGAATTGGAATGCCTCTCACTCTTTTGGTCTTACTTATGTTGACTAGTTTATAAAAATTCATATGACATAAGCTTTTATGCCATAACCAACTTTCCTCTACTTGAGCTAGGAAACATGAACTTTTAGTTAGATCTAGATGGAATAGATTACCTTTGGTTTGATTGCTAGCCCCAACTAGATTTCCTTTCCCATCTAGTAGCTTGGCCTTGACATTCATGATTTATACCTTGAATTCAATGTTGTTCAAATATGCCACACTAAGTAGATTGTGTTTAATTCCTTCAAACTAGTAAGAATTATCACATCTAAGTTCATCAGTCAATGTAATGCAACCATTTCCTTTCACATAACAAGGTTCATTATTTCCAAATTTGACACTCCCACCATCATAGTGTTCAAAGTGCTCAAATTTAGATTTATCACTAGTCATGTGGTGAGAAAAACCACTATAAATAATCCATGTGCCATTCTTTCTAATATGAAAAATGAAGGCCATCTTATCATTTTCTTCATTTGATTAATCTCTTACAACAATATAAACCATTTCATCTTCATCACTTCTATTAGAATCTTTAGCCATGTAACAATATTTCTTACCTTTATCCTTGTAGTATATTTAGCTTTTGAATTCTTTCTTTCCTTTGTATTTGTCATGCTTATTTTCTTCTTTTTCTTCTTTGTTTAGACACCTTGTAGCAGTGTGACCAACTTCTTCACAAGAAAAATAGATTAGAGGTATTTTTCCTTTACCTTTAGGGAATCTTCTTTCAAGAAGGGCTTCACTAACTTCAAGGTCATCATCAAAATTGTCTTCATCTTCATTGTTAGAATTTTTTCTTTTAGATTTTCAACCTTTCTTCTTGAGTGATATTTTAGCTTGAAATGAAGACTCAATGCTACCAGAGTTAGGAACATAGTTATCAAAGTTATCTAACTCAAAGGCTCTCAACCTTCCACTAGTGCATCCAAAGTTAAATAATTTTTAGGATCACACCTCATCTATTGAATAACTAACACTCTAATTGCATAAATAGGAAGAAGAGTTCTAATTACCTTGTTGACTACTTTCACATCATCTATTTTCACTCTTGAGGCTCTGATTGCACTTACAATTGCTTTGATTCTTTCATTGTATTGTGCAATGTTTTCAACTTCTTTCATCTTCACCTGATCAAGTTGACCTCTTAGACTTTCTTAGCTCTCCTCACATTATCATCTCCTCCATAGATATCTTTTATCTTATTCCACATTTTGTGAGTAGTAGGAAAATCTTTGACTTCATTAAATTCAACATAAAAGAGAGTAGAGGCAATGTCAATCATCATTATGTTATGATTCTTCTTTTCCATAATTTGATCCACTAAAAAAGGTCCAACAGGTGCTACATTTTTGTTATCCAAATATTTTAAGTCTATTTCTAAAATTATTTCAAAATTTAGCTTCATGAGTTCCTTCCATGCTTGGAAGTTATATTTGTTCAACTTAGGAATCTCCCTTCTATAAGAGATCTTGGTCTTTAGTTTAGGTCCTTGAAACTTTATCAACAAGCACCAAGCACTGTGATACCAGTTGTTAGAAATGTAAAGGAGAGTAATTGAGAAGGTAGGGGCGAATTAATTACAACAATTTTTTTTTCCAAAAGTCCCTTTAAGATTTCAACACAATATAAAACCAATAACTTTCTCTAACTCAATTAACACTAGATATTTTAGTTTAACTCGGTTAACACTAAATATATTACTATCACTCGGTTAGCATTAAACATGTGTATATTAAGATATTTAAATGTGATTAACCTTACTTAACTTAGTTGTATAAACATAAATAAAATAACATGAACACAAGAGACACCAAGATTTAACATAGAAACTCAATTTGGGAAAGCCATCAACTACAATTAGTTACTATTTTTTACACTTTTGAAGTGAACCCTATTAGGATCCAACTCAGTTAAAGGTTACAAAGCACACTATTAGGTGTGACCATGTTAAAATATTTAATCACCCTATTAGGGGTCTTTAGAAACTTCAATCTAGAAATGCCACCTTGTTAGATGATTTGACAAATAGCTATTAGTCTAGCTCTATTAGGAGATTTGATTCACTATTACAATTATTAGAGAGTGGCAATGACTTGACCTGATTGTTGATGCAATTTTCTTTGTTGATTTAAAATATTTGTTCTTGATTGAATACTTGACCCTCTTTGATCAAAATGTTTTTTGCATCTCAATCAACTTGGATAGTATAATATCCTTCCAATTCACTTTCTTAATTTATCTTCTTCAATCCTATGCTTCACCATTTCAATCCTAAAATTGAACTTATATGAATAAAATTGTCAAGTCAACTTAAATATACTTTTAATCAAATAGTTTCATCCCTTAAGTTGACTAGCATTAATCAATAAATCAATCAAACTCAATATGTCATTAGTTGGCTAATATAGAATTGACTACTTGGTCAACTTAGAGAAACTCTTTGTTAACCAACCCAGCTTGGTCAATATTGAATTTCCTTTTGTAATTGAGTGAACTCAGTTAACATAAGATCATCCTTTAATGCTCGAGTGAGCTTGGTAATAACTAACTCTAAACTTGGTTGTAACTAGAACACTTGACATACACAGGAAATTGTCTTCAATGCCATAGTGAGCTAAAAAATCATTGACTTTCTTCGTGAGGCTTGACATTTTGTGTAACATTAAAGAAAAAATACAATTGAATGATTGTTTTCAACATTGTAGAAGATTGAAAACCAAAGGTTTAGTTAAGGTTTTCCCCATTTCCATTCGAAAGAGGATAGTGAAGCTCTTAGAAATGAAAAATATATTAAGGATTTAAAAAATATATATCATGAACATGTTGAGCATGAAAAGGAAAAGAAGGTTGAATAGGTAGCACCTTTAGCTCCTCAAGAAAAGAAAAGAAATGAAAATTTAGCAAGATCAAGTTCTATTCCATTTTATGCCATGCCTCAAAAAGAAGATGAGACTTGTAATCCCTTGGTATATTATGAAGATTTGAATAACGAAGTGTCAATGATAATTTCTAGTATTATAAGGGACATGACGGAGAAGAAATATATTGAGACATTAGAACCACACCCTAAGTTTTCTAAGGATAAGCATGGTTATTATGATCAAAACAATGAATGATGATGATCCAATTGATACTTATGATAAGAGGGAATCCATTTCCCTTAGGTTCATTGAGAAGGATGACTTCACTTAGACTCAAGAGTATAAAGATTTTTGGATAAGATATAAGATGAAGGATTTTGATGAAAAGAACAAGAAAAGACTTGAGGGTGTTGATGAATCTCAACATGCTTCAATTTGTTGACTAATGATGGATGAATTTAACTTGGATAACATTTCATTTATTGAGGAAGAGGTGAGAGAGATTATTAAGATTAGTGATATTTTTATTCTCCATGGTTTGACATTTAAGGAGTTATTTCTACTTGATCAAGTAATGGAACATGAAGACTTTATATTTGTGTCAGACTTTGAATCATTAGATAAAGTAGAAGGGACATGGTATGATCCTAAGACAAAAACCCTTGTCACCTAGGTAAAATTCAAAAGAAACAAACCTAGGATAATTGACATATCAAAAGGAGAGGAGGGAATGGCCTTAGTACAAATAGTAGACAATACATATCACATGCTTATTGCAATACGATTAACACATGACATTATGTTTAATCAAGCTTAGATCAAACATAGGAAGGAACTGATTATAGAACTATAGAGAAGAGAAATTGAGATGAACTCAATGATAAATGAAATGCATGTGAAAACTAGAATATTAGAAAAGGAGTTACATGATTCAAAATATGTAGGAATCACTTAGTCTATTGTGATCTATAAGAGTGTGATTGTTGATGTTAAAGAAAATCCAAACAAGGAGATAGCCACAAATGTTGATCACAGAGAATGTACTTTCAAATTATTGGAAAAGATTTTTTTATATAGAATGAATCCTATCTTGGCTAAGTGTGATGAAGTACATGAGTGGTTCAACAACATTTTTAATATGTTGAAATTGTTTGCAAAGGGAAAGAGTATACTTTCTAAATTAGAAATAAAATTGGGACCCTCTAAGTATGAATTGAGTAAACTCCTTGAAATTACCAAAAGGGATCCAAATGCCCCTTCACATATTAAATCCATAATTGATTTCATTGACAGTGCTACAAAAAATCAGAGTTATATAAATCAAGAGTGCCCAAAGTTGGAAGATAAGTTGAATGCAATAATTTCTATTGACCATCCCTATTTCCCCATCATTAAGAATGAAGAAGGAAAGGTCAAACAACTAGAAGAATGGAGGCATAAATTCACAAGTTTCCACAAGTAATGATAACCACATTTAGGGAGGAACAAAACTTCTAGATTAACTCATTTCACAGGTTATTGAGTAAAATAATTTCTATAGAAGAAAAGTTTGCAAAGTTCATAATACATGTTAAAATTGATGGAGGAAAGAAGTGAGTGGATTTCCAAGCTTTTTCTCCAACAGTTTCAAATTTTGTGTGGCCAACTCATGCCCAAATTGCAAAGTGGATCAAGGTCTATCTATAGAGTTTTGATGATGCTCTGGAAGAGGTTGTGGCTATTGATGAAGAAAATTAAGATCATTTAATGTCTTATGTTATCATATTTTAGTTAATTTGGTAGTTATGTTATTAAAGGATTTGAAGCTATGTTGTACCTTTTCATTTTTATGAGAAAAGGTACTAAGATCCTATCCAAGGAAAGACAATTTTAAAGATAAAGACATTGATAGAGATTTTTGGATACTACTTCATAAAAAGAATACAATGGAGTGATTATTTTATGCTTATACAATTACTAGTTTTGCACATGTAATAAAGCCAGTATGTTGTATTTACTTATGAATGAAGATCATGTAACAATTCTTCCTTTATATTTATAATGTCATATCGTTTATGACTACTCATATTATTTACCATCCCTTGAGATTATGCTATTATTTTGATGGATTAGAATAATTTATGAGTTTTATTTATAAAATATTTTCATGCCAAGTCATGGTATCTATCTAATTGGTCTCCTTTGATTAGTGTTAAATTCATTTAGACTAAGGAATTCATTTATTCTTTGTCTATCTAATAGTAAATACGATGCACACTATCTCTCAAGGTTTGATGATAAGATCATTTAAGTGTTTAACTCTATATTTACCAATGAATTAATGATCAATCCATATATTTTAATCATAAGTTGATATATATAGTTGAAAACTAGGGGAATTATATCCACAAGTATTGCATAAATCATTCTTGATATTTCACTTATATTTAAAACATTCACGTGCTTGATTTCTCCTAGAGGATATACTTGTCATCTTAAGAGTATCAATCATAAGTTTGCATTGGCAATTCTTCTCCTCTATAAGAGTTGAGATAAAAGATACAACCACCTAGGTTTTGTAGAGCTTAAAGTGTGGAGGTTGATTAATTGGAGACTCTATTGGGGAGAGTCTCTTACAATTCAAATTGTGTAGTTACCTAGAAATTTTAGTTTTATAGACCATAGAAGAAGTAAGATTTTGATCAAAGTGCACTTTGCTAGAGGAAGAAACCTAGAAAATTGAGTAATTGATCCTCTGGAGGGAGTTGTCCATTCTAATTTTATTCAATAACTATTAATACCCAATGTTATGAAACCATTATATATCATAAATTTCATTTACAAACTAGATGGATTATGTTCAAATTTGATTAATAATGTGCCAAAGTTTTATGGAAAGTGGCAAAAATCATCAGGTAATTATTTGACTACATTTTATGAATTCATTAATTAGAATAAAATACACAATGAATGCATCATGATGATATTGTTTTCAAAATCATTAAGAGGTGATGCAAGAAATGAATATGAATCCTTGGTCTCTAGGTTTTTCTCATCTTGGGAGCATTTGGAGGATTGGTTCTTGGACACTTTCCAAAACATCATGGAACATTAGGATCATGAACAAGATAGTATAGAGGGTTATCAATCTGAACACATGAAGGATTCAAGGGAAGGAAAGATGAAATTCTCAATAAGGATGAAATTTCAAGGTTGTTAGAGACAAAATTACAAAAGGAATGTCCTAGAAGATAGTGCTAATTTTTCTCAAGTAAATGGTCTATTATATAATGAAATTATTCTTGAAATTAAAATTAATAATACTTTTTTTATAGATTGGTGATCCAATATATGATGAAATTGCTAGTCTAGAGGAGCATTCCCTACACATAGATGAAATCAAGTATCATAATTTCTTTAAGAGTGATCAAACTAAACTCACTTTGGTAAAAAAAATTGTACAAAACAAGGTGCCCTAGACAAAAAATATGAGACCTTACCCAAAGAATAACCTAAATTTGATATCAAGACAAATGTTATCAATTGCAAGTAATACTTGTAATACCTCTCATACCTAAAATATATCTATGATGAAGAGAATATTGATATAAGGAATATATTGTCACAAGGAGATAGTTAGATGTTGAAAGTCTCAAAAATATGTGAAGAAACATATACATATAATGAATTTTTCCTCAGTAACCAAATATTACTTATAAGATACATGAAATAGAGATACAAAAGCACTATATTCAAATAGGGAATAATGTTGCATAGACAACAAATTTTTTTTGATAGGGTTAGAGATTGAAGGTCATGGTCTACTTCTCTAGAGAATAACTTGGATCTCATCATGTCCCAAGTAGATATGTGCCCCCAAAAAGAGCCACTAATAGACTTCATAAAATATTTTCTATTAAAAAATAGAAGTTTGGTACATTTTCATTAATTCAAAGAATAAATTTTAAGGATTTTGTGAAACAACAAAAATTGACATTTTAGAAGACTTGAAAATAGGTGCATCCAAAATCATGACTTCAAATAGCAACTTTTGAGTAGTTCCCAAAATCATGATTTCACTAACAGGATATAAGATGGATTCAAAAATTGTGATTTTAGAGAAAAATAGAGAAAATTGTTGTTCCAAATGCATCTTTAGACATACAACTTATAAAAATTATAGCTAATCACTATGAACCAGCTTCTAGGATTGTAAGAAAAATAGATGGCATGCTTTTCCTTCTTATCAAAAAGTCATGTATTGGAGAATTCTTTGGATTGAACATCCAGAATATAAAAAAAGATTGACAGAGAACACTTTAAAAATGAGTACTAGAAAATGATGAAATTTGGAAAGTTTAAATAAATTGCTCATTTTATGTAGAGGGGTCATAAACAAAAAATGATGTATATTGAAAATATGGGTTCCCATTCTATTGAAGTTTTAATAGATTTCTTCAAATATAGCTTCCATGCTTAGCAACAATTGTTCAGAGGAGATCAAAAATAGAAAATTCCTTTAGACCACATGTACCTATGCATGAAGATTCATAACCTTCATACTTGTTTTGAGTTTGAATTTTCCAGTGAGATTGAGAAAACTCTCCATAATCAATTAGTCAGGTGGAATTATACAAAATCTTTTAAGAACTAATCCTTTATGTTATATTTTATTCTTTGTCAAAATGTTAGTTAGTTTAGGAATTCTCTAAAATTAGCCATGATTGATAAGGAGGGAAATAGGTAGCATGTTTAACTTTGGTTTTCACTTTGGGATACACATGCAAGGGATGGATATTTTCTAGTATTTAGGGACATGTTTGTGCAATAACTAACAAGTATACTTGGGGGAACCATCACAAGGATGCCATCATCAATTAAGGATGCTTTGATATCTAAGGAGAATTTAGCTGAAAAAGATTATAAATATAATATAAGTGATTGGATTCTCAAGCCAAAATACTCATTGATAAGGTTGTATGGGTGTAGACAACCACATCATAGACTGCCTTTATTTGTTCCAGACATACCAAGATTCTTAGAGTTCATATGATAATATCTATGGGTTGAGAAAAAAATTTATCATGCAAGAATAAAAGGTAATATTATGCCTCATTTTATAAAATTTGATGGCTATACAATTGGATACAATATGATCCAGGAAGTTCAACAGACCCTCATGAACAAGTTCTACTTGAGAAATGATAAAGGCATAGATTATGATCTAGAGGGGCATGTCAAGGCAATAAAAATCATGCATACACATCATTTAAGTTTTTAACTTTGTATTTCCCAATGGATTAAGGATTGATACTTTTATTTTTATCATAAGTCGCTATATGGATTTGAAGACCGAGGGAATTTTGTCAACAAGAATTGCATAAATCATTCTTAATATTTTATTTATATTTAAAAAATTCACATGTTTGATTTCTTCTTGAGGATATGCTTGTCATGTTAAGAGTATCAATCATAAGTTTGCACTAGCAATTTTTATCCTCTATTAGAGTTGAGATAAAAGGTACAACCACCTAGATTTTTCATAGCCTAAAGTGTGGAGATTGGTTAATTATATTTCAACCTTCTTCATTGACCAAAATTGTGTTGATTTACCAGTATCAAGTGGGCGAGGCTTGTAGGTTTTCAAACAAATTTTTTGAGAACCAACAACTCCTAGCAAAGCTCACTTCAGAAAAGTAAGATTTTTGGTTTACCAATCCTAGGTGGTTTTTTCCCTTAATAGGGTTTCCATGTTAAAACATTGGTGTGAAACTATATGAATTTTATTTGTATTCCATGTTTTTTTACATGTTTTAAGAGTATACTACAATTTAGTAATAATTGAGATATATCTAAGTAATAAATAGAAATTTACTATCACTCGCTAATGTAAGGAACAATGATTTGAAAGTTTTGATTAAAGTGTTTGAAAGAGTTGATCAATGATTATACTGAGTGATTGGAGCTAATTGATTATATTGTTTAGTTAGTTTTGGAATGTTTGAAAGGGACTGCGAGATAATTGGAAATAATTGATTCACTTCTTCTCTCAGTTATCTAATGAGTTGGTATCAGAGCTAAGTGCTTGGAGAAAGAATTTTAAATGAACTTGAGCTAAAGATAAAATATGTACAAGAGAGAGCCACCAAAGCTAAAAAAGGAAAAATTTTCCTTCTATCAATACCAAATGAAGCTGCATCTTTCTAGTATTAGAGATAATGTCACACATTGGTTAGAGAATGAATACAATACCCTTGCTGGTCCCTTGAATGTGGAACAAATGAATGAGAAAATAAATCATAATAGTATGATGATTGATATTGCATTTTCTCTCAATGATGCCAAATTTGATGATATCAAGAAATGTACTAATTCTAAGAAACTGTGGGATAAACTGAAGCCAATATATGAAGGAGAGCGAAACATGAAATCTTGAGAGGTAAGTATAATGACCTAAGAATGAAACAAGGTGAGAATGTTACATAATATGTCAACCAAATCAATGATTTTGTGAGTGCAATCAAATTTAGTGGAGGATCCATCTTGGATTATGAAATTGTAAGTAGAGTTTTAAGAACTCTTCTTCTTGCTTATGCTATCAAATTTTTAGCTATTAAAGAAGTAAGTGTTATGCCTAGAATTGATCTAACACTTGATAGATTAGTTGGTTGGTTAACTACATTGAGTTGATAAATTATGATAACATTATGGTTACAATGGGGAATGATTTTGAGTCTTCCCTAACCATAAACAATTTAAAGAAAGAAAAGAAAACCAAAGAAGAAAGTGGTTCTAAAATTGAAGATTTTCTAGATGAGATTGAAGCCTTTCTTGTAAGAAGGTTGTTAAGAGGTATAGGTAAATACAAAGGTAAATTTCCCTTGATCTATTTCAAATGTAATGAGGTTGGCCACTTTTATACTAAATGTACTAATAGAAGAAAGTCTGATAGAATTGACAAGAAAGATTTCAAGTTAAAAAAAAAAAAGATTACAAAGACAAAGGCAAGAAGTCATGCTATATTGCTGAAGAAGAGCACAATGAGGAAAGTTCTGATGATGAAAATGAAGTAGTTGAAATGGTCTATGTTTCACTTAAGGAAGATTAAAATAGAGAAAGGTATGAGAATGAAACTATCCTTATTTCACATGTTACTAAGAATGACTCATGCATTATTGATAGTCATTTTTTACACAATGTGATTAATGATCTAAGTAAGTTTGATAAATTTTATGAAATTGATAATGGTGGTACTATTAAGTTTGGTAGTGATGTTCCATACTTGGTGAAAGGTAAATGATCACTAATTTTGAATGATTAGATTATATATGATGATGCATATTGGACTCAAGGAATCAAATATAATCTTTTGAGTGTTTATCAGTTGAATAACTTTGATCACAAGATAGAATTTAAGAAAAGGAAGGTCAATATATTTGATGATTATGAAAATCTAATTACAACAAGAATGAAAACAAAAGGAAACTTATTCTACCTTAATCCTATAGTTGAGACATGTTTATTTTCTAGAGTTGAGGATGTGTGGTTCTGGCATAAAAGGTTGTGTCAAGTAAAATTTGAAAATATGGTGAAAATGAATAGAAATAAAAGAGTAAGACGCTTACTAAATGTACAAAAACCTAATAATGTTGTGTAAAGAATGTCATCTTGGTAAGATGAAAAAGTTTAGTTTTTCTAGAAAGGAACACACTTCAAATGATATTGTGGAATTAGTTCTTACTGATTTATGTGGTCTAATTGGAGTCTATAGTTACTAAGGTGATAGATACTTCATATTGTTTATGGATGATTATTCAAGGATGATGAGTGTAGTGTTTATGAAAGTGAAATCACATGCTTTTGATATGTTCAAATAGTACAAAGCTAGAGTTGAAAAGGAAACTAGTATATCTTTGAAATATCAGAGATTTGATACAGGTGGTGAGTTTATGTCTACTAAATTCACTAACTTTTATGCTAAGAATGGTATCAAAAGGAAATTATTTGCACCAAGGACACCACAAAAAAATGGTATTTTTGAAAGGAGAAATAGATCTATCATAGATTGTGCAAGAAAAAAGATGATTGAGAAGGAGGTCTCTTAGATATTCTAGAGGGAAGCTATCAATACTATTATTTATACTCCCAACCAAGTTCAATTAAAGAAAGGAACAAACAAGACACCCTATGAGTTGTAGTATGGTCATACACTAATTTTAAGTTATTTCAAAATCTTTGGAGGTAGGTGTTACATTCAAAAGGATGCTAAAAATGGAAAACTTGATGTTAAAGGAGATCAAGGTATATTCCTAGGATATTCATATAGAAGTAAATATTACAAATGTTTGAACAAGGATATTAACAAGATGATTGAAAGTGCAAATGTAAGACTTGATGAGTTTTTACAGAGGAACAATGTGGAAATAAAGAAAGAACCCAAAGATTATAATAAGTTTTATCATGTCTATGAAGAGACACTTGATACTCTACCTAAGTTATAACACATAGATACCAAAAACCAGATAATGACTATTGAGTCACATCCAATTATACATGAGCTCCAGATAGTATGAACCAAGTTGGAAGTTGAACCTCTACCAAGTGAAGAAAATATTGAGAATCAAAGAATTGAATCTATATTGGCCAAATATGTGAGCAAGAACCATTCACCAGAAAAAAAGTAATTGGAGATAGAAGTACTAAAGTCCAAACAAGAAGAAAGATAAGAGAAGGTACATGTTTAATAGTTGATTTTGAGCCTAGAGTGGTAAATTATGCATTGGATGATGAATGTTGAGTTAATGAAATGAATGAGGAGGTTGATCAAATTGAGAAGAACAATACTTGGACACTTGTACTAAGACCTGCTAACAAGAATGTAATTAGAACAACTTGGACTTTCATAAATAAGTTGAATGGAAATGGAGAATTGGTAAGAAACAAGGCTAGATTGGTTTGCAAAGGATATGCACAAGAATAAAGAATTGACTATGGTGAAACTTTTTAACCTATGGAAAGATTAGAAGGAGTGAGAACACTATTGGCTTATGCTAAATACAAGAAATTCAAGGTAAATCAAATGGATACTAAAACTATATTAAACTTCCTGAAGGATTCATTGAACCTAGAAATAAGGACATGGTATGCAAGTTGAACAAAGCATTGTATGGACTAAAACAAGCCCTAAGAGCATGGTATAGAATATTACACTCTTATTTGATTCAATTGGATTTGCTAGAACAAGTGAAAATAATAATTTGTATTTGAAAAATGAATCCAAAGATATGGTATTGCTTGCTGAAATATTTGTTGATGACATAATATTTAGTGGAAATGATACATTGAGTAAGCTATTTTAATAAATAAATGAGTATTGAATTTGAAATGTCAATGTTTGGAGAGATATAATTTTTATTGGATTATATGTCTATGAAATATAGAAAGGTATCTACATTACTCAATCCAAGTATGTGAAGAAAATATTTTTTCTTTTTGGGATAGACAAGTCTAAACTAGTTGGTACACCTATATTGATTTGATTAAAATTATCAAAGGAAGATAGTACTAGTGAGGTTGATTAAACACTATACAAATCAATGATTGGAAAGCCATAATATGTTGTACATGGTAGATCATATATTTCGATAACTATTAGAATTATGTAAAGGTTTTCATCTAATCCAAGGGAAATACATATGATTGCTATGAAATGAATATTTAGATATCTCAAGGGAACTAAAGATTATGGCCTATGGTATAAAAAATAGGATGAATTTAATCTAAAAGTCTACACTGATGCTGATTGGGCTCATAATGTTGATGACAAAAAAAACAAGTGGCAGAGCTTTCTTTTTGGTAGAAAGATTGATTACATGGATAAGCAAGAAACATAGTTGTATTTCACAATCTACTACTGAAGTTGAATATGTTTATGTTACAATCAATTGGTCAAGTATTATATGGATCAAAAAAATTCTTGAAGGAATGTAAGAAGAGGTAATTGAGCATGCCACTATCTACTATGATAACACAAGTATTGTAAATATTTCAAAAAAATCCATGATGCATGTAAAAAAAAAGGCACATATCAATCAAATATCATTACTTAAGGGATCAAGTTCAAGAAAAATAAGTAAGGCTTGAATATGTGAATTCTAATGAGAAACTTGCTGATATATTTACCAAGCCACTACCTAAGAATTCTTTTGAGTATCTAAGAGATAAATTGGGGGTCCTACCCTTATCCAAAATTTACTAGGTGAAGATGCATGCTATATCAATTGATGAATAAATTGTAATATCTTTATGGAGTTAATGTAAAAGTTTTCACACTTTAGGAATATTTTTGAAGTTGTGATGTTGACTATGATTAAACTAATGCAACCCATACATGCAAGGTACATGGATAACTACAAGGTTTTATAAGTTTCATGTTGAAAATTTATAACCTTTAGCATTGCTATGAAAGGAGGAAAGAATGTATGAAGATGTTAAAGAATGAGTAATGTGGAGGATAACTAAATGCAAAAACTGATTAAAAGTAATATATGTTAAAGGAGGAGAGAATTACCCAAAGGGGAGAGAAGTGTCAAAGGAAGAATAACATATGCATGATATGATATGGGAAAGATAGTCAAAGGAAAAGAATGAGTAAAGAGAAAGTCAAAAATACATACTAAAATGAAGATGAAAAGAAGACTCAACCTACACTATGATATCATATGCAAAGGGAGAACAATGTTAAAGATGTATAAGATTGTTGCTACTAAAGATATAGACCAAGTACCAGTTTTAAGATACATAACTAAAAAGTTGCATTATTATCAATGCATACATTTTATTATGATATGTAATATTTTGTAATGTAAAATTATATGTTATGTGTTGCCATCAATGCAAAAGGGGGAGATTGTTGATTTGTCATTGATGTCAAAGCTTTCATTGGCTAGATATTATGATAGCTTAGAAAAGTACCATATCATTAGATTGGTGAAGATAACATCATGAAGATAATAATTGATGAAGACAATTTGATATATAAGGTATTCAATGAGTACTTGAATGAGCTAGAAAATGATAATGTAATATTAGCCTGATTGTATTACAATCATGGTAATTGATAAGTATTAAGGAACACAAGCTTAACTGAGTTACTATTGGAAATATAAGAGGAGTAACTGAGAGGGGAGAGGTGAATCCATTACTACAAAAAATAAATTTCAAATCCCTTAGATGTTAGTAAAATAATTCTATCAAAACTTAATTCTATTGATGCCTGACAAACAAATAAATATTGTAACTTAGTAAAGATTGAGAATGCTCAATAATTAATTAACTTGCAAAGATTAAGATGTTATCTATGATTATCATTACTTGAACTTAGTTTCAAATATAGAAAAGAAATATCATGAACACATTTGACACCAAGATTTAATGTGCAAATCCAATTTGGGAAAAACCACCAATTGCAGCTAGTTACTATTTTCACTCTTCTAAAGTGAGACCTATTAGGATCCAACACTATTAAAGGTTACAAAACACACTATTAGGTGTGACCCTATTACATGATTTAATCACCTTGTTAGGAGTGGCCTTGTTAGAGGTCTTTAGATAATTCAATAGAATTGCCACCTTGTTAAAGGATTTATAAATAGATATTAAGCCAACTCTGTTAAGATATTTAGATCACTATTACAAGGGTTAGAGAGTAACAATGAGATGACTTGATTTGGATACAATAGCATTTTATGATTACAAATCTCAATTTTGGCTTGTACTTGATCCTTCTTGATTTAATGTATCCTTTCAACTCCACATGGATAATCTACTTATCCTTCTAATTCACTTTCTCTTATCATCATCAAATCACATATGCATTCCTAACTTTAATGTCTCCAAATTCTCAACTTGACCTTTTATTTATATCTTTCATTTTGTCAAGTTAGCTCATATACAACTTAGAATAATTAATATTCATCTTCTCAGTCAGCTAGAACCAATAGATAAATTAATTGATCTCAATATGCAAAAATAAGAAAACCCCTCAATAGCCAACCCTACTTGGTAGACACTAACTCAGAAACAATTTTCCTATGTTAACCAAGTGAAGCTTGGTCAACACTGCATACTAAAAAAGTTCCTCTAGTAACCAAGTGAGCTTTTCTAGCACTAGTTCCATCCAACATTTCTTTCATTAATTGAGTGAGCTCAGTTAACATTCATAATCTGTAGACTTTCCTTTGGTGCCCCAGTGAACTCAGTAGACACTGCCTTCTGAACTAGGAAAACTCTAGATTTCTTAGTAGCCACATAAAACTATCTTTAATGCCTAAGTGAGCTTGACATACACTAATTTATAATGATATGACATTTGTGTAGCATCAAAGACAATACACAATTAATCAATTGTATCCAACAATCTCCCTTTTTGGCATTGATGGCAACACAACATGTCATAACATAATGAAATTTTTGGAACAAGAATAATGTAAGGAAGATATCCTTAGTTTCATTCTAATTCATATCCATTTGAAATCTATTTAATAATGTGGACTATTTTTGTCTTTAGTTTCTCCCTCTATCAATAAACTTTTGTTTGCAACAACTTCTTCTGATAGAAAACTATGCCTTTGATATCAAACCAAGTTCAATCTTCTTCTTTGATATCCCTTCATAAAATTTCTATGACAACAAACTTCTCCCTCTTACAAAAAACTTCTCTTATTTCAAAAAATAATTCTATGAGATATGATAGTAATCTTCTCTCTCTTTGACAACACATGCCAAAGACAATGATCAGTGAATGTTAGTGCACCTTAAGTACTAACTCATTGGCAATATGCCCTTATCAATACTACACCAACTAATTGATTTTCAACATCCTCTAGTTGATGCATCACTAATCTTCATTTAGTGAGCTTCAAATAGGGGAATGACCCCTAGCTTACCTCTTATATGTAAAATACATCTTTAGGTAATGGCTTGGTGAATATGTCTACAATTTGTTCTTTTGTATTTACATATTCCAATCCAACTTCTTTACCTTGCATCAATTCTCTTAAGAAATAATATTTTATATAAATGTGCTTTGTTTTGGTATGCATCACTAGGTTCTTTGATATATTGATTGTACTAGTGTTATTACAGTATGTGACTACTAAATCCTTGATATCTATCTTCATTCTTGACATCAGTTGTTTGAACTAAACAACGTTTGAACAATTGACTGCTACTACCACATATTCTACCTTTGCTATGGATTGAGAGATGCAATTTTTTTTCTTTCTTGTCCAAGACACCAATCTTTTACTAAGAAAGAATGCTCCATCACTAGTGCTCTTCTTGTCATCAATACTACCTACCCAATCAGTATCAGTAAATACTTTTAAATCCAAATTTCCTCCTATTTTGTAACATAAGCCATATTCTTCAATACATTTTATATATCTTATGATTCTTTTGATTTCCATCATGTGATTTTTTTTGGGATTTGTTGAGAATCTTTCCACCATACTGACTACTAATGCAATATAAGGCCTTGTATGCACTACATACTATAGTTTTCCAATCATTGGTTTGTATGTGGTCTAATCTACCTCATTGGAAAGCTTATGTCTAGTAGACATAGGGGTTCCAACTAGTCTTTAGTATTCGATTCCAAATTTCTTTAGTATCTGCTTGATATATTTAGATTGAGTAATGTAGATACCATCTTTCTTCTACCAAATCTATAATCTAACAAAGAATTATATCTCTCTAGACATAGACATCTTAAATTCCTTACTCATTTCTTTTGAAAATGCCTTTCACAAGTCATTATTTCTTGTGAATAATGTGTCATCAACAAATATTTTTGCCAACACAATCTTTTTGTCTGGTCCTTCTTTGATATATAGACTACTATTATCATTTTTTCTTTGAAAACCAATCTGTACCAAGTAATTATGAAGTCTTTCATACCAAGCTCTGGGAGCTTGCTTGAGACCATATAATGCCTTGTATAATTTGCAAACCATGTCTCTTTTGGTAGGATCTAAAAAACCTTTTAGCTATTTAATGTTGACTTCTTCATCAAGAATTCCATTCAAGAATGCAAATTTAACATCCATTTGATAAACTTTAAATCCTCTATGAGCTACATATGCAAGTAAAGTTATAACACCTTCTAGTCTTGCAATAGGGAAAAAAGTTTCACCATAATCAATACCTTCTTCTTGAGAATAAACTTTATGTACCAACCTTGCTTTGTTTCTAGATATTTGTCCATCTTCATTTAGCTTGTTTCTGAACACCCACTTTGTGCCAATTACATTTTTATCCTTGGGTCTAGGAACAAGAGTCCAGGTTTTGTTTTTCTCTATTTTTTCATTCTTTGCTTCAAACCAACTTTCATTATCCAATGCATTTTTAATATTTCTAGGTTCAAATTCAGCAAGTAAACATGTACCTTTAATTTTCTTCTTGTCTTTGTTCCATCAGATTTGTCTCCAATGATTTGATTAGGTGCATGATGCATTCTAACATATCTTGCTAACATAGGTTCTTTGGATTTGGAATGAGTTTCACTAATTTCATTATGAAGTTTAGTATCAAGCTTGGGTCCCACTATCTATGACTCGAGTCTATTAGACTTGGTTTTCTCTTCAACTAGCTTGGTAGTCTTTGACTGTGACTCAGGTCCTTAAGACTGTGACTTGGGTTGCACTGTTTGCAACTTGATAACTTTTGGAGATTTTGGGGACTTGGGAGGTGAAGCTTCCTTTCTTTTAGGTAGATTTGGTAGGGTATTAGGTTCATAGTAAACAAATCTTCTGTAATCCTTTGGCTCTTTGTTGCTTTGTTCTTCACTCTTTTTTTTAAAATCATCTATTCTCACATGTGCACTTTCTATGATTTTATGAGTAGAAAAATTCAAACATTTGTATGCTTTACTTCTACAGCAGTATCCTAGAAATATTCCTTCATCACCTTTGACATCAAATTTTCCTTTTCTAGATTCTTTCAAGATATAACATTTTCTACCTAATACTTTCAAGTAACTTACATTAGGTATACCTTAGTTCATAAGGAGTTTAATTTGAGTCTTTATTTAGTTGTACTTTGTTCAAGGTATGAACTATGATAGCTTCCTTCTAGTATTTGATTGCAACATTCATTTCTATCATCAATGTTCTTGCACAATCCATGATGGATCTATTTCTTCTTTTACCTATACCATTCTGCTCTGGTGTACTAGGGGTTGATACTTTCTTTTGATTCCTTTTTCAATGTAGAATTCATTTGAGTTGAATTCACCACCTTTTTCTAATCTTAAGCATTCTAACTTCTTTCTAGTTTCTTTCTCTACTCTTTCCAAGTACCACTTGAATTTTTGAAAAGCTTCAAATTTTTCTTTTAGATACATTATAGTCATCATTCTAGAATAATCATCAACAAAAAGAATAATTTTTTTTCCCCACTATTACTCTATATTCCAATAGGTCTACATAAGTCTATATGCACAAGCTCTAAGACTTATTTAGAATTATTTTTGTTTGTTTTTGAAACTAGTCTTTCCCATCTTACCAATTTGGCAATTTTTGCATAGAACTATATAGGAATACCTCTTACTCTTTTGAGTTTTCTTATCTTGACTAAATTATCAAAGTTTACATTAAATAATCTTTTTTACCATAGCCAGCTTTCTTCTGTATGAGTAATAAAGCATGAACTTTCACTGAGATCAAGATAAGATAGGTTATCTTTTGTTTTCTTTCTAGATCTAACCAGATTTTCTTTTCCATCCAGTAGTTTGGCCTTTCCATCCATGAATTCTACCTTGAATCCAATGTTATTCAACTATGCCTCACTTAGTAGATTATGTTTTTGTCTTTAAACCCAATAAACATTATCACATATAAGTTCATTGGATAATGAGATACAACCTTTTCCTTTTATGCAACAAGGTTAATTGTTTCCAAATCTTACACTACTTCCATCATAATGTTCCATCTGTTCAATTTTTTTTATCGCTAGTCATATGATGTGAACAACCACTATCAATAATCCATGTGTAATTTTTTCTAACATGAGAGATAAGTTCCATCTTATCTCCTTCATCATTAAATTCATCTTTTACAAAAATATACACCATTTCATCTTCATTGTTATCAGAATCTTTAGCCATAAAACATGATTTCTTACCTTTTTCTTTGTAGTTCTTATAATTTTTGAATTCCTTCTTGCCTTTTTACTTATTGATTTTCTTCTCATCCTTTTTTTTTCTATTTGGAAACCTAGAAGCAATATGACCAAATTCTTCACAAGAAAAGTATATTAGAGGAATTTTTCCTTTGTACTTTCCTCTACCTTTGGAGTATTTTTTTTCAAGTAGGGCTTCAACAATTTCAAGATCATTGTTAGAAATTTCTTCTATTTCTTCTTCACTTCCTAATTGATTGGCCTTTAATTTCTTTCTCTTTTCCTTGAGTGAGAGTTTGGCTTCAAATTTAGACTCAATATTTTTGAAACTAAGAACATACTTATCATAATTATCCAATTCAAAAGCTGTCAATCTTCCAACTAGAGCATCCAAAGTTATTTTGTTATTTGGATCATATCTCATTTCTTGAATAGTAGACACTCTAACTACATAAATAGGAAGAAGAGTTATGAGTACTTTTCTTACAATAGTTTTGTCATCAATGTCTCCTCCAAATGCTTTGGTTGTGCTCACACTTTCTTTGATTCTTTCTACATATTTTGCAATGTTTTCATGTTCTCTCATTTTCATTAGATCAAAATAACCTCTAAGACTTTCTACTTTGGCTCTTCTTACATTGTCATCCCCCCCATAAATGTATTTTAGTTTGATCCACATTTCATGAGTAGTTTTATAGTTTTTCACCTCATCAAATTCAGCATAACTGAGAGAAGATGCAATATCAATCATCATGATGTTATGATTCTTCTTTTCAACAATATCTTCAACTAATAATGTTCTAGAGGGAGTCTTGTATTTAGTGTCAAGATATTTACAACCTAAATCACTAATAGTAGCTAAATGTAACCTCATAAGTCCTTTCCATACTGCAAATTTTTCTTTGTTCAACTTCAAAATCTCTCTTCTGTAAGACATCCTAATCTTTAGCTTAGGTCCTTGAAACCTTCTCTGCAAGCACCAAAAGATCTAATACCAATTGTTGGAAATATAAGAGGATTAATTAAGAGAGGAGGGGTGAATCAATTACTACAAATATAAATCTCAGATCCCTTAGATGTCAGTAAAATAGTTTTGTCAAAACTTAATTCTGCTGATGCCCTACAAACAAAGAAATATTATAACTCAATAAACACTAAGAATGCTTGGTAATTAATTAACATTCAAATATTAAGATGTTATCTATGATTATCATTAATTTAACTTAGTTGCAAACATAGAAAATAAATAGCATGAACACATTTGACACCAAGATTTAACATGGAAATTCAATTTGGAAATAACCACCAATTGCAACTAGTTACTATTTTCACTCTTCTAAAGTGAGCCCTATTGGGATCCAACCTTGTTAAAGGCTACAAAACACATTGTTAGATGTAACCCTATTAGAGGATTCAATCACCCTATTAGGAGTGGCCTTTTTAGAGGTCTTTAGATGATTCAATAGAACTACCACCTCATTAGAGGATTTATAAAGAGCTATTAAGCCAACTTTTTAAAGATATTTAGATCACTAATACAATGGTTAGAGAGTAATAATGAGATGACTCAATTTGGATGCAACTAAATTTTTTGATTATAGATCTCAATTCTAGCTTGTACTTGATCCTTCTTGATTGAATGTATCCTTTTAGCTCCACAAGGATATTCTGCTTATCCTTCTAATTCACTTTCTCTTAGCATCATAAAATCACATATACATTCCTCACTTTCATGTCTCCAAATTCTCAACTTGACCTTTTATTTATATCTTTCATTTTGTCAATTCAACTCATATACAACTTAGAATAATTAATATTCATCTTCTCAATTTGCCAAAACCAATAGATCAATTAATTGATCTCAATGTGCTAAAATAAGAAATTCCTTTGATAGACAACCCTACTTGGTAGACACAAAACTTTGAAATGATTTTCCTATGTTAACCAAGTGAAGCTTGGTCAAAATTGCATACTAGCAAAGTTCCTTTGGTAACCAAGTGAGCTCAATTAGCACTAGTTCCATCTAACATTTCCTTCATTAACCAACTGAGCTTGGTTAACATTCATCATCTACATACTTTCCTTTGGTGCCTGAGTGAACTTGATAGTCACTGCCTTATGAACTAGGAAAACTTTGGATTGCTTGGTAGCTACAAAATCTTATCTTTAATAACCTAGTGACCTCAATGTACATTGACTAATAATGATATGACATTTGTGTAACATCAAAGACAATAAAAAATTAATCAATTGTATCTAATAGTTACAAGGCTAATGAAGGGAGACTCTATTCATTAAGTGAATACAATATTTCCCAAGTAATTGATAAAGGAAGAAGGAAAACAAATAAACTTTTGGAAGTATTGAGTGGACCTAACAAGTTTGTGAAATTCTATATGGTAACACTAGTTAGTGGTGTTTTAAAGTCATTTAGATTAGGCCACTCTTTTTAGTCAATCATAGGGAGTGATAAGTTCTATATGATATTTTGATGAAATCCTCTAACAAGGTGCATGTAAGCTTTTGCTAGGTTTGCTCGTAGCATAATTCACTTTAGAAGAGTGATTTTTTTAGGTTTCTAGTCCTAGGTGTCTTTTTTCCCCTTAACAAGGTTTCCACATTAAAATATTAGTGTCAAACTATGTGAATGTGATTTTTGTTGCAAGTTGTTTTACATATTTGTAACAATTTATTGCAACTCAACAATAACTAAGATTTTACTAGGTAATAACTAGAAATTTACTATCAATCAGTAATGCAAGGAACAATGATTTGAAAGTTTTGATTAAAGTGTTTGAAATAGTTGATTAATGATTAAACTGAGTGACTAGGGTTAATTCTTATATTGTTTAGTTAGTATTGGAATGTTTGAAAGGGACTATGAGATAACTGGATATAACTAATTCAACCCCACTCTCAGTTATCTAACACTATGATCCTAGAAGTCATGTAGTCATAATATACATTAATGGAGTTTACGTTTAGAATACCTTAATTGATTTAGGGGAAACTATTAATGTCATGATAAAGGAAGTTTTTTGAAACTAAATATAATTTCTCTAAGAGAAACACCTACTAACCTCCAACTTGTTGATAGCTCTACTATTAAACCTAATAGCATGGTTGACAATTTGATTGTAACATTGGATTCATGGGAATATCCTACTAATTTTTTCATTTTCTTCCCAAAAGAAACATTGGGAGGGTATCCTATCATCCTAGGTAGACCATGGTTAGCCATAAATGATGCCTGTATATCCTATTATTTTTGGAAGAATGACAATATCTAGTAGATTTTGTACTAAGAATTTAGCACTGTACTCTTTTGCTAAACCTCAATGGGAATCTAATCAAGCTTTGTGGCTAAATCTAGATAATAATGAAGTAGATGCTAACTCAGTAAAATAACATGGTAATAGATCATAATCCATCCATGGTTCTCCAATAAGATGATGATATTCTCACAACTATCCTTTCCAATGAATATTGTGTCGATCATCCATTATGAAATGATAGAAATTACTCTCTTCAAAAAATAATTCCTCCTAAGAACACACCCAACTTTCCTACAAAGTATGAGTACCTTCATACCTTCTACCCCATGAATTATTGTCATATGCTTTCTCAGAAGTAGTAATTTTAGACAAGGTGTTAAAGGTAGAAGTCAATCCAAAGGGAATTAAATGTCAACAAAAATCTCTCATTAATCCACCTAGACAACATACTAAAATTTTTGTAGGAAAACTAATAAGATTTTTCTTAGGATTACATGGACATGAAAGGATTATATCCTAGTCTTGGTTTCCCACAATGTAAACCTATTTGGAAACCACAAATGGGGATTAATCCAATATTAAGGAACAATGAAAATTGAGTTGCAAAAATTACTTATTGTTGGGTTTATCTATTCTATTTTTGATAGTTAGTGGGTCTCATCCTTAGTCTTAGTACCTAAAAAATGAGGAGAACTAGAGTGTAAGTTTGGATTATTGAGAAATCAATTCAGCTACTAAGAAATATAATTTCCTATTATCTTTTAGAGACCAATTGCTTAGGTTGGGGATTTTTGTATCTATGATTATATGGTAACTTCTTGTGGTGGTATTGATCTATAAGAAATTATAGATTGTAATATGGTTGTAATCATTGGATAATAAGAATATTGGACTCATTGTTGGTGGATTTAACCCATGGATTGGGTATAACAAATTTAATCTTCATATCTTGTGTTATCCTCTATGTATTTTTGATATTGGTTATATTTGCATGTTTTTTTATTTATGTCTCATTAATCTTAACAAGTGGTATTAGAGAATGGTTGTTTTAGTTATCCTCTATAGGAAGGTCTCATGATTGAGTGAGTGTCTCATAGTTGAGTGGGAGCAATGGTAAATGAGAGTAAGATAAATTTTGAGATGTTTAATGAGCATAAGTTTAAATTATGAAAAATGCAAGTGAAGGACTATCTTTATTAGAAGGATTTATGGTGCATGTTGCAAGGAAAGGCCAAGAAAGAGGCAAGTATGACATATGAAGAATGAGATATTATGGATAGAAAGGCACATAGAAGTCCTCATTTATGTCTAGTATAATTGGTGGAATTTAATATTACACAAGAAAATATGATGGAGGAGTCCATGAAAACCCTAGAAAATTTGTATGAAAATTCTTCCACTTCAAACAAGGTATTTTGAATGAAGAATTTATTCAATATGAAGATGGTAGAAGGTAGATCTTTTACTGATCATTTAATTGAGTTTAATATAGTGACTAGTCATTTTTATTTTGTAAATTTTAATTTTGATGAAGAAATTAGGGATATCTTGATTAATTGTTCTTTTACTAAAAGATGGAATAGATTGGTAATGGTTGCGTGTAATTATATTTATGGTTCTAATACCCTAAGATTTGATGATGTGGTTGGTGTAATTCTAAGTGAGAAAATTTGGAGGAAATGCTCAGGTGCATCTACATCAAAAAGTGTCTTGAACTCACAGAGAAGATGCACAACAAATGAATGAGGAAACAATATTTGAAATCATGGGAAGTCAAGATTAACATTGAAGGGACATAGGTCTCAATCTTGAGGACCAAGATATTGTTAGTATTGTGGGAAACCAAGACACACAAATAAATATTACTGGAATCAAAAGAAAAATAAAGTGGATAAACAACAAGGAGAAAAATGTGGTAAGTAATAAATATAAAGAGGATGCCTTTCTTCTTTTTTAAGAAAATGTTGATGATTCATAGGATTCATTTCATGCTACTCACATAGAGATTATTTTCTTGATTATGTCCAAGGGAATATTGAGTTAGTTTATTAGGGTGATAATGAAACTTAATAGATTGCTGGAAAGGGGAAAATTAAGATTATGTTGTAGAATGGGAATCATTGGCTACTACAAGAGGTAAGACATCTTCCAAGACTGAGTAGGAATTTAATCTCACTAGGGAAACTGCACGATGAGGATTACATAGTTACTTTTAATGATAAATACTAGAAGGTTTCAAAATTTTCCTTAGTAGTAGAAAAAGGTGTGAAATAGACACCTTATATATTTTTACATTTCATATTGTTCCTTCTATTCTAATTGTTTCAAATAAAATGAATGTTTAGAAACAACTATTGTAGTTAAGCAGGGAGAACAAAAAATTACTATAGATTCTAAAACAACACCATGGCACAATAGACTTGGGTATATGAGTGAGAAAGGTATGAAATTAACTCATTCCAAGAAATTTTTACTAGGTCTAGACTATTTTGATATGGATGTGTATGAAAGTTGTGTATATGGAAAAGAAAAGAGAGTTAATTTTGTGAAGAGTGGAAAGGAAAATAATAATGAGAAATTAGAGCTTGTGCATATAGATGTATGTAGACTAACTTAGGTATCCTCCCTTAGTGGCTCTTATTATTATGTTGTATTCATTGATAATGCAACTATAAAAGTATGGGTTTACTAACATAGACAAAAATTTGATTTATTCATAACTTTTAAGAAATAGAAATGCTTGGTTGAAAATGAGACTAGTAAAAGAATAAAATGTCTTAGTTTTGATAATGATGGTGAGTATTGCAAAAAAGAATTTGAATATTATTGTTCAACTAATAGTATTCATAGATAAAAAATTTATCCAAGGACTTTGCAAGAAAATTGAGTGGTTAAATGTATGACTAGGAAAAAAATAGAGTGTGTAAGGAGGTCGAGGTTGTATGATGAGATTGTATGAAAAATTGCAAGAAAAATATTATTGTTTCCACATAACCCATAATAGATATGAAAAAAAAAGCAATTATAATCAACATGTAAGATAATACACAACATACCCACAAAAAAGTGACACAAGATATACCCTAGGAAAATCCTCGAAAAATATCCATCACCATGTATTATTCAACAAAAACACCATTACAATACAACCATGGAAGTCTTTAAAGCCATAGCTACAACCAAGAAATCCATTTGAAAAAGCATGAATCCACACATCACATGCCATGCTTCCAATTGTTCTAAGTTTATTGGGAAAGTGAGATACTAAGAATGTTGGGGGGGGGGGGGTGGGGGTGCGGTGGCACAGGGTGAATCAAGATCACTAAAACTTTTATCCTTCAAAGAAAATAACAAACTAACTACATTCACCACTAATCCAACTCATATCTAGATCATGAACCATATGACCTTACACTTGAAATGCTGAAATAAATATAACTATGCATCACATCCATAAGAATAAACATAAACACATAACACAAAAGATTTGGTTACCCAAAAATCCTCCAAGGTGAATGTAAAACTAGGGTTGGGATGTCACCCACAGATCTTCACTACTATAGTAACAAAGTTTACCTATTAGCAGTACAATATCACTTATGATGATCTACCCTATGAGGGGTCTATCCTATTAGGAACTTACAAGGCTATTAGGTCTACCTTGATTAAAGGGTTTAAAACATATAATGAAGTAAGCAGTCTATTAGGAGATTTAACCTATGCTTGTTAGGACCACTTTGTGAAGAGATTTACCCTAATCCACTTTCTAGAATGTATCAGTAGTTGATCCTTTAGTTTGCACTTACAATTTTAATTATGAATCTCCTCTTTCCACTCTCTAATATGATCTCCTATCTGATATATCTCTTATTTTCTCTTCACTTCTCCTCTCAGTCCCTATGCTCTATTTCTTCAAAAAATTCTCTTGCAATATCTAAAACACAATCCCTTCACATATACATTCACTATACTTTGCATCACATGGAATAGGGTTTGAATCTTCCCTTAAATAGCTATCTATAGAATCTTTTAGAACATAATCAATGATCTAGATAACTTCCCTTAATAGAGTTTAGTGATCCAAACCAAAATGTGTAACAAACTCTAAAATCATTAAATGTTGTTTACATGTTGGCCAAAAATGGTTTACCTCATATTTTGTGCCATTCCAAACATTCTTGTTAAAATAGTGTCACTCGACACATATGGTTCTTGATGCTCAGTCATAGCTATTTTTCTTGCTAACACTCATTTTCAACTAGCTCAGCTTCTTTTGTATGACTTGGCACATACTCACTCTTCTTAACTTGATATTTGTTAGGAATAAGATGTCTCAACCTTGTATAATTCCTATTCTTATTATTTGTTTTGTAAAATGTATTTCTTGCAAATAATGTTGATGTGTTGACATCTTGAATTGTGTGTAAGGAGATCATGACTAAAATGGTTATGATGGATTCCTATGACATGTAAGAGCTATATTAGAAAGATTAAATGATAGGTGAAGACATGTGGCAACTAAGATATTTGAGTACTATATACTCTACCCCAATAGTGGGGTTCAGGGCATTGCCTCAAAATTTTTTTTGGGGTTCCTATTTTCTCGGAGAATGGTAAAAACCCTAATATACTTTACCTTTTGGGAGTAGCCCTAAAGTGAAGCACATGTTATAAGCATTTTTAGGGTTGTGAAGAGATGCAATGCGAAAAAGGTGTATTGTTGGTACTGCGAGTAGCTACTGGAGTCTTCTGCTGTTGATGTTGAACTTGCATTGCAAGTGTATTGTAACCTCGTGTTGAAGATAATACATTGTGCAAGTTCTGAAGGGGTGGGGTTTTTTTACCAAAAGGTTTTTCCCCACTGGCAAATCCTTGTGTTATGTCTTCCTTTCTCTATCTATTTTTTGTATACATGGTTGGTTGCAATATTGTTGTTTACATGATATTGAATCTATAAGTGTAGAATATTTTAATAAGATTTGCATCATACTTTCCTTATGAGATTAGTGTAGGAAGTTGTTTCCGCATCTGAGTTTCCTTACAATATTCACTATACACTAGATAACTTAGTTTCCATAGGGATACTTGATGGCTATAGAGTTTCTTGTCTCCTATAGAGCTTGGCATATACATGATTATCTATAAGTCTAACAATTACATAACTTGACCTATATAAAGTGACCTGGTCACAGTGATGACCAACCAACTCCACCTTATATATGACCAAGTGTTTGACACTAATAGACAACAAAACTAAAGAGATCAACAATCTCCCCCTTTGACATTAGTGGCAAAAATACTTTCTCATGATTACATCATTAGAATATAATAGAAAAATGATAGTACTCTCCCTATGTCTATGACTCAATCCATATAGGACTACAAAATTTATACAACAACACTCATACATACATACATACATGCATACATACATATAACATGACTCAATATTTTTGATATAGCTTTGTCATACCTTTGATATATCTACTACTACACATCTATTCTTTGAATGACATCATTTTTCTATTTCTTCTTTTAAATCTTTTTCTTTCCCCCTTGATTTTGTCTCTCATGTTTGCTACTAGGTTCAGGAGGATGGAATTAAACCATACTTGTCATGAAATGGCTAATGAATTTGGATGATCATGGCTAGGGCATGATCCCATATAGTTCTAATTGATTCCAAAAGTTGAATCATGATCTTCATCTTTGAAAATAAGTCAATGAGGCTATCAGTAGTAGAAAGATTATGATCTATTTGTACTAAATCCTTTTCTCAAGCTAACTCACATTGAATTACCTCCAAATGTGGCATTAAAATTGATTGTATGGAGATAATTTTAGCCCTCATGCAGCTATATGGTGTATGTAGCTTGACTAACCTCCCTTGGGAAAACAATTATCTATTATAGTGCATTGAACTCAATCCAACATATTGAGAAATAGTGTTACCTAAAGATTTCAAGTCTCCCTCAATCTTTTGAATATTATCTTGAAATTTATTAGTGAATCTGGGAACATCACAAAGAGTATTGTACAAATCTTGTATCTTATTAACAAGTTCTTGTAGGTTCTGTACAAGTGTTGTCAGTTCAACCTTACTCAATGAAATTACAATAGAGACCTTCTCAAGTACCTTCATTTAAAACTTATTTTTTGACTAAGCTATTATCTTTTCATTAGTCTCTATATCCTTTGTATTTACATTTTCAACTATTTTCACTAGCTGATAAATGATAGGGGCTTGTTCATTAATATGATAAATGTCAAATGCATCGACAAAAATATCCTTAATATCATATAATAATTGCCTCTATTGTTTCTCTCTCCTCATTTCTTCCTACTTTTTCTTTCTTGTCAAAATATCTTGTAACATAATAGTTTTTTCAAATGAAAGATTCTTTAGATCCCAATTAGGTACCTCAATTACTTCATCGAAGGTAACATATTTACCTACAGAACTCATCATTTTCTTCTTCCCTTTACTTTTCTTGGGTGTGTTGCTATGTGACACAACTAAGGCTTGAGTATGTGAGGAGGTTTCACCACTTGATCTATCTTGTACATTGGTAGTAGAGGCAAAAAAATTAATACTTGGAAAGGTCTATGTTTGAGGGACTTGAACCTATTGTGCATATGTGGAATCTATAGTTGATAAGGGTTGAGTGTGAGATCCCACACTCAACATTGGCTATGATGCAACGACCTTATTCTCTTCCTTCTCCTTATTTCTCTTTGATAGAGGTACTGACACTTGTGGTAGACTGATCTACCTTTGAGTTCTTGACTTGTTCTTTCTCTTGTACCTCAGTGGATTCTTTTCCTTTTTCTATCTCCTTAGCATCTATTACCAATGTTTGTGTCTAAGATGATTGTTGGATTTATTATTGATTCTATTAGATTTGTGCATTACAATCAACAACTTGAACTAGTGTCTTTCCTATCTTTGGATAGCCCTTTACTTGCTTGTAATGTCCCCTTTTCTGATTTGATATGGTATTTCACACCTCTAATCAGATTTTCAAAATCAAACAACTGCTATCACAAAGATCCACCAAATTTCTCAAGAAACCCCAAATCGGGTATGCCGAAAATAGTGCCAAAAAGCTTCACAGCTTCACCTATTATTAATAAATCTGAAAGTGTAAATTTTTACAGAAAGTTCAGCAGAATAACAGCCTACAAAATGAAATTTCTAGATCTATATAGCCTTTACACAATAGCTCACAAATGTAGGACAAAAACTATGCTCATCGGGCTCCCGAAATTAACACAAAATGCTCGGAAACACCACAAAAAACACTAATAAACTATCTCAGAAGATTAATCACATCCCAATACATATATTCAGCTCTATTTTAATAGCTTAAAGTCTGAAATATAGCAGCAACCAAAACTGATATGAAATGCTCAACTGAAAACACCAAACTCATGCAAAAAACACACCCAAAAACCCACAAATCTACACTGTTCAGCACAAAGGCAAACTCTGTATGAGCATGCACATGGAATGGATTCAAACTCCCATCCTTAGCCTTCCTAGAAACCTACAAACTCCCATTCTTGGGTCTCCCTGGAAACCTACAAACTCTCGTTCTTGGGTCTCCTTCTCCACAGGTTTGGCAGCCTCTGAAGAATAACAAAGAATGAGCGAAAATCAAGTCTGGAATCCCCCCCAAAATGCCTCCAAACCTCTTTAAAAAGAGCATAACTATAACTCACGTCCAAGAGAGGTTAATGAAACATATTTTAATAATAATTATCATTTATTAGTCCAACAGTTTCCAAAGATTAACTCCCTTTTTCTAAAACTTCACTTTCTTGGGCCTGCCTGTCTTAGCAAAGATTATTATTTTTTAATTATTTGAAAAGGGGACATGACAAGTCCTCCCCTCCCAAACATTGCTTGTCCTCAAGAAATGGCTGAACAATAAACCAATCAATCCTCCTGGATCCCAAATGTAGTCATGAACTATACTACTACCAATTAACACAGACTGCTGCAAGATCCTCTGCAATATGACCAAGAGGAATCCATAATCAAACTGGCAATTATAGCTCAACCAAACTCCAAAATCACCATTACCACAGTCAAAAACCCATGAGACACAAACTCTTAGAATATCAAAACCCAAGTAAAGTGGACTACCAACATAGTAAATACCATCAATGCATTCCACTGGCCTATATGGAATGTACAATCCAACTCTGCAACAATGGTGAATGCTCTCAAATGAAACTATACCAAGTATGGAGAATCCACACACTGTACAACTCCTGCAGTCAACACAAATCTGTAGATCATTGGCCACTATCTCATAACCATAACTCCCATGCACCCCTGATGGTGAAAAGCCATCACAAGATAAACAAAAAGAAATGGAACCCAAACCAAATTTTCCTGCCATCAACTCCTCAGCATAAGGATCAATTGTTAACTGATGTACATACCCTGCAATATAATGTTGATTAAAAAAACCAACCTCAATCAATAGCTCACCATGAACAAGTGATACAACCCACTATGACTGATCACTAGCTAAGTCAGGAGATGTCATAGCCAAAGGAGTAGAATCAATAACAACACTTGCTGAAGCATCACTCCAAAACTCCTGCTCTAAGTCATGTATTATCAAGCTATCAACTACAGAACCTGTCGCCATGTCATGCCCATCACAACTCTCATCTCGAGGCATCAAACTATCCCATAACTGATGATAAGCACTAGGAACCAAAGTACATCTCTGTATCATAATCTCATCAACATGGTCATCAAAGGTAAATTGATGAGCGTACCTCACAGTGTAATGCTGATAGAATGTGCCAATCTCAGTCAGTGGTTCAGACTATAATCCAGATGAAACTAACTGCAATTGATCATCAACCATGTTGGAACTGACTACTACCTCCAAAGATATCACCAAGGGAGTAGTATTACTAGCAGGAACCATGCCAACTATCGACTCACCAACATCACACATGACCTTTGATACATCTCTAGTCTCTGTGCCTTCAGTACTAGAGGCCACCACCTTGTCAGCATACAATAATCTGCTACAATACCCAACTCAACTAAACCTGACTCTAGTGGGAATGAACCTGATATACCAATGTTAGTATCAAGGATGGATGCATCCCCATCTCCACAGTCTCTGAAAATCTCAGCCATGGACATCCTCGAATCACCAAACACCATAGCTTGTGATTGTATAGAATCAGATAAAGACTGTAGTCACTCTAACTTCATGGTCACCTTAGCCAAATGAAACTGTGACTCCTTGAAAGCCAACTGTGTTCTCTCAAGAATCTCAGAAGTCACCTCAAGCTGCTCAGTAAGCTCACTCACCTCATCTTCCTTGGCCAAAAATGCATCATATGCTGTACTACCCCACTCCATAAGATAATCTCTGTCAGCTACCAACTGCATATAATTCTATCTCAAAATCTGAATAGCCTCCCATAAAGAGTGGATCTCTGTCAAGGAAAGATAACTTCCTTCTTGCTCATCACTAGTAGGAGAACCCCATCCATAAACTGCTAATAACTGACGAGCAACATCAAAATGTTGGCAAGTGATAGCAATGTCTCGGTCACTAACTCTCAACTGATTAGGCACATGATGGCATTGGCTTGACTGTCTCCTACAAACCTCCTTTGATGCACTGTCTAAAGGAGTATCCTCAAAGTTACTAGTCTCTAGAGTATTACCTTCCATGTCCTGTGAATCAACTCTAAAGCTCATATCAACATACAGAGTATCAAAAACTGTAGCACTGTTGTCCAACTCCTCTGTACCCAAAGAAACTAAGTCTTCAAAATTGCCCACTACATCCTCCTAGATGTCATCAATGCCAATATGATCCTGGGACTCATCTGTACACACTTCCAAATATGAAAGATCATCAACACATTCCAGCAAGTATGGTCGACTGGATATATGAACAAAGCCCAACATCAGTGTATAAAAACTAATACCAACATTAGACAAGATACTAGCACAAGAAAAGAAAACACCATGTAATCTGCTAATCAAATCCATGATAGCACCCAAACAAACACTGCTACCAAAAAGTGTTAAAGATCTCCAGTCAACTGAATCCCAAACACCAATATAACAATCTCGAGTCCATATCCGTAAACTAGAATCAACTGGTAACTCAAGCAAACTCCTCACCTGAGTAATATGACCAATACCAACTAACTCCACATATCTATCATGATGAGGTAATGAAGTCACAATACTATCTTCACTCACCTTCAGCTGGTGGGATAAATCATGTGAAGTACTACCTGCCTCAACCTCATGTGATGAAACATCTAACTGTGCCTGGTACTCTTTCTTAGCAAAGTCATGAATGCTCAATGTCTGCTCATCTCTACCAGGTATCTCACCATCCTGCACAAAAAAATCCTCATAATCATCATCTGAACCCACTACACTGTAGTCACTGCCTGTTGTAACTATACCATCTTGAATACCTGTGGCATCACCCTTTGACAACCTATAAACAATTGTCTCAATTTGAGTATCAAGTTGACTGTTACTATCAATCTGTGTAATATCCTTTCCCACCACCTCCTGTGAAAAAGTAGAATCTGAGACCTCTACCTGGCTATCAGCTAGTTTCTCAAACTCCTCATGCAAGTTCTTGGGAATTGTATCATCTGTCTTGTGAGAAAATCTGCCAAATAGAAATCCAGTCAACTTATCCACCTTAGCTGGGTCAGATAAGATGTCATTCATTATACGGTGGTGCTCAACCAAATATTTAGACATGTCATGGCTTATTTTCATAAGTTTATCTCGAATGTCTAAATAACCATCCTTTCTACTATTTTGACTCTGGCTATCAATTGTCCAAGATCGTTCCCTCTGAGACTCTATACTATACCTGTCCATTCTGGATAAAGTAGAGTGTAACCCCAATAGGATATAACTTCTTAAAATACCAAGAACTAACATGCAAATGATTAGAAGTAGCATGCAACCATAGATTTGGACATGCAACTGATTAGAAGCAACATGCAACCACCAAATTATGACATGCAAGATCTGGGTAGTTGTCAAAACTGACATGCAAAATCTGGATAGTTGTCAAAACTGACATGCAAACTTTTACAACCACCAAATTCACCAAGAACTAACATGAAAATGATTATAAGTAGCATGAAAACATGGATTTGGACAAGCAACTGATTAGAAGCAACATGCAACCACCAAATTATGACATGCAAGATCTGAGTAGTTGTCAAAACTGACATGCAAAATCTGGATAGTTGTCAAAACTGACATGCAAACTTCTACAACCACCAAATTCACCAAGAACTAACATGCAAATGATTAGAAGTAGCATGAAAACATAGATTTTGACATGCAACTTATTAGAAGCAACATGCAACCACCAAATTATGACATGCAAGATCTGGGTAGTTGTCAAAACTGACATGCAAGATCTGGGTACTTGTCAAAACTGAAATGCAAACTTCTACAACCACCAAATTCACCAAGAACTAACATGAAAATGATTAGAAGTAGCATGCAACCATAAATTTTGACATGCAGCTGATTAGAAGCAACATGCAATCATAAATTATGACATGCAAGATTTGGGTAGTTCTCAAAACTGAAATGCAAGATCTGGGTAGTTGTCAAAACTGACCTGCAAACTTCTACAAACCCTCAGGCTGGCAAGATCATGGCTCTGATACCACTGTAATGTCCCCTTTTTTGATTTTATATGGTATTTCACACCTCTAATCATATTTTCAAAATCAAACAACTGCTATCACAAAGATCCACCAAATTTCTCAAGAAACCCCAAATCGGGTATGTCGAAAATAGTGCCAAAAAGCTTCACAGCTTCACCTGTTATTAATAAATCTAAAAGTGGAAATTTTTATAGAAATTTCAGCAGAATAATAGCCTACAAAATGACATTTCTAGATCTATATAGCCTTTACACAACAGCTTACAAATGTAGGACAAAAACTATGCTCATCGGGCTCCCGAAATTAACACAAAATGCCTGGAAACACCACAAAAAACACTAATAAACTATCTCAGAAGATTAATCACGTCCCAATACATATATTCAGCTCTATTTTAATAGATTAAATTCTTAAATACAGCAGCAACCAAAACTGATATGAAATGCTCAACTGAAAACACCAAACTCATGCAAAAAACACACCCAAAAACCCACAAATCTACACTGTTCAGCACAAAGGCAAACTCTGTATGAGCATGCACATGGAATGGCTTCAAACTCCCATCCTTAGCCTTCCTAGAAACTTGCAAAATCCCATTCTTGGGTCTCCCTGGAAACCTACAAACTCCCGTTCTTGGGTCTCCTTCTCCACAGGTTTGGCAGCCTCTGAAGAATAACAAAGAATGAGCGAAAATCAAGTCTGGAATCCCCCCCAAAATGCCTCCAAAACTCTTTAAAAAGAGCATAACTGTAACTCACATCCAAGAGAGGTTAATGAAACATATTTTAATAATAATTATCATTTATTATTCCAATGGTTTCTAAAGATTAACTACCTTTTTCTGAAACTTCACTTTCTTGGGCCTGCCTGTCTTAGCAAAGATTATTATTTTTTAATTATTTGAAAAGGGGACATGACATTGCTACAAGACTAGAGCATTAGGTGTTGTCAAATGAATAGGGGATAAATTAGTTTTCTCTTGAGATCTTGGCACACATATGTCTTCTTTATCAATATGAATGTATTCTATTGTCACAATTTAGATCTCACTCTCTTTGACCTTCTATCTGATAGCTTCTTCAAGTATATCTAAGTCATTATACACATCTTTTTCAATGTCCAATTTAGCTTCTCCAACACCCTTGCCTTTATCATCCTTGTTTGTTCCTTTTTTAGCAGTCAATCCAAAAATAATCTTCCATATTAATCCACTTTTCTTTACAACATCCTCAATCTTATGTTGTAAAACCAAAAATACTCTATACTTTGGAACAAATCTATTCCTATACTTCTCCAATTTTTTTAATCTTCTTATTGGTTAACTCAGGAATTATGTTTGGAAGTGGACCTTCCCTAATCTTTATTTTAGTCTTTATTGCATGTTTCCAATTGGCATCAATTCTTTTATATAACTCATTAGGAATACTATTACTTATCTCTATAGGTGTAGTTTTGAACTTAACCATCATATCTAGAATGGCTTCCTCTACCTTGTTCTTATCTGTTTCACTTAATGTTCCAAACTTTATGAACTTAAACCCAGATAAGTTTTGAAAATTCCTAATGTTTTCAAATATCTCATCAACTAATTTAGGCTTTGTGTGCACTACTACTAGCAATGACTTGGTTCATCTAATTCTATCTTTTTTGCATCTTCCTCATCATCATCTTTTTGTGCAATTAATTTTATCCCTCTTTTTTGAGGCCAACTCTTAGTTGTTGATAAATTTCTCTTTGTACCATTATTTCACTTGAACCTTCACTTGGTTTTGTAATCTTAGCAAATCCTTTTGTCAAGTGTGGCTTGATACTTGTTGATGTAGTAGCTCTAGTTCTTAGTCTAGCTAGTGCATGAAGAGAGATGGGTTTGGATATAACTTTCTTCACCAATTTCTTTGCCTTAGGCTCAATAACTATAACTTTTGTGGCCTTCTTAACCTATGGTGAAGTAAGTGCTAGAGTTTTACCCTTCTTATTTTCACTTTCTTCCTCTTCCTCTGAATCATCACTCTCTATGTCCTCACTAAGACCTTGAGTTATCATTAGGGGTCCTTCACCTTCAGCTTGTGTGCCTAGTTTTTCTTCTAGATATTGTTGATCTCATATTGGTTTTTATATGTGAGTGTCAATACACTTAGGTAATTTACAAGTTATAACTTAGTTCATGCCAAATAAGTAATGCATGTTGAGTATAACATGTCAAATAGTACATGTCGAGTGAGTTACTTAGTAAGTGCTAAGTAAACAACTAGTGTCAAGCCACTCAAGTGCCAAGAAGTCAGTATATGCTGAGTTATTCAAATGACAAGTGACAACATTGAAGTTGTAGTTGATTTCAAGCATCAAGGACTTCAGATGCAAAGTAAAATAGGTTTGACATAGTTGTTTGTAATAACAAAAATTATTATTTAAACCATTTTGGAGCTAACTTAAGGATTGTTTTGTGATCTTAGATGATAAGAATGAATCTTAATTGAGAATCACTATATAGTACATGTAGCTAATTAGTTAAAGGGATGAATTGAGTGGCTCAATGGATAAATTATAATCATTGATTCATAACTAACCCTAAGTCACCCAAGTCTTCTTAAGGAGGAAAAACTTGAAACTTTGTATGATTGTGGAAGGAGTGAAGAGAGAAGTTTGCACATGAAAATAGAGCATTCATGGTGGCTAAGGAGTTCTGAATGAGAGATACATTACAAAATTAGTTAGAGGAGAATAGAGGAAAGGAATTAGAGGATAGAAGTAATACATTTGATTAGTGAGGATCAAGTACACATCAAAAAAGAGTTGATCTGTTATCTAGTAGTAGAGTGCTAATCATAGGATCATCACTAAGAAATTCTATAAGGTGAATCAATTAAATCTCTTAATAGAGTAGTCTTAATAGGCTATTGTAAATCCTTTAATAGGGTTCTTACTTCATTGTAAGTTGAATTCCTTTAGTCAAGCACACTTCTAATAGGGTGTTGAAATCCTTTAATAGGGTAAGATCTAACAATCTTGTAAGCCTATAATAGGGTAGACCTTTTACAGGGTAGATCATGTCTTATGATCAAATATTGTAACCTTCATTAGATACACTCTACAACTTTAGTAGTAAAGATTTTTTGGTGTCATTCCCACTCTAGTTTGACATTCTCATTAGAGGTTTCTGGGTAATCATATCTTGTGTTATATGTGTCGGATGTTTATTTTCTTTTATGCTATAGATGTATTGCTTAATTTGGTATTTTAGTTTACATGCAAATTGTGAGATGGATGTGTGCTGAATGATTTTTATGGTTGAAGTTTTGAAGCATTGATTTACCCTTTCCCCCTCTCAAATTTTACTTTTCCTATTGTATTTTCAACAATTGGTATCAAAGCCTTAGTTCTCTGGAAAGGAAAGATTTGTGGATTTGAGGAAAGATATTGAAGATGGAAGTCTACAAGTTGGGAAAGATTGTTCAGAATCAGAAGATTGAAATCCAGCTTGCTATACATTAGATGAATGAAGCAAGAGATGAGTTGAAGTGATCATTAAAGAGAAGGAAAGAGGTAGATATTGAAGAGAATGATACATAATACCAAGAGATTGACACTACTAAATTGTTTGTAGATGGAAACACAAGTGAATTCAATACATCAGTTGTGGATGTAATGGAAAAGAATGGAACCCTAACTAAAGAGGTAGTAAATATAAAGATAGGACAAGAAGTCGAATCAGTATTGCTATATGAGGTGATTGAGCAGAAAAAGAAAGATGAAGAGGAAAAAGTCATGATTGAAGATGACAAAAGGATACTGTCCAACTAGCTAGAAGAGAAGGCATCGAAGGTGAATAGAATTTATCACATGCAACTAGAAAAATTGAATCAAATGATGATTTATAATCATGAATTGAATGGAAAAAATATTGAATTTGTAGAATGAACAACTAAGAAATGATTTGAAAAGAGAAAAAAAATTTGTTGAAAGTTTCAATAGCCCTAGTGAAGTCATCAAGTATTTAGAGAAATTGATGAGATCTCCTAGATCCAATAGTGATACTACTCAATTGGGTTATACCAGTACTAAAGAAGGAGGATCATCCAAAAGACATGAACAAAGGAGCAATAAAGGTAAGAACTCCAAACCTACTTGTCATAATTGTGGAATATTAGGACATACTACTAATGTTTATAGGAGGAAGATTGCAAATTAGAATCCTAAGAAAAAGATCATGGGTCACTACCACAAGTGCAACAAGGAAATCAAGCATATGAATGCAGAACCAAGACCATGAGCATACATAGATTTGAAGGATGTTATTGTAATTATCAGAAGTATGGACATAGAGCTTATGAGTGTAGATCTAAGCCCAAGTGTTCATCAAAGAACCAGACATAGGTAAAGCACAATGAACAATCTTATTATTGGGATTATAATACTAGGTATAGTTGTCACTAGTATCAATAATATGGACATGTTCTTGAGAATTTCATAAGAATGCATTTTAAAAGTGATTACAGTAGATGGTTAAGTTAGAATACATGTTTTAGTTTCTTAAAGACTAGCCATGTAAGAAGACATTGTCCAACAAAGTCAAAGGCACCAAGAAATGAGTTCAACAAAGGAAAAGGAATGGAAGATGTTGATAAAGTCATAGTGCAGATTAGCACAACATGGAAGAAGAAGGAAGATTGCAGTACATCAATTTAGATAGGATCACTTCACCAATGGGTTAGGTGATCACACCATCCCAATTAAGCAATAATGAAGTATGTGTAGGACTAATATTTAAATGATATACCATACATCAATTTTAAGGACTTAGTTATGAAAAGATTATATATGCATGAAGAAAGATGAAAAATGTTTATTAGAACTTGTGAAATCTTTAAGTTTTGTCATTTTTCATGTTGCTACTGAGCATGAAAAGTCTCACTTAAGTTTCTGAGTTAAATCTAGTTGACGTCAAGCTGTCATCAGTGGTAGTGTTGGCTGAGATTACAATGGTTGCCAAGTGTAGAAGGAATTTCACGGAAGCAGAGTGAATCATAATTTCTATTATAGCCAAGCATTGAGCATTAATTATGAAGTTTCAAGGGATATATGGTTGATTTTTGATTCATTTGAAATCATTCAAATTTGGAGAGAGCATAGAGAGCTTAAGGTGAATTGAAGAGATCATTCCAAGCATTTACAGACTAGATTTAACCACTATTTAACACCATTCAATAGAGTTATGAAGGTATTTATCATGTGCCAAGTTGCACTATTTGAATTTTTGCAAACCCTAGGTAATCAATATGGCATCTAGTTCTTTTTCTGCTAAGGTTAAATAGGGAAAATAAGTTTTAAATATTCAATTAATCAATAATGAGATTAAACAACCAAAATTTAGAGCAATTTCTAACCTTGCATACAAGCAAGACCCCTCTGGTGCGCTATCAATGATACCACCACAAATTTTGATGATTCAAGATGTAAGATGTTTTTACACATGTAAGGTCGGTAGCATAGGTGACATGGAAATCAAAGACCTCAATGGAAAACTATGTGTAAATATAATATTGAATGACAAATATAAGATTGTAGAAAGAAAAGGGTTAACTCATGCACTATAATTAAAGATTGTTTTGATCAAGATTCATGAGAACTCTTTGTGGTTAGAGGATGGACTTATCAAAATTACCAAGAGGATTATGTAGAGAGTAAGAGGGTATCCAACCCTAGATAGACATAAGACCATGAGAAGTGATACAAAAAAGGTTATTGAGAAAAACAAAAGGGTAGTGTGGAATAAGAGACAAATGACAATTGACACCATCATAGATCCCTTAATTTCTTTTTCAATAAGGATAATTTCACATAAATTCTTTCAATCCAATAGATTGAACAATGTACCCTGTATTTCTGTCAATGTAGGCTACATGATAGTCAAGAAAGATCACTCTTATGACCTTGTCAAGTTATAGTTACAACAATTATCAAAAAACTTGGGAGCCATAAGGATAACCAAGAGTGCATAGTGCAAGTTTGGTTCAAAAATTATTTGTTTATTATTCTATGTGCATAACACATTTCCTTCTTTTGATAAATTTGCATGGAATACAAATAGATCTATTGAAGTATAGATAAGTGAATACATTGAGAAATTTGGAGAAAATTTTGAGTCTATAATTACTAGCTACTATGGAGACTTTAAGAAGTCAATGAAACAAAGAATGAAGATACCAGTGTCACTAGTTGAGAAAAATTTCTACGATGTTTCCTTTCTAGTTGATACCAACCTCACATATGTTCAAGTTGTAGTTCTAAGGGTGAGATGGATAAAGCCTCTAGGTTATGAGATAAATATGGATGAGGCATCTACAATAATTACTACTTTTTTGGTAGAAGAAGTAGATAAGAAGGCTACAATCTTTGGTAATCAAGATGTAGCCAAGTCAAAGATAACTATGGACTTGAAGACAACCTCTATAAAAAGGAAGAAGAAAAAAATTATTAAGGAGATCAAAGAATTTTTTTGTGAAGGGGTAGAAGAAGATGATGAAGAATATGACAATGAAGATGATGATGATGGAAAAGGTGAAGATGCAGTAGCCCAAGCACCATTGACCATTACTCAAGGTCAAGGAGAAGACAAAGGTGGAGAAGAAGCATCAATTAGAGAAGGTGGCTAGGGAGAAGAATCCAATGAAGCACTTGTAGCCAAAGAGAAGAAGAAGAGAAAAGATAAAACATTAGAAGTTAGAAAACTGAAGAAGGTTGTAAAATCTACACAACCTAAGCTTGTAGTTCCTACTACTAGGGCTAGTATAAGAGCTACTACTAAGAAGGTTTAAGAAGTGAAACAACCAAAAGGAAAAAGAACCAAGACAACTACACATGGAGATGAATCTGAAAAGAGAGCATGGAGAAAATGCATTTCTCTAATTGAATTAGATGAGGAGAGGAAAAAATATAATGACAACAACCAATTCAAAGTGGAAAGTCACAGTCCTTCTGATTTGGATAACTTGTGTGAGAATATAAAGAATAATGCTAACTTATTTGGATTCACACATGTTGAGTTTGAAAAACTTGGAAAGATTAAGATGAACCAAGTGGAAGAGTTAATATATGCCATGATAAAAAAATTCAAGAAGACTCCAATTAATCTTTCCAACTCTATACCAAAGAATCTATATGGCAGCATTGAGCAAAACTGGTAGTTTAGTCTCAATAAAAAAAGACAAATCAGAGAAACTACACTAGCTAGTGTGATGCTAGAATTGGATAAGGCCACAATGTAAAAGGCCATTATGAAGCACATAGGGATATTTTCTCCTAAATATAGGACATTCAATATTTTGTGGAATTACATTGAGGATTTTGTTCAAAAGTCCCACTCAAATATGAAAATTAATAAATGGACTGACAACACCTAAGGCAATTGAGCAGACACCTGCTAAGGTAGGTGAAGTCAAAGGTCAAAATGAAGTAACTAAGGTTACTAAAGATGAAACTATAAAAGATGCACATGTGGAAGGAATTAAAAATAATACAGATACATAGGCAACAACTAAAGTTGAACATAAAAAAAAGAGAGTATACCTGATATATAGATGTTGAGTGTCAGTCCACAACATGTGATAAATAAAGTCATAGATATAGTGAAGATCAAGGATGTTTCTGATACTATAGCTTAGAAAATCAATCCTCTAAGAGAGGAGGACATGAAAAATATTTTTCTAGACACCACCACCAAGGCACAACTATGATATCATCCTATATTGGTGAGTGTAGATGAAATTTAGAAGGTAGAAAAGACATCTGTAGAGGAGAAAACACAAAACATATATAAGACCCCTCAAGTTACTATGGTACAAACATCAATACCCATTGTAGTGTACCAAACGAAAGAGACACCAATATAAAATATCAACACAATGGTGCAAAATGTGTAAGTACAAGAAGTTGCTATAGAAGATAAAGATGGGACACCAGTTCAAATAGGTCAAGAAGATACCTCTATACCTACAACACAAACTCAAGGTGCAACTATGATTAACATGCAAGAAAAGGATAAGACTAATGAGTTATTATTGACTACCTATCATGAGGAGCAATTAGAAATACAAGTATTGGTTACATTGCCAAAAATTGCTACTCCTCCAAGTCAAGCTCTTCATAGGCCAAGTGTAGAAGCTACACCACTATAGTCATCAATGCCTAGTCCTAGCATATCCAAGGTAGATGAAGTTATATCATTTGGTGATGTCAACTTGGATGAGGTGATTGTATTTCCAAAGTTTTATCTTGCAACAATAACTATTGAAGAAATGAGCATACTTCATGATTCTCTTACAAGGAAAAAGCACCAAGAATTGCTCAGAAGATAGCATAGGAAGAAGGAAACATTGCAAGATATCAAGGACATTTTTCTTGATGTGTTCAACTTGCTTGCACCTAAAGAAGCCATGCCTATCATGGAGTAGTTAACTAATATAATGGAGAAGATAAATGGTATAGACTTGGATTCAAATGTTAAACCACTTGAATGGTCTAAGAGGAAATTTCAAGGAAAAGTAAATGAAAAGATATCAAGTGCCATTGCACTTAGTTAGGTTGAATTAGAAACCAAGATTGATAATATAAAGAAAGTATTGGAGAATATTTTCTCTCTTTACACTAGGTTGTGTGACACAATTTTGTTCACACAAAAAGTGCAGTGCCATATTGACAATTTGGAGGGAGATCTAAAGAAAATAGGTACTACCCTACCCACTTCTCCAGCTCAGAGTCAAAAGTACTTTAGGAATTTGATGAATTCTAAGGTTAGTTGGTAGCCTTGAATGCTCAAGATACAAACATTCAAGCTACACTGATTAGCATCCAATCCATGTTGACCCCACACATGGAAATATTACACAAAGAACTAGCCTTTGCAAAAATAGTGATGAAGAAAGATCCCCATCTTTCTACACATGAAGGCTTAGTTCACCTTGTTTCTAAGTTAGCCATCCAAATCAAATCATTGGAGATAGTTGTTGATAACTAGGATGCATATTTGAAGATAATACTTGAGGTCCATAAAACCTTTTTGGACAAACACACTATATGTGTATGACCCTTTGACATTAGTGTGAAAAAGGGGGAGTAATAAGTTTTTGAGAGAGACAATGTCTTCAATGAAAAAATGAATATAGTTTTGGGGGAGACCAAACAAAGGGGGAGTCAAAGATAGAAATGAAGTACAATACAGTTCAACATATAGGTTAAGATTCAAACAACATAATCAACTCAGGGGGAGTTATAAGATTTTAAGGTATGATTGTTAAGTCAAGTTTTATAAAATTTTGAAATTTGGCACATATGCCAAACAAATATAGTGAGTATCTGAGTTATGCTCATAAGTTGAGATCATTCATGCATGGACAAGTTCTTTTTCCAACTCATGTTAAAGGGGGATACTATTGATCTCAAATTGTTTTTGATATGTGAGTGTCTAGATACTTAAGTAATTTACAAGTTAGAACTTAGTTCATGTTAAAAAAGTAATGCATACTGAGCATAACATGTTAGATAGTGCATGTCAAGTGAGTTACATAGTAAGGTCTAAGTAAACAATTAGTGCTGAGTCACTCAAGTACTAAGTAGTCAATATGTGTTAAGTCATTTAGATGGTGAGTGACAACATTGAAGTTGCAGTTGATGCCAAACATCAAGGACTTTAGATGTTGAGTAAAATAGTTTTGACATAGTTGTTTGTAATGACACAAACTACTTATGTAAACTATTTTGGAGCTAACTTAAGGTTTTTTTGTGATCCTAGATGATAAAAATAAATATTAATTAATAATCCCTATGTAGTAGATGTAATCAATCAATTAAAGAGATAAATTGAGTAGCTAGATGGATGAATTACAATCATTGATTCATACCCAACCCTAAGTCACCTAGGTCTTCTTAAGGAGGAAACAATCTAAAAATTTTATGAGTGTGGAAGGAGTGAAGAGAGAAGTTTGCATGTGCAAACAAAGCATTCATGGTGGCTATGGAGTTGTGAATGAGAGATACATTATAGAATCAGTTAGAGGAGAACATAGGAAAGGAGTGATACATCTAATTAGTGAGGATCAAGTACACATAAGAAAAGAGGTGATATTTTATCTAGCAATAGAGTGCTAACTGCAAGATTATTGTTGATACATTCTAAAAAGTGAATCAATTAAATCTCTTAACATAGTAGTCTTAATAGGCTATTATAAATCTATTAACATGGTGCTTACTTCATTTTAATTTGAAGTCCTTTAGTTAAGAACGCTTCAAATAGGGTGTTAAAATCCTTTAAGAGGATAAAATTTAACAATTTTGTAAGCCTTTAACAGGGTAACACTTTCACAGGGTAGATCATGTCTTATGATCAAACATTGTAACCTTCATTAGATACACTTTACAACTATAGCAGTGAATATTTGTGGGTGTCATCCCCACCTCAATTTTATCTTCTCATTAGAGGGTTTCTAGGTAATCATATCTTGTGTTATATGTGTTGAATGTTTATTTTCTTTCATGCTATGGATGTATATGCTTAATTTATTATTATAGTTTACATGGAAATTGTGAGATGGGTGTGTGGTGAATAATTTTATGGTTCAAGTTTTGAAGCACTAATTCAAACCCCCCCACCCACCCCCCCCCAGATTTTACTTTCCCTATTGTATTTCCAACAGGTATGTTATCTTCTTCTTTCTCTTTCTATTAGATGAGGAATATTTACATCTATTGTTATCCTAGCATTTATTCCACATGTTTTCCATAAGGCTCAGCCTTTGTATTAATTTCCTTTTCAAGAAATGTAGTGATTTCTAAAATCACATCATCAATATCAATTTCATAAAAAAAAATGGTTCAACCTAGGCTACCCTTAGCTTAACTACTTGAGCATATGTTTTATTAGTGCCCACTAGAAAATACACATCATTGTAATACTTCTCTACCATGGATTTAGGAATCCTTGTCCTTTTCCTCATCTTCTATTTGAACTCATCAAAGTATCCAGCCTAAATACTTTCAAAATTGTCTCCCAAATTCTTAGTATACTCACTTCTTTGCCAAGTAATAGGTTTCCCTTACTCCAAAACCACATTACCTATAGTAGTAAAATAATTTTGAACATAAAAGAAGATACACATTATCAAAGATAAAAACTTACAGACATAATTCTTTTCTTTCTTGATTGATAAAAGATTCTTTGTAAATTATAACCATTGGAACTTGACAAGATCACACTTGTGATATTTCATTACAATCTTCTAGGCTTTGTCTACTACCATACAAGACACATTTTTAGCTAGCTTGATTGGTAAAACTTTTGTGCTATCACATGTACTAAAAATTCTATCAATGTATCTACAATTTTTGATATTGACATGCCATGACTGTTCCACTTAGTCTTAATGTTTTCCTTAATACCATCTTTTCTTTGACATGTCAAGGTATTCTTCTTCTCAAACATTGAATACCCTATGACTAAACGTATGATTTTCTTTATAATTTTCATTGGCCCATTTTCTAGCTATAGCTACATATCATGAATCTGACTTAAAACAACTTTTATCCATTCTATTCTAAAATTTGTTGGAAAATTTAGAGTGAGTGTTAACCCTTTCTTCTCAACAATATTGAATTCATCTTTCAAAAATCCTTCATCACATAGTTTCTAATATTCCATACAAATCTTATCATCTCTAAATTCACCAATTTTGCACATATAATAGCTTTATACATCATGTATCATTATAACCCTAGGTGGTATTGATGATAACATACCCATAGAATTTCCTTTCATAGAAATATATTGAACAAATCAATATTAAGGTGGAGGACAAGTGTCATTCTTCACTAATTAAATATTACTAACCTCTTCACTATGATTCTATGTTGCAAATGTTGATCCATATGCCATATATAGGTTTAGGGTTTAAATTCACTTTTTGAGTAACTCAACAACTCTATCAATCAATTCTTGATCACACTTCACCAAAAATTTTGTTTGAAATAGCCTTTGGAATCACTTCACAAATTTCTCAAATTTCTTGGGTTCTCAAAATATGAAGGCAAGGTGTACAAAATGTATTCAAATTTCCACTATATACCTTCATTCATTTGAATTAGGGTACTCATAAATATCATGTACATCATTAGGTGGAATCCAACTATCTCATTGAATTAGTTGTTACTTTACCCTTTGTTAACTCTATAATCCTTTAGCTTGGCCAACACATCAGCTTGGTCTATATAGGCACTCAATCTATATTACAATAATTGGTTAATATAGACAATATTACTGATGTTTGACACTAATAGTGTATTTAATTTCTCTCCTCAATTCTTTCTAAAAATATATTGTATTACATCTTATCTTATGCAAATATAATGTTTGGAACATTTAATATTGGAAAGATGATGTATGATATGTCATTTAAATATATATTTCCTTACTTACATAGGTTGATCAATTTGAGGTAGTGTGATCACATTCTCCATTGGATTGGGTGATCTCAACTTTAATTGTTCCACTAGTTCTAGCTTCTACCTTCTCCTTCTAGGTCTAATTCATCTTATCATCTATTTACTTTCCTTTCATGTGATCATTGCTAGGTGTTGGTGCCTAGGTCCTACTATTCTTTCTCACATGTCTAATCTTGTGAGAACTAAAATAAAATAAGCTTCCATTCAACCATTTCTTGTAATTGCCTCTAAAATGTGTCCTAATACATTTTTTTGAAATGTGCCCATATTCTACATAGTAATCACAACCATACCATGTTTTGTAATCCCAAATGTAGAAGTTACCTTTCTTTGGTGCATTTTCTTGCCTTTTGGGTTTCTAGTTAGATTTTGCCTTTGATCTATATTCATATGCTCTATGTCAATAATTTTTATAGTTGTAATAGTATCCTTCAAATATAGATTGTTGGTCTTAGAATGGTTTTGACATTTGAGTGTCAACGCACTTAACCACTTTTCATATCGAAGCCAAGTACACTATATATGCTGAGCTATAGTATGTGTTGAGCTAGAATTCCAATAGGTGCTAAGTGACTTCAGGTGTCGAGTATTATACAAGTGCCGAGTGATAAATAGGTGTCGAGTCATAGTTTATATCAAGAAAGTCAAAATTCTTCATGTGCCAAGTGAGCTAGAACTATGTAGGTGCCAAGCAAGATAGAATGTAATAGATGCCAAGCAAACCAGGATCAAACATGTGCCGAGATCCAGTAATCTAGTATGTGCCAAGTAACATAGAATTAGCATATGTGTTTGTGGCTTCACAAACTCAGATGTAAACCATTTTTTTTGAGCTAACATAGAATGATTTTGAAGGATAATAAGGATAAGAACGAATCTTTTATATTTTCTATGCAATTAGCATGTAGCCAATAAGAAAAATGGAGAAGGCATGCAACCAATAAGAAAAGTGAAAGGAATAAGGGGAAATTAAAGATTCAATATGGATTGTAGATCCATACCTAATCCTAAGTCTACAAAGCCTTTATAAGAAGGCTTAGACCCCATGATTTTATGTTGCTAAAGAGAAGTTAAGGAAGTTGCTAAGCAGATAGCAAAAATTGTAGAATAGGGCAAGTAGAAGGGATATCAAAGACTTAGTGAATTGAGTAGCAATTACTTATCATTTTGATTAGAACAAAATAAGAGTGATGATCAAATATCAGATCAAGTGCCTAAAATCAGTAATTGAAGATTGTAAGCTATAAGGTCAAAAGATTTCTAATACTTTCTAGCAATTGTATTAGATAGCGGTAAATCCTATGTTGATAGGTTAGCTTAACATCTATTTTGTAGATCCTTTGAAGAGGTGACTAAATCCTTTAATAGGGTGAAACTTCATGTAAAGTGTTTTAAATTCTTTAACTAGGTCACTATTAACACAGTGTAAAGCCTTTAACAGGGTATGCCTTTCATAGGGTAGACCATTAGAAGTGGTCAAACAATTATTATTGTAGTGATTTTGTGGGTATCAACCCCGCCCTTGTTTTACCTTCTTATTCTTGGAGGGTTTCTGGGTTACCAAATTTTGGTGTCATGTGTTGATGCATGTGTTTACTTTATGTTTTATGTTTACATACATGTAGTTTACTTTTAGTTATTTTTTTATAAGAATTTGAGAAGGTTAAAGTGTGGTACTTTTGATTCAACCCCCCCCCCCCCCCCCCTTCTCAAATGCACTCTTCCCATTTGAATATTGCAACAATTGGTATCAGAGAAAGGTTATCACAAGAAGAAGCCTAATAGCTTAGAGAAAAGATTTGAAGATGGAAGTCTTCAAACTTGGGAAGATTATAGAGAATCAGGTGATTGATGTGCAACTCACCCTACACAACATAGAGCAAGCCAGAGAAGAATTTAGAAAATTCTTAAAAAGAAGGAAGGATATAGCCATAGCTGAAAATGACACACACTACAAGAATATTGACACCACACAAGTGTTTTCCAATAGAGATTCCAAGTAGTTTGATGTAGCAATAGTTAAATTGATGGAGAAGAATAGAGCTCAAGAAGAAGAAATCAGAATACTCAAGCTTGAACAAGAATCACAAGCCATAATGCTTTGTGAAGTAATTGAATCGAAGAAGAAATACATTGAAGAGAAGGCTATGATAGAAGATGACCAGAGAAATCTTACTAATAGATTGGAGGAGAAGAAAATTGAGTTTGAAAGAATCTCAACCATGCAACTTGACATCTTAAGCCCAATGATGAATGCACATCATGAGCTGAATATGAAGGACACTAAGATCTCCACCTTGAGAATGCACAATGAACAATTGTAGAATGAATTGAGGAGAGAGAAAGAGATAGTAGAAAGCTTCAACAAACCAAATGAGGCTATCAAGTACTTTGAGCAATTACTAAAATCACCAAGGGCTAGTAATGATACTTTAGGACTTGGTTACACCAGCACTGAACAAGGAGAATCATCCAAGACTGTAGAAGAAAGGAGTAACAAAGGCAAGAAAACTAAACCTACTTGTCATTTCTATTTTAAAAAGGGACATAATTCCAATGTATGAAGGAGCAAGGATGGCCATTAGTATGATAAGCCTAAAAATGCAAGGTTTTGTCACAAGTGCAAAAAGCAAGGACATCAAACACATAAATGCAAGACTAGGACTATTAGTACACCAAAATTTGATGGTCACTGCTACAACTACAAAAAATATGGACATAGAGCTTTTGAGTGTAGATCAAAGCCTATGTGGACACCTAATCAACCTGTAAGGAGAAAAAACCATGCACATCACTACAACTGGGATTACAATACTAAGTAGAGCTACTATTACTGTTAGGAGTATGGGCATGTTCCTAAAAATTGTATAAGAACACATTTTAGAGGGAACTACAATAGGTGGTTAAGCCAAACCACATGTTTTAGTTACTTGAAGACTGGTCATATTAGTAGGTATTGCCCAACAAGGTCTATGGAACCCAAGTTAGAAGTCAAGAAAGGAAAAGAGAAAGTAGATGTTGAACAAATTAGAGGTGAAATGAATAAGACATGGAAGAGAAAGGGTGGAGTCAACACATCAAATGAAGGGATCACTTCACCTAAGAGGTCAAGTGATCACACCTCATCCAACTAAGCATGAATAGGTGTATGGGACTAATAGACATAGTTATATCATGCATTAGTCCCAAGACAAAAAATTACTACAAAGAAGGAATTAACATGATTAGAGATGCAAAAGTTAAAATCCAAGGTTTTCACTAGTGTTGTCAAGCTATTCGAGTAAAGCTCCAGTGGATGTTGAGTAGTCAGTTGTGATTGTGTTGATAGTTGATGCCAAGTTGAGAAGTGTCAATGGAAGCCAAGTGAAGTGGAAATCTAGTGGAAGCCAAGTCATGTTGCAACCTTCAAGTGCTGAGTTTATAGCTGTATGCATTAAGCATTTAATGCTAGGTTTTGAAAGGTAAAAGGATGAATTTTGATCACTTTTTATGCCATTATAACATAGAGAAAAGACAAGAAGAGTGCAAAAGTGATCAAAGAGAAACCTTGAAGCCATTTGCATCGATTTTAACAGTGATTCAACATAAATTTTGTTGATCTAAACTATTTATCAAGTGCCAAGCTATGCAATGTTAAAGTTTTAATGTATTAAAACCCTAGATTAGTATAATGGATTCTAGTTCTAAGAACCCCAAGGGAAAGGAAAGTCATGAAGTCCAGCTAGTTAGTAATGAAGTAAAACAACTTGAGTTTAGACACATTCCCAAGGTAGCCTACAAGAATGACCTTGTTGGTGCATTGTCCATAATTCCATCCAAGGTTGTCATGGTGCAAGATGTAAGGAAGTGTTACAACTACAAAATAGGAGCATTAGGTGACTTTGATATATTCCAAGCCTATGACAAACTGTGTGATAATAGAATTTTGAAGGATGAGTTTTAGATAGTCAAGAAAAAGGGTTTAACCCATGCCCTAGTTTACCCCACAGGTTTCAAAATAGAATGGATACAAAGTATCTTGAGCAGGACACACAATGGTTATTTGTGGCTAGAAGCAGGACTAGTAAAGATAACTAAGAGAATAATACATAGGGTTATGAGCTTTCCAACCCTAGATCAGCATGATACCTTGAGAAGTGACTCAAAAGAGGCAATTGAAAAGAGCACTGGGGCTAAATGGAATAAAAGAGGCATGTCAATTGACACAATCAAAGACCTCGTTCTAGACTTTACTATGAGAATCATTTCTCACAAGTTCTACCAATCTAGCAGATTAAATAGTGTACCATGTATTGTTGTGGATGTAGCCTATAAGCTTGTAAAGAAAGATCACACATATGATCTATCAGAACTAATGTTGCAATAGATAAATGAGAACCTAGGAGCAATTAGAAGGTCAAAAAGAGCTCAATGCAAGTTTGGTTTAGTTCTTGTATACATATTTTTCTATGTCATGAAATAATTTCCTTCAATTGGAAAGGTGAATTGGAATCAAAGCAAAATTGCAATGACTCAAATCAATGAGTACATTGATCAAATGGGTGACAACTTTGAATCCCAAGTGAAAACTATTTTGAGGATTTTAAGAAATTCATGAAACAAAGAGTGAGAATACCAATTTCCTTAGTGGAAAAACATATCAATAACATATGCTTCCTAGTAGATATTGACTACACTTATATTCAAGAAGTAGTTCCAAGGGTTAGATAGCTTAGACCATTAGGTTATGAATTGGATCTTGATGAAGCTTTAGCAACAATCACTACATTGCTTGCAGAAGAGATTGATAAGGAGGCTCCTCACTTTGGAAAATATGATGTTGTACATTCTAAGGTAGATATGGAACTAAAAACAACCTCCACCTTAAAGAAAAAGGATAAACTAGTGAAGAAGATAAAGAAGAAATTTGGTGTAGATATTGAAGGGGTAGTAGATGTTGAAGAGGAGGAAGAAGAAGAAGGTGAAAGTGAAGAAGAAGAAAAAGGGCAAGGTCCAATGGAATTAACTCAAGGCTTAGGTGAAGAAAAGGTAAAAGAAGCCAAGGAAGAACCTACACAAGATGAGTCAAAGAAGAGAAAGGCTAAAACTTAGCCTCCATCCTAGCTAAAAGAGAAAAAGAAGGCTATAGAAACAACAAAAGGCCAAGGAGGAAACAAAAGAGAAGAAGAAGGCCACTAAATAGATTGGTGAAGTGCAAAAGAAAAGATGAAAGTATGTAGCATAGCTAGACACTAATGATGAGAACATTGAATTAGAGGACATCAGCTAATTTAGAGTGGTAAGCCATCCTCCCAAATCCACCATAGATAAAATTTGTGAAAATATTAAGAATGTAGATTTTACTGATTTGAAAAGTGTTGATTTTAATATGTTAAGTAAAGAGGATCAAAACAAAATAGAGGAATTTTTATATTCCATGATGGCTGAATTTAAGAACACACCTCTAGAGCTAGACAATACCATGCTTAGGGAATTATATGAGATAGTTGAAAACAAATGGCATTATTATCTAAAAATTGAAAAGGAGATCAGAGAATCTACCTTAGTGCAAGTGATGCTTGATATGACAAGAGGTAAAATTACTAAGGCTACTAAGAAACATGGTGGCAAATTTGCACCAAAATGTAGAGCCTTTAGTATTCTGAAAAATAAAATTGAAGATGTACTGAATAAGTCCAAACAATTGTGGAAGTCAATATACAAATTGACTGATGACAAGGATGAAAAAGAAAATAAGACTAAGGCCATTGAGAAGGAAAAGGAAGACAAAGCAGTGGAGGAAAAGAAAACATAAGAAAAGGTAGAAGAGAAGAAAGGAGAAGAAGAGAAGATAAAGGAAGAGAATAAGGAAAAAGGAGAGGAGCAAACACAAAAAGGAGAAGACATGGCAATAGCCGAGTAGAAGTAGAAAGAGGAACAGAGTGTGCAAGACACACAACTACCACCTCCTAGCCCTCCTCATGTAACCATCACACCTATAGACACTATAACAATAAAGGATGTTCCTGAAAATTCTACTTAGAACATCAATTTCCTAACTTTAGAGGATCTCTCCAAGATCCTTCACTAATCAACTCTATAGGCACAATTATTTACAAATCCTATATTGGTGAGTGTGGATGAGTTAGAAAAGGTAGTAGATGACCCATCAAGAGATAAGATGAAACCATAAGAACCACCTTCCATCTTTACAACTACTAGCACTAAAATTCTAATGCTTCCACCACCATTTCCAACAATAAACACATCTAGAATAGGTGATGCCATGCAACAAAAGCCAATAGAAGGAGTAGATAAAGATAAATCAAAAGAGAAAACAAGATAGATTGCTACATCTAATCCTATAGTACAGTCAATAGGTACACCTCAGAGTGTTGTAATTGATCAAGGGAAAACAGATGAGGAGAAGGAGGATACATCAAGGAAAGAGGAGCAGGCCACTATTCAAACACTAATAGAGTTACCAAAAATAGGCACTCCTACAAAAAATCTTCAAAAGCTGAGCACTGAAGCCATACCTTTACAAATATTGACACTAGGTTCAAGCTCAACCAAGGTGACCAGTGTACTTCACTATGGAGACCCTGAGCTGGATGAAGAGATAGTAATGCCTTCTTATGACTTAAAGACTATCACCATGGAGCAGATTACAAAAATGAAAGATGCATTAAATAGAAGGAGAAGATAAGAAATACTCAGAAAGGAGTATAAACATAAGAAATCACTACTTTTGGTAAAGGAAATCTTTATGGATGCCTTCAGCTTGCATCACCAGATGAGTCAAAGCCTATACTGGAACAATTATTAGATATAGTTGACCAGGTGACAAGCGAAGATTAGGACACAAATGTCAAACTTATGGAGTGGTTTGAAAGGAAATTTTAGGGAAAGGTAAATAAGAAAATATCAAGTGAAATAGCACTTGCATAGGTAGAATTGGCCAAGAAAATTAAAAAGGTCAAAATTGTACTTGAGAACATTTTCTCACTATACAAAATGCTGTGTGATTTTTCCAATTTCACACAAGAAATAGGCCAAAGGATATTGAGCTTGGAGATAAATCTTAATATTTCTAGCATGCAATTACCAAGAGATCTAGCTCAAATTAAGAAGCATTTTTCCCAATCTCTTCAAACTTAAAGAGAGTTAGCTATACTCACAAGTGAAGAGGCCAATATAAAGGCCAAATTGATGTAGATTCAGTCCTCCATTACCCCACATTTGGAGGTCCTCCAATAAGAGAAAGTCTATGCTAAAACTATTTTAAAGAAAGATCCTAATCTTTCTACATTAGATGGACTTGTACATCTTGTTGCAAAGACTGCCATCTAGCATAAATCACTAGACATTGCTTTGGAGAATTGGGATGTAGCTTTGAAGATGATAATGGAGGTAAACACCACATTTTTTGAAAAATATGGTATTACTCCTTGGAATCCTTTGACATAATTTTCAAAAAGGGGGAGAAATAATAATAAGGGAGATAAGATATGTGTGTGTGTGTGTGTTTTGGGGGTGAAATAATAAGGAAGATGTAACTAAGGGGGAGAATACTAAGAATTTTGATTACATTCTTTCATTCATTCTTTTGAAGAATAAAGTGAGAAATATTGTAAATAACCAAAAGATAGAATAGCTCAACATAGGTACAAATTACAGAAATAGGGAAAAGGCAAAGAGTATCAGGTAGATAGATATATATAATGTTTTGGGGGTGAAATAATAAGGAAGATATAACTAAGGGGGAGAATACTAAGCATTTTGATTACATTCTTTCATTCATTATTTTGAAGAATAAAGGGGGAAAGATTGTAGATAGCCAAAAGATAGAACAACTCAGCACACAGGTACAGATTACAGAAATAGGGCAAAGGCAAAGAGTATCAAGCACATTTAGCACATAATTTTGGTTACAAGAATAGATAAGGCATAGTCAGTTTAGGAGGAGTTATAAGGTATTTTGAACACATTTTAAAATTTTGTACATATGCAAAGCATAATGATTAATGTACTCATAGGATTAGATCAATAATGTTTAGTTAAGTGTTTTTGACACTCGTGTCAAAGGGGGAGATTTTTGGTCTTAGAATGGTTTTGATATTTGAGTGTCAACACACTTAATCACTTATCATATAGAAGCCAAATACACTATATATGTCGAGCTATAGTATGTGTCAAGCCAAAATTTTAATAGGTGCCGAGCATTAAATAGGTGTTGAGTGATATATAGGTGTCAAGTCACAGTTGATGCCGAGCAAGTCAAAACACTTCATGTGCCAAGTGAACTAGAACTATGCAAGTGTCGAGCAAGACAAAATGTAATAGGTGCTAATCAAACTAGGATCAAACATGTGCTAAGCACTAGTAATCTAGTATGTGTTGAGTAACACAGGATCAAAATATGAGTTTACAACTTCACAAGCTCAAATGTAAACCATTTTTTTTGAGCTAACATAGAAGGATTTTGAAGGATAATAAGGATAAGAATGAATCTTTTATATTTCCTATGCAATCATCATGCAACCAATAAGAAAAGTGAAAGGAATGAGGAAGAATTAAAGATTCAATATGGAACATAGATCCATACCTAATCCTAAGTCTATGAAGCCTTTATAAGAAGGCTTAGACCCCATGATTTTATGTTTCTGAATAGAAGTTAAGGAAGTTGCTAAGCAGATAACAAAAATTGTAGAACAGGGCAAGCAGGAGGGATATCAAAGATTTAGTGAATTGAGCAGCAATTACTTATCCAGTTGATCGGAACAAAACAAGAGTGACGATTAGATATTAGATCAATCAAGGATCATATTAGAATGAGTATATCAAGTGCTTAAAATTAGCAATTTAAGATTGTAAGTTATCAAGTCAAAATATTTCTAATACTTTCTAGCAATTGTATTAGATAGCAGTAAATCTGATGTTGATAGGTTAGCTTAACAACTATTTTGTAGATCCTTTGAAGAGGTGACTAAATCTTTTAATAGAGTGACACTTCATGTAAAGTGTTTTAAATCCTTTAACCAGGTCACTATTAACATAGTGTAAAGCCTTTAATAGGGCAAGCCTTTCATAGGGTAGACCATTAAAAGTGGTCAAACAATTATTACTATAGTGATTTTGTGGGTATCATCTACACCCTAGTTTTACCTTCTTATTCCTAGAGGACTTTTGGGTTACCAAATTTTGGTGTGATGTGTTGATGCATGTATTTACTTTTTGTTTTATGTTTACATGCATGCAGTTTACTTTTAGTTATTTGTTTATCAGAATATGAGAAGGTTAAAGTGTGGTACTTCTAATTCACCCCCCCTGAAGTACTCTTCCCATTTGAATATTCCAACATAGATGAAATAAGTGTATTACTAGACTTTGATCTACATTCATGTTCTTGATGACCTTGTTTCCTATAGTTAAAATAGGTACTAGTAAAGTTAGGCCTAGGATTTTTCTTACCATTCTTACCTCTAAATTTTTTTTATTGTATGTCTAGGTTTTCTATAATGATATCATGTAGATTGGTTCCTTGGTTTTGGATTTATTTTCTCTCCACTCTTAGATGATTATTCTTCTTCAATAGATGAAGAGTGCTTGATATGTCCTAATCTAAAGGTGTCACTTGATGACCTTGGTGATCTCATTAGTTCTTCAAAGTACCTTATAGATTTTCTTGGTTTGTTCATCATCTCTATTTGTTCCTTCTCAGATCTTATCTCATTCCTTAGTTGGTCACTTTGTGATATCATATTTTCAATCTCTATGTCCTTTCTATTCAGCTATTGATTCATTAGTAGAAATTGATTCATCATGTCAAACTGATTGTTTCCAAGCTTCTACACATCAAATGTCTTTTCATCAAGTCTAGTAGCCATTTGTATCTTGTCTTCTTCTTCCATGAATTTTTCTTCTTCAAATTTCTTTTTCTATTAAGTTACATCATATAGAATCACTGATTGGATTTCATGTTCTATTTTCAATCCTTTGACTTCTTCATTCAAAATGTTGCTCTTCTCTAATAGGACTACTACAGTTGTATCACTTTCACTAGAATTTCCATTGTCAAATGTTCCTTTGGTGTCCATTTCTTGATAGAGTGTATCATTTTTTTTAATATTCATCTCTTTCCTTTTCTTCAAGGATTTCTTCAACTCCTTTCTTAATGTTTCAAGCTACTATAGTATGATTTGGATGTCAAGCATCTCATTTTTAATGATCTTCCCCAATTTGTAAGCCTCCACCTCCAAGATCTCAAATCTTAAGTGGTTAAACTTATTTTAAGATATCAAAGCTTTGATACCAATTGTTGGAAGTTTATTGGTAAAGTGAGATAATGAGGTGGGGTTTGGTGGTGGGGGGGGGGGGGGGTTGTGGGGGTGAATTAGGATCACTAAAAAATCTATCCTTCAAAGAAAATAACAAACTAACTATGTTCACCACTAATCCATCTCATATCTAGATCATGAACCATATAACCTTAAAATTGAAATTCTGAAATGAATCTAAGTATGCATAACATCCATAAGCATAAATTTAAACACATAATACAAAAAAATTCATTACTCAGAAACCCTCCAAGGTGAAGGTAAAACTAGGCTGGGGATGGCACCCACAAATTGTCACTACTATAGTAACAAATTTTGACTGCAAGGCTACAATTTTGATCACTTTTTATGTTCTACCCTATGAGGGGTCTACCCTATTAGAAGATTACAAGGCTATTAGTCTACCTTGATTAAAGGGTTTAAAATTTACAATGAAGTAATCACTCTATTAGGAGATTTAATTAGGTTTGCTAGGACCACTCTATTAAGAGATTTACCCTGATCCACTTGCTAGAATGTATCAATACTTGATCCTTCAATTTTCACTTACAATTTTGATTACAAATATTCTCTTTCCACTCTTTGATATGATCTCCTATATGATATATCTCTTCTCTAATCTTCACTTCTCCTCTTAGTTGCTATACTCTATTTCTTCATAACTTTGCTTGCAGTATGCAAGACACAATCTCTTCATATATACATTCACTATACTTTTCATCACATGGAATAGGGTTTGGATCTACCCTTAAGTAGGCATCTATAGAGTCTTCTAGAACATAGTCAACTATCTGGATGCTTCTCCTTTCTCCTCTCAATCTTATTTCCTAACTTCCTTTCATAGGGATTAGTGATCCATGCCAAAATTCATAACATAATCTATAAAAAAATTTGTAACAAACTCTACGATCATTAAATCTTATTTACATGTGAGCCAAAAATATTTTACCTCATATTTTTTGTCATTCCAAGCATACTTGTTAAAATAGTGTCACTCAACACATATGATTCATGATGCTAGGTGATAGCTATTTTGTCTACTAATACACATCTTCAAGTAGCCCAGCTTCTTTTGTACAACTCAGGACATACTCTTCTTTACTCAACATTCACTATACACTAGATAACTTAGCTTCTATTTTGTCTACTAATGCACATCTTCAAGTAGCCCAAATTATTTTGTACAACTCAGGACATACTCTTCTTTACTCAACATTCACTATACACTACATAACTTAGCTTCTATAGGGATACTCAATGACCATAGAACCTGTTGACTCCTATAGAGCTTGACATATACATGATCCTCTAAAATTCTAGGAAATACATAACTTGACCTATATAGAGTGACTCGATCATAGTGATGATCAATCAACTTTGCCTTCTATATGACTAAGTGTTTGACACTAATAGACAACAAAACTAAAGATATTAACACTAACCTTCACAAATTATCCCTTGGCTAACTTGTACAGCCTTTATCTTCTTCAACTTTCCTTTTCTCCCTTTTTACTCCTTTTATCTTGTCTCTACAGATACCCTTGTGCTTCTTATATAGTAGTAATTTCCACAAAACCACCAAGTGGTATTATATAAACCTTGTTCTACTTAACCCAATGACCCCACATTTAATATTGGACATTTAATTATTTCCCTTAATATTAAATAGTTACATCAAATATTATCACAATATTTTTGATAAGATAAATAGGTTTTAGAGGGACCCTAAAACCCAAATGTAGCTACAAAACAAGGCTGATAATAAGAAAAAAAGCTCAGCCAGATAAAACAAGTCTAAAGGCTAATAATAAGCACAAGGCCCAACCAACAAAAAAGGCCAACAAAAAGGCCAGAACAAACTATCTTTAAAAAAACTAAGCAAAAGCCAAATTGAAAAGCCAATAGAGAAACAATAAAAACACAAAAGATAGAACCAGAGGACTACTCTTCATTCTTCTTCTCAAAATCCTGCATGGTTTGGGAAGCCTCATAAATCTTCTAATGCTTCTTGGCCTTTTGCTCCTAGACTTTCTCCATTTCCTTGTCCAAACTAGTAAAGGTGATGTCAGTAGCCATATCATCATCAAACCTGGCTCTTTCTCTATCCTTTATGTCCTCACCTACCAGTAGGCCTCTATCTTTGATCACACTAGTTAAAGAGAGAATATTGTCATTGATCAAATTGAAGAGAGAGATCATCTTGCTAGCCAAATTATGATTGTAGTTTTCAAGATTCTTAATTCTCCTCTCAACTAGATAGGCTCTATCGATCTGATCCTCTTGGTTCTCATTTTTAGTATTCTTGTTCTTGCCCTCCAACTGACACACCTTCTCTTTGACCTCTTCTAGCTCATGGTATAGCCACTTGATTGATCTAAAATTATCAATCATGTTTTTATGAGTATTGTTCAGAAGGTTCATTCCTATCTCTCTTGCATTATTATAAATGAACATAATTGATGGATCAATGGGCTCTTCAAGCCAGGGCTCTTCCTAATTTTCCACCAGAATAAATATTATCACAATGTTACAATAGGACTCATCAAGTATATCCCATATAGCTCACCAATATACCTAGCTTGATCAATTTGAGGTAGTGTGATCACATTCTCCATTGGATTGGGTGATCTTATCTTCACTTGTTCTACTATTTCCATCTTCTACCTTCATCTTCTAGGTCCGATTCATCTCATTAGCTATTATTTTTCCTTTCATGTGATCATTGCTAGGTGTTGGTACCCAAGTCTTGTTGTTCTTTCTCACATGTCTAGTCTTGTGAGAACTAAAATAAACTAAGCTTCCATTGAACCATTTCTTGTAATTGTCTCTAAAATGTGTCCTAATACATTTTTTTGAAATGTGACCATATTCTACATAGTAATGACAACTATACCATGTTTTGTAATCCCAATTATAGAAGTTACATTTCTATGGTGCATTTTCTTTCATTTTGGGTGTCTAGTTAGATTTTTCCTTTGATCTATATTCATGTGCTCTATGTCAATACTTATTATAGTTGTAATAATATCCCTCAAATATAGATGCAATAGGTGTATTACTATCCTTTGATCTACATTCATGTTCTTGATGACCTTGTTTCCTGTAGTTAAAATAGTTACCAATAAACTTAGGCCTAGGATTTCGCTTACCATTCTTATTTCTATAGATTTTTACTATGTGTCTAGGTATTCTATAGTGATAGCATGTAGGTTGGTTCCTTGGTTTTGGATTTATTTTCTCTCCACTCCTAGATGATTATCCTTCTTGAATAGATGAAGAGTACTTGATATGTCCTAATCCAAAGGTGTCACTAGATGACCTTGGTGATCTCATTAGTTCTTCAAAGTAGCTTATAGATTTTCTTGGTTTATTCATCCTCTCTATTTGTTCCTTCTTAGATCTTATCTCATTCCTTAGTTGGTCAGTTTGTGATATCATATTTTCAATCTCTATGATGATAGTCATGTATCTAAGAAATAAATCAGAAGCATTTGAAAAGTTCAAATGGTATTTGGCAAGAGTAGAAAAGGAAATAGGGAAAAGATTAAAATGCTTGAGGTTAGACAGAGGTGGAGAATTCATTTAACATGAGTTTAATAACTTTTGCATTGAAAGAGGAATCAAAAGACAGGTATTAGCCCCTGGAACACCTAGAAAAATGGAATAGCTGAAAGAAGGAATAGATCCATCATGGATTGTGCAAGACCTTTAATGATTGAAAAGAACATTGCTATCAAATACTAGAAGGAAGCTATCAGCACTGCAGTTCATACCCTAAACCAAGTACAGCTGAAGAAAGACTCATTCAAAACCCCCTATGAGTTATGGTAAGGCTATAAACCTAATGTAAGTTACCTTAAAGTATTTGGAAGTAAATGTTACATTTTGAAAGAATCTAGAAAAGGAAAATTTGATGTGAAAGGTGATGAAGGTATATTCTTTGGATACTAATGCAAAAGTAAGGCATATAGATGTTTAAACTTGTCTACTCACAAATTCATAGAAAGTGCACATGTGAAAGTTGATGAGTTTGCAGAAAGGACTGAAGAAGAAAGAAAAAGGGAACCAGAAGATTATAAAAGTTTTTTCTTCATTGAACCTAATATAGTACCAGTTACATCAGAGAATTAGGAATTTTTTACTCCCGAGTCATCTGTAACCGAGTTACAGGAAGTTCAAACTGAGCCATAAAATTTTTTGTTAAATCTAGTGACTACCGAGCAAGTGTGTATCGAGTCTGAAGGACCCGAGCCAACATCTATCGAGCAAATATCTATCAAGCTAGAACAGACAAAACTTAAAGTTGAAATACAAGAAGATAATAATGAAATTCATTAAAAAGGCAAGGAACCTGTATTAGCTAAGTATGTTAGGAGACATCATTCAATAGATCAAATCATTGGAGATAAATCTAAAGAAACCATGACAAGAAATAAGTTGAAAGGTACTTTTTTACTTGATGATTTTGAACATAGAAATATCAAAGATGCATTGGGAAATGATAATTGGATTGAAGCTATGCATGAAGAGATAGAACAAATAGAAAAAAACAAGACATGGACTCTTGTACCTAGACCTAAAGACAAAAATGTGATTGGAACTAAGTGGGTGTTCAGAAACAAGTTAGATGAAGATGGCAAGGTATCAAGAAATAAAGCTAGACTAGTATGCAAAGGATATGATCAAGAAGAAGGAATAGACTATGGATAAACTTTTGCTCTTGTTGTAAGATTGGAAGGAGTCAGAACCGTACTAGCATATGCTGCTCACAAAGGATTCAAAGTTTATCAGATGGATGTCAAGTCAGCATTTCTCAATGGTATACTAGATGAAGAGGTTTACATTGAACAACCTAAAGGTTTTGTTGATCCAGATAAGAAGAACATGGTTTGCAAATTACACAAGGCATTGTACGGTCTGAAACAAGCCCCTAGAGCATGGTATGAAAGATTGCATAACTATCTTATTCAAATTGGTTTTCAAAGAACTAATGATAATAGTAGCTTGTATATAAAGGAAGGATCAGATGATAAGATTATTTTAGCAGAGATATTTGTAGATGACACTGTGTTCACAAGAAATGATGACCTTTGCAAAGAATTCTCAGAACAAATGAACAAGGAATTTGAAATGTCTATGTTTGGTGAAATCAAATTCTTTGTTGGTCTTCAAATTCAACAGAATAAAAATAGTATCTACATCACTCAATAAAAATACATCAAGGAGATATTGAAATTTCTTGGAATGGAAGATTGTAAACTAGTTGGGACTCCTATGTATATTAGAACTAAAACTTACCAAAGAAGATGAATCAAAAGAAGTAGATCAAACATTGTATAGATCTATGATTGGAAAGTTGCAATATGTAGTTCATACCAGGCCAGATATTTCCCTTGCAGTTGGTATTGTAGCAAGATTTTCAGCAAAACCAAGAGAAAATCACATAATGGCAATCAAAAGAATAATGAGATATTTGAAAGGAACTGAGGATTATGGTTTATGGTACAAATTTGGAGGTAATCTAGATTTGAAATTGTTTACTGATGCTGATTGGGCAGGAAACATTGATGATAGAAAAAGTACAAGTGGAGGTGCATTCTTTCTTGGAAAGAGGTTGGTTTCTTGGACAAGCAAAAAGCAAAATTGTACATCCCAATCTATAGTAGAGGTAGAGTATGTTGCTGCAGCAATAAACTGTTCTAATATTGGTTGGTTTAAATAGTTGTTAGAAGGCATGAATGTGAAAATAAAAGAACTAGTTGTTATGTTCTGTGATAATAAAAGTGCAATCAACATATCTAAGAATCTAGTGATGCATTCCAAAACCAAGTACATTGCAATAAAATATCATTTTGTCAGAGAATTGGTGCAAGATAAGGATATCAGATTGGAATATGTTCATACAAAGGAATAAATTTCTGACATATTCACAAAACCATTACCTAAGGATGCATTCTTGTATCTAAGAGGTAAGTTAGGGATCACTCCCCTATCTGAAGTTCACTAAAATGAAGTTTTAGTGATGCATCAACACATACTAGGTTGAAGATCTATTAGTTGATGGAGCATAATCAAGAAATATTACATATGAATTAGTACTAAAGGTACACTGAAATTCATTTGAGTTGAGTTGTCTTTGGCATGTGTTGTCAAAGAGGGAGAGTTTTACTGTCATATCTTTCTGAAATTTGTTTAAGATAAAGAGTTTTCTCCTTCATAGAGGGAGATTACTATAAGAGGGAGAGTTTTCTATCTTAGAGGGAGAATTGTTATGTTGACATGTTGTGTTACCATATAAGAGAAAGACTTGTTTTCAAATTTGATTCTACTATGACATGTTGTGTTGCCATCAATGCCAAAGAGGGAGATTTTTGGATACAATTGTTAATTGTGTATTGTCTTTGATGTTACACAAATGTCATATCAGCCATCAGATAGAGTCTACCGAGCTTAGATGGTTAGCAAAGCAATTTATAGTGACTACCGAGCCTTCCTAAATATTACACAGTAACTTAGCTCTTATAGAGCTTACTCAGGCATCAAAGGATTTTGTAGTAGAAAGTTAATGTTAACCAAGTTCCCAAGGTTAACAAAGGGAAAGTTAATGTCTACCAAGTTCACTCGGTCATTGAAGAGAAAGTTAGCTCTTACTGAGATCACTTGGTAAGCGAAGGAAGGTCAGTGTTTACCGAGTTAACTTGGTCTCCAAAGGAAGTTGCAAGGTTTGCAGTGTTTATCGAGCTTCACTTGGTTAACATTGGAGAAACCATTCTAGAGAAGTAGTCACTGAGCTAGGTCGGGCAGCAAAGAATTTTATTGTTCTAAAGAATTAAGTTTAATTGTTTTGTGCAATGTTTGTAGCTGAATGATTTAATGTTTTTCAGTTGTTGTAACTTGTATTTGAGCCAACTTGACAATCTGTAAGGTATATATGAAATGTAAAATTGTGAATTCATGAATATGTAAGAGTGTGGATGCATAAGAGTGCAAATGTATGAATGTAAATAGAATGAGAAAATATTGAATATATGAGCGAATGTTGTGGAAGGATTAGATATCCTTATGGAGCTGAAAAGTTGTATTCGATCAGTGAGGCTCTAGTGAAGCAAAATAGAGATCTGTATTCAGCAAAGATAAGTTGCATATATTTCATATCACTTCATTGTTTCTTTCTAATCATTGTAATAATGTTTCAAAATCTCTTAACAGAGTTGGTTTAATAGCCATTTTTTAATTCCTCTAACAAGGTGACAATTTAGTTGAATTGTTCTTAAGACCTCCAACCAGGCCACTCCTTATAGGGTGATTAAATCCTCTAATAGGGTCAGACCTAACATTGTGTTTTGTAACCTTTAATAGGGTTGGCTCCTAACAGGGCTCACTTTAGAAGAGTGAAAATTGGTGACTAGTTACTTGGTGGTTTTTCCCATATTGGGTTTCCATGTTAAATTTGGTGTCTCTTGTGTTCATGATATTTCCTTTATGCATACATGTTAATCACTTTAAATGCTTAATAAGTTAATAGAACATCTATCAAGTTTTAGCATTTATTTGTGTGGTTACCGAGTGTTAGTAGCAACTATATTTTAAGACATCTAAGGATCTGTGGATTTATTTTTGTGGTAACTGATTCACCCCTCCCCTCTTAGTTACTCCATCTCTATTTCCAACAATTGGTATCAGAGCTTTTGGTGCTTGCAGGATAGGATTTCAAGGATCTAAGCCAAATATCAGGATGTCTTATAAAAGAGAAATTCTAAGACTTAACAGGAACAACTTCTCAGCATTGAAAGGGTTGATGAGACTTCATCTAGCTTCTGTTGGAGACACAGGACTAAAATACCTTGATGAAAAATATGTAGAACTAGCTGGTGCACTATCTGTCAATGATATTGTTAAAAAGAAGACCCACAACATTATGATGATAGATATAGCATCTGCTATGAGTTATGAAGAATTTGATGATATCAAGGACTGCAAATCTGCTTTTGAAATGTGGGAAAAGCTAAAAGAAATTTGACACACTGATGGTAAGTGGATGGAATGAATTTCATGGCATGAATCCATGGGTGACCAAGGAGGATGTTGAATGGTAGGTTTAGATCAATAACATGGCAAAGTTTTTCTTGGATGACTGGCCAAACCTTGATTGGCAACAAAATAGTTCCTTCTGTGGTTCTTTCCAAGTTGTCATAAGCTTTGATGGTGATAACTTCACTGATGATATCTGCCTCAGTATACCCAGCTTGTTTTATGAATTTTATGGTGCAAATATTCAAGGCTGATCCATTATCTATCATTACTCTTTTTACAACAAAAATGGATACCATGATGGCTATGTGAAGCAGAAGGGTGTGATCTGGCTCGACCACGAGTATGTTGATGGGTTTGAATGATAGGGCACATGAGGAGGATAGGTGTCCAACAAGATTACAAAAATCAGTAGCATTGATATCTAAAGGGACATAGGATTCCATAAGAGCACTGTTAAGGATGTTTTTGTACACAGGACTAGTGCAAAGGTCTAAAATGGAGATTTGGGCTGGCATGTTCCCAAGGTGTTCCAAGATATTGTACTAGCTTTTTGATGGAGCTGATGGTGTTGGTGAAATGGGTGGGCCTGCGATGTTAAATCGTACTCTTCGATTGGTGACTACACACTCATTGTTTGGTCCTTGGATATTGATAATATTGATAGAAGGCTCTTTCTCGGATATACAACCTATGAGGCTACCATAGTCTATATAGGATGAAGTGTGGTCATTGTTCTTCGCATGCTGTTGGTTTGGCTAGCAGTTGTTGGTGTTGTTGTTGTTGGTTTGGATAGGTGCTTTTCCAAGATTTTGGTTGTTGTGTGGAGGAAAAGCATTTTGATAGATATGTAAGCCTACATTGGGAGAGGTTTGGGCACCAACAATGATTTCTTTCTGATCAATGAGGTCTTGCACATAATCTTTCAGTTTCATGAATCTGAGGGTAGTGTGACCTTTTACCCTATGAAATTTGCAGTACTCATTATCTTTGTACCATGCAGCTTTGGATTGGCTTGGGTCGATTTGCTGGGTAGGAGGAAATTTGATGAGGTTTTCCTTGACTAATTTCTCAACAATGGCATCCAAAGGTTCACCAAGGGGTGTATAATTTCTAGGTGCAGGTTGGAATTTGGGCTTTTGTCCTACAGCTACATTGATGGCATTAGCTTGATTGCTAAACCCTTGGAATTTGGGTCTTATATTGTGGTTTTGATAGCTTTGGTTATTCTACCATTGGTAGTTGATAGCTTGCTGATTGTTTGGTTGATATGGTGGGTTGGACTAATTTTGAGAAGGACCAACAATATTCACATGTCTGGTGTCACTGATGCCATCTGTTGCAACATGCTTATTTTTGTTCCAATACCTAGACTTGTCATTGGAATGTGATTGATTTTGGTTGGCTTCCTTGTAAATCTTGACCACACCATCTTTAATGAGTCCTTGCTCAAGGATCATTCCTTTCTCTTTGATATCTTTGTAGGTCTGCAAATAGTTCATGGTCATGTGGTGAGCCAAGCTAGGATGGGCATTATCAATAAACATTTTCACCAAATGGCGCTCTGGTAAGGTGCAATATATGCAGGTGGTAAGGGTTTTCCATCTTTGTAGATATTCAGGAAGGCTTTCTCTACCTTTTTGCTTAGTGTGGACAAGATCAACTACTGATAGCTCTATTTCAACAAGATGGGCATATTAGGCTACAAATGCCTCAGACAATTCAGAAAAATTTTTAATTGTGCCATAGGCGATTCTATAAAACCATTCAAGAGTTGGTCCAACCAAGCTTTTGGGAAAGAGACACAAGAGGAAGATGTCATCATATGCCACTTCTTGGCAGTGCATGTAAAATTCTTTGATATGTGTGACAGGGTCTCCTTTTCCTCTAAATTTGTCAAACTTGGGTGTCTCAAAATGCTTGGGAAATGGTGTCATGGTAATGGCTTTGTCAAATGGGTAAGGAAACACATTCTCAAACTTGAAGGTTTTTGGATCATTTCCCTCTTGGATGTTCTTCAAAGCTATTTTCATGGCTTCCCATTCTGAATTAATGGGTGATGGCTGGGGTGCCCCCAATGTAGGAGTGCCCTGAGGTAGGTATGTGCTAGATGGGGCAATGGAATATGGATGGCTTTGAGGTATGGGTTGGTAGGGATTGTACATGGCTTGGGAAACTAAATGGTGGATGATGGGTTGTTGAGGTGGAGGTGGCACATATTGCTGCATGTGTTGTGAGGCTTCTTGTTGATATTGGATTTAAGGTTGGGATTGAAGAATATAAGCTGGCTATGGGATAAATGGACTGCTTTGTAGAGGTAAGGTATAAGATGGTTGTGAAGCTTGGAGAAAGGATTGGGGAGGTTGTGGAACTTGGCTTTGGATTTGAGGAGTTTGACCAATATATGTGGGTTGTGCTCCCATTTGGGAAGGTATCTGCATGGCAAAAGAGGTCAGGTAATTGGTGGTTGGTGGTGGTGGATTTCATCCTAGAAGTGGCATAGAAAAATAGTTGGTAATAGGAGGTAATGGATTAGTTGGTGGTGGAGGTGGTGGGAATTGAAAGCTTGGAAATGGAATTGATGGGATTTGATAGCTTGGTGGCTAGATTTGAAAGCTTGGTAGAGGGGTGGTAGGAGCTTGGGTCACTTGAGAGCTTGACAGAACATTGGTAGTAGCTTGTGGAGTTTGATAGCTTTGTGAAGTAAGGGTAGTAGCTTGTGGATTTGTGGCTGATAGCACTGAGCTCCAAGGACCTAGTGGAAATGATGGAATTATATTCTGAGCTGAGGTAAACAAGCTAGGGGTGATGAAAGGTTGATTACTTGGCCCCATGGGTGGCATCCCAATTGTATATTGCTGAGGTTGGCCAAAGATGCTAACACTGATTTGGGAGATGGGTGGATTTGGAAGGCTGGGTTGGAGAGCAGTAGTAACAATAGTGAAGGGATTGAATGGTGAGGTGTTTTGGGTGAAGGGGGTTTGGGATGGAGTGGTATGGACCAATGGTGGAGTGGTGGTGGCAGGATTAGCTTGTGGAAGGGAGATTTCAACTTGAGTGGAGGCTGGTATGTTTAGGTCTATTGGATCATATGAATTGGTTTGTGGCTCTTCTTTTGGCACATATTGAGGATGATTTGAATCATAAGAGCCTATGGGTGGTGGGAATTTCTCAAACAATGGGTGAGATGGATCTGATAAGGGGGGAGGTCTTCCAAAGTCGAAGGCTCCAATGTTGTCCCTTCAAAAGTTAGCCATGATTGTTTCCTTGTTTTTGTCTATAATGGCGTTCACCAATACTGCATTTCCTGGTTGGTTCATGAAAGATTCAATGTCAGTAGGTGATGGTATGGTGTTCTCTGGGCTGAAGGATGGTTGACTGCTCAAGGGGAGTGACATTGTTTGATCCAAATGATAGGGCTCCATTGTTTCCCTCTTCTTCTTGGCTAAGCGAGTGACGGGTGGCATGAAAATGTAGAATGTTCCTAGGGGTGAGATGCAACAATGCTGATGAATGCAAAGGGGGAAGGCTTCTCTATGCAAATGATTTCCTAGGTTGAGGTAAATCTATATTAAAAAAGGTAAGGACAATTGGGATGGGGATACTAACTTCAAAGATATGTTGCCAAAGCACGAAAGGTCTGCTTTCCTATGTGTAAGCTTGGTGATGATTGTGTCAACTTAAGGATAGACTAATGATTCTTTAGGAAGAACAAAAGGATTGACCACTTGTGGATCTCAACCTTTAGCTCAAGGTGATGAGGGATAACAAGTGACAAAGCTAGATTACCCTAGACAAAGCTTTGTCAAAGGGATAACCTTGGTGAGGCTGGTGGATTTGGAAGATGTTAGGAATGGCAAACTTTTGGCAAGGTGACAACAAATTTGAAGGCTTGGATGTGAAGTTTTGGATTGCTGGCTAGATGGTTTGGTTCTAAATGAGATGGATGAGCTAAAATGTTTAAGGGGAAGACTAAAGATGGCTGGCTTTCTTACAAATATGACTCTAAAGTGAAGCTCATGCAATAATATGTGGAGAAACAAGGGGGTCTAATCATAGAAGTCATGCCTAGTTGGTAAGGCATAAGTATTGTTAACTCCTGGATGTTGGTTAAGTTGGATGGTGCGATCTAACCAAGCATCTTGAAGGGCTTTGTCAGTAGCTTTGTCCTCTGCTTTGTGGAGTTTGGCAATTCGAGGGCTTGGTGTTAGTTCCTTTCTCTTGGCTGAAAGTTCTTGGTATGCCTGAGATGGTTTGAGTTTGACTTTGTGAAACTTTTGTTTGGGTTTAGGTTGTTCTGACATCAATTCTTGAATCTTCTTAGCTTTGAAGATCTCAATTATTTTGCTTCAACTTGTTCAACTTCATGAATAGGCAGTGACTACGCTAAGTGTGCCCTAAGCTAGAATTGACCAAGTTTGGAAAACATTCATTCAACAAATAAAAAACAAGCAATAGATAGGAACAACCAGATAGAAGTTTTTGATTCTCAAAATGTGATACTTGCACCAAGGAGTGTGTATGTTTTACAAATTTTTTGATTAGTCACTTCAAACACATTAACATCCTAGATGGTTGTCTGCAAGGCTAACAGTTGGTTTAGCTAAGGAGTCCTCGATATACCCAAGGTACATGAGGCCCAAATCCATAGATGAAACCAAAAAGATGTCACACAACCAAGAGGAGTGGTAACCCACTTCTCCTCTTTCACTTCTCAAGGGTATAAAGTTCCTTGAGGCTTAGCTCGAGTGAAAAAATCTTGATTCTAAGAGAGGTGTCTTTGGATTCACCTCCTGATCTTTATACTCCGCTAGAACGTTGGAGTTGAGGTCATCCCAAGGGGTGATAAAATCTCCAAGCAGGCCTCCTAAAAAGAGAAACAAGGTTTTGGATCCTAATCTTATGCACCCAAGATGGCCTTGAAAGATGACAAGGGGAGAGAAGACTTGTATGACCTTGGGCTAAAAGATAGGATTCTTTTCCAACTAATGCTTAAGTTTTCTGATCTAAACTTTGCAAGCACTCATGTTTAAGAGACAATGTTCAATTCCAACTTTGAAATGTGCCAACAAAGAAAAAATGATCAAAAAATGCGAACAAGAAGAAGAGTTAGGGTCAACAAGAAAGTAAACCCGTGTGCCCAGAAGCCCTCCATGTCAAGTATCGATTAATTTTCTTTAAGGCATTCAAGATTGAGTGTTTGTTCATTTTAAACCCAAAACAAAGATGTGTGAAACTCGATTGTCAAGCATGGACCTGGAGGCCCTCCATGTCAATTGGTTGTTCAGTTTTAAAATCCAAACTTGAAGTGTGATCGATTTAATCTATATTTTTGGACATTGAAGAAATCTTATAAGTTTAAGACAAACCCTCAAAAAGTGAATTAAGTAGAATCTAATTATGGAAAACTTAACACTCTCTTAGGTGGACCCATCCCCATAGATGGCATTGAGATTGCAACCAATGATTAAATTGATGGGTGATTAAAGAGGGTGAGTCCAATGAAGAAACTACTAAATTTAATTTTTGTTGATTTGTTTTTAACTTAACAAATTTCTGAAGTGTTCAAAAATTAACTTTGCCTAAGTTGCATGAAAAAGAGAGATTTGTTTGTTCTTTTTAATGCACCAAAAATTAAAGTGTGAGATATTGCAATGGTTTGTTGATCTTTTGCATTCAAGATTAGATTTGTTGTTTTAATCATGCATTCAAGAAAAAATGATTTTAATCTATGACATTCAAGAGTGTTTTTTGAGCAACATACATTCAAAGGAAAAATGTGTTTAAACATGCAAGTTCATTCAATGAAAAACCTAAAAAACATGATTAAGTTTGTTGCTCCAACCTGCAATAAGACAAAAAAAGTAAATTGATTAGTCACCCGAAATTTTCCAAAATGAAAGCCTAACTATGGGAAAAAAAAATTTAACTTTTTTTGTTCTTTTTACTAGGCGTAAAAATGCTTTAAAAAATCTCTACTCTATGGAACCTGTACTCTTTTTTTTACAAAGTGCAAAAAAAAAGATGTTAAAATAGAAATGCAACAAAGACAAGTGGAGATGATAGTTCATCAGGTGTAGACGCCAAACTATAGAGACGCTAATCTGTAGAGATGACAATTTAGGTTGGTGGCGGCGGAGATGATAGTTTAGGTTGCGAAGATGACTATTTAGGTTGTGGTGGAAGAGAAGATAGAAGACTAGAGGCAATGGCGGAGATGACAGTTTGTAGGCGTAGACACCAATCTACGGAGACGACAGTCGAGGTTGCAGAGACAATAGTTCACTAAGCGCAGATGACAGTTCACCAAGCCCAGATGCCAATCCGTGAAGACACTGATCTATAGAGATGACACTACATGAATAGAACATAAATGAATGGATTTTTTCAAAAAAAATATTATTTTTTGATTTTTTTGGATTTTTAGAGGGTATTTCTTCTTCTCGAGTGTGCCCTTCAACCTGCAAAAATAAGTGAAACACCCTACAACTCACTCAAACAACAAGAAACATTAGATTATTAGAAAAAATAACATTTAGATAGAAATAGATGATTAAATGACTCATAGTGGGGTCCCACTAGGTGTGCCAAAATGTATATGAGAAATGTGTTAGCAAGAAATACTAATCTATTAAGAGAACAAAGCATTAACTACTATAAAAATCATAACATATATGAGAGACAAAGTGAAACCCTCAAATGAGAATATGAGCTATAGAATGGCTCTCCCAATGAGGATGGTCACTTGATTTAGGGATGAGTCTAACTAAAGGATTGACATGTATGCTCAAACTTGCTCTATGCTTAAATGGTGGGGATGAGTAAATGGAAAATTGGTAGCTTTGTGAGCTCTCAATTTGACATTATAAGGGTATGGTTGATGGCTTTTGATTCTCAAATTAGCATTATAACTTTGGCTTAAAGGTTGTGATGAAATGGCTTGGGAGGGGATTCAATTTATAGGCTAAGGGCTTGAGGGATGGAGGGTTAAGATGCAAGGAGAGATGAAAGCTTAAGGAGGGCCAGGATTGCATGAGAGGAGAGCACATGGATTGTGCTTCCTTATAGCCAATTAGAAAGTGACACATGTCACAGGGTGAGAGGATGGAGGAAAGGGCAAGGATGAGTCAACAAAGGAGGCTCAAGGGATAATATCTTCATAAAGACCCTTCATAATGGCTTGTAAGAGCAATGAATGGGCTTGTAAGAGTCTTTGTGACCTTTGTAACAGCATCATGGCTTGGTGGTTGGAATATTTTGGAGGGAGTTGAAATTGTTGACTTTTCTTGGCTTAAGAAATTCTTAAGCTTACTTAGGGAATGTGACAAGGTTAGGGTGGGATTAGAGGTGATTTAAGATTAGACTAAGCTTGTTAGAGATATGCAAGTGGATGGCATTCAATGAGGGTGGGTGAGTTAGTGGCTAAGCTTGGTTACTATGGGTGGATGGGGTGGATTAGGCTAAAAAGGGGGTTTAGGATAGTTTAGGGGTTATTAGATTTGAGGGCTTTATTTATCAAATAGATTTATTTAATAAATGAGGATTTTGAAATTAGATAGAAGAATAGGATTAGTTGATAAATAATAGGTTATTTGATTTATCAATTAGGACTATAGATGATTAATTAAATTAATCAGCTAGGGGATGGAAAAGGATTAATTAAATAGGAATTTAATTAATGATTCCTTTAGAGATAACTAAATAGGATTACCAAAGTGGTGTAATCAAATTTAGGTGTCTACACTAAGGCTGCAAATCCTACCTCATCATCACTTTCACTCTAAACTCTTTCTTTAGATTCCTCATCTTCATTTGTATATAAATAGTTTCTAGGTGTTATAGACTTAAAATTTCCTCTATAACTTTTCTATCTTTTAGGAAACTTAGATGCATAATGACCAAATTCTTTAAATGTCTAACACTTAAGTATTCTCTTACCATTTGTTTCTCTTCTTACAAGTAGGGCTAGTTTTTCTACTACTAGAAAAATCTTCATGGGTTCTTGCACTTCTAGATAATCATGGATGAACACTTAAGGCACCAAAAGTTATCTCCACTCTTTTCAATTTTCCATACTATCTCAAACTAGATTTTGCTACTTCCAATCTTCCAAGCAAAGTTTCCCTGGTGAAATTCTTAGTACAAGGTACCAAAAGCTTGATCATATGTGCTACTTACTTGAATGGTAGTGTTAAAGTTTTTAAAATCTTCCATACAATCTCATCTTCTTCCTTGGATCCACCACATGATTTTATTCCTATAATAATCTCAAATATTATACCAACATAGCTTCTCACATATTCATCTTCCAACATCTTAACATCTTGAAACAACCATATCCAATTCTATAATCTTTCTCTTTTTGTATGTTTATCTCCTCAAAAGTACATTCTAAAGATTTCCAAATTTTATGAGATATTTTTAGTGACTTTATTTGACTATATTAATTCTTAGGAAGAGCTCTTATTAGGACTTCTCTAGATCTCATATTACACATGAACACATCTTTTTCTACTTCATTGCATTTCTCAAGCTTGCTTTCTTCCATAATTGTTTTGTTATCATTGTCAAAAGATAATATCCCGGAGCCATACATAGCATATGAGTCTTCATATTTTCTTTATAGATGTCATAGTTAACCCCATAAACTTAGGACTATCTTTTCTAAAGTGACTTTCCATTGATCTCTCAAAGTTGTTAAGCTTTCTCTTTAAGGATCTAATGCTTTGATACCAATTGTTAGAATATATAGTCCACCGATATAACTAAGAGGGGGAGGGGAGGGGAGGGGGGGCGAATTATTTATCCAATTATTATCAAAATTATCAGCCTTATTAATCCTTAACCATATGAGAAATATAATAAAAAATCATGACAAGATACTAATACAGAGTAACACTGGATATGTTAACTAGGGAAACCCTTGACTAGAGGGAAAACTCTGGTGGAGATGGTACCCACAAGATGATGTACTGATATAAATATTATTTGTTAGAGGATGGACCTTGTTAGGATTCTATGAAAACATTCAATACATATTAGTCCCTATTAAGAGACTTTGAACCCCTGTTAGGATTTGTAGAAGGTAGATGGACTCACTATCCAAATAGCTTTAGGGGAAAGACCAATGAACTCACTATCCAAATGATCTCTATATTATTTCTTATAGAATAATATTATTTAACTATACTTGTACTTCCTCTTCTTTTTTCCTATCAACTGAACTTCTTCTCCTTCTGATCTCGATACTAGATTACTAACTTCACATCCAATAATCCCTTGGATTGCTTACTCCATTTACCAAAGACTTTTCACTTTTTCACACACTTCACACTTAATTCACATTTTACAACTAAGGAAAAAATACTTTCCTTTATAATGAGTCCTTAAGATAATTCATTTAGTCAACCTTGAGGCATTCCCAATTAATTATAATAGGATCATATTAAGATAATTAAATATTTTTTTAACTAATTGGATCATAGTCTATACAACTTATTACATGTATGACTCTAGGACTTGTGTACTCATTGATGTCATCATGAGACTATCCTCTATCATTTTCTAAATTCACTTGTCATGATTATATATATTTTTTAGAAGATAAAATATGATCATCAAAAATTTCTTATCAGGTACTCTATCTCTATACAACTGTTAATAAATTAAACATATCTTCTACATATCTTTTGACTGACTTCATGTACACTTAACCTCATCATCAGGACACAATGTATAACATTTCCTTAACCACACTTCACCTAAGCATAAATCATATGTCCATATAGTCAAGATCTTTGTCTACTACTATGTTATTCTTTACAAAAACTATACTATGTTATCATCGATGATAAACATAGTCATGAATGCAATATGTCAATCATGCTATATGCTCTCCAACTCTTGGGATACTTCCCAAAGGAGTACCATCAGCATTCATGCTAAAAAGTTTCCCTTAGAGGTTCTTAGGGAAGAGCTCCAAGTATTCTCCCTATCGTGATATAGGGTGGGGTTGAGTGACAACACCACTGTGAAGGGTATTAGGAGAAACACCCCTAAAATCTCAACCTACATAATTATTATAAAAGGTGTCAACATCTATTTTTTCATTGGATGATTTATTCTAGCCCTAATTTTATAAGTGACTAAAATCTTATATAAAATTTCTCATGGTTAGGAATTTTAGTAAATATGATGAGATTTTAGCTTCTTGCAAAGCTATTGAGCTGTAAGGGATTACAAATTGTAATCATGTTGTAATAATTGGATATTAAGAATCTTGGGCTCACTATTGGTAGATGTAACCTAGTGACTGGGTGAACCACATTAAATATTTGTGACTTGTGTTCTCCTTTGTGATCTTTATTTATTTATGATGTTGACTATACTTTCATATAATTATTATTTCTATCTTATTAATCCTAACATTATCTTGTTGGAAGTACTCCTACAAAGTTCTCTCCAAAAGAGAAAAGATTTCTCATTGAGAAAAGTTTTAAATTCTCTTGGATAGCTAGATGTATGTTTTATGTGGGTCTAGATCAAGTAATGCATAGATGTGTTCATGAGGATGAGACATCCTTCATGCCTACTAAGATGAGCCATGTGGTGGCCATTTTATAGAAAAGAGAATAAAATTTAAGATCTTGAGAACAAGTTATTATTGGCCTACATTACACAAAGATGCTACAAGGTATACTAAGAAATGTGATAGATGCCAGTGGGTGGGAAGACCTACCAAATCAAATGAGATGTCCTAAAAACCATAGGTAATGGTTACACCCTTTGATATATGAAGTGCTATGAAAGAAATGCTTAGTAAATTGTGATAACTTGTGATTTTAATTTCAAAAGAAATCTTCATTTTTAAAAGTACTTGTTTCAATTCAGGCTAGAAATTTGTCTCGTTACCATTTGAGTTTCTTAAGAAATTAGAAGTTCTATAAACAACTATTCCATAGCCATGGGTGGTGACTTGATACATTATGAGCTACCAATTCATACTATAAGTTTCAAAGACTATGCATGTCAACCAAAATTTGAACTAGGAGCTGGTTAGCTTATTTTTAGAATCTAACTGCATATCATAAAGAATTTGCATTCTAATTCCTAAATATATTTCATAATGGAGTCACCATAGGAAGGGTCTGTACATTGAATTTAATGAGGATATCATTGTAATTTTTTTTGGGTTTTCTAAAGAAGGAAAAAAATTGTAGATGAATTGGAGCCACATTCTACAAGGGAAAAATTTACTTTGCATGGAGACTCACAATTAGAGATTGATAAGAAAAAGGGAACCAAAATATTTTATTTCCCTGTTTCCTACATCCAATGTGCATTATATGTGATGTAGTACATAACTTGTAAGGGTCAGTATAAATTTTTACATGGCATCCACATCAAACTATTAAGTTCTTTGTAGAATGATGATAGGCCTATTAAGCTTCCAAATTTCTTGATTCATCGTTTGAAAAAGAGACTAGAAGCAATGAGCAAGTTAAGCCTAAATCCATCTCCAATCATTGTTTAATAAAATTGATTTTTCAAAAGGCTATAGGAAAAGAGTATACCTATTCTTGGATGATTTCTTATTATCTGATGAGTATGTGCCTTGGTTAGTTGGTCCAAGGGGAAAGGTGTAGGGAGTAGAGTGTGTACAAAATATGGCACTACAAAAATAGTAGAAAGGTTTGAACCCTTGTCATCAACTTCCTCCACTAAAATACCTAGGTCTAATAAGGATATAACAACTTAAAAAATCCCTTAGACACCTACATATGGATAGGGAAAGGAAAAAAACTATCATCAGAAATACAAAAAATAAGAAACTCACATGTAGGAGGAAACAAGCACAAAAAGGGAATCGTACAATGACCGGTGAAGGAGAATCCTCTAGTAAAAGGAGGAAGAAAAATCCGAGGAATTCGATAGAAACAAAGTGCAAGGTTTTTGCAAAACCTAGTCTAACAAAGTTTCTAGCTATTTCAAGTGTCAATGTTGAATCTTCCAAGTCAATAGAGCATAAAATGATAGAATTAGATATAGATATGGACCATGAAGATAATAAAACCTAGGATGTTAATGATCAGTCAATGGATATTGAATTTCCAAGTGATTTAGAAGTTTAAAAAGAGGAAGACATTCTTGAACAATTATGACATATTCATTAGGATCTTGAAGTAGTTATAATTAAAGATGATAAGGAAAACTTTAAGTCAGAAAACCAAGGTTTTGTGTTTAAAATAATAGATCCATCTCTTGAGCGTATGGACATTGATGGTTCCTCTGATCATGATGATGATATGGAAATAGTTTGTGAAGATAACGTGTTTTCAAACATAAGTGAGCAAGAATATATTCTTTCAACCTCTGGAAGAGGTTTGTTTAATAAAAATATTGGAATTAACTTGGAAGCTGTAAGTAAAGTCATGGAACAAATTTTTAATGATAGGTTAGATACTTTGGCTAAAGTAGCAAAATAGTGTGATGTGGGAAATTAAGATGTCCAACAAAATAACATAAATAATTTTGCAAACTAGTAGTCTATAATTGAAAATTGAGAGAAGTTTATTATGTTATGGATAAAAAAGAAATATGAGAAAGCCAAGGAAACTAAGAAAACCAAAAATTTGAGGATTGAGTGGATTTATTTGAATAACCAAGAACCTTTTCCACCATTAGACCTATCTTCACCACTAAGGACTTGGTTCATATCAAAAAAATTAATATAACATGCAATGTGGAGAGAAGAGAAAAGGAAAATGCATAAAACTATTGATGAAAAGTTACAAGAAATCAATGATAAGGATGATAAAATTATTGTACTTAAGGAAAGGATTACTAAAATCATTTCTATGATATTGGAACTAATGCAATGCAGACCATCAACTTAGGTATATGCCTTGCACTTGAAAGAACAACTTATGAATTTCAAGATGACTAGGATAGTGAAAGGACTTAATCCATCAATACAACTCCACATGAATTTTATGATGCATTTTATTCTTCTCCAACAACCATTAAAAATATGTTGTGTGAACTATATATGCATAATCATGTAGTCCCCAATGATAGAGAGTGGATTCCACTCATGCATGTAAGAGATATTTATTTATGTGACCAAATGTCTTAGGTGAAGAATGAGATAAGTAGGATACATCAAGCTAGGGCATATAGGAAAGAAGAAATGTATATTTCTTTTATTCTAAGGCTAGATGATAAAGATGTCAAGACCTATTATTATGACTAGTTAAATGTGACTAAAATTGATGCATGTAGTAAGAATATTTATCCTCTTAGGGAAGATGCATATATAGATTATGACTAAGTATGAGACCAAAAATACAAGTAAATCTGGGATTAATTATTCAAAGAAGGATTAGGTTACCAATAATTTTGAAAGTCGAAGTGATGCAGAGCCTCACCTTGGAAAACTTGGGAGGAAATTAATCACTTGACCAAGTTTCTTCAAGGGGCACATACACCTTCTAGGATTAATCTTAAATCAACCTTAAATAGCTATCCAACTAATTCCCTTAATACTAATTCATACACTCAAATGCGACAGGAACTTCCTTAACCTCCTATAGAAACCTATGGTTCCTTGCATCAATTTATTATAAATATACCATCTCCTTAATTAATTTGAAATACAAAAATGACTTGAATTTTTTTAATATAAAAATACAACATCCAATCGACTACACTCTAATTAAAAAACAACAATAGACTATGATCCAAATCCACACCACCCTTTTGTATTCAATATTTAAAAATTAGGGTCAAATTGATTGTCAAACATGACATTTCTAGTCATACATAACTTTTATCCAAGTCCAAATACAAACCAAATTTCTTCCTTATCACATTTCAATAATGTGAATAAACATATCGGTCAATACATGAATTATATTCAAAGAATTTACAGTTTGGCTTCTGAATGTTTATGAGAAGGAATAAAAGGAACAAGAAAATAGAACGAAAACAAAAACATATAATACATAACTCTTCCACGATCTTAGAAATATATCGCAGAGAGTTTAATAAACTCCCATCTACTATTGTGACCTTCAAAACAAGAGATATTCACATTTATGATTTAGGAAATCAATTTCTCTATAGTAAAGTCAAAATTAGAAAACTTTAGTTGGAATTAAAAACTCAACAATAAATTCATCCAACTATGAATGTGTCATGAGTAGATTCTTAGAACTCCATGTTTTGATTTTAGAGAGAAGATAGGAAAGAAAAACACAAAGATTAGAACACAAAACTCAAAAAAATTTCTATTTCTCTACTTTTCATTTGATCCTCTATTGATTACAAATCTACCTTTTCAATACTTTCCTATCTTTGATGTAGGAAGATGAAACATCATCCCAAAATCAAGAATAGGGAGCCATTATTCAATCATTGGAATCGGTCAAAAGTGAGAATCTACTGCGAACTTCTTGTAGCTATCCAATGCTTATTTGGCTTAATTATTTAAAACAAACACAAAGCGCAATAAATGAAATTGATTCAACTAAAAAGAAAACACAATTTTTCCTAAGTGGCTATACTTGGAGATTTCATCAAATAACTATTGGAAATGCTTTAGAATAACTAAGAAGTGGGGTGAATCAGTTATTCAAGGTCCAAATGTCCTAATAAAACTTTTTCATCAAGTAAAGTGAGCTCATAAAATTGTTCATTTGTCCAAGCTTAAACTTTCCTACTTAGAAAGTTACTAAAAATCAACATGTAAGAGTAACACATGAAAGATCAACACATAACACAATGATTTACATGGAAACTCAATTTGGGAAAACCCAACAGTAACATGCTACTTAACTCTCACTCTTCTAAAGTGATTCCCTATGAAAGTTTTGCCCTATTAAAGGCTACAACACACTATTAAACATGACTTGGTTAAAGGATTTAACCACCCCATTAGAAGTGGGCTTGGTTAGAGGACTTTAGAACATTCACTTGGAATGTCACCCTGTTAAAGAATTAATAAATGGTTGTTAAACCAACCCAAGTCCATAGGATTTTACCCTAATTGATACAATTGTTAGAGAGTAACAACAAGGGCTTTTGACCTGATACAACTCACAACTAAACTTGCAAATTTCAGATCTCTATTCAACTCTTCATAATTTTCTTGGCTTTTAGTCTCTGCAGCTCTGATAGCTTGTCCTCCTTTCAAGCTTTTTCTCCTTGAGTCTCCATGCTTAATGTACCACTGCAATCTCCTTTATGACCACTTATCAAAGTAGAGTCTTTTTTTTCTATTCTTCCTTCTTCTAGATACCTTCTTCTTGACACCTTTTCAACAACTTCAACCCAGCAACTCTTTGCTTCTTGGCATGTGACTCCTTAAATAGAAGTTTGGAATTGCTTTTCTCACTCAATTCTTCCCTCCTTTAATTTTAGTTTGAATGGATTAGGTGGGATTCATTGAATCTAACCGATATCTTGTTCCTTCTAGAAAAATCATGAAGAATCCTCTTGCATTTGCCTAAAAATAGTTTATTTAAAATTCTGTGCCTCTAGCTCATCATTAGCTCAGATTTGGCAATCTTTGACTATTCAAATAATGCAACAACTTGGCACTATTGAAATTTTGGTTCTTGGCACATACTATGTTACTTGGCACCAACTATATTTTACTAATGTTCAACACCTACTATGGGTTCACTTGGCATCCACTAAGTTTTCTGATACTTGGCACCTATTACTTTGCTCAGCACCTTCTATATCACCTAGCACACACTAGGTTTTGTATTTTCTCAACACTAACTAAAAATCTACTTAGCATGAACTAGCTTGCTCAGCACTCACTAATGAACTTAGTTAAGCTTTGCAGACAACCTTGTTACAACTTATTCTTCTAGTGTTTCTAAGTGTAGCCAGCATCTGTATCTTCAAGTATACTATCAATACATCATTTTACCATTGTCTTAATTGATCCTTATACTTCATTGCAAAATCATAACACAACCTTTCCCTTGGGTGCTTTTGTTACATCTTGTTGATTAAATCCTCTTCATCAATCAACTAAGTGATAGTACTTGGATCTTATAAGAAATTGTCATTCCAACAAATAGTAGGTTTGACATTAGTGACAAAAAAATGATTGAATACATTCTTTATCAACAATTACATCTTTGCAATAGTCTCTCTTCTTCAATAATGATTTTTTTAAATTAGATTACCAACAATAACTACATTTAGGCCACCACAACATAGGACTTTATTAAAACATTAAAATTGAAAACACACTTAAAACATTACATTAACTTCCTATAGCATTTTTCTAATCTGCCATTGTAACATACTCCCTTGTAGAATGAATCTCAAGTCCACTTGAGATGGGATGTTGTAATGATGAATCATACTTGTTAATTTGTTTCTCATCCATCCAAATAGCTTCTTTTTCTGGTCTATTCTCCCATTTGACTAAATATTGATTATACTATCTTCTTCAAGTCTTCTTTATCTTTGTATCGAGTATCTTCTCCAATTGAAGTGGTGTTGGTTTAGATACTTGCTGAAAATTTATTGTTACTAAATCTTCATGTGCTGGTTGGTTTTTTGAACCTTTGTATGGTGTGAGATCACAAACATTACATATGGCTGAAATACCAATGTCTATAGGTAATTGAATCTTGTATGCATTGTGTCCATATTTTTCTAGAATTTGACAAGGACCAACCTTCTTAGGTAATAACTTTGTATGATTTTTTTAAGGTAATATTTCTTTCTTCAGATATGCCCACACTAAATCACCAACATTGAATTGTTCTTCTCTTCTTTTCTAATAAGGAAATTCTTTGTATTTCTAATTTGGATTCTATAGTTGCAACTTGACTTAATCTTGGACCTCTTTAATAGCTTTTACAAATTTTTTACCATGTGAACTACTCAAAAAAGTGTTTGGAAGTTCTCTCAGCTTGAGAATTCCTCTTGGGTGTGTACCGTACACAATTTGAAATGAAGATTTTCTTGTACTTCTATTAACTATATCATTATATGATAATTCAACTTGAGCAAGTATAGAATCTCATTTTTCTCCATGGTGTTTTTTAAGACATCTTAACAAATTTTGCAAAGATCTATTGACAACTTGAAATTGCCCATCAATTTTTGGGTGATATGTAGATGAAAAAGATAAATTTGTGCTAGGTTTCTTCCAAAGGGTTCTCCAAAAATAACATACAAATTTTCCATCTCTATCTGAAACAATATTCAATGGTAATCTATGAATTCAAGCTATCTCTTTGAACAATAAATCTGCTATGTATTGTGCATCTTTAGTGGATTTACATGGTAAGAAATGTGCCATTTTATTACATCTATCTACAACAAAAGAAAACACTATCATACCCTTTTTGAGTGCTTGATAATCCATAATGAAATCCATATTAATACTTTCCCATGGTCTTGACGGAATAGGTAGGGTCTGATATAATCCTACATTAGTACTTTTACTTTTGCTTTTCTGAAAAACTGTGCACTCTTCCACACATTGTCTCACATCTTTTTGTAACTTTGGCCAAAAGTAATTTCTACAAACCAGCTCTAAAGTCTTATCTAGTCCAAAATGACTAGATAATGCTCCACTATGTTTCTCTTGTAAGATGTTATCTCTCATAGGACATTTTTGTATGTAAAGTTGTCCTCCTTTGAACAATAACTCTTCTTGAATCAAAAAATCAGCATACTCATGATTGTATCTATCATCTAGATTAGTACATGATTGGTAAACCTCTTGAAAATCAGCATCATTGACATATATATCTTTTAGATTTTAAATTCTTGTAGTTTCCAACTAAATTTGTGACGTAGTCAATTTTTTTCTACTTAATGCATCAACAACCTTATTTGCAAGTCCCTTTTTATGTTTAATAGAAAAAGTGAATACTTGCAACGTCTTCACTCATTTCATATGCCTATGATTCATTTTTTCTTGACTCTTATGAAACTAAGGGTTTGATTATCTGTGTATACAATGAATTCTTTGGGTAGCAAAGAGTGTCTCCATTTCTTTAGGGATTGGATAAGGGCATACAGTTCCAAATCATATGAAGAATATTTTTGTTTAGCTTCATTGAGTTTCTCACTAAAGAAAGATATAGGTCTACCCTCTTGACTAAGCACACCTCCTATTGCTATGTTGCTTGCATCAAATTCTATTTGAAAGACTATACTAAAATTAGGAAATGCAAGGACTAGTTGTTGGGCTACTTTCTTCTTAAGAAGTTTAAAGGCTTCACTAGCTTCTGTTGTCCAAACAAATTTACGTTTTTGTCCTCCCTTTATTTTATTCAAAATAGGTGCACAAATCAATCTAAAATTTCTAATGAACTTTCTATAGAAAGTGTCTAAACCATGAAAACTTCTAACTACTACAATAGTCTTAGGAATTTCCCATGAAAGAATTGCATTTACCTTATCTTGATCCATCTTGACTGTTCCTCTTGAGATTAAAAATCCAAGGTATGCCAACTGTTCTTGCATAAAACTATAGTTCTCCAAATTAATTATCAACTTTTCTTCTTGTAATTGTCTTAACACCAAATCTAGATGTTTCAAATGCTCCTCTTTTGTGTTGTTGAAAACTAAAATGTCATCTAGATATACTATCACAAACTTTCATGTAAAATCTTTGAGAACTTCATTCATAAGTCTCATAAATGTACTAGGAGAGTTAGACAATCAAAATGACATTACCTTCCATTCATATAATCCCTCATTTGTCTTGAATGCTATTTTCCATTCATCTCCTAGCCTAATTCTTATTTGATGATATCCACTTTTTCAATCATTTTTTGAAAAATATCTTGCCTTATCCAAACAATAAAGTAAATCTTCTATTCTATGAATTAGGAATCTATACCTTATAGTGATATTTTCAATGCTCTCAAATCTATGCATAATCTCCATGTTCCTTCTTTCTTCAGTGCTAGGACTACAAGTACTACACATGGGCTTAGACTTTTTCCAATCAAACTAGTTTCAAGTAACTCTTAAATTTTCCTTTCCATTTCTTCATTTTGTTGTGGTGTAAGCTTTTATGCACCCTTATTGGGTAATGTTGAACCTAGTATGAGGTTAATACAATGTCTGATTTCTCTCATAGGTGGGAGACTTCTTGGTATTCCATCAGCTATGATTTCCTTGTACTTGTCCAGAATTAGTTTACCTTCTTTCGCTACCTTTTGTTTCTTTTTTTCTATCACTTCCACCTTCAAGTTTGAATGTTCCATTTCTAATTTTTCTTCTTCAATCTGATTTTTAGCATTATTATCCTTGGGTACTAAAATTAACACAAAGAGTGGATGCTTCTTTCCTTTAACTTCTTTAAAAAATTATTTCTTACACATTATCATGATCTTAGCTTTTGTAGCTTTTTCTTCTTCTTGACTTGGTTCAATTAGAGGTATTAATTCTATGACCTTTCTATTATTTATAATGGTGTATGTATTCTTCACTCCATCATGTTGTGCCTTGAGATCGTATTGCCATGGTTTGCCAAAAATTAAATGGCATGTGTCCATATTAACAATGTCAAACAATAATCTATCTTTGTATGTTCAAATCTGAAATTCAACCCAAGCTTGCTCTTCCACTATAGTCTTCTATCATTTATTCAACCAAGACACTTTGTAAGGATATAGATTTGGTGTTCTTGGTAACTTTAACTTCTCCACAATTTCAAGAGTTACAATTTTTTTTGTAGAACTAGAGTCTACTAACACCTTGCAAACCTTTCCTCCAAACTTACAAGTAGTTTTGAAAATAGAATTCCTCTATGGTGGTTTTGCTTTTATAGGCATCTTCAATAGTGTTCTTCTCATCATAAGTGCTTCTCCCCTTTCTAGATAACCATAAGTTTCTAAATCATCTTGTAAATCAACTTCTTGTGTAAGGTGTATTCTCCTTTCTCCATGAGTACTAGATCTTTCCTTTGTTGGACATTTGTGTGTCATGTGACCTTCTTGGTTACCATTGTAACATCTTATTGTTCCATTTATTCTTCCTAGTAATCTTCCTCTAAAATTTGGTCTTCTACCTCTAAAACTTCCTCTAAAATTATCAAACTTGTTTACTTCATTATATGTCTCTATTTGTGGCTAAAAAATTGGACTTCTTCCTCTAAATGCACCTCTTCCTCTGAATGATTGTCTTCCGCTACCTCTATTGTTATTCTCTTGTCTCCTCTTGATTTTCTTCATCACTTTCAAGGCAAGATGGTAACACTTAGCTACTATGTTCAGACTCAACAACAACTCCTCTTGTATATTCATTCTTAAACCATTTAGGTATCTTGCTACATTTATACTCTCAAGTTCTAAATTTTTATATCCTCTATATAAGTGTAGATATCCATATCTCTTTTTCTGAGATTTTGAATTTTCTAATGTAACTATACTTCATGATCTTCAGGGAGATATGTGTCTCTTATCATAGTCACCATCTTCTTCCATGAACAAATTTTCCTCTTCTCTTTCTTTACTCTTTCTTCTTGCACAAAATTCCACCATGTAAGGGCTGCTCCCTTCATTCTAGACTTAGATACCTTGACTTATTGTGATTCTAAAATCTTCTCGCATTCAAAGTGATTCTCTAAAACTCCAATAAATTCCAATACTAATTCAACATCTTTCTTTCCTATAAACATAGGTAATTTAGTGGGTTTTCCTCCCAAAGATATCAAATCTTTAAAAAATGGTTTCTTAGATTCATATACTTCATCCCCATCATCATCTGGGACTTCTTCCTCCTCTTCTTCTTCTGCTTTCATTTCTTTCTTCTCAACCACATTCTTAATGAATTCCAACTTACTAGCTAATTTTGCCATTATCCCCTTCATTTCTCTATTTTCCTTTTGAAGGAGTTCTTCTTTCTCCTCAACCTTTTTAGCTAACTTTATATTGGTCACCATCTTTCTTGACCCTACTAAATAATATTTCTTAGGAGTATATAGCATGTAACTTCACACAATTTGGAAACTCTTTATCTCTAATACCAAAAATGATGTAGAGCCTCACCTTGGAAAACTTAGGAGGAAATTAATCACTCAACTAAGTTGCTTCAAGGGGCACATATAACATCTTCTAGGATCGATCTTAAATCAACCTTAGATAACTATCCTACTTGTTCCCTTAATGCTAATTCATACACTCACATGTGACAAGAACTTCCTTAACCTCCTATAGCAACCTATGGTTCCCTGCATCAATTTAATATAAATCAATTACCTCCTTATTTGATCTAAAATACACAAATGAATTCGATATTTTTTTTTAATAAAAATAGAACATCCAATTGACTACACTCTAATTACCAAACAATAATAGACTATGATCCAAATATACATCACCCTTCTGTATTTGATATTTAAAAATTAGGGCCAAATAGACTATCAAATATGGCATTTCCAATCACACAATTTTTTTATCCAAGTCCAATCACAAACCAAATTTCTTCATTGTCAAATTTTAATTATGTGGATAAACATATTAATGAATACATTAATTATATTCAACGAATTCAGAGATTGGCTTCCACATAGATATGAAAAGGAATAAAAGGAATAACAATATGGAAGGAGAACAAAAACATATAATACATAACTCCACCATGATCTTAGAAATATATTGTAAAGAGTTTAATAAACTTCCATCCATTTTTGTGACCCTCAAAACAATAGATATTCACATTCATGATTCAAGAAATCAATTTCTCTATAGTAAAGTCAAAACTAGACAACTTTAGTTAGAATTAAAAACTCAACAATAAATTCATCCAACTATGAATATTTCATGGGTGGATTATTAGAGCTCAATGTTTCAATTTTAGAGAGAAGATAGGAAAGAAAAATACATTCACAACCAAAAATCACAAAAATTAGGGCACAAAACTCAAAAAGCATTCTATTTATCTACTCTGCATTTGATCCTCTATCAATTACAAATCTTCCTTTTCAATATTTTCCTATCTCTAATGTAGGAAGATGAAATATCATCCCAAAATCAATAATCAGGAGCTATTATTGAATTGGTTAGAAGTGAGAATCTATCACCAACTTCCTATAGCTATCCAATGCTTAGTTGGCTTAATAATTTAAAATACACACAAAGCTCAATAAAGAAGACTGTCTCAATTGAAAAGAAAACACTCTTTGTCCTAAGTGGCTATACTTGGAGAGTTCATCAAATCACTACTCCATTTATGCCACCAAAAAATAGGACTTTATTAAAACATTAAAATTCAAAACACACTTAAAACATTACATTAACTTCCTATAGCATTTTCAACCATGTTAGTTCTTGTAGCATTTTTCGGATCTGCCACTGCAACACAAAGAACCATATTCACCTCCAAATTTTATTATGGCCAAAAATTGAGCACCCTTGTATATCATGCTTGGTAGAAGCAAGGAAATTTGGTGGAGCCCCTTAAAATTCTAGCCTCATCTTCTTATTATGTCACTTCTTGGGATACATGAACATGCTGAGGAACAAGACATGGAAGAAGTATGAAGATGGGAATGCCTTAGGAAAACCAAGGGATGTTATTGGAGAAGAGAGAAGAGGATGGATTAGGATAGAGTGTTGTAACTTATTTCAAATTCAAGTCAAGGGTTAGGAATTTCATACTTGCTAGAGGACTACCAAGAGTTTAAGTTGGGGGAATAATGGAGCCCATTAAAGGCCTATTTAGCTCCTACTTTATGATATTTTTAAAAGAATTTATGATGCTTTCCTATAGATTCTATGGGCATCTTTTGTATAAATTAATATATGCTAGTTCCTATTTTGGTTTGATTCTTTGAGATAGTGGGTTTTAATGCTATAAGAACCATGGATAAAACTTGCGATCATAATATAAATTAGTGATATATGTATAAATGGATTTGTTGTCCTTTTCCCTAAGTTTTATTAGGTAGAATTCCTAAAGCCAATTTTCCTACATATACATGAATTAGCTATTGCAATGAATTTATTTCTATGGATTAAATCATATGAATATGTGTTTTGACATTTAACATGTGCTGCTAATCCTTTTGCAGAAATAAGTCAATTGAGCAAGGAATCATTATCAAGAATGGAGTTAAGAAATTCAAATGATAAGTACATGAAGGAGGTGATTAATTGACAAGTACTACCTTGTGATCAGGCCAAAATAGAAAGTGACCCCTTATCTATAAATCTAGAGTCACATTCTGCTATATTTATGGAATACTTGCTCTATGGATAATGAAACATCTCATACTATTGCAATTCATTGAAGATTGTTGCTAGATCCTTGTGTTGGAATTATGATATATTTGTCATTAGTGCAAACACTTATTCAATTCTGAATGCTTACCGAGCTCATCAATTAGTCTACAATATATACCAAGCATTCAGTGGCTACCTTATAAGTTCAGCAGGTAAATAGTTCTTACCAAGAATTCCAAAGGATACCGAGTAAAGGAAGGTAAATGAAGAACTCAGTGTTTACCGAGTAAAGGAAGGTAGATGAAGAACTCAGTGTTCACCAAGTAAAGGAAGGTAAATGAAGAACTTAGTGTTCACTGAGTAAAGGAAGGTAAATGAAGAACTCAATGTTCACTGAGTAAAGGAAGGTAAATGAAGAACTCAGTGTTCACTGAGAAAAGGAAGGTAAATGAAGAACTCAGTGTTCACCGAGCAAAGGAAGGTAAATGAAGAACTCAGTGTTCACCGAGAAAAGAAAGGTAAATGAAGAACTTAGTGTTCATCGAGCAAAGCAAGGTAAATGAAGAACTCAGTGTTCACCAAGCATAGGAAGATAAATGAAGGACTTAGCATTCACCGAGCACAACAAGGTAAATGAAGAAGTTAGCTTTTACCGAGTGACACTATATCTACCGAGTCACCAATGGTTACTGAGTTCCAAGTAGTATTGTGTGTCTAGTATGAACCGAGCCTCTACTTCTATTGAGTGTATGATGATGCTGAGTAATCTAGTGGATGCTGAGTATTAGAAGGTCACCGAGTCAGCTTGAGGAACTCGAGTTTTCTACTATCTGGCCGAATTAGTAATGTTCTGTTCACTTGTGTTTTGGCTGACCTTGTAGTTGTAAATATTGAAATGGTATATATGTAATGTATGATATCATTTTTAAGATGATATGGTCTGTAAAAAAAAGGGATAATTTTTGCATATGAATAAGGTATTGATATATTTTGAGAAAAGTAAAAGCAAATCAGCAGTAGAATAAAAGGGAATACAACAAGCTCAACATAGGAGCAAAAAAGTTATACCTATCACATCAAGTGATCAATGCAACAAGGATCTTATCAGAAAATAGTTGTAAGAAGATCCACTGCTTCATCCTAATAGGTGAATTAATTTAAAAATTCTTTAACCGAGTGGACCTAACAGTCTTTTTGTAAATCTCCTAACAGAGTGCATACTTCACTATATGTTTATAAATCCTCTAACAAGGTCGATCTAGCAGTCCTACTTGTTCCTAATAGGATAGATTACTAGAAGTGATCATTGTAAGCCTTAACAGACCAACTTTATACTATAGTATTAAAGTTTTGTGGGTATCATCCCCACCCCAATTTTACTTTATATTTGGAAGGTTTTTGGGTCACCAAATCTCTATATACATGTGCAATAAATGTTTGTTCCTTCAGTTATGCAGTAGATTAGATGAATGAATGATGAATGGGTAAAATGCTGAATTGTTTAAAAGTTTTATAAGTTACTGATTCACCCCTCCCCTCTTAGTAACCTACCTTGTTTTGAATATTTCCAACAATTGGTATCAGAGCTTTGTGGCTCTCAAGATAAAGTTTGACAGCTTGAGAAAAGATCAAGGACAATGGAGATATTTAGACTTGACAAATCTATTGAAAATGAAAAACTAGATCTGGAAATGGCCATGGCTCAACTCAAAGAAGCAAAGGAGCATCTTTCTCAATCTCTAAAAAGAAGTAAGGAACTTTCAAGACAAATGAATGATCATCAGTATGTTGAAGAAAAGATTGAAGAACTTTTACCATCAAGCAGTTCAAATGAAGCTAATGAAGCAATCAAGGAACTCCTAGCTAAAAATGGTTCTCTGCAGGAAGAACTAAGGAAGCTTAAAAGAGAACAAGAAATTCAATCCATCAGACTATGTGAAGTTTTTGAATAGACAAACAAGGAAAATGAAGAAATTATGAATCTAAGATCTGAGAATGAAAGTTTGAGAAATGATTTAATTACTAAAAGACAAATCAATGCAAGCTTACAAAGTGATCTAAGATCTGAAAGACAAATCAATGAAAGTTTGGAAAATGACTTGATCACTGAAAGGAAAGTCAATAAGAGAATGATGAAATCTCAAGTAGACATGACTCAATTAAATCAGCAAAGTGAGAAAAAATTTCATAGAAGAAAAGGTAAATCCAGTCTTGGATATAAGGAAGAAGGCAAATCCTCTAGAAAAAGTGCCCAAAGGAATCAAAGACCCACTTGCAATCACTGTGGCAAGATAGGTCATACATCAAAAAAATGTTGGAGTAATGGAAAGGAAAAATTCAATGGTAAATGCTTCAACTGCAATCAGCATGGTCACAAAGCTAATGAATGCAAAGAAAAATCAAAATTTGAAGGCAAATGTCACAAATACAAGAAACATGGTCACAAGGCATTCCAATGCAGATCCAAATCATTCAATCTAGCTGAACAACTTGTCAAAGCAATCTTTGGATGGGACTACAATACTTGGTGTAGATGTCATTATTATGGAGAATATGGACACGTTGGCAAAGACTATTCAAGGCATCATTTAAGGAAAAGAGACACAATAGTAAGACGCTATACATGTATAGAACTTGGTCATATAGCCAAGAATTGCATGAATACTGAAAGAATTGAAGATGAAAATAAAGCTAAAGTTGATAACATTCGAAAGAAGATGAGACAACAATGGATTCCTAAATCTACCAAGCAAGATAGTTCAAATGATGGTTATGTCACTCAAGAAATGGGTGACTCCACCATTTCCAATTAAATTTAAGAAATATCAAGAACTGCATCATCAAGCCATATCTTAAGTAGTTCCAAAATATTAAAAAAAAAAGTGCAAATGTTCAAATCAGTATTTTAGGTTCAAGAACCAAAAGGAAAGTTATCATTCACCGTGTTGCATTTACCGAGCAAGGTTGGTTAAAGACTTTACTGAGCTAGGTCGGGAGTATTAAAGATTTTGTTTGATCATCGAGTTGCAAAGCTTTACCGAGTAGAGCGACGACAGACTGGCAAGCACTATGTCATCTCATCTACCTTCATACCAAGCATTAATGATAGTATTTCCATCAAAAGGGAAAAATTTGATTTCATTTTTCATTACGACTTAAGAATACTCAGAGCTAAAAGATTTTCAGTGAATCCTGAGAAAATTCCAAGCGATTTGAAGCAAATTTCCTACGAAGAATTTGTTCAAGATTTTCTTATATTTATCGAGTAGCAATGGCATCCACAAGCACCAGTAGTAGCAAGGTGAAAAGAGGTTTAGAGATGTTAATAAAGGGTATAGAATGGAAAGTGCCCAATTTCAAGATTGTTTTGGCCGTTGCTGAATCACTCGACCCAACTAGAGCTCAATCACAAATATCCCCCAAGGTACTTCTTATCAATGATATTTGTACTCATTTCAAAATTTCTATTCAAGAAATCAAAAAACTAGAAATGGATAGTGCCCTAGGTGAAATGAGTGTAGATGGCTCTCTGAAACCTGAGTTCAAGCATCTTGAAACCAAAGGCTTGACACATATCTCGCATATGCCTAGAAACTTCTAGAACAAATGGATTAGGTATATCCTGAGTTGGGTACATAATGGACAATTTTGGTTAGAGCAGCCAGTGCTAATCACTAAGAAAATGATTCACAAAATCATGGGTCTCCCTATGCTTAGCAAAGCCAAAACCACCAAAACCGTAAGTCAGGAGGAGTTACAAAGGAAAACCCTAGCCGAATGGGATGGTAGAGGTTTAAAGGTAAACATTGTATCTAATGTTGAACTAAGATTCGACATTCATGTAATTGCATATAAATTATACAATTCCAGTAGACTGAATAGTGTACCTTGTAAAGCTATGGATTTGGCTCTCAAGGTTGTGAAGAAAAACCTTGAACTTGATCTGTCTGAAGTATTGCTGAAACAACTGAATAAAAATATGGATAATATAAGGAATTCCAAGAATAACCCTTGTAAATTTGATTCTCTATTGATTTGTTTATTTTTCTATATTCAAAAATTCTTTCCGTCAAAAGGAACTGTCATATGGAGAAAAGACAATTCCAATTTTGTATCAAATAAATGAGTTTATAGCAGAGATGGGTGAGAATTTTGATAGCATCATGGACAACTATTTTGAAGATTTCAAGGAAAGAATGAATAATAGGTTCTGGATTCCTCCTAAGCTTGTTGAGGATTATAAGGATGATGTATGCTTCATGGTTGACTATGATAAGGTGTACATCCAGGTAGTCAAACCCCGAGTTGGATGGGTAAAACCTCTTCCCTATGAGGTAAATATTGATGAAGCCAGGGACATCATAGAAGCACTGGTAAATGAGCCAGTAGACCCAAGGCAACAAATTTTTGGAACCTATGATGAAGAAAAGGCCAGAATTGAGCTTGAAATCAAGCTACCACAGGCCATAAGCAAAGGCAAGAGGAAGATATAAAAATTGAAAACTACATTTGGCCCTCTTATGCTAACAAAAAGAAAAGGTGAGGACAAAGGAGATGATGAAGAAGGAGGAGAAGAAAAAGAAGAAGAAGAAGAAACTGAAGAAGAACCTCTGAAGAAGAAGGGTAGGGTAATAATTACCAAACCTATAAAGAAACCTACTGCAGTATTTACCAGAAGGACCAGAAAAGGTAAGCAGGAACCTATATTGGTTAGGCATACACCTACATTTGAGGAAAGGCTCAAACAACTGGAAGAAGGAGCTAGCATCACAAATGTTAAAGCATTGAAATTTGAAACTAGAACAAATGCTAAGAAGATGCAGATAGAGGATCTGGTACTAAGCAAGATGGGTAAATGGTAATACTCTTTGGACCAGCTTGCCTCCCAAATCTCAAAGGAACTATTGGAGAGATTGCAACTGAGATGGGAATTAGCAACCCAAATGGTAAAAGATATCTATGAGCAATTCCTAAAGAATCTTCAACCAAGTCTCACTAGAGCAGAAGTAAAAACAACAATGAAAAACCATGAAGGTAAAATGATGATCAGATTCCACACATGTTTAATTTTGATCAAAGACATTGAGCATGTTGTAAATTATGCTACAAACATGTGGAAAAAATCTATCATTTGCATAAGCCCAATGAAGACCTAGTGGAAATCAAAGATGATGACAACAGTGACGGTGATGATATTGATGGCACTCCATCCATCACAATTTCACTGGGTGAGATTCATGCATTAATGAGAGAAGACAAGGAGGAAGAAGCTGAAGAGGAAGATAAGGAGGAAGATGATCTAGTAAAAATTGCAGCAGCAGTCACTGTATCCCTTCCTCACTCTCCACCTAAAATTGTCACATCATCAAGGTTGGAGTCAGATTTAGCAAGTTTGATAGCATCCACATCAGATTTATCATTTGCACCTACCACATCACAGCTCCAAGTATCATCAATAGAAGTGTCTACCACTTCATCTACCAAGCTACAGCCTTCTCCTTCATCTACCAAGCCAGCCTCCTCAGTTCCATCATCTTCAGTCAGTATAGCAGTAAGTTCAACAATTTTGTCAGCTACATTAGCACCAATTTTTACACCAGTTAGTCTTCCCATTATAAATATTCTAGCTTGTTCTACAATTTTTTTTACATTATCTATATCTACTTCAAATCTAGTTAGATCAGATACTACATTACCGAGTATACCACCATTTTTGGGAAGTACTCTAGTTTTTGATCCAGTAAATACTCCTATTGGCACTCAACCCTTAAGTATACCAGTCTTCACTACTAGCCCTTCCATCTCCACTATTATTTCCACTCCCAAGGTCAAATCAGTCATCACAGAAGCCAAACTAAAGCAACCATTAAGACTTCTGCTCACTGGAAAAGAAATTCCTAAGGATATTGATCTAGATGTAGAAATAGTGATTCCAAAAATTGACTACAAAAATGCTACCATTGAAGAAATGAGGTATGCTAGTAAACTAATAGAGATGAAGGCTATGAAAAAGTAGTTAAGGTTTGAAAGGGATAAGGAGTACAAAATAATTGAGAATGCCAGAAATATAATTACAAAAGCTATAGGTGTTGAAGTAGATTATACTCAACACATTTTGATTTAGTTAGAAGAGGTTGTAAATAAATTCAATGAGGACACCTCCGGTGAAGAAAAATTGATTGAAAAGGCTGAAATAAAATTTGATAATAAGGTGCTTGAGCACATTGCTCAACAGATTGCAATAAAACAGATAGAATTGTCCAAAATTCTGGTCAATCTTGAAAATTCTTTTAATAATGTAACTTCACTTTTTCCAAACTTTGTGATGTTACCGAATATACCAAGGAGATTAAGGAAAAATAAAATAAAATAGATGAGGATATGAAGGTCAGTGCCCAAAAGCTGCAACATGACCCCAATTCAAATTCATCCCATCATCTTAGAATTAGATTTTTGTCAGAAAAGAAGGCAGAACTATTGAGAGAGGAAGCTAGGATCAGATCTACACTGATTGACATCTAGAATATGATTCTTCCTATCATGGACACAATGCAGAAACACATTGCCTACTCCAAAACATTGATCCATGACAATAATTTCTCAGTTGTAGATCATATGATTAAACTTTTAGCTGAAGTTCAGACAACACTCTACACCTACAAAATTTTGCAAGAAAATTGGGATAAGACTTTGGCTCTTATTCTCAAGGTACATTCTAAGTTTATCTCCCATTTTGGTGTTTCTGTGTAAATATATATTGTTTAATTTGGAATTATTATCAAAAAGGGGGAGATAGAGTACCAAAGAAGAGATAGAGACATATGTAAATAATGAAGCCATGTGTATAGATAAGAGATATTTGTAAATACTATGTGCATATTGTATGGGGGAGATATATGTAAATCAGGATGTCAAATTTTGCACATAAGTTTTGGCTCATAAGTGTTTTTCTCACTAATGCCAAAGGGGGAGATTGTGGGAATTATGATATATTTGTTATTAGTGCAAACACTTATTCGATTCTGAATACTTATCAAGCTCATCAATTAGTCTACAGTATATACCAAGCATTCAGTGGCTACCTTATAAGTTCAGTAGGTAAATAGTTCTTACCAAGCATTCCAAAGGATACCGAGTAAAGAAAGGTAAATGAAGAACTTAGTTTTTACCAAGTAAAGGAAGGTAAATGAAGAACTCAATGTTCACCGAGTAAAAGAAGTTAAATGAAGAACTCAGTGTTCATCAAGTAAAGGAAGGTAAATGAAGAACTCAGTGTTCATCGAGAAAAGGAAGGTAAATGAAGAACTTAGTGTTTACTGAGAAAAGGAAGGTAAATGAAGAACTCAGTGTTCACCGAGAAAAGAAAGTTAATGAAGAACTTAGTGTTCACCAAGAAAAGCAAGGTAAATGAAGAACTCAGTGTTCACCAAGCATAGGAAGATAAATGAAGGACTTAGTGTTCACTGAGCATAGCAAGGTAAACAAAGAAGTTAGCTTTTACCGAGTGACACTATATCTACCGAGTCACCAATGGTTACCAAGTTCCAAGCAGTATTGTGTGGCTAGTATGAACTGAACCTCTACTTCTACCAAGTGCATGATGATGCCAAGTAATCTAGTGGATGCCGAGTATCAGAAGGTCACCAAGTTAGCTTGAGGAATCTGAGTTTTCTACTATTTGGCTGACTCAGTAATGTTCTGTTCACTTGTGTTTTAGCTGACCTTGTAGTTGTAAATAATTGAAATGGTATATATGTAATGTATGATATCATTTGTAATATGATATGGTGTGTAAAAAAAAAGGGGATAATTTTTTCATATGAAGAAGGTATTGATATATTTTGAGAAAAGTAAAAGTGAATCAGCAATAGAATAAAAGGGAATACAGCAAGGTCAACATAGGAGCAGAAAAGTTATACCTATCACATCAAGTGATCAATGCAACAAGGACCTTATCAACAAATAGTTGTAAGTAGATCCACTACTTCATCCTAGCAAGTGAATCAGTTTATAAATCCTATAACGGGTGGACCTAATAATCTTTTTGTAAATCTCCTAATAGAGTGCATACTTCACTGTATGTTTATAAATCCTCTAACAAGGTGGATCTAGCAGTCCTACTTGCTCCTAATAGGGAAGATTACCAGAAGTGATCATTGTAAGCCTTAACAGGCCAACTTTATACTGTAGTATTGAATTTTTGTCGGTATCATCCCCACCCCAGTTTTACTTTCTATTTGGAAGGTTTATGGGTCACCAAATCTCTATGTACATGTGCAATAAATGTTTGTTCCTTCAGTTATGTAGTAGATTAGATGAATGAATGATAAATGGGTAAAATGTTGAATTGTTTAAAATTTTTATAAGTTACTAATTCACCCCTCCCCTCTCAGTAACCTACCTTGTCCTAAATATTTCCAACACCTTGTCACTAAAGGGATCATATATCTAGGAAGTTTTTTTTTCTTAAGTCTACTATAGATAAGTTGTCTCTTTATACTTCTTTTAGTTAGTAAAGAATTTAATTGTAACTTGAACAACATTAGTAATTAAACAAATTATATTTCAGTTTGTACTCATGTGTTTCAAGAATGAATACAATGAAAGTGTTGATCTCAATTCTCTTATCTTTAGTTCCTTATTTATAAGGGGGCCCACTTGATGAGTGATTTTTTTTAGCAGTTAAACTTTTATTTAGTTCCTTGTTTTCATAGAAGCAACTTATCACTTTATTTTTCTTGTAGACATGTAGTAGCAAAACTAGTGGTTGTTCCTATAGCATAGATAGGAAGAATAGAATATTTTTTGTATTTGACTAAATTTTAATAAAGTAATTTGTTTTCTTTCCAAAATTCAGCATTTGAGTTGTGAAAAATTAATTTCCATAGTTCAAGTGATGAAAATTAAGTGGGTTTAAAGCATATAATTTTTGGGCACTATTTCAAGCATTGTTTCAAGTTAACCTCCCTAGTTGATACTCTAAATGAGTTTGATAAGTCATTTGGTTTCTTCTTTAGGATGTCAAATCCATAATTTATGAGTGAAATACTCTAGTTTCCAAGTTTATTAATTGGCCAAGCACACCCATTTGGATTTTGAAACCTCCCTTAATATATTGCATCATGGATATAAATTTATCATTGTAGGATGTTGGAACCAATGGAGAAGGTGTGGAATAAGGGTAGAAATATTGGCCATGCTAGTAATTTTTTGTTACAAATGAGTTTGATCCATAAAAATCATGCACCTAAGGTGCATATTGATAAAATAAAGGTTGAGGGAAAGTACTTTCATGATATGCTGGAGAATAATATACATCTCTATGAAATAGTTCCTTGATTACAACTTGATAAGATTTGTAAATTCATAGAAACTTTGGGAAACATAAAAGAACATAGATGATCTTTACACATACCAAAATTATTTCTTCTTGAAATCCATATATTCACACTTAGAGTTGTCAAGGTGTTTAATTAAAATACCACCTAAGGTTATCGACATTGAGAATACCACCAAAATTATTAGTGAATGAATCTTGGACTATCTAACCAACATAATTATGTAGCTACATATGTGTCTCACCAAGCATGTTAAAAATTATTAACCCAAAATTTTTTACCCATGTTTGGGATTTGACCCTCAAGAAACATCATGTAACATGGAAACACGCTCCAAGTTTGGGGCTTACACTTTGAGGTCAAATCTTTAGAGAAGATTGAATTCCTTACAATTAGGATGAACCCAAACTACTTTGAGGGAAAAGGGAGAAGGAATACATGGAAATTAAATATTGAAAGGAGATGTGGTAATGCATTGAATTGAAACTCTGGTAGATCTCTCCCTATAACTACACATAATACTAATAAGGCCTACCAAACTATAAAAATATTAACTCTAAGTTACCCTATAATAACTCATATGTAGGCTAGAAAAAATGAAATTCTACAAGGAAAGAGACATTCAAAATATAACATTCATGATCAGCTTAAAAATGACATATAAACTTGTAAACAAAATAGAAAAAATTCAACACAACAAGAAATGTCCACAAGATAGTTACATGGTAAAAGAAGGAAAATAAGAATTTATATTAATATGAGGCAAAGGATGTTGATCAATAAGTAAGATTGAAAAATGAATGTCAACACACTTAACCATTTTCACAATACATGTCGAGCACACAATGGAAGCCGAGCTAGAATCTCTTTATGTGATGAGTTATAGATAATGCTGAGAAAACTACAATTTCTATCGAGCACAACACATTATAGTATATGCCAAGCTATATAGGATACAACAAGAAGTCGAGCAATGCAGAAAACCAACATGTACTGACTAACACAGGAACTACAAAGGATGCCAAGCAATCTAGAATAGATGATGCTAAGCATCAATATTACTTCATGTGTTGAGTAATACAAGATTAGCATGAAATTTTGTGCAATTCCAAAGAAAGATGTAAAATGATTATGCATGACTCATTGACAAAAAAAAGGGATAGGATTAAATCCGCTCAATCACCTATGAAATCCTCATGCAACCAATCAGAAAATTGGAAATTGCATGTAGCCAATAGGTGGATTTCAAGGGTTTGAGCAGGAACATTTGAATCAAGAATGAATAACAAACCACTAGTCTTTTAAGTGAGTTATAACACCATTAAACAAAGAGTGTAGAAAGGAATTGTGAGAAGAAGGAAGAGCAGAGCCTATTAAGGTCATTGCAGAACATTGAAGTCAAATATTTAGTGGAAAGGACAACATTTACACATCCAGTTGATCATAATAGAACAAGGAACACAATCACTAGATTAGATCTAATAGAGATTAGTTAATAGTAAGAGCAGAACAAGTATCTGAGATTAGCATTGGAGATTGCATTAGATCAGGTGTATTATTCTAATACTCTCTCACAATTGTATTAGGAACTTAGAAATCCCATGGATTTGGGTAGGTTTAACAACCTTATGTAAATCCTTTAACAGGGTGGCATTCTAAGTTGAATGTTCTTAAGTCCTCTAAAAGGCACACTCCTAATAGGGTGTTGAAATCCTTTAATAGGGTCGCATTTAACATTGTGTTGTAGCCTTTAACAAGGAAGGCCTTTAATAGGGCAAACCATCAGAAGTGGTTGAAATCAATTGTTGCAGTAATTTTGTGGGTATCATCCCCACCCCAGTTTTACCTTCTTATTCCTGAAAGGTTTTTGGGTCACCAAAATCTCAAGTGTTATGTGGTGATGCATGTTTGTTTCTCATGATTGTTTATATGCATGCATATTAATTTCAGCTATATGTTATTAGGGGTTTAAAAAGTTGTTCAAAGGCTAGTATTTTTTATTCACCCACCCCCACCCCCCTGCCTCTCAAAAGAATTCTTCCCATTAAAATATTCCATTAATTGGTATCAGAGCCAAGTTCTCTCAAGAAGAAGCCTGACAGCTTGGAGGAAAAGATCTGAAGATGGAAGTCTTCAAACTTGTGAAGATCATTGAGAACCAGGTGATAGATGTGCATCTTTCTCTACACAAGGTAGAGGAAGCTAAAGAGGAATTAAGAAAATCCTTAAAAAGAAGAAAGCAAATAGCTATAGCTGAAAATGATATTCACTACAAGGAGATTGACACCACACAAGTTTTTGCCAAAGGAGATTCCAAAGAATTTGATGTAGCAATAGCAGAACTGATGGAGAAAAATAGAGTTCAAGTAGAAGAGATAAGAACTCTTAAGATGGATCATGAATCATAGGCCATGATGCCATGTGAAAGCACTGAGCAAAAGAAAAGTGCAGTTGAGGACAGAGTTATGCTAGAAGATGACAAAATAAATCTTGCAAATAGACTTGAAGAAAAATGTACTGAATTAACAAGGATCTCAAACATGCAGATGGATACACTTGCCCAAATGATGAACCTTCATCATGAAATCAATATGAAATACATTGAGATCTCTACTTTGAGGATGCAGAATGAACAACTGCAGAATGAATTGAACAGAGAAAAAGAAACAACAGAGAATCTCAACAGGTCAAGTGAAGCTATCAAGTACTTTGAATAGTTGTTGAAATCCCCAAGATCGGCCCATGATACATCAGAACTTGGATACTCCAACACTAAAGTTGGAGAATCATCAAAAAATGCTGAGCAAAGAAGTGACAAAGGTAAGGATTCCAAACCCACTTGTTGTTACTGTAATAAAAAGGGGCATACTGCTAATGTTTGCAGGAGTAGAAAGATTAATCAGACAAACACACCCAAAAGCAAGGGCTATCGTCACAAGTGCAACATGCAAGGTTACATGACACAAGACTATAGGACTAAAGTCACAAGGACACAAAAATTTGATGGAAATTGCTACCATTGCAAGAAGTATGGACACAAAGCCTTTGAATGCAAATCAAAGCCTATGTGGACACCAAATCAGCATGTAAGAAGGAACAACTATGTACACCATTACAATTGAGACTACAACATAAGGAAAAGTTGTCACTATTGTCAAGAGTATGGACATATACCTTAGAACTGTATAAGAACACACTTCAAGGGAAAATATAAGAGATGGTTGAACCAAACTACTTGCTTCAGTTGCTTTAAAATTGGACATGTCAGTAGGAATTGTCCAAAAAAGGCCAAGGCACCCAAAACTAAAATAAATAAGGGCAAAGAGAAGATTGATGTGAACACATCAGAACAGACACGAAGAAGACATGGAAAAATAAGGATGGACCAAGTACATCCAATGGAAGGGTCACTTCACCCACGAGGTCAAGTGATCATTTCTCATCCAACTAATTAGAAGATGAGCCAACGAGGCTGATACATATAAGGAAGTATCATACATCGGCCCTAAACTATGATGAAGCACTGCAAAGTATAAATTTGCATGAGACAAGATGCTAAGACAAAACTTGAATGATGATGCCATGCTATCTTGGGTTGCCAAGTTATTAACAAAATTAGTAGATGCCGAGTGAAAGTAGCTACCGAGTGGATGCTGAGTTGAAAAACCTTTGGAAGCTAAGTGTCTAGTGAAAGTACAAAATGAATTAAATGCATGGTTTTTAAGCCACATAAAAGTAAAAATTGATTCATTTTGAGTCATTCAAATGAAGAACGATTACTAGGAGCACGATTGAGAAATTTTTGAGTATTCAATCAGTGATTCAACATCCACCCAAGAAATTTCAAGCATTTAACTAGGCATTTCCTTTAGGTGCCAATTTTTATAGTTTGTGAAGTTTGTTTTAAACATCAAACCCTAGTTCAATTAAAAATGGCATCTAGTTCAAAATCAACCCAAAGGAAGGAGAGCCATGAAATTCAACTTTTCAGCAATGAGGTTAAGCAACCCAAATTTAGGCCCATCCCAGAAGTTGCATATAAAAGCAATCCCATTGGAGCCTTAGCCGCCATCCCTAAAAAATTTGTTGTGGTTCAAGATGTGCGAAAGTGTTATAATTGCAAAATAGGAGCCATAGGAGACTTGGAAATCTTTAATGCCTTTGACAAACTCTGTGATAATGGAATATTGAAGGATGAATTTTCAATCATAGAGAAGAAGAGTTTAAATAAAGCCCTAGTTTTTCCTATCATATTCAAAACTGAGTGGATACACATAATACTTAGTAGAATCCATGATGGATAATTCTAGTTAGAGCAAGGACCAATTAAGATCACTAAGAAAATGGTTCATAGGGTCACAGGTTTTCCAACCCTAGATCGGCCAAAGACACTGAGAAGTGACAAAAAGAAAACAATAGAAAAGAACATAGGTGCAAAATGGAATAATAGGTGAATGACAATTGACACAGTAAAAAATCCCCTATTAGATTTTTCTGTGAGGATCATATCACACAAATTTTATCAATCCAGCAAGTTGAATAGTGTACCCTACATAGTAGTGGATGTGGCATATAAGCTTGTAAAGAAGGACCACACCTATGAACTTGCAGAGCTCATGTTGTCGTAGATTAATGAAAATTTTGGAGCTATTATAAAGTCCAAGGGAGCACAATGTAAATTTGGGTCAGTACTAGTTTCTTTGTTCTTTTATGTAATGAAGGAATTCCCTTCATTTGGTAAAGTCAATTGGAGTCGGAACAAAACAATTGTTGATCAAATAAATGATTTCATTGTACAAATGGGAGATAACTTTGATGATCAAATGTATGTCTATTTTGATGATTTCAAGAATGCAATGAAGAAAAGAATGAGGGTACTAGTTTCATTGGTAGAGAAGCATGTAAATGACATATGCTTTCTTGTTGATATTGACTATACTTATATCCAAGCAGTCCTTCCAAGAATAAGATGGCTCAAACCATTAGGATATAACCTTGATGTTGACCAAGCTTCTACAACCATCATAGCATTACTTGTAGAGGAAATGGAAAAATCTACAAATGCATTTGGGACATATGACACTATCAAATCAAGAGTTCTTACAAAAATCAAGATAGCCATAACAGTAAAGAAAAAGGAAAAGTTAGTAAAGAAAATAAAGAAGAAGTTTGGTGTTGGAGAAAAAAGTGCAGTAGGCGAAGAAGAAGAAATTAGTAAAGATGAAGAGGAAGGTGATGATGAGAAATATGAAAATGAGCTAGAAAAAGAAGACAAAGATGAGAGTGCCAAGGAAGAAGAAGCCAAGGAAGCACCCATCAAAGGCAAAGTCATCAAAAGGAAGATAAAAACACCTCCTACTCCTCAGCCTTAACCAAAGAAAGCTGTCACACCAACAACTAGAGCTACAACAAGGGCCTCCACACTAAAAGCCAAAGAGGAAGCCACAAAGAAGAAAGCAACCAAGAAGGCACAGGAAGAGCCAAGGAAAAGAAGAAGATATATGGCTCAACCTGATGCTAATGAGGAAGATTAGACTAAAAAGGTAAGTCATCCTCCTAATTCTTCATTTGATACATTATGTGAAAATATTAGGAATGGAGACTTAAGTAACATGGAAAAGATTGAATTCAATAAGTTCACAAAAGAGGAAAAAAATAGCATAGAATAATTAGTCTATGCAATGATGGCACAATTCAAGTATACACCTTTTGAACTTGATGGGCAACTACCAAAGGAATTGTCCAAAATTGTAGAAGACAAATGGCATTTCTATCTAATGATGGAAAAGGAGATGAGGGAATCAACCCTAGCAAGCATACTACTTGATTTGACAAGGGAACATATATCTAAAGCAGTCAAAAGGAATAACACTAGGTTTACACCTAAGTATAGGGTATTCTCCATTCTTCAAAACAAAATTGAATAAGTTGTATAGAAAACAACAAGATCGTGGAAGAATTTATATAAGAAGACTAAAGATGTCCTTGAAGAGGAATACAAAGAAGAAGCTATTGCTAAATTAGAAGAAAGAAGGAAGAGGAGAGAAGAGAAGATAGAAGTCAAGAAAAAGGTTGAAGAGGAGGAAAGTAAAGGTACTGATGAGAAGAAAAGTGTGCAAGACACACAACTACCACCTCCTAGTCCTCCTCACTCTACTATCACACCTATAGAAATCATAAAGATCAAGGATGTTGTTGACACCTCAAGTCAAAAAATCAATCCACTAACTGTAGAGGATCTCACTAAGATCCTTGACCAAAAAAATCTTCAAGCATAGTTGTATACAAGTCCCATATTGATCAGCATAGATGAGCTTCAAAGGCAGTAGATAAACTCAAAGAAGCCAAGGTGTCACCACAAGAACCACCTTAGATCACTCAAACTACTAAATTCCCATTTCTACTACCTCCATCATTACCAATAATAGCCATGCAAGCTCATTAGGAGTTGAGTGCAACAATAGGGGAAGCCATAGGTACACCAATATAGACAACAAGTACACCCCCAGTAGTAGTGACACAAGAAGAAGATAAGGAAGAAACATATGATAAGGAGGAGTCTATAATACAAACTTTGGTTGATTTACCAAGAACATGAACTCCTACCAAATTTTTTCAGTGGTTGAGTACTGACAAGTTAACCTTACAAGTTAGTACACCAAGGTCAAGTTCTACTAGGGTAGCCAGGACCATTCATTATGGTATTCCTGAGCTTGATGAAGAAATTAAAATACCCTATTATGATTCAAGCACTCTAACAAAAGAAAAGATGAATGAAATACAGAGTGCATTGGACAAAAGAAGGAGGCAAGAGGCAATGAGGAAAGACTTCAAATACAAGTACGCAATGAATGAAATCAAAGATATATTCATGGATGCCTTCAGCCTACAACCTCTCGATTCAAGTAGGCCAATCCTTGAGAAACTATCTGATATAGTTGACCAAGTGAATAATGAAGACCATGATACAAATGTAAAACTCATGGAATGGTTAGAAAAGAAGTTTCTAGGAAACGTCAACCAAAAGATAGCTAACAACATTATTTTGGGATAGGTTGACCTAGCCAAGAAACTAGATAATGTAAAGATTATATTAGGGAATATCTTTTCCCTATATAGAAAATTGTATGATTTTTCCAAGTTCACACAATAAATAAATCAAAAAAATTTGAACCTTGAGAGCAACCTTAAGCTCTCTAGTATGCAACTACCCTCTAATCCTACATAGAGTGAGAAGCATTTTACTCAAACGCTTCACATTCAGAGGGAATTAGCTGCATTATCAGCAAAAGAGGCTACTGTTAAAGAAAAGCTGATGAAAATGCAAGCCTCGATCACTCCCCATTTAGAAGTCTTACACAAGGAGCAAATAAATGCAGAAACAGTCTCGAAGATAGACCCAAATTTTTCTAAACATGAAGGACTTGTTGATCTAGTAGTAGATCTTGCAATCCAACACAAGTCATTGGATATTGCATTGAATAATTGGGACGCAACTCTCAAAATTCTCCTTGAGGTAAATAAGATATTTTTGGTGAAGCATGGCATTACTATTTAGCACCCTTTGAGATAAGTATCAAAAATGGGGAGATAATATTCAAAGGGGGAGATACTGAAGAAGATATATTAAAGAAGAATTAATTAAAGGGGAGCACAACTCAATTGTCAAATTTTGAAATTTTGTTCAACATGAAGTTGACTAATTGTAAATAGAAATAAAGGAGTAAAGGGACATACAAATTTTGGTCATCACATGGAGACAAGGTCATCAAGTAATTTGATACAACAAATAGGATCAGAATGCAAAAATAGGATAGAAACAAAAAACATTAGGCACAATGGTACAATTTTCATGACATGACAAGGCATAATCAACTTAGGGGGAGTTATAAGTTTAAGAGTTTTTTACACTCATGTCAAAGGGGGAGATTGTTGATCAATAAGTAAGATTGAAAAATGAGTGTCAACACACTTAACCATTTTCACCATACATGTCAAGCACACAATGGAAGCCGAGCTAGAATCTCTTTATGTGCCAAGTTATAGATAGTGCTGAGCAAACTACAGTTGCTTTCGAGCACAACACATTACAGTATATGCTGAGCTATATAGGATACAACAAGAAGCTGAGCAATGTAGCAAAACAATAGGTGCTAAGTAATGCAAGAACTACAAAGGATGCCAAGCAATCTAGAATAGATGATGTTGAGCATCAATATTACTTCATGTGCCAAGTAATGTAGGATCAACATGAAAGTTTGTGCAATCACAAAAAAAGATGTAAAATGGTTATGCATGACTCATTGACAAGAAAAAGGGATAAGATCAAATCTGCTCAATCACCTATGCAATCCTCATGCAACCAATCAGAAAATTGGAAACTACATGCAGCCAATAGGTGAATTTCAAGGGTTTGAGTGAGAAAATTTGAATCAAGGATGCATAATGAACCACTAGTCTTTATAAGGGAATTATGACACCATTAAACAAAGAGTGTAGAAAGGAATCATGAGAAGAAGGAAGAGTAGAGCCTATTAAGGTCATTGCAAAACATTGGTGTCAAAGATTTAGTGGAAAGGATAGTATTTACACATCTAGTTGATCACTACAAAGCAAGGAACACAATCAGCAAATCAGATCTAACAAAGATCAGTTAATAGTAAGAGCATAACAAGTACCTAAGATCAACATCAGGGATTGCATTAGATAAGGTTTATTATTCTAATAATCTCTCACAATTGTATTAGGAACTTGGAAATCCCATGGATTTGGGATGGTTTAACAACCTTTCATAAATCCTTTAACAGTGGCATTCTAAGTTGAATGTTCTTAAGTCCTCTAACAATGCACACTCCTAACAGGGTCACATTTAATAGTGTGTTGTAGCCTTTAACAGGGTAGGCCTTTAATAGGGAAAACCATTAGAAGTGGTTGAAATCAATTGCTGCAGTAATTTTTTGGGTATCATCCCCACCCTCGATTTACCTTCTTATTCCTGGAGGGTTTCTGGGTCACCAAAATCTCAAGTGTTATGTGGTGATGCATGTTTGTTTCTCATGATTGTTTAATGTTTATATGTATGCATGTTAATTTCATTTATATGTTATTAATGGTTTAAAAAGTGGTTCAAAGGCTAGTACTTCTAATTCACCCCCACCCCCCAGCCCCTCTCAAAAGAATTCTTCCCATTAAGACATTCCAACAAAGGAAATTATAATTGTAGGGTACAACCACAATTAGAAAAATCAAAAGAATGCAAAAATTAGTATAAGACTGCCTTTTATATAGGTACATAGAGCTGAATACAAACTTGAAGTTCAAAGTCTAACCATGGTGGAGTTAAATTTTATAGGGTAGCAATAAATAAATATAAAAGTAAATCTAATCTTATCCTCCACTTGATCATGGAAATGATAGAAAAAGCCAAAAGAGTGCATCTAATAGTCAGAAGGGATAAATATATTCTTATAAATAAATAAAGAGGCATGGGGATGTACTAACATCATGATTAAAGAAATGAAGAAGTCTCTTTACATTAAATAACCATATATGGTAACATTTCATGGCTACAAATAGTCAAATTGTATTGCTAGAAAATAATTTTTTGGGACAATCAACCCACTTGTAAGGTTGACCCATTGAGTGTCACCATTTTGCAAGGAACCCAAGAAAATTTCAAAATAAACATGGTTCATTAATCATTAAAAATATACATGACATAAAACTTGATAAAATATAGCAAAAAATTTAGCCCACATTAGTTAATGGTTGAATAAAATTAAAGCACATGGAAAAAGCTGAGTGGTTTCACCATTTTTAAGAGGAAAAAATAACGTCTATGAAACTATGAAATATGGATAATGTTAAGTGTTAAACAACCTTATATTTTAATGAAACAAATAAAACATTTTACTGAAAAGTATTTTGATGAAACAAAAACATCCATAAATACTTTTTTTTTTTTACTTTAGTAATCCTCTATGTTACATCAAAATAACAATTTGACCAAAACCTAACCTATTTTATTGATGAAGCATTTTGGATAGTACAACATATTATCCACATATAACATTTTTTATTTACTCGTTGCAATAGTTTTCAACCCATGGTGAAGATGTCTCAAATTGATTGATTAACTCCTTTCTCATCTTTATAAAAGTGAAACTTATCTTTTGTCCTTCTCTACACATCAATTTGATGTTATTGTAATGAGCCAATGGCTCCAATTCTCCCTCTCTCTCTTTTCTACAAGATTTACCTTCATTCATAATATTACACAAGGGGTTTTCTTTTCTTCCCCCTTTCAAAATCTTTGTCTCCTCTTGTTTATTATTTAGTGCATGCTCATGGAAATAGACTTATCTCAGGGTAACACATCTTCTCACTTTTCTCACTTGGATTATTTAATTTATATCTTTTCATTTGAACATTTTTAATATGGTATCAAAGTTAAGGTAATAATCCTTGTTTTGAGTCTCGTGTTGAAGGTTTCAATTCTTTCAAGCTCACCTATTTGGAAACTTTTTTGAGAGAAGAGTTTTTAATTTTTTCTTTTGTATTTTTTTAGCTCATTTTAACACTTTGTGTGTATAGGTTTTATTGTTTTTCTTCTTTCATCTAACTCCTTTTGGAAGTCTTGTTTCCAAAGGGTTATTTTCTTGCTAAAAATCATTTTTCTTCTCTTATTCTGGAAGACTTGTTGCCAAAACAAGAACAACTTAACACTATTTTGTTGTAGGTTGCATTAAACCAATATCCTCATTGTAAGTTTCATTAACCTAATAATTAAAATAAATACTTTCTCCATTTTTATTATCATTAATCTTGTAGATTTTTCAAGTATATTGATAGTTTTGTTGAAATATTTATCTCTCTCATTGCAAAATTTAAACATTTTTTGGACTAATCAAATGTATAATGTCTTTTTGATCTCCATTTCTTAGCATAATCTCTCAATCTTATCTATAATTGTATTTTTTCTACCATAATCTATTTAATTTATGTTTCAATTCATAAATTAGTTTCAACAAATTTAGATCATTTTTTATATAAAAACTTATTAACATTCAATTTTTTGCTTATATTATACTATCGATCTTCTCTTTTTAATGATTTTGACTTCCTTATTCTTCTCCCATTGTCACCTATATTCTACTTCCTGTGCATATTTCCTATTAGCTACTTGTAGCTTTTTTCTTCATTATTTCATTTATATTCCTTCTCTTGTGGTTATGTTTCCTTTGCTAGCATCATTCATACTATTCAGTTTCTTATTAATTTCCAGCAACATTTCCTTAACAGAAAGTGTTATCTCTTTAGTTTATATCTTTTACTTGCATTTTTTTTCTTCTATCTATGAGCCATCACCCCACTTGGCCAAGTGTAACATTCATTCATTTATGTTTAGTAGTATAATTATTGAGTGTTTCATGTAGATGGTTTGCATTGATTGGGTCATTGCTATTTTCTTTTAACCTTTTCATCATTTTTCCTTTCCATCCAATATGGGGCTTGTTTAGTCTTACCTAGTGCACTTCATCAAATGCCTTTCTATCCTCGCTCTATCCATGTGCATTCTTTGTTCCATGGTAGTTTGTTTCTTCTAAATGTAGACTCTCCCAAGACTTGGATTGCATTTTGTTTCTACTACTAATTCAAATTGACTTAGTTTTTTAGTTGTACCATCTTCAATTGGAAGGACTCCAATTTAATGAAGGTATAGCACCAATTTAATGTGAGATCATCAACCTCCCCCTCTCTTTAATTTCTTCTTCTCTTTTTTTTTTTCCTTTCTCCTTGGAGGAATTTGGGTAAAACCTAGTAGATCCTCTTTAAAGATCCTATTTTCATGGTGATAACCTTCTTTTCCATCTACCTTTCCACATGGAATATATTTTTAACACTAAAACAAAGTTTCCTCAAAATCTGAACACTATTTTTTGATTTTGAGACCAATTTTGGGTTCTCTAGTTTATCACCAAGATTTCTACACCTAAAAATTAGGGTCATATTGTGTCCCTTATGCTTCAAGGGTACATTATACCCTTGTTGGGTCAATGAGGGGTGTGTTGCACCCTAATGAAGCCCTATTTCAGACCCTTTTCTCTAGGTCCTATAATTTGGATAATTAGATGTTAAATTCTAGGATAGTCAACCTATGTGAGTTAGTAAATTCCAAAATTTATATAAACCATTCAATTTCTCCCATTTTCCATCCACAGTCATAACAAGATATCTCATTCACATGTTTTTTAGCATCCACAAACTCTAGCTCTCAAGAATCCAAGTTTCAAGCCTTCAAGAATTCATTCAAGAATTCCTCCATTAAAGATCAAGAATTCAAGAACTCAAAGAATTGAAGGAGTTTATATTCAAGATCCTTTGGCATATCTTCTACATCCTTTCATCTTCATCTTTTTTGTCCAAAGTCATTGGTGAAGTCAAACACATTGTATTCAATTCAAGAGATCCTAGTTTTTAAGGTGAATTCATGCATTTACTTTACATTAAATCTATTTCAATTATTTAAATTGAAGGATAGTTCCTAAAGTGGGGTTTGATTGAGAAAAAACCCCCCATCAACAACAAAACCCCTTTTTATTGCATGTCACAGATATCAAATTGATGAACATGCATTGTAGATCAGAGTTCCCCTTTTTACTTTCTTTGAAATTGGGAAATCAGAATAAGTTTCAGACATAGTCAATTAGGGTCACACAACACCTCTTATGCACTATTTTTTCCTTGATCCACCAACTAGCCCCTAAAAGATCATAAAAGTATTTCTAGGTTTCATCTATCACACAATTTCAAGCCCAAATCTAAAGATTTCCTCCCATTTTGATCTTTACAACAAGAAAAAAAATAGACTTCAAAGGTGAGTTCCTTCTCCTCCCTTGTTAATTCAACATATCTATATATATTAGTGTATACATTCACATTAAGGCTCTTTGAGTATTTGGACATCTTTCCCCTATTTTTTCTAGATCTAGCTTACATTAGTGACCCTTTTTTGCTTGGTTAGAAAAGATCTCTCTAGACCTAACCCTTTGAAATTGGGATCGACACATTTCTCTTCCTTATCTTCCCCTTTCTATATCACACACATGCACATGTAAGTAGGTTATGTGATGAACTTAGATTTTATATCCTTGACTCACATTTCCCACCTTACATTTATTGTTGAACCTTATTATCAATATTTCAACTTTTGCATTTGTGTTAGATCTTTTGTTCAACATTATCTTTTATTTATATTTGCATTCTTTAGATTCTATTGGTTTGCAATTCACATATTAATTTTATATCTCCTAGTGTATTCTTGTCTTGTTTGGTGTATGATCTTTACTACTTTTAGTCCTACCTATAACATTCCTGTTAGGAGAATTCATAGGCTTGTTGCTCTTTTTGATCCAAATTCCTCTTCTCCTCTTCTTTAAAAAATTGAGTGACCCTATGGTTTCTCATGATACTAATCCTTCTATGGATCACGACTCTTCCTACTCATCTCATGATGAGGATGAGGCTTTAAGATCCACCCTAAAAAAGTTGATAAGCTTGTTACTAAGATTGATAAAATGCATGATTGGCTTTTACAAGGAAATCACAATAATGAAACTATTTCTACTTTTTATGCTCTTAAAATAGTGATCCATTATAATAATTAACATGGTGTTAATATTTTTTGATGTCTTGCTCACCATATTCATACTCATGTTAAACCTTTGAATCAAGTTGCTTCTAAGTAGGGATGACTCCTCTTGTTTCTACTCTTGAGCCTATTTTGTCTACCTCTGTGCCTATCTATAGCATTAAAATTTATGTTCCTCCTATTATGAATACTTTTATTCAAGTACGTAATCCTCTTAGTGGTCTTCTTATCCCTTATTTTTCTATGAGTGTCCCACTTATTTCATTGTCAACTTCACAACAATTATACAAAAATGTTCCTTTCACTTATCCCAACCCTTCTATTGTGGTTCATAGTATTCCACCTATAGCTTCTTCTATCCCAACTAGTTCATACACTTTTCCTAGAGTATTAAATGTCCCTATTCTATCTATCCCTTCTAATGATTCCACCATCCTTAGTTTGGCTCAAACAACTTCTTCTTTGCAACAAAAACTTTCTCCTTTCACTCAAACTAAGTTCAATGTTCCTACATGTGATATGGGTAGTCCTCTATCTTTTGAGATTATTCATATTTCAACCTTTATAAGATGATATCCCTTGCCTTGAAACTTACAATGGTAAAGGTCATCCTATGACACATCCTAAGACTTTCCAAGTTCTATATAGTGACTATTCTCATGAACATATGATTTTATCTATGTTATTTTCTCACACTTTTTATAACAAAGCTTTACAATGGCATTTATCTTTGACACCTTATTCTATAAATTATTTTCATAAACTTGCTAATGGTTTCATAAAAAAACATTAGAATAATATTGGCCCTAATGTTTCTTTAACTGATTTGATGCATTGTAAACAAGGTCCTAAGTAGAAAGTGACTTGTTTTATTGGTAGATTTAAGAATTTTCATGCTCATATTTCTCATCATGTGTCTGATATTGACATAAAACATATGTTTATTGCAATATTATAAAAAGATGTTAGAGATAGATTTTTCTTACTGAGTTTACCTATTTTCACAACTTTGTGTAGGGCTTCATCAATATCGATTACAAGTGAGTCAATTTGAGAGTACCACTCCAATGGCTTCTCTATGCATTGATTTGAATGATGCCACATCTAATCCTAAAAAATTACACTAACCTAAAAACTATGACAAGATTTTAAAAAACAACAAATATAGTAGATGATGACACAAATGCTTCATCTTGAAGTGCCACTACTTCTTCCTATGGTTTTTTGGATGAACCATAAGCACCACTACTTCTTCCTCTCTTTTTTAGATGAACCATAAGTTTACTCCTCTCTTTGAGTCTCTACATTTCATTATGACCAGGTTGGTCAATGCTAATATTATTAAACTTCCTCTTGTTAAACCACTTTTTCTTTCTACTACACCAAGTCTACACTTTAATCCTCAATCTTTTTGTCAATTTCATCACTAGCCTAGACATGATATTGAAGTCTATTATTCTTTGAAACATAAGTTTTAAGATTTAATAAATGCTAAAGTTTTATCTATTGAGGGTCAAGATAGTGGGAAAAAATCTATGGAGCCTCCTAATCAAATTCTTCAAATATAAACTAACTCCTTTACCTTAGCATATTATAAATACTATTGTTCAACATCATTTTTCTTTTGTTCCTCCTTAAGTGAATGTTTCTTATAATACCTTTTGACAAGATAATGATAATACTATTAATGATGTGGAACATGTAGTTTAACCTCCACCTCCACCTAAGGAAGAAATTCCCTCTACATCCAAGGATCAACCTAAACTGAAATGTGTGCATACTATAGCCCTTGTTATCTCACTTGCTAATGCTGATAAGTTTAAGTCTTTAGATGGTCCACTCTATATTTCTACTTGGATTTCTAAGTTTGCTAGCTTAAAATGGAGTTATTTTCCTTTTAAGACCTTTTAGCACCCATCCTTTGATAAATTCCTTGACCATGGATGTATCTCTATTCATTGTTCTTTTTCTTCTATTCTGTACTGTATCTTCTAGTTTCACCTACACATCCTTACGGGCCTTACCTATACCTTTTCTCTCATTCCTCTAGGACTAGGTTGAACCATGTCAACTTGGTCCTTTTTTAGGCCATTTTTTCTCCATCTTTAGGGTTAGGGTTAACTCAAGTCAACCTGGTCCTTGATGATAGTGAGTTTTAGGGCTTGAAAGCTCTTGAGTTTAACAATTAATTTATTTCTTGTTAGAATGATTAGAATAATTAAGAGGGGAGATGAATAAATTATCCTTAGGTTGAAAAGTATCAATTCAAATTTTAACAACTTAATCATGCACATAAATCCACTTGACCAATATAGAAACTTATCAGTAACTTAACTAATTCATTCATTACTTTAGTCATTGTTAAGTATATGCCAACTAGAAAAATAATATAATAGTAAATAGCATGAAACATGAAAAAAACACTCACACATGTATGGTACCATGATTTAATGTGTAAACCCAATTTGGGAAAAACTACCAAATAACATGCTACACTTTTCACTCTTCTAAAGTGAGCTTAGTTAAGATCCAAACCTATTAAAGGTTACAAAATACACTATTAGGTGTGACCCTATTAAAGGATTTAATCACCTTGTTAGGAGTGGCATGATTAGAGGTCTTTAGATCATTCCATTAAATTGCCACCTTGATTAAAGGATTTACATTTTGAATAATTAGTCAAACTTGATTAAAGGATTTTACTGCCATAATGGTTAGAGAGTAAAAATGAGGTTGATTTGATAAAATACAACTCACTTTTCTAATTTAGATCTCTATTTGGCCCATTCTAGCTCATTGACTAGACTTTTTCACATTCTCCATCTTTGATCTGCTTGGAGACTCTTCAAGAAATCATACTTCACCAATCTTCTCACTTTTCTTCTACAACTCTATTCTTTACTTGTTCTTCACAAATTCACCAATCAATAATGAACCAACTATAAAACATTTCTTATCTCTCCCTAAATAGGTATCTTTGATCTTTTTCCACTTAAACATCACCATAGATCTTAGGGTTTGATTGGATTCATTAAATCTATCCATTATTTTGTCCTACTTCTTTCTTGAAATTTCTAAAAACTTCTCCTTGAATCCTCACCTTAGATCACTTAGAAAACTTAATTCTTACATTAAATATGACATCTCATCAATCCTTGTCTTTTATGAATTTTGACCAATCTAATAAATTTAACTATGTCAGCCTCAAATCTTGATTCTTTGACAAACTATCAATTTGTCAACAATTGGTCATCACTATGTTCTTCTTCTTAGTTATCAATAGATTACTTGGTCTCTATTATTCTTTCCATTGCTCATCTTACACTAGCTCACTCAACCTTTACTATGCTTGATCACTACTATCATTTTTCCTTTATCTCCTTTGGTCACTACTATTATTCAGCTAATACTATTTTTCTTCGCTTCTAGTTAAGTTTATTAATCTTCTTCTTCAACTTCTTCATTAACCTTGTAAACTGGTACTTGGTAAAGCTTGTGTTCTTCTTAGCTTCTTGACTTTCTATCAATCATTCCTTCTACACTTCAATTCAACTATCTTCTCTTCTTAATATAATGATCAAACAACACATTATCTTTTCAAATACCAATTGATCAAGTGTGCATTGTTCTTCCAACATAATTAATCCTATTTACTCAAAAAATTCACTAGTTCATCAAGTTATCCCTCTTTTAAAATCCTCTTGATCAATGATAACATATGACACTCTACATTGTTAGAAAATATCTTACCAATAAGGTTTGATTTCAATGACAACATAATTTTTTTTCTAATTTTAGTTTCCAACAATATCCCTCATTAGCATTGATGCTAACAAATTTAGTTACCATACAATGGAAAAAGTAACCTCATAATTTTCACACTCAGCTCTCTCTATGGTTTGTAGCAAATATTCATTAATATCCTTAGTTTCATTTTGATTCTTATCCATGCAACATCCAATGTGCTTCATCTTTCTTCTACTACACTTCTCCCTCTTTGTCAATAATTTGGCACCAATTTTATCATCAACTGTATTGGCTCCCTCTTCAACATACTTCTTCCTCTTTTATTGGATGGAAACTTAGTACATAGTTCTCTCATGCTTCTTTTGAAATTGGATGGTAAATTCATAACATTTCTCCCTCTTTGAAAACAATGCCAAAGACATCATCATCCATAATCCTAATTGGTTTCTAAACTTATCATTTCCTCTATCATATTTTTTCATGACTTCTTGTAACCTTATCAACTCATGCTTCTATATTTCTTATCCCATATTTAGACAACCCCTAAAGTGTGACCTATTGCATCAATTTGTAAGATATTATGATCATAATAGTTGATGTAATAAAAAACTTGATCCACCTACCACATTTTTCTCTACAACTCTACCACCTTTTACCACTCCTTTTCAAAATTTGAATCCAGTCTCATGGTGGGCCCTAAGCCTCTTGATCCTCCACCATGCCTAGACTTGCAGATGGTGTTAACCTTGTATAAGGATTTGGATGTTCTGAAAAAAAAGTGTGGGGTTGTTGATGTGGAGATGAAGACAATCTCTAGCCCTACCCCCTTGGGAAATGGAAAACCTATTGGTGATCCTATGGAAGGAAGAAAAAAACTAATAGTTGGGACCCTTGCTGGGTGGAAGAATTCATTACCAATGTGGCTAGAGATTCAATGGAGGATCCCAAGATTACACATAGTGCTAATGGGCTAGTGATCTCCCTTCTAGATACTTTGGTGGACAATGTTACTTCCAACCTCAAACTATGTGTGGTTGGTAGATCTTTTTCCATTAGACCCATGATAAAGATGGTTTGGAAGTGGGTAGGCCAAAAATGAAAGATTACGGTCAAATTCTCTATTGAGGAGGATATCAATTTAATACTATCAAGAACTTGGTATTATGGAATGAATTTTCTTGCCTTGACAAGGTGGCACCTAGGCTTTGATGATAGTGTAGAGCTCAACAAGATAGATCCTATCTAGGCACAAATACCTAGACTACCCCTTGAATTCTAGGATGAGAAGATTCTAAGGAGAAATGTTAAGGGCTAGGCTAAGAGTTCCTTTAGAGATTTGTTCAAAGTCAAAAGAGAAGTGGAAGAGAAATTTAAAAAATTGTAGGGGGATATTACCAAGGGTAATAATTTGGAAGAAGCTACACAAGAAGAAGAAGAGCATAGAAAAAAATGGAAGGACAACATTTTGAGAGAGGAAATATTTTGGAAGCAAAGTTCAAGAGTTCAATGGTTAATTGAAGGTGACAAGAACACCACATTTTTCCATAGGTCGGCCTCAAACCATGAAGAAGAAACATGATCAATAGGTTGAAAGGAGAAGGGGGAAAGGAATATAAAGACCAAGAGGAGATGGGAAGACATGTTATGGAGTACTTTTGCAAGGCTTATAAAAAGGAAAATAGAATAAGAAATTAGGTCATAAGAAGAAGTTTGATAAACACAATCCCACAAGTGCTAGGAGAAGTAGAAAATAATAGCATTCTAGGAAATATCATGGAGGAGGAAGTGAAATAGGTAGTTTTTTCTATGAAAGCTTACAAGGCCCCAGGACCTGATGGTTTCCCCTAGCATTTTTCCAGCAATTTTGGGAGATTATTAAAAATGAGATGATTTGGGAAACTGAGGATTTATTTAAAATGGGGAAGATGCTAAAAAGGACAAATAAGACTTTTATTGCTCTGATCCCTAAGACTCTGACACCTATGAGTCTCCTTGACTTCAAACCTATAAGCCTTTGTAACATAGTCTATAAGGTTTTTTCCAATGTAATGGTCAATAGGATTAAGCCCTTCCTAGAGAATATTATAGGAACACCACAAAAGTGGTTTGTGTCGGGATGAAAAATCCTAGATGCTACAATAACCACTCATGAGATCATACATTCTATTGAGAGAAATAAAATACCTAGTATGGCCTTCAAACTAGATATCTCTAAGGCATATGATAAGGTAAGATGGGATTTTCTTTATGATGTTCTTGAAAGAGTGAGGTTTAACAAAAAGGTCATAAACCTTATTAGGATGATGGTGAGCACTGTCTAGTATGTGTTCCTACTAAATGGCTCTCCTTGGGGTAATTTTTAAGTGGGGAAAGGATTAAGGAAAGGGGACCCACTATCTCCCCACCTCTTCATTATGGTTGCAGAGGTGTTAGGGAGATCATTTACCAAACTAGTAAATATGGATTGTATTAAAATTATTAATCCTGCCATTACTACTAAAACTAAAGTGTTATAATAATTTTTAGATGACACTTTTCTTTTTGGAGAATCCTCTATAATGGAGGCTAGAGCATGGAAGAGTATCCTTAGAAACTATGAATACAGTTCAAGTCAGGAAATAAATTACTCTAAAAGTAAACTTTATTTTTTTAAGATTGATGCTTTTATGTAGAGAAGGATTAGGAACATTTTAGGCTATCAGTTGGCTAACCTCCTAGATACTTATCTTGTTTCACCTTTAACCACCAAGGAGGTAACAAATGACTTCTAGAATACCATTGTTGAAAGAATCCAAAAGAAGCTAGTAGGATGGAAAGGAAAAATTCTTAGTAATGCAGGAAAACTATAGTTACTCTCTACAACTCTCCAGGGCATCCAGATTTACTTTCTATCCCTTTTTAAAATAAACCAAAACATGGTAGACAAAATTGAGAGAATATAGAGGAATTTTCTTTGGTTATGAATGGAGGAAAATAACAACTTAAATCTTGACAACTGGGAGGATGTTTGTAAACCAAAGGAGAAGGGGGGTTTGGGAGTGAGAAGACTCAGGGACCTAAATAAAGCCCTTCTTGCTAAAATTGGATGGAGATTGGGAGAAAACAACATAGACTAGATTAAGATCATGAAAACTAAATACCTATCTAACTCCCTATTTACTTAATCTTTTTAATAATAACCTCTTGGGAGGATTTAAAATATGGATGGATATTGTTAAAAGTAGAGGTATACTTAGGGAAGGGGTGGATGGATTATGGGTAGTGGGAAAAACATAAGGTTCTGGGAGGATAATTGGACTGGGGGGAAACCACTAGCTTATAAAAAATTTAGAAGACTAATGAAAACATGGAAGGCAGAGGTGGGGCTGAGAGTGGTAGATTATATTAACCTTAGAAGGAAGTGGAAGAAATTAATAAAAGATACATGTCCCTTGAAAGATATTCAACTACTTAAAGAACTTGAAGAGTTGATGGAAGCTCAAAGACTCCCACTTCTAATATAGGAGGATAAAGTTGTGGGATAGAACTTCTAGTGGCCATTTTACTGTCAAATTTTCTTACAAACTTTTCTTTATAAGGACCTTTGTCCCACAACAATGCATAAAGTCTAGATTAGTAGTCTTCTACCCAAAATCAGCTTCTTATAGTGGATTGTTCAACATGGTAAGATACTATGATTGGACAATCTTAAAAAAGGAGGTTTCTTTATCATAAATAGATGTTATCTCTTTAAAGAAAAAGAGGGGAGTATCTCTCACCTATTCCTTGAATGTCTACATACTCTAAATATTTAGTTGTTGGTGTGGGAGAAATTTGGACTATGTTGGGTGTTGAAGGAAAATTTGAGTCAAATTGTTGAAAACTAGGATTGCCCCTTTTATCACTGTAAGATGATATTCCTATGGATAATTGTCCCACCATACATTTTTTGGCATATATGGAAGGAAAGAAACAATAGAGTATTTTTGAGAAGAGGAAAGGCCTATGGAGGTAGTTATGGGAATTATGGAGAAACTACTAAAGGAAAATATAATAATTACCAAATGTAAGACATCGAAGGAAGAACCGAGAAGGAAAGAATACCAAATAGTAAAAAGATGGGGTATCCATTGGAACTTTAATCATTTTGATAACTCTAAGGAATACAGAGACAATAGACAAGATGGAAACCACCAACAATAACTCAACTTAAATTAAACTTTGATGGTGTTGTAAGAGAGGGTGTTGGGGCTATGGGTGGAGTGTTGAGGAATGGAAATGGTCAAGTACTGCTAGTCTATTACAAAAAAATTGGTGGAGCAAGTAATAATATGGCTGATACGACAATTCTACTTTGGGGCCTACAATTGATTAATGATATGTAAATAAAGGAAATAACTATAGAAGATGATTCTAAATTAATATTTGATATGGAAAAGGGAGTCTCTTAGTCAAGTTGGAATATCTAAAATATTATCATAGATATTAGACATATCCTAACTGGGATGAAAAAAGTCTAGTTACAACACATATAAAGGGAAGGTAATATGGTGGCAAATATTTCTGCTACCATGGGGTTTGAGTTAAAAGAAATGACATTCTAGAGAAGAATGGATATCCTATAGGAGGAAATTAAGGCCTTGATATGCAAGGAAAGGGGGAAAAAAATGAGCATGGCTAAACAAATAAGAAGTAATGCCAAATTTTGTAGTATCATCTCTAGGAAGGTGAAGCTTGCTAAATTTAACAAGAAGTACAAAGGAAAGATTATGAGGCACCTTCATATAGGTTTGATAGTAAATATATGAAATTTGAGGCAAGAGTTATTTCATAATTATGGTAACATAATGCAAAATTTTAAACATTTTTTTTTTGAAAGTATGAAAAAAATAATTACAGATACTGTTAGAGTTATGATGTAAAGTATGCATGAATCCCATAATGAAAAGGTATGGGATTTTGAAGTGTCTCCAAGCCATGCTTGTAGGATTTTTAAAGGCCCTAGATATGTTATTTTGAACATCATAGTACTATTATTGATTAAAAATATCCTCATTGTCAACAAGCTTGAGGATAAGAAGGCTCAGATGCAAATTACTAAGTTGGGGGGTCAGGAATCAATCGAGAAGAAATGGGTGGAGATTTGAATTGATTAGAGCCAACAAAGATGGAAAATTTTAAGGAGAGGATGGTGACCTGGTTCTTGCTGAAAGAAGGGGGATTTATTATTTATATGTAGGCAATGGAAAGTTATGATGAAAATTGTGCTTTTCAATTTGTGAATGGGTGGAATGACCATAGATTCACCATAAATGGTATCACATTCCAACTAAATGAGGAGTTTATTACTATGGCCACTAGTTTGTCCCTGAAGAGGAAAAAATGGAGGAAGGTTATAAAAATGATAGACGAGGCCAACATGAATAGTTTTTTTATTAAAGATGAAGAACCTATTCACTATAGGGAAGGCTTCCAAAGGGATAAGCTACAAGATCCTTGGGATTTTGTCTATATGGTGATTATGAAGTACCTTACACTCAAAGGTAGGTTTGGAGTCTATTATTATTATCACTTCCCTCTTGAACCATTTTAGAAATATAGACTTCATTTCTATTTCATTCCTTTTGTTACATTCCCTTGAGGACATGATTAGCAATCTTAGGGAGAAGAGAAGTAAGGGTAATAATTTCACTATCATTCACTAGGGTCTAATTTTTAAACTTTACCAATTTCATCTTGCCCTCTTTCCCCCTAGGGTTGTTGTTGTTGATAATCAACACCACTACCAAAATTCCCCTATAAGTACCAGCACTGGAACTAGAATTCACATGTTGGGAATTCAGAGGAGGAGGAGGGAAGAAATGTTAGGAGAAGATTGGGAAGGTTAGCCAAGACACAAGAAAGGTATAAACAAAAGGAAAATAGATTTAGGGTCAAGAAGGTAGAGGAGGAGAATTCTAAGAACAATGCGAGAGAGCTCAAGGAGGAGAAACATTCTAACTCCAATAGAGAAAATGGGAATAAGGAGAAAGAAAAAAGTAAAAAATCTATTGATAACACTTGGATGTCTACTGGAAATGTCAAAACCATTGAGACTACTCATGTGTCAGCTAGTTTTACCTTGCAACCTATCACCTTCTATGATGACAATAATAAAGGGGATACCTCCCCTATCACCATATCCTCTCTAAAAAAGGAAAAAACCAATGTTTTTGCTAACCCCTAGGTTTTTCAAGATGAGAACTAGACATTGATAAAGATTAAGGAGGCACCTAAGAACATAGATAAAGGAAACAAGGAGAAGGAGGATGAACATAATGAGAAGAATGCACAGATGGAGAAAAGGGTCAAATTTTTAGAGGATGGGTTTTACTCCGCTAAATTTTCCTTGTAGGTGACCCATGCTAATGCTACTACCGTCCAATTAATGGCATAGGAGAAGAATGAGGTAGGGTTAGATAAGGAGGATGGAAAAATCCTGTATAAGTTTCTTGCTTAGGATTAGGATAGGGTGCTTCTAGCTAAGAAAGGAAAAGATAAGGATGAGAAACAATGTGGTGGTCTTTAGGGGTTTATAGCCCTAGTTTGCTTTTTTTTTTTTGCAGTTGTCTTGTTTGCTAGTTTATAGCTTATTCTTAGACTTGGGTTGGCTTGTTTATGCTAATAGTTTTATGTTCTGAACATTCATAGTATGTTTAGTACTATAGTCTTTAGAATTATTATAGATGATACTCTGGTAGTTGTGTATGATCATGTGTTGTATTTTGGTTGGGATGGCCTATTTATGCCAACAATTATTATGTTTTGAACAATCATAGTATTTTTAGTACTATAGCATTAGAATTAGTATAAATGATACTCTTTTAGCTGTGAATGATCGTGTGGTATTTTTTGGTTACTAGTAATTCTCTGTAGTAGTGGTTGCTCTTTTCTTATTTCTACTAGTAGTGTGCTAGTTGTCAACTTTTTTGTTGTAAGGGTCAACCCCCTCATTTTGGTTGCTTTTTATTTCAAAAAAAAATTGATGTAATGTTGAATATCTTCTTAGCTTTCTTCAAATAAGGGAATGACACCTAGCTTACCTCTTAGATACACATATGCATTCTTAGTAAAACCTTTGTAAATATATCAACTATTTGTTCCCTTGTGTTCACATATTCTAGTCTCACTTCTTTATCTTGTACTAATTCCATTAAGTCAAGATAATTTATTGTAATATGCTTGGTCTTTGTATGAACATGTCATGTCCCCTTTTCAATATAATTAAAATTACTAAATTTTGCTACTGCCAACAAGGTTAAAAAAAGTAAAGTTTTGGGAAAAGGGATAATTTGGAAGCCAATAGATTATTAAATTTTAAATATTATTAATAAATATATTATTCACCCATCTTTGACATGAGTTATGGTTATGCACTTTTTTAATGAGGTTTGGAGGAATTTTAGACTCATTCTTGGACTTAATTTTTGCTCATTGCTTTATTGTTCTTCAGAGAATGCTAAAACTATGGAGAAGGAGATACAAATATGGGATTTTTTAGGTTTCCAAGTGTTGGCTCCTGATTTAACAGAGTTTAAACAACCAAGTATGCAAAGAAAGAATGCATCTATGGGAAGCTATCTCCAATAATGGACACACTTCACCAAGAACGTGGGCCAACTATAAGGCTAGACCCTTCTTCTTCTTCAAGCTCTGCAAAACCTAGGCGGGTGAACCTATAGATTCTTTATATGGTACCAGTTGTCAAAGCATACACTGAATCTAATGTAAAGCAGATAAAAACCCCTTAAACTTCTATACTTAACCAAGAATCACAAGCATGAAATAGCTAGGAACATAACTCATGAAACTGGCAAGCTAAGTGTGGGTTAACATTTGAATAGCTTTCAACATAAAATGAAAATATTTTAATAGATTGATGACAACAAGACCCAGGTATGAGCAAAAAAATTTAATGATCCTATCTGTGATCAATGCCTTATCTATTGGGCAATTAAATGAATTATAACCATACATCTCCTAGGAATCTCAGACATATTACTATGTCAAGATCCCTGATCTATCCTTCACTTTGTGAACTGACATCTACATCAAAATGAATCTCATACTCATAATATCTCATCATGAAATCAGTAAACCCTGTGATAAACACCAAGCGGTTATATGGCTCTTGGTTCCATAAGCAAGGTATTTCAATCACATACATCACTAAATGAGATGCAACCTAATCTATGGTCTTTAATCATAAACTAGAAAAGATTATAGATCCACAAATATGAGACAAGATTCAGGCTGAATTTGAAACCATTACCGCTCTTTATTTTCTTTCTTTGAAATCAAATACATGAAAGATGTACAGAATACTTCATAAATCACCTAATAGACATGAACTATTTGCATAAAACTCAAAATGTTGTTCAATACAAGAAGAAATGCTAAAGAATGGTTTCTCAGTGCAAAAATTGGAACCCTCACAATGGAAGAAAGAAAGAAAGGTATAGAAGAGAAAGAATTCTCAAATCTGTTCTGAAGATGACAAGTTTCCACTTGAAATTCAATCTTGTGCAACTGAGTAACCTCTTTCTTCTTTCATCCCATCTGATCTAATTTTATTTCATCATTATCTACAACTAATTGGAAAATATCTCTGTTCAAATGATGAAAGCTTTTTGAATCACCAAAATATCATATTACCCCATGAAAAAGCCAGTGAAAATGAGTTTTTACTGAGTAAATTTGAAAAAATTTGACCCTAACTACATTTCCATTGCCTTCTACTAATATTCAGGTCATTATCTTGACAAAAAATAAAACTGAACTTCCTAGTTTGAGTATGGTTGCAATTCAGATACCTGATCGAAAACCTCATGTAGCTCAAATTGACTGATACCTGTGCAAAAATTGACACCAGAATTAGAAAGCTCATCTTCTCTCGATTCTAGGGATATATAACATCACCTATCTAGCCTCTTGGAAACCTCCTAAAAATTTGTTTGAAAAATAGTCCTCTGCTATGTGGTTTGAACCATATTTTGCAAAATTTAAACTTTCATAAAGTTTAAACTATATGAAGTTTTCAGACTAAAAAAAAAATGCACGTTCAGACCTACATGAGGGAGAAATAAAAAGATTAAAAATTTAAAATTTTCCCAAATTTCCACCAATTCTATCTGGGTCAAACCTGTTGACCAGCCTGTGACATGTGTCAACACGAGATTCGCCCATCCGATCATTGTGTTAGTGACACATGTCATCTTCTTGCTAACTTGCCATGTTATCTCATGAGCAACTTCTCCTTGGTGAGATAGTGAGAACCCTCAGATCTGCCACATGGCACGATCCGGCACATCTCAAGATCTTCTCACCACATCATCCTGGGCCATCTAGCTGACTACCACTTGGTGCTCTCTGATTCATCAGAAACATCTACAAGCGAGGCCCACATTACTATTTCACTTTGGCCAAACTTTGAGGTTTTCTAGTGACCTCGCTACCTCACTAGACGGATTTTCCAAGATTTCTCGGCTAGCAAAGTAGCGAGGTGCCAAATTTTTCAATTTTTTAGTCACCCATTCTTGCTGAATTCATCACGCTTGTACCTACATCTTCGTTCAAAATTTATTTCCTTTTTCCACCAAGTTGGATGAATCGGACCCATCATGCACAAGCATAGCCTTTCCAAAAGGCTCTTCATTTAATTCATACTAAAAGATGAGTTGCATTGTATTTAAAATGTTAAAACAATTCTCATGGCCTCAATGTGGGATTAAAGGTTTTGAAAAACCTTTGCTCTATGTTTTTATCTAGTGTCTGTGAGTTCCTCCATTTTCTTAACCGACATGAGACTTCTATTCATTCCTTGTAGGCTGGAGCTTTTTCTTTTTGTGCTTTGGCGTGAGGGATCTCTATTTTAACGGTGTTGACTTTGGATCTGCTGCGGGTTTCATCGGTATTTAGGTGTGGATTTCCTTTGTTCTGTGTTTACAACTTTACCAGCAGTCTCCTTCATTGCGTGATCTACACTTTTGCAATGGTTTCTCTTCTTAGTGTTGCCCTCTACCACAAATGTTGGATACTCTGTTATGGCATGATCCTTTATTAATGCTCACGGTTCTTCTTGTCTGATGCGGGTAGGATTTAATGTTGTGTCTTGAAAACATTAGAAATATTTGCTCTTCTTTTCTTCCTTAACGGTTTGGATTGCTTCATGCACTATTTGCTGGCTCTGTATTTGCAAAAGGAATCATGTTCTTAAATCAGTGGGACTCCATATTTGCTAGCGGCTCAGACTAGCATTTTTCTCCAGGGCATACATGGCCAGCTTTGAACCTAGCTCATGGTGCTTCTTGCAGGTGTGGATGCTCCTTTTATTCTCATGGTCTATTGTTACCCTTTCCTTTACCGCTAATGGGTTTCCTTTTTTGCTGCACGTGGAGTCACTTTTAGACATGTCTACCCTATTCCATGTCATTGAAACTCTCTCTTCTAGGCTACGGGAAATGCTTTGCCAAATGTGGGCTACTCCATTCGCTAGCTACCTTCAAACTCTAATGCCTTCCTTCGAATTGGCAACTTATGTGCTTGGACATGAGTGCTTGCTATTCGTGACTATATTTTTCCTAGCCGCTCCTTAATCTACTATTGATTTTTAGGCATAAAACATGAGAGTTTCTCCAACAGTGCCATGCTTCAAGCCTTTACCTTTCATGGCTATGATGACTCTTTAAAAAAATCAATTCAAAGAACAACTATTTCTTCTAGCCACCAATCTATCACATAATTTATCTAAAAATTAAGAGAACTTGCATTCTCCTGAGTATCGACCCTACTAGATGCACAAATTGCATTCTCCTTTCTGACATACTATTTCTTATAACTGAGGCTAAAATATGAGATTATTAGGCTTTTTTAGACATTCCTTCTTGATGTAAGGATGACAATGGAATTCACATTTCATATCTATGGAGCTGGCCATTATAGTTACCATACCCTCAAGCTTTCCAAAGATCTGCTACTACTGTTATGAAGCTGCAACATTTCCATTCTCATATGTCTCTATAACACAACAATCACACATTCCAAGAGTCCTACAAATACCACTTAAAACTATTCCACATTTGAAATAATCTAGATACCATAATAGCTTGGTGAAATTAGTTAGACCCCAAGTGGGTTCGGCTACAAAAAATTTCATTTTTGGACACCTGAATTGAAAAATTGATTCATTGAACCCATTTGGCACTGATTAGAAACAAGTTTGATCATCGATTAATCAATTGAAACTCACTTTGTCACTTTCTATCAAACTGTCAAATTTTCTTTAAGAGGTCCATTGATTGCCCTTAAAAACTGCCCCAAACAACTAACCGAACTTTGAAAATTGGCACACTAAATCTTTGTTCCACATACTTTCACCCTGTCAAATCTTGTCTCATGAAAAATTTGGAGTCAAAAGATATTGACCCTCAGAGTTTCCTTCTCAGAGTTATCTACAAACAAACACATCACAAAACAACAAATTGGCTCTGGAATTGGCTTGGAAAACTAGGCAAATGAGCACATGGGGAAATAAAAATTGGGGCATTGGTTCTCTGTCAGGAGGACATTACGAATCTATGATTTGGGCTTATGAAGAATCATAGGGTGCAAATGGTGGACATTCAAAGTGGGCTACTTGGAAATAGCAGAATGGAAACATTGGCATAAAATCATTTTTCGCAAATGAAATTGGCTTGGAAAAGTGTGCATATGGACTCGTCAAGACTTGCAAACTGACACACTTGAAGTATTTTCAATGGAAAAAAAAGGGGTATAATCTATTCAATCTCACCAATCATGGATTAGGAGTTATAACATCTCAAATAGGGGTTCCAATCAATCTGCAAATGCTGACACCGGTAAAAAGTTAGAAATTCCATTTGGAATCGCATTTGAAAACTGATCAAACGGATTTTCCAAGAGTTGAAAATTGAAACATGACAAGTCTCTGATGTCTAAAATGCAACGCAAAAGGAAATTCAACATTTGGATCAACTGGTCAAAAGTTATTACTCGTCAAATAGGGCTTCCTAGAATTTTGAATATTTTGCAAAAACATGTAAACAATAACTGACCAACTTTGAGGGATTCAAAACCTGGTCAAACAGACTCGAAATGACTCAAAACCTAAAACATAGGTTCTTAGGTATGGACACTAGACACTCTCAAAGTAGAAAGTTACAAATCCTTTCTGGGTGACAGATATTCAGATGCAAACACAGCCTCATGTCGTTGTCTGACACTCGGGGTAAAAAGCAGATTTGGCACCAAACTCAAAACAAGACTTTGCCAAATGGCTCAAAATGACAATTTATCTTCATGGAACACTTAGACACACTGAATGCAAGGTGCTAGAAATATTAAACACCATTTATGCGTTAACTCAACAACGGGGTACATAGGCTTCACAAAGCATTTATAGGCCTGAATTTCACAATAGTGCTCAAAATTGACCATGAAATTTTGAGTGCCAACAGTGGCTCTGTCTGGGGATGCATGCCCCTTGTGGGCATGGAAAGATTTCAAATCTCTGGAAGAAGTAGACCATTCCAAAACTTCAAAACTCTCCTGAAAAAAAAAACTTTCTTGAACAACTAAACTTTCTTGAACAACTTTATTAAAAACAAGAAACTACTCTAACTATGTACAAGCAATGCCCCCAGGCCACCAAAAGTTTCAGAACTTCTTACCTCTGTCAAAAACTTGATTCTCATTTACATCCTTCTGAGGCAAATTGAAACTCTCTTTCCCATCAATTCCACCAATCAGATTAGCACTTTGAAGCAGAACACTTGGCAAAATTGAATTCACACTTTCATTCTCATAATGCATACATATATCAAAATTACCCTTTACTTCATGCTCATTATGAGAGAACAAATCAGCATGCTCATAATTATACAAACTGGTTTTAGAATCAAAATCCAACAATGATTCATGCACGCTGATCGGAAACACAAAGACTTCATATTCTATATCATTCATCAAGTTGCATGTATTAAAGGCTTGCAACTCACCTTGCACCTCCGGCTTCAAAAAATACAATGGATCTGAATCAACTTCATGTAACATGTCATCACATATCGAATTAGATCTAAAACTTACTAAAAAATTATCACCATAGTCTTCAAACAAAGGTTCATCAAACATATGAAAAGAGTCTTCATTAAAATTCTCATCAGCAGGAACTCTACTAGCATCAATATTCTTATCAAAGAAATTGCTAGAGATACTTGTGAATGCGTCAAACTCATTAGCATAAGACTCACCAACCTGTAGAGAAGATTTAACTATATATTCATATGTACCATTGTCGGTATTCACTTTACTGCATGAATCATCAAATCTCATCTCAAGTAACTGCAAATTACTGTCATATACTCCATCTGGATCAAATAAAAAACCAATTGATCTCTCATCATCATCAGTAACATCAATCATTTGAATTTCTTCATTAAATGTTGAGTCAGAATCAAAAGATATCAACAACCTCTTGTTATCATCTCTATAACATAGATCTGATTTAACATCACTCATGATAGTAGTAAATACATCTCTACTAGTCTTCATTTCTTCAAACAAATCTTCATGCTTATGCTAAAAGTTTTCAAAAGAATAACAATGTTGATATGTAGGAGAAAAAACATACGGGTATACATCATACCTTACATCATCCTTAAAAGATGCACGCATTAATAAAGGCGAAGTTGAATCACACATTGACATATACCTTTCAAACTCATGTTGCAACAAGGCTAAGACCTCATTTGTATTCAGCAGATCTCTTTCAGAAACTTCTTCATCTTGATTGCAATTATTTCCCAGATAATCTGAAGAACTTATAACAGTAACACCATTGGTCATACAATATGAACAATTAGTAGTACTTTCACAATATATATCCTCTTCCCTACATCACATCTGGACATTAGATGCTTCACTACATTCAACTTCATTGCAGGAAGATATTTCAAGACTATTGTTATAACTCTTTTCATTCTCAAACATATTGTCATAGGACTCATCACTTTCACTATGACTATCAACATTTTCAATTTCAACAATAAAATAACCATTCTTTTCTAAATAGCCTTCACATTCTCTAAATACTCTCTCAAAGTATTTAATCTTTTTAAATCTTGCTTTCGCTGTCCAATGTACTGAATCAGGCATGAAGACTAATAAAAACATAAAAGCCCATGATAATTTACTGGCTCTTGCTGAAATGGGAAGCTCTAAGATTTCCAACTTGAATTGCATGCAAATCTAAATTGCATCTAGGTCATCTACACTTCCCACATTCCTTTGGATAGAAGAAATGACTTGACTATGAAGCTTTCCATACAACATAAACAGATTTTCATGTAACTCTTCATAGCTTGACAGAGTATTATCAGATCTATAATCTGAATCCATTTTTAAAATGAATTTTCTACCTCTTTATCCTAGTGCTAAAAACCACTAAATAGAGGAAACCCTTTTTAATGTTTGACTTCCATGAAAAGAAAACATGAAAACCAAAATACCTCAAGTGCTGATGCAAACTTCGATCTGTTGATTTGCCATAGGTGCAAGATTGAAAATCCTTTACACCACTAGTCAAAACTTTGTAGAGCCGCCACCTCTTTGTAAGAGGAATATAACAACCACTGTTGTGATCTACTTTTATACTTCAGTTCTTTATAACAACAGATTGCAAACAACACTATAAAACTTATCAAGAATTTAAAACTTTCTTTCCAAGATCTACCAAAAAACTTCAGATCTTCCCATACAACTAAAACTCCTTCAAAAATTTGCAATGAAATCAACTAGGAACAAACTGGTATAGAGATTTGAGATTCGCCACTCACACTTTGTGAGAAATAAAACATAATTTGTCACTTGACATATCTGAACCAGACCTTCAATGTAGGAGGAAACTTTCAGATCACTAACACCTTGAAAAGAAAATATACTTTATAAATTGAATTCTTCACTCTGAAACTTTCTCAATAGTATTTGCAAATTGGACTGATTGAAGATAGACCTATGACAGTCATAGAACACAATTTTCATCTAGTTTCAACATACTGTTGATAATGAATAAAGCTTAACTGGGGAACATAAAACTTTAGCAAGGAAAATGGAACACATCTTGCTCTAGATTTTCTATATCCAATTTGTTTCATGGTAGAGATTTTGGTTCTTTCTATATGCAAGTCCCCAGTAGAGTCACCATTTTGTTGGCTCCTGATTTAACAGAGTTTAAACAACCAAGTATGCAAGGCAAGAATGCATCTATGGGTAGCTATCTCCAATAATGGACACACTTCACCAAGAACCTGGACCAACTATAAGGCTAGACCCTTCTTCTTCTTTAGGCTCTGCAAAACCTAAGCTGGTGAACCTATAGATTCTTTATATGGTACTAGTTGTCAAAGCATACACTGAATCTAATATAAAGCAGATAAAAAATCCTAAATCTTCTATACTTAACCAGCAATCACAAGCATGAAATAGCTAGGAAAATAACTCATGAAACTGGCAAGCTAAGTGCAGGTTAACATTTGAATAGCTTTCAACATAAAATGAAAATGATTTAATAGATTGATGTCAGCAAGACCCAGGTATGAGAAACAAAATTTAATGATCCTATCTGTGATCAGTTCCTTATCTATTGGGAAATTAAATGAATTATAACCATACATCTCCTGGGAATCTCAGACATATTACTATGTCAAGATCCCCGATCTATCCTTCACTTTGTGAATTGACATCTCCATCAAAATGAATCTCATACTCAGAATATCCCATCATGAAATCAGTAAACCCTGTGATAAAAACCAAGAGGTTATATGGCTCTTGGTTCCATAAGCAAGATATTTCAATCACATACATCACTAAATGAGATGCAACCTAATCTATGGTCTTTAATCATAAACTAGAAAAGATTACAAATCCACAAACAGGAGACAAGATTCAGGCTAAATTTGAAACCATTACCACTCTTTATTTTTTTTCTTTGAAATCAAATACATGAAAGATGTACAGAATACTTCATAAATCACCTAACAGACATGAAATATTTGCATAAAACTCAAAATGTTGTTCAATACAAGAAGAAATGCTGAAGAATGGTTTCTCAGTGCAAAAACTGGAACCCTCACAATGGAAGAAAGAAAGAAAGGTATAGAAGAGAAAGAATTCCCAAATTTGTTCTGAAGACAACAAGTGTCCACTTAAAATTCAATCCTGTGCAACTGAGTAACCTCTTTCTTCTTTCATACCATCTGCTCTGATTTTGTTTCATCATTATCTGCAACTGATTGGAAAATATCTCTGTTCAAATGATGAAAGCTTTTTGAATCACCAAAATATCAGATTGCCCCATGAAAAAGCCAGTGAAAATAAATTTTTACTGAGTAAATCTAAACAAATTTGACCCTAACCAAATTTCCATTGCGTTCTACTGATATTCAGGTCATTATCTTGACAAAAAATCAAAATTGAACTTCCTGGTCTGAGTATGGTTGCAATTCAGGTACCTAATAGAAAACCTCATGTAGCTCAAACTAACTGATACCTATGCAAAAACTAACTCTAGAATCACAAAGTTCATCTTCTCCTAATTTCAATGATATATAACATCGCATATCTGGCCTCTTGGGAACCTCCTAAAAGTTTGTTTGAAAAATAGTCCTTTGCTATGTGGTTTGAACCATATTTTGTAAAAATTTAAACTTTCATATAGTTTAAACTATATGGAGTTTTCAGACTAAAAAAAAATGCACGTTCAGACCTACATGAGGGAGAAATAAAAAGATTAAAAATTTAAAATTTTCCCAAATTTCCACCAATTCTATCTGTGTCAAACCAACTGACCAGCCTGTGCCATGTGTCAACACGAGATTCATCCATCCGATCATTGTGTTAGTGGCACGTGTCATCTTCTCGCTAACTCACCATGTTATCTCATGAGCAACTTCTCCTTGGCGAGATAGCGAGAACCCTCAGATCTACCACATGGCACGATCCAATGCATCTCAAGATCTACTCGCCACATCATCCTGGGCCATCCAGCTGACTATCACTTGGCACTCTCTGATTCATCAAAAACATCTACAAGTGAGGCCCACATTACTGTTTCACTTTGGCCAAACTTTGAGCTTTTCCAGCGACCTCACTACCTCACTAGTCAGATTTTCCAAGATTTCTTGGCTAGCAAAGTAGCGAGGTGCCAAATTTTTCAATTTTTCAGTCGCCCATTCCTGTTGACTTCATCATGCTTATACCTGCATCTTCATTCAAAATTTATTTCCTTTTTCCACCAGGTCGGATGAATGGAACCCATCGTGCACAAGCATAGCCTTTCCAAAAGGCTCTTTGTTTAATTCATACTAAAAGATAAGCTGCATTGTATTTAAAATGTTAAAACAGTTCTCACGGCCTCAATGTGGGATTAAAGGTTTTGAAAAACCTTTGCTCTGCATTTTTATCTAGCGTCTGCAGGTTCCTCCATTTTCTTATTTGGCGTGAGACTTCTGTTCATTCCTTGTAGGCTAGAGCTTTGTCTTTTTGTGCTTTGGTGTGAGGGATCTCTATTTTAACGGTGTTGACTTTGGATCTTCTGTGGGTCTCATCTGTATTTAGGCGTGGATTTCCTTTGTTCTATGTTTACAACTTTACCAGCAATCTCCTTCATTGCGTGATCTACACTTTTGCAATGGTTTCTCTTCTTAGTGTTGCCCTCTGCCACAAATGTTGGATACTCTGTTATGGCATGATCCTTTATTAATGCTCACAGTTCTTCTTATCTGATGCTGGTAGGATTTAATGTTGTGTCTTCCAAAAATTGGAAATAGTTGCTCTTCTTTTCTTCCTTAACGGTTTGGATTGCTTCACGCACTATTTGTTGGCTCCGTATTTGCAAAAGGAATCACGTTATTAAATTAGTGGGACTCCATATTTGCTGGCAGCTCAGACTAGCATTTTTCTCCAGGGCATGCATGGGCGGCTTTGAACCTAGCTCATGGTGCTTCTTGCAGGTGTGGATGCTCCTTTTATTCTCATGGTTTGTTGTTACCCTTGCCTTTAGTGCTAATGGTTTTCCTTTTTTGCTGCGCGTGGAGTCCCTTTTAGACATGTCTGCCCTATTCCATGACATTGAAACTCTCTCTTCCAGGCTGCGTGAAATGCTTTGCCAAATGTGGGCTACTCCATTCGATAGATACCTTCAAACTCTAATGTCTTCCTTTGAATTGGCAGCTTATGTGCTTGGACGTGAGTGTTTGCTATTTGTGACTATATTTTTCCTAGCCACCCCTTAATCTGCTATTGATTTTTGGGCATAAAACATGAGAGTTACTCCAACAGTGTCATGCTTCAAGCCTTTACCTTTCATGGCTATGATGACTCTTAGAAAAAATCAATTTGAAGAAAAACTATTTCTTCTAGCCACCAATCTATCACAGAATTTATCTAAAAATTAAGAGAACTTGCATTCTCTCGCGTATCAACCCTACTAGATGAACAAATTGCATTCTCCTTTTTGACATACTATTTCTTATAACTGAGGCTAAAAGATGAGATTATTAGGCTTTTTTGGACATTCCTTCTTGATGTAAGGATGACAATGGGATTCACATTTCATATCTATGGAGCTGGCCACTATAGTTACCATACCCTCAAGCTTTCCAAAGATCTGCTACTACTATTATGAAGCTGCAACATTTCCATTCTCATATGTCTCTATAACACAAAAATCACACATTCCAAGAGTCCTACAAATACCACTTAAAACTATTCCACATTTGAAATAATCTGGATACCATAATAGCTTGGTGAAATTAGTTAGACCCCAAGTGGGTCCGGCTAAAAAAAATTTCATTTTCGGACACCTAAATTGCAAAACTGACTCATGGAACCCATTTGGCATTGATTAGAAAGAAGTGTGATCACCGATTAATCAACTGAAACTCAGTTTGTCACTTTCTATCAAACTGTCAAATTTACGTCAAGAGGTCCATTGATTGCCCTTAAAAACTGCCCCGAACAACTAACTGAACTTTAAAAATTGGCACACTAAATCTTTGTTCCACATACTTTCACCCTGTCAAATCTCATCTCATGAATAATTTGGAGTCAAAATATATTGACCCTCAAAGTCGCCTTCTCAGATTTATCTGCAAACAAACACATAAGAAAACAATAAATTGGCTCTGGAATTGGCTTGGAAAACTAGGCAAATGAGCACATGGGGAAATAAAAACTGGGGTGTTTGTTCTCTGTCATGAGGACATTATGAATCTGTGATTTGGGCTTATGAAGAATCATTGGGCGCAAATGGTGGACGTTCAAAGTGGGCTACTTGGAAATAGCAGAATGGAAACATTGGCATAAAATCATTTGTCACAAACGAAATTGGCTTGGAAAAGTGTGCATATGGATCCGTCAAGACTTGAAAAATGACACACTTGAAGTATTTTTAGTGGAAAACATAGGGGTATAATCTATTCAATCTCACCAATCATGAATTAGGAGTTATAACATCTCGAACAGGGGTTCCAATAAATCTGCAAATGCTGACACCGGTAAAAAGTTAGAAATTCCATTTGGAATCGCATTTGAAAACTGATCAAACGGATTCTTCAAGAGCTGAAACTTGAAACATGACAAGTCTCTAATGTCTAAAATGCAACACAAAAGAAAATTCAACATTTAGATCAACTGGTCAAAAGTTATTACTCGTCAAACAAGGCTTCCTAGAATTTTGAATATTTTGCAAAAACATGAAAACAATAACTGACCAACTTTGAGGGATTCAAAACCTAGTCAAACGGACTCAAAATGACTCAAAATCTGAAACATAGGTTCTCATGTATGGAAACTAGAAACTCTCAAGGTGGAAAGTTACAAATCCTTTCTGGGTGACAGATATTTAGATGCAAACACAACCTCCTGTCACTATCTGACACTTGGGGTAAAAAGCAGATTTGGCACCAAGCTCAAAACAAGACTTTGCCAAATGGCTCAGAACAACAATTTATCTTCATGGAACACTTAGACACACTAAATGCAAGGTGCTAGAAATATTAAACACCATTTATGCGTTAACTCAACAGCGGGGTACATAGGCTTCACAAAGCATTTATAGGTCTGAATTTCACAATAGTGCTCAAAATTGACCATGCAATTTTGAGCACCAACACCAAGAAGGTTGATGAATTTATTTTGAGTATCTTCTATGTGCAATATCATGCAGAGATTTCCTTTGTGATAAATAGTGCAGATTTGTGAGTTTATCGGTTGTGTTGCATGTGTATTTTTATAAGAGTTTTGTTTCTGATTGAACATTTCATATTAGTTTATTTTTCTTATATATTAAAGACATTTAAATTTTATATAATATTTTAATAAGTCATTTTTTATATGATTCAATTTCTTTGTTAGATTGATAATGTCTTTGGTGTTTCTGGTCCATTGTTTGTTGTTATTGGAACTCGATGAGCATTGTATTCAAACTTCATTTTGGAGATATTGTGTAAAATATTTGCAAATCTATAGTACCATTTTTTAAGTTTACATGCTTCCAAAATTTAATTATAAATATAAACTCTCATATTTATCAATACTATGTTAAGTTGTGGAGTTTTTGGCATTGTTTTGGGTTACCTAATTTGGGTATTTTTTTGAGAAATTTGCATGATCTTTTGAAATACTGGTTGTTTAATTTAAAATTATTATATAAAAATTAGAAAGGGGACATTATAGTGGTATCATAGCTAAGATCTTTCCATCCTAAGGGTTTTTAAAAGTTTTCATGCAATTGAGTGGAAGAGAAAAGAGATATTTGTAGCGAGAAAATAATAAAGAGATTTCGATCAAACCTCCAATTAGAAATAAAAGTAAAAAATTCAAGGAAGTAACAAGAATTTATGACATAGATGAGATGAAAAGGAAATTATTCTAGGATATCCATAACACTCAAAAGAAAATAATGGATAATTTGGTAGAAACTAGAGAGGCTCTACAATTATTGATAGAAGAACTCTAAGGAGTTGTATCTACTAATGAGAGAGGGAGAAATTTAAAGGATCCATAAAATTTGAAACCCACACTCCCAAAATAAAATAAAAATACTATTTTCTTACTAGTAGATGATACATCGGTACCAAATCCATCCCTTACTCCTATGGAAAAGGTTATAGGAGACTTGATTGCATTGAGGGCTACTTACTATAGCTTAGATGATGAGTTTTGTAGTTTGGTTCCTTTTAGAGAATATGTGGACATGATGAACATTTTGATGCCCAACAAAGAGTATAGGAGGGAGTAGGATATAACTAGAAGAGAACTCAAAATAAAATAAGAATTTTTTTTTCACCTAGTTTTGATGGAACAAGCCAAATTTCTACTAGAGCATAGCTGCAAAAATTACAGACCTTCTTCATACTTAGCCCCATGAAGGAGAGTGATGTTGTTCAATTTGCAACTCTAAACTTGGAAGATGCAACCTATGATTGGTGGTATCATGGAATGACTACTCAAGGTCATGATTAGGTAATTACATTTGATGATTTTAGCCAAATAGTGATAGATAGATTTGTCCTCAAAGATGATGAATAATATTTTAAACAATTGTCAGAGTTAAGGCAAGCCAAATTTGTTAATGAGTATGCAGAAGAATTTCAAAATGTGTTTGTTATGGTACCTGATATGAGTGAAAAAAAGATGGTTTATGTTTTCTTTGATGGTTTGGAAAATTTTGTTAAGGATTTGGTTAAGGCTTTCTCACCCTTAACCTTATAGGAATCTATGAAAAGGAGTATGTAGCTTGAAACTTGTGCGTCTATGAAACCAGTCACAAATTAAAAACCTCCAAATCTTTGGAAATGTAAGGGAAATTTTCAAAAAAATAATTCTCCAATAGAACCACCAAATAATGTGACAAATGAAACAAAATATAAGGTAGATTAAGAGACTAGGAGTGAACTATGAAGGAGCAAGATTCACTTCATTTGTAGAGAGCCATGGGTTCCAAGTCATAGGGTTTGGGGAACAATTAAGTGCACTATATTGAGGTTTCTTCATAATATGATTTAGATGAGCATGATGAATTTCATGAAACTAGGAAGGATGAAGAACAAGAGAAAGAAAAATAAATAAAAAAGAATGGCACTTTGGAATCATTATCAAGAGTCCTAAGATAGAACTCCTTTTGAATTTGAGGGGTATTGGCATGATAAAGATTGACAAGTCTTCTTAATAGTAGTGCAACTCATAATATTATAGATGAGGGATTAATCATGAAGAGATGGTTTAAAGAAAAATATTCTAAGGAATTCAAAATTACTATAGCTAATGGATTCACCATGCCTTGCAAACAAGTGATGAAACCACTCAAGATGACTTTAGGAGTTATGAGCTATGTGATGACTTCTATGTTGTTGGAATTGGGGAAATAGATCGTGTATTAGGTGTTCAATGGATGCACTCTATTGGAGGCTATTACATGAACCATCCAACTATGTAGTTTAAATTTCATTCCAATGGTAAAGAAGTTTTAATGAGAGGCTTATCAAATGGAGCACCCAGGGTGGTCACCGTAAAGAGGATGGAGAGGAATTTTTGAAGAGGACAAGTAGCATGGGTAGTAGGATTCAAAGAATCAAGATAATTTCTATTATGAAATTTAGAATATTCTTGATAAGCATAGTATAGTTGTCAATTATTTTGTTGGAATTCTTTAGAATAACTGATAGGTGGGGTGAATTAGTTATCCAAGGTACAAATGTAGAAATAAAACTTTTCAGTGCTTAATAGATTCATATCCATACAACCATATCATGCATGCATCCATTAGAACATCCAATACCTTAACTTAGTATGTCACTTTCCTAGGTCAAAATAACTTTGCATAAATATAAACATGAAATACCACAAACTCATTCACATAATTTGACACAAGGATTTTATTTGGAAACACAATTTGGGAAAATACACTAGTAACATGCTACCCATTTTAGCTCTTATGAAGTGATACCTTGTGAAAGGAAAACTCTATTAATGTTTACAATACACACTATTAAATTTTACTTGGTTAAAGAATTTCAATCACCCTATTAGAAGTGAGCCTTGTTAGAGGACTTTAGAACATTCCACAATGTTCACTTGGCAATAATAGTCTTCCAATGCTTGACCAACACTAGGTTTCTCTACATCAACTATGCCTTCTTAGCTTAGTCATCATTGTTATTTCCCTAATGCTCAACACTTTCTAAATTTTATTGACACTCAGTGCTTACTAAATTCTATTTGGCCTAAACTAAGTTTTCTCAACTTGCACTATTTGCTAGGCTAGGCTTGGCAGACATTTTTTATGAATTTTTTTTTTCTTGGCTTAGCTAAAATAACCATTTACTTTAGCCTTAAGTATATCAAAAATACATGATATCATCAATGTCTTATTTAGTATTAATGGTCCTTTTGTACACCAAATTACTCAACCATTCTCTAGATACTATTATTAACTTATCTTTTCAAATCCTCTTCATTAATCAAACAAATGATAGCATCCAAACCAAAAAGAAATTGTCACACCAGAAAGTAGAAGGTTTGACATAATTGACAAAATAATGACTATTCCATGATAGGTTCAACACTTTAAACAATCTCTTTTCAACAATCTCCCTCTTTGGCATTAATGGAAAACCAATACCAAAAACAACACCAAAAGTAAAATTACTATCTTTGAAATCTCTCCCTTTATCATAATATGTTCCTCTTTCTTTTTCCTTCTTTGATATGATCTCTCTCATATCCCCCTTAACCTTATATTTCCATCTTTGAACTCTCTCTACTATCTCTCTTTGTCTTATATCTCTCTCATTCTATGTATCTCCCTCTTTAGGTTATTTCTCCCTCCTTGACAACAATGCCAAAGACTTTTCATCTATACATAAAGATATAATCAATTTAGGTTCTCCCTCTATCACCTTGCATGTGACTATAAATCTTCTAATTCAACAACTTCATTACTTTAGGAATCTCCTAAAGTAAGATCCACTACACAAAATTTTAAAATATGACATTCCACTTAGTTAATATAGGGAACTATTCTTGCTTCTTAAGTAACTTTGGGTAGGGGCATCACCCCTAGTTTATCTCTATGATATATATGTGCATCCTTAGGTAAAGCTATTGTGAATATATCAACTATATATTCCTTTTTATTCACATATTCCATTCACACTTCTTTGTCTTGAACCAACTCTCTTAAGTAATAATAGTTTATTGCAATGTGTTTAGTCTTTGTGTGCATCGCAGGGTTCTTTGATATGTATATAGCACTTGTATTGCCATAATAAAGTACAAAAGGTTTAGTAATTTATTCCTTCATTCCTTTTAGTAGTTGTTTGATCCATACCAAATTTTTACAAATCATTGTAGCAACCACATATTTAGCTTATAGTAGATTGTGATATACAATTTTATTTCTTATTGGTTGGATTCTTCATTTTTTGAGTCATCTGTGTGTGGTTTCTTATTGAAGCTAACCTTTGCATTTAATTTAGTGATAGGTATTTGCTAAGAGTTTACTTGTGGCTTATTCTAACACTTAAAATGAGAGTATATTTTTTTTTAATTGCAATAGGCTAATTTGTGGCCATGCACATATTTAATGAAGTCTTTGGTAGAATCTTAGGTAAGGATTTGGAGGAGTAAGAAGATAGGAAGAGAAAAAGCAAGTTGCATTGCAAAGTTTAATCTTGTTGAATTGAATCTAATTGCAATGTGGCCATAAAATAGAAGGCCTTAAAATTGGGCATGTACTTATTTATTTGAATGAATATATGAAGGCATTTCTTCCTCTATCTCCTGAGTTTGTTGTAATTTTGTATGTGTTTCTATTGTGTTTACTCTCACAAGTGGTTTAATTAGTTGGGTGTGCCTTTGACATTGGTTATCTAATCTCTCCCTACGTTAGGTGGTATTAGAGAATAGGTTCATCATTATAGAGATTAGATCATGTAGGACCCTAAGTGAATTTGGGTTGTAGGATTGCAAATCTATGGATTTGACATATAACTTATAGAGGGTTACGATCTTATAGGAACCTGATTATAAAGATAGTTAGAGGTGGAGGAAATTTTGATAATGCTATGATGGATACATTGAAATAGATTTCATCTAGGTTAGATGTTGTAGAGACAACCTAGAAAAGAGGAGCACATATTGATGATGTGAATGATGATGATGGAGAAACACCAAACCCTAATCCAAAACCTGAAGAAGATCAAGATGAGGTGAGGTTGTTGAGAGTATTATCTAGGAAAAATTCAAAACTTGTTGTTTAAGTTATTCCTTATGATGGAAAATTGGATACCAATGTTGTCCTAGATTAGATCTCTGAAATGGAGAAGTTCTTTGAGTATGAAAACACTCCTAATGATAAGATGGTAAAGATCGTAGTTACAAGGTTGAAAGTACATGCCTCACTATGGTGGGAGCATTTGCAAATTGATAGATAAAGGAGAGGAAAAGAAAAGATCAAGACTTGGGAAAAGATGGTGAACAAGGTAAAGAAAAAGTTCCTTTTTGTTGATTACCAAGTTAGCATGTTGAGGAAGATGTGAAATTTGAGACAAAGATACATGACTATGAAGGATTATACTAAGGAATTTTATAAGTTGGACATCATATTTGGACACATGGATGATGATTTTGAGAAGATTGCAAGGTACATAAATGGATTGAGATTTTGGATTCAAGATAAGATAAGTTTTAAGAAATCGGAAATTGTAGAAAAAGCATATCAATATGTCTTGAAAGTTGAGGATATCTTGACGAAGAAGTATGAACAAAGACAAAGAGGTAGAGGTGGTAGATTCTAGAAAGGTAGAGCTAGATCTTATGGAGAAGGTGAAAGATCTAAAAATTATGTGCAAGATAAGGAAAAATCTAAATGGAAGAATGATGATAAAGGAAAGACTAAGTGGAAAGGTTGTGATTCCTATAGAGGAGGTACTAGTTCTTACCGAGGAAGAGGTAATTCTTATTCTAGAGGTGGTTTTTGTGGTAATTGTTTCAGATGTGGTAAAGAAGGGCATAGATCCTTTGAAAGTGGGAAAGGTAATAGAAATGTTTTGGTTCAAGGAGATGTTGAAAATTCACCAAGTGGACTTGAGGCTGGAGAAAATCTAATTGTGAGAAGAAACTTATGTAATAAGGGAAGTGATGAGGAACTTGTTGTAAGGAGAAGTATTTTCAAGACTAGTTGTAAGATGGCTGGAAAATGTTGCAAGGTGATCATTAATAGTAGAACTTCTACAAATTTGAAATTAGAAGAATTGGTTAGAAAGTTGTAGTTGCAGAGGTTGGAACATCCTAAGCCTTATTATGTTTCATGGATCAAAGATGAGCATAAGATATTGGTAAGTGAACAATGTATTGTGAAGTTCAAGTTTGGACATTACTTTGATGAAGTTTTCTATGATATTATGCCTATGGATTGTTGTCATATTTTTTTGGGTAGACCTTTGCAATATGATAGATATTCTATACATGATGGAAGGTTGAATCAATATAATCTTTGGGTGAATAGGAAGAAGAAAATATGTTGCCTTTGATTGAAAGTCTAAATGAGGTTAAGTGGATTACTATGAGAATTTGCATGGTTAATAGAAAGAAATTTGAAAAGGAAATGAAGAAGAATCAAATCTATTTTTTTATAATCCCTAGGAGACTAAGTTGTCCCAGTAGAAACTAAGTATCAGAAACTAGTGCTAACCAAGTGCTAATCAGTGGTAATCGAGTGACAACAAAAACTAGTAGTATTGACTGAGTGCCAGTAGAAATTGCTAACTTGTTGAATGAGTATAAATATATTGTTGAAGATGATATAACTAATGGTTTATCACTAGTAAGATTTATAAGTCATTGTATGGATCTAATTCCTAGAGCTCATTTGTTGAATTAAGAACTTAACATACAAGTGCATGATTTGTTGGAGAAAGGTTTGATCAAAGAAAGTTTGAGTCCATGTGTTGTACCTATCATAGTAGTGCCTAAGAATAATGGAGAATGGAGAATGTGTATTGATTCTAGAGATATTAACAAGATAATAGTGAAATATAGGTTTGCTATGCTGAGGATGGATGACATAATGGATTGTTTGAGTGGAGAAAAGTATTTTACCAAGATTGATTTGAAGAGTGGCTATCATTAGATTAGAATCATAGAAGGTGATGAATGAAAGACTACTTTTAAGATAAAGGATGGTTTGTATGAATGGTTCTTAATGCCTTTTGGTTTGACTAATGTACCTAGTACTTTTAGGAGGTTGATGAATAAAGTTCTAAAAAGATTATTGGGTAAGTTTGTGATTATTTATTTGGATGATATTCTAATATTTAGTAAAACTAAGGAAGAAAAACTTGAGCATGTTAGACAAGTATTTAAGAGATTGAAAGAGAAAATGATGATGATTAATCTGGAGAAGTGTTCTTTTATGCAAGAAGACATTGTTTATTTGGCATTTGTTATTTCAGTTGATGGTTTGAAGATGGGTCCAAAGAAGGTTAAAGCAATTTTGGAGTGGCCTACACTTGAGAATGTGGGTGAGGTAAGATGATTTCATGGTTTGACTAGTTTTTATAGGATGTTTATAAGGGATTTTAGTTCTATTTGTAATGTTATGATTGAGATAATAAGAGGAGATAAAAAGGAATTCAAGTGGATATATGGAGCTGATAATGGTTTTGAGACTATGAAACAAAAGATTGTTGAGTTACCTATATTACCATTTCCTGATTTCAATAAGATATTTCAAGTTGAATGTGATGCAAGTGGTAGTGAAATAGGATTTGTATTGAGTCAAGAAGGTATGCCTATTGCTTTCTTTAGTGATAAGTTGAATGATGCAGAAAGGAAGTATTTAGTGTATGATTAAGAGTTTTTGCAATCCTTGAAGAAGTGGAGACTTTATTTGATTCCTAAGGAGTTTATGTTGTATATGGATCATAAATTTTTACAGTACTTAAGAAGTCAACATAAGTTAAATTAGAGACATATGAAGTGGGTTGAGTATTTTTAGAGTTTCACATTTGTGATTAAGCATAAAAGTGGAGTCACTAATTGAGTTGTTGATGCATTGAGTAGAAGAAGTTATTTGCTGATCGAGATGAAGGTTGAAGTTCTTGGTTTTGATGAGATGGAGTTGTATGATACCGATCCTAATTTTTTAAAGATGTGGATCAAGTGTAGAGCACCTAGTTTAATAGAACAACCAAGTAAGTTTGATGAATATTTTATTCAAGAAGGTATGTTTTCTAAGGGTATTCAATTATGCATTCCTAAGAGTTCTATGAGATTGAATTTTATTAAGGAAATTCATAGTGGTAGATTGGTTGGACATTTTTGAATTGATAAGACACTAAGTTTTTTGAAAGAGAAGTATTATTGGCTTCAAATGTATACGGATGTTTAGAAGTTTATAATGACTTATGGAGTTTTCCAAGTTACAAAAGGAGTAAGTCAAAATACTAGTTTTTATGCACCTATTTTTGTTCCTAAGAAATCTTGGAGTGACATTAGTATGGATTTTATTCTTGGATTCCTAAAATAGTGAAAGGGTATGATTCTATATTTGTTGTTGTGGATAGATTTTATAAGATGGATCATTTTATACCTTGAAAGAAAAAATCAAATATAAGTATGCGAGATATTTTTTTAAAGATATTGTGAGATTGCATGGATTACCAAAAAGCATTATTTTCTGACAGAGACATGAAGTTTGTTGGTTATATTTGGAGGCCTTTGTGGAAAGATGGGTATTGAGTTAAAATTTAGTTCTACTCTCCATCCACAAATAGATGGATAGATAGAGGTTGTAAATAGAAGCTTGGGTAATCTTTTGAGATGCTCGGTGGGAGATAAGCCAAGTAATTGGGAAGTGGTATTGGCACAAACTAAGTTTTTATATAATAATTTTTTGAATAGGAGTATAGTGAAGACATCATTTGAGATTGTTAGTAGAATGCAACCTAGAGGAGTATTAGATTTAAGAGATATTGTTGGTGAAGAAAAGAGAAGTGATGTAGAGATATAGAAGATGAGCTTTTTGATTTCATGGAGTCTTTGCATAAGGAACTGAAGCTAAAGTTGGAACAAAGTAATTTGAAGTATAAGGAGAATGTTGATAAGTCTAGGATACATCATATTTTTTATGTTGGTGATAAAGTGATGGTTCATTTGAAGAAAGGAAGATTTACTATTGGAACATATAGTAAATTGAAGATGAAGAAGTTTGGACCTTGTAATATCTTGAAGAAGTTTGATAGTAGTAATGCTTATGAAGTTGAGTTACCTGATGAAATAGATATATCTCCTATATTCAACATTTTTTATTTTTAAAAATATAATGAGTTAGATGATGAAGTTTTCATATCAAATAATTATCCTAAGAAGCAAATTGATGAGTTTGAACATATATTAGATCATAAGGTTGGTACATGCAAAAGAGGAAAAGATTACTATGAGTATTTGGTAAAGTGGAAAAATAGACTAGTTAAAGATACTACATTGATTTCCCAACGATTCAGGAGAAAAATTTTCTTCAACCCTAATTTACTGATGTAAGAGCATCTTAGGTTGTTTTTCTATCTTGCATTATTTCCATTCTTCTTAGTTTCTACCAAGTTGTAATGCTTTGCATTATCAAGTTTCTTAATAGTTGTCAAGTTCTCTATATTTTTTGAGTTTTCAATTATTACCAAGTTATTCTTTGGTTTATGAATTTTCTTTGGTTGCTGAGCATTTCTGAGTTCCTTTGGTTGTTGAGTGTTTCCAAGTTCCTTTGGTTTATGAGTGCTATCAAGTTTCCTTTGGTTGTCAAGTATTGTTGAGTTCATCAAGTTGTTAAACCATTTAAAGATTTATGTAATTTAATAACCATGCTCTTTTTGTTTGGATCAAAAAATCCATTCAAGTTTTTCTATGTAAACATCCTCTTCTAGTATACCATTTAGAAATACTAACTTAACATCCATTTGATAAACTTTGAAACCTTTGTATTTAGAGTAAGTAAAAAGAGTTCTTAATCCTTCCAATATTGCAATTAGGGAAAGTGTCTCTCCATAGTCATTTCCCTCTTCTTGTTCATATCCTTTGCAAAATAATCTTTCCTTATTTCTTGTGACTTCACCATTCTCATCTAATTTTTTTCTATAGACCCACTTGGTTCCAATCACATTCTTGTTCTCTGGTATGAGTACTAAAGTCCATGTTTTGTTCTTCTAAATCTAATCAATATTTTCTTTCATGAATTTACTACTGTCTTCATTCTCTAATGCATCCTTCATTGACTTTTTCTCATGCATTCTTAGCATATATGTATCACATCTCAACCTATTTCTTGTCATTAGTGTAGCTTCTTTATCTCAAATAATTTGTTCAATAGGGTGATGTCTTCAAACATATTTTTGCAATATTGGTTCTACTCTTCTTTCTTCAATGGGTCTATCAACTTCAAAGTCAATGTGCACTTCTATATTAGGAAAATTGGATTCATTTCATGTACACTAATCTCAATATCAGAATGTACCTTGGATTCTATCTACAACTTGGCTCCTGAATGCAACTCCATTTTTTATTGTAACTCAATTCCTAAATACAACTCTACATCCATTGTATGTGACTTAATAGTCACTGATACTTGTTGTTATTGATTTATAGCTTGATTCAGAACTTCATCATCATTCATGTCATCATAGTAGTATATGAAGGTTTTGTACTCTTCAAGTTCCTTCTTAGGATTAGCTTAAAGAACCTTTGTATATTCATCAAATTTCACATTTGCACTTTCCACAACTTTATTAGTGTGAATGTTTAAACATTTATAAGCTCTAATTCTTGTAGAATAGCATAGGAATATATACCTTTTTCACTTTTAGTTAAAGGATTTACAAATGACTATTAGGTCAACCTTAATCCAAATAATTTATCTAAACTAATACAACTATTAGAAAGTAATAGCTTTTCTTGATCTGATAATAAAGTACAACTCACTTGAAGATTATAGATGTTTGGTTTAGTACTCCATTTGATTTAACATTCATACTCTTTATTTCTAATAGCTTGTTCACCCTTCAAGCATTCATAATCTTATACTTTTTTTCTTTTTTTTTCCAATTGCAAGCTCTTCTATTCAACCACCATATGAAGGAATACCCTAGACTTCTTATCTTTCTTAAGTTCTTTCACATGAAAACCTATGCTTCTATCCTAGTATCTCTATAAATAGAAAATTTAGGTCTTTTGTCATTCAAGCACAATCATCCATTTTAGGGTTAGGTAAGATTCGACAAATCTACCCACTTTTCCATTTTAGTCCCTCTACAAACTACAAACTTCTTCTATAATCCTCATTGAATTTTCCTTAAAATAGTTTATCTTCAATTTTGTGCCAACATTTCATCATACTTATCTTCCATGCACTTCACACAATTCAATAAATCAAATTAGTCAGTCCAGATTTGTCAAATCTTTGATTTAACACTTTTGGTTGTCACTCAACATATACACTATTCACTCGACCATAACAGTCTTCTAATGCTTGACCAAAACTAGGTTGATAGGTATCAACTATGTTTTCCTTGCTCTGTCATCACTATTACTCCCCCAATGCTGGGCACTTACTGAATTTTACTGATGCACAACACCTACTATATTTTTTGACACTGGGCATTTATTGAATTCTGCTTAGCCTAAACTAGGTTTTCTTAGTTTACACTATTTTCTTGGCCAAGTTTGGTAAACATATTTTATGAAAAATCCTCTTCTAGACTTAGCACAAGTAACCATTTACTTTAGCCTTCAGTATATCAACAATACATAATATCATCAATGTCTTACTTGGTCTTAGTGCTCATTTTATACACCAAATAACTCAACTTTTCTCTAGGTCCTCTTGTTATCTTATCTTTTCAAATCCTCTTCATCAATAAAATAAATGATAGCATTCAAACCAAAAAGTATTTTTCTTATTAGCAAGTACTAGGTTTGAAATCATTTACAAAATAATGATTGTTCCATGATAGTTTCCTCACTTCAAACAATCTCCTTTCAACATGTTCTCTAGATGCTCTTTCCATATTTTACTATAAATTAAGATATCATCAAAGAAGACCAAAATGATTTTTCAAATATTCTTGTTGAATACCTTATTCAGACAAGATTTGAATTTTCTTGGTGCATTAGTGAGGCCAAATGGCATAACAAGAAATTCAAAGTTCCCATAGTGACATTTGAAAGTAGTCTTTTACACATCTTCCTTCCTCATATGGATTTGATGGTAACTTGATCTTAAGTCAATTTTTGAAAAGTCTATGAAATCATGTAACTCATCAATGAGTTCATCTATGCATGGCATGGGATACTTGTTCTTAATGGTCTTCTTGTTTAGAACCATGTAGTATATACACATTCTCATTGCACCATCCTTTTTTCTTGACAAGTACCAAAAATGATGCAAATGCACTAGAACTAGGCCTTATAAATCCCATGTTCAGGAGTTCCTTAATAGTATTTTCTATTTTCTCCTTATAACTCCTTGGATGGATGTATGGAGTAGTTATAACTGGTTTGGCACCTTTTTCTAACTCTATAACATGCTCAAAACTTCTATCTGGTAGGAATCCTAGGGAAAATCTATTGAAAATATATTTTTGAAGTGTGAAACCTATCTTGGAATAATCATTATTTTTTTACTGATGTCAAACTTGCTACTTGCCGGTGAGACAATTGATTTTTGGTCTGAATGCTATCATTTGTTTGATTGATGAAAATGATTTTAAACAATAAGGTAACAAGAGTACCTAGAGAAATGTTGAGTTATTCGGTGTATAAAAGGAGCATTAAGATCAAGTCAGACATTGATGATATCATGTATTGTTGATCTACTTAAGGCTAAAGTAAATGGTTACTTTAGCTAAGACAAGGAGAAGTGTTTTCATAAAAAGTGTCTGGCAAGCCTAGCCAAGAAAACAATGTAATCCAAGGAAACCTAGTTCAGGCCAAGCAGAATTCGGTAAGTGTCGAGCATCAAGGAAATAATAGCGGTGACTAAGCTGAGAAGATGTAGTTGATGCTCAGAAACCTAGTATTGGCTAAGCATTAGAAGACTATTATTGCTGAGTGAAAAGTGTGGATATTGAGTGACAACAAAAAGTGTAAAATCAAAGATTTGATGAATCTAAGACGACTAATTTGATTTCTTAAAACATGTGCATTAGTGAGTCCAAATGGCATAACAAGAAATTCAAAGTTCCCATAGTGACATTTGAAAGTAGTCTTTTACACATCTTCCTTCCTCATATGGATTTGATGGTAACTTGATCTTAAGTCAATTTTTGAAAAGTATATGAAATCATGTAACTCATCATTGAGTTCATCTATGCATGGTATGGGATACTTTTTCTTAATGGTCTTCTTGTTTAGAACCATGTAGTATATATACATTCTCATTGCACCATCCTTTTTTCTTGACAAGTACCAAAAATGATGCAAATGCACTAGAGCTAGGCCTTATAAATCCCATGTTCAGGAGTTCCTTAATAGTATTTTCTATTTCCTCCTTATAACTCCTTGGATGGATTTATGGAGTAGTTATAATTGGTTTGGCACCTTTTTCTAATTCTATAACATGCTCAAAACTTCTATCTAGTAGGAATACTAGGGAAAATCTATTGAAAATATATTTTTGAAGTGTGAAACCTATCCTAGAATAATCATTATTTTTTTAGTGATGTCAAACTTGCTACTTGCCGGTGAGACAATTGATTTTTGGTCTGAATGCTATCATTTGTTTGATTGATGAAAATGATTTTAAACAATAAGGTAACAAGAGTATCTAGAGAAATGTTGAGTTATTTGGTGTATAAAAGGAGCATTAAGATCAAGTCAGACATTGATGATATCATGTATTGTTGATCTACTTAAGGCTAAAGTAAATGGTTACTTTAGCTAAGACAAGGAGAAGTGTTTTCATAAAAAGTGTCTGGCAAGCCTAGCCAAGCAAACAATGTAATCCAAGGAAACCTAGTTCAGGCCAAGTAGAATTCGGTAAGTGTCGAGCATCAAGGAAATAATAGTGGTGACTAAGCTGAGAAGATGTAGTTGATGCTCAGAAACCTAGTATTGGCTAAGCATTAGAAGACTATTATTGCCGAGTGAAAAGTGTGGATATTGAGTGACAACAAAAAGTGTTAAATCAAAGATTTGATGAATCTAAGCCGACTAATTTGATTTCTTAAATTGTATGAAGTGTGTGGGAGAAAAGTGGCTAGATTCATTAAATCTTACCTAACCCTAAAATGGATGATTGTGTTTAAATGATAAAAGATCTAAATTCTCTATTTTTAGAGATAGTAGGCTACAAGAAAAGTTTTTCATGTACAAGAATGTAAGGAAGACAAGAAGTCTAGGGTGCTGCTTCATATGGTGGTTGAATAGAAGAGTATGTAATTGGCATACAAAGCAAGAAGGCTTAAGAGTATGAATGCTTGAAGGGTGAAAAAGATGTCAGAGATGAAGAGTATGAATGCCAAGAAGAATGGAGGATTGAACTAGGGATCTATAATCTACAAGTGAGTTGTACTTTATTATTAGATCAAGTCCTTATGTTACTTTCTAAAAACTATACTAGTCTAGATAAATCCTTTGGATTAAGGTTGACCTAAGAGTCATTTGTAAATCCTTTAACTGGGTGAAATTCTAATGGAATGTTCTTAAATCCTCTAACAAGGCTCACTCCTTATAGGGTGATTGAAATCCTTTAACCAGGTCAAATTTGACAATGTGTATTGTAAACTTTAATAGGGCTGGCCTCTAATAGGGCATCACTTCAAAAGAGTGAAAATGGGTAGCATGTTACTGGTGGTTTTTCCCAAGTTGGGTTTCTATGTAAAATTGTTATGTCAAATTGTATGAATGAGTTTGTGGTATTTCATGCTTACAGTTCTAAAAAGTTATTTTGACCTAGGATAGTAACCTACTAAGTTAAGGTGTTGGATGTTCTAATGGATGCATGAATGATATGGTTTTATGGATATGAATCTATTAAGCACTTAAAAGTTTTATTTTTACATTTGGACCTTGGATAACTGATTCACAGCCCCCCTTAGTTATTCTTAAGTATTCTAATAACTAGTATTAGAGAATTGGTGCTTGTACAGAAATAGTTTGAAGGTACTAAAAGCTAAAGACCAAGATGTATAGAAAGGAGATACCCAAACTAATCAAGGAAAACTTTCTTTCATGGAAAAGTTTGATGAAGCTACATCTATGAGGACTTGGAGATTATGCATAATCTACCATTAACACTAAGCATGTTGAACCTATTGGAGCCCCTACAATTGATGATCTGAAAAATAAGAAAGAACACAATTAGGAAATGTTAGAACTTGCATTTTTGCTAAGAAACTTAGAGTTTGATGACATAAAAGGATGAAATTCTCCTAAGAAGGTGTGGGACACTATATAGATGATCTATGGAGGAGAAAAGAATGTTCTAAGAGCCAAAGCTAAAAGTTTAAGAGGAATATTTGATGACATGGGAATGCAAGAAGGTGAGATTATAGTATAATATTGTACAAGAATCAAAGATTTTGTGAATGCAATTAGAGGAGATAATTTTGTTATTGAAGATGAGACTGTGATCAACAAAGTATTGAGAACCCTACTTCCTATCTATGTTATTTGAGTCTTTGCCATACAATAACTAAGATGTATTCTTGGTACTAATTTGACCCTTAAAGGACTAATGGGTAGACTCACTGCTTTTGAAATTTCTAATTTTGATAGTTTCAAAACTAAAAATATTGAATATTCTTTCAAAGCTAAAATGATAGTCTCTGCATGTTTCTAGTGACAGTAATATGGATGAAGATGATGAAAAAGATCTTGAAGCATTGCTACCTAGAATATTTCACAAAGGTAGAGAGAAATATAAAGTTAAGTTACCTATCATGTGTTTCAAATGTAATGAGGTTGGTCATTTTGTTGCATGGTGTCCATAGAAGAAGAACAATAGGACTTGGGAAAAATATAGAGGTAAAATAAATGATAACATAGAAGACTATAAAGACAAAGGAAAAAAGTCCTACTACATTGCTGAAGAAGAAACAAAAGATGGATTTGATTACCATTAGTATCTTGTGTAAACAAAAGTGATAGATGGATCATTGATAGTGGATGTTCACATCGCATGACTAGAGACAAAAGTGAGTTCTTTACCCTTAAGTATTTCAATGAAAATAGTGTTAGATTTGGTAATGATGCACCCTATTTTATAAAAGGTAAGGTATCAATAAAATTGATAGAAAATATCATGTGTGACAATTCTTACTATGTAGAAGGACTTAACTATAATTTTTTGAGTGTGTCAAAATTAAATAGTTTAGGTTATAAAGTTCAATTTGATAACAAGAAGGATAAGATCTATGACATTTATGAAAAACTAATTAGAAATGGAGATAAAACTAGAGATAATCTATTTTATCTTGACATGAATGATGCTACTTGTCTTGTTGTAGAATTTGATGATGTGTGGCTATGGAAAAATAGGTCATGTCATGTTAACATTGATAACTTAGTCAATATTAGTAACATGAAAAGACTTATAGGTCTACAAAAACTAAGAAAACTTGATAATGTGATTTGCAATCAATGTCAATTAAGAAAGATGAAAAATCTAGTTTTAAAAGTAAGACTCGCTCCTCAAAAGAAATCATGGAATTTGTACATACTAATTTATGTGACCAATTAATATGCAAAGCTATAAAGGTGATAGTACATTATCCTATTTTTTGATGATTATTCTAGGATGATGACAATTATATTTATGAAATAGAAATCTGATGCTTTTCAAATGTTTAAGTGGTATCTGGCAAGAGCTGAAAAGGAGATTGGAAAATGGTTGAAATGTCTAAGATTTGATAGAGGTGGATAATTTACATCAAATGAGTTTGAGATATTCTATAATGACAAAGGAATTAAAATAAAAACCTCTACACCGAGGACCTCTCCACAAAATGGGATTGCTGAAAGGAGGAACATGTGTAATGGTTTGTGCTAGAACATTGATGATGGAGAAGAATATTGCTTTGAAATAATGGAGAGAAGCTAAAAGAATGATTGTTTATACCCTTAACTAAGTACAACTCAAGAAAGGTACAAACTCCACACCTTTTGAGCTATGGTTTGGATATTGACCCAATGTAAAACATTTTAAGGTATTTTGAAGCAAGTGCTACATTCTTAAGGAAAAAAGGAATGGTAAACTTGATGCTAAAAGTGAAGAAGGTACATTCATAGGCTATTCCACAATAAGTAAAGCTTATAAGTGTTTAAATACTAACACTAACATAGTTGTGGAAAGTGAAAATATAAAATTTGATGAATATATAGAGGTACATTAAAATAAACCTAAGCAGGAACCTAAAGAGTACAAAGCCTTCATATACTACTATGAAGACATGAATGTTGATGAAGTTTTGAATCAAGGTGTAAATCAACAGCAACAAGTATTAGTGACTATTGAGTCACATATAATGAATGAAGAGTTGCATTTGGGAATTGAGTTACATGTAGAAACTAAGTTGCATTCAAGAGCTGAGTTATAGACAAAAGCCAAGGTACATTATGATACTAAGATTAGTGTACACAAAAGGAATGCTAATTTACTTGATAGAGAAGTGCATAGTGACTCTAAAGTTGGCAAAACATTTGAGGAAAGAAGAGAAAAACCAAGACTATCAAAGTATGTTAGAAGACATCACTCTAGTAGAAAAATTATTGGAGATAAAGAAGCTAGACCAATGGCAAGGAATAGGTTGAGAAATGATACATGTTTTTTAAGCATGCATGAGCCTAAGTCAGTGAAGAATGCATTAGAGAATAAATACTAGAGTAAAGCCAAGAAAGAAGATATTGAGAAGATTGAGAAGAACAAAACATGGACTATAGTATGAAGACCAAAGATCAAGTATGTGATTGGAACCTACAAGTGGGTGTATAGAAAAAATTGGACGAGAATGGTAAAGTCACAAGGAATAAGGAAAGATAAGTTTGCAAGGAATAGTCACAAGAAGAGGGAATTGACTATGGAGAGACATTTTCCCTAGTTGCAAGATTGGAAGGAGTAAGAACTTTGCTTGTTTACTTTGTATACGAAGGTTTCAAAGTTTATGAAATGGATTTGAAGTCAAAATCTTTGAATGGGTATACTAGAGGAGGAGGTTTACATTGAACAACCAAAAGGATTTGGTTATCCAAACAACAAGAACATGATATGTAGATTACACAAAGCTTTATATGGTTTAAAGAAAGATACAAGAGCATGGTATGAGATGCTTCACAACTATCTTGTGAAAACTGGTTTTGAGAAGCTTGATGATAAAAATAATCTATACTTGAAGATAGAAAGAGGCGAAGGGATTTTACTAGCTAAAATATTTGTTGATGATATCATATTTGGAGGACAAAAGGCATTGTGTAAGACAATTGCAAATGAAATGAAAAAAGAGTTTTAGATGTCTATGTTTGGAAAGATAAAGTTCTTTGTTAGTTTTTAAGTATATTAGATGAAATATGGCATTTACATCACTTAGTCCAAGTATGTGAAAAAATTATTGAAAACTTTTGGTATGGAGGATTCAAAACATATTAGTACTCCTATGGTGATAGGACACAAACTATCCAAGATTGATGATTCTTCTAAATTAAATCAAACATTTCATAGGTCTATGATTGAAAAATTGTAATATGTAGTTCATAATAGACCTGATATTGCATTAGTTGTTGGGATTGTTGCAAGTTTCCCTCGATCATTTGATGGCTATAAAAAGGATTATGAGGTACTTGAAAGGAATAGAAGACTATGGTCTAACTATAAGAAGAATGATAATTTTGAACTAAGAGCCCATATAGATGTTGATTGGGCTAGCAATATTGATCATAGAAAAAGTACAAGTAGTTGATAATTTTTCTTAGTAAAGAGATTGATCACCTAGACTAGTAAGAAACAAAATTGTATATCACAATATACTATTGAAGCTAAATATGTGGCTATTGTAGTGAATTGTATAAATGTGGTATGAATAAAATAGTTACTCAAAGGAATGAAGGAAGAAATTATTGAACCTATGGTACTTTATTGTGATAGTACAAGTGCTATAAACATATCAAAGAAACTTGTGATGCAAACAAAGACAAAGCACATTGCAATCAAGTATCATTACTTGAGAGAGTTGGTTCAAGACAAAGAAGTGAGAATGGTATATGTGAAGAAAAAATAATAGATAGCTGATATATTCACAAAGGATTTACATAAGGATGCACATGAGTATCTAAAAGATAAACTAGGGGTGATACCTATTGGTAATGGGCCAACATCCCTAGTAGGGTTCACAACATGGCTTAACTTCCCCCTATGGTTCTATTGGACTATTGGTTGTATCAACCATTAATAGGTCAATCTTTTGGTGTAACAACAACCCTAGAAGTGCACCACTATCCACAAGTTTGAATCTTTTAGTCCATGGCGAGTAATGGTGTGTGGGGGATTTTTGGTACTGCACCAATGTCCCTCACAGGGTTCACAACATGGCTTAACTGCCTCCTATGGTTCTATAAGACTATTGGTTATATTGTGAATTAACATGTGAATCTTTTGGTGCAATGAAAAGCCTATCATTTATAACAATAAACCTATCCAAAGCTACTTAAGAAGAAAGAGTTGTACCCTACATCAATAGAATTAAATGTCATATTTTAAAATTTTGTATTGGTTTGTAATCAATTCCAAAGAGGGAGATTGTCAATCATGGGACAATCATTATTTTATCAATAATGTCAAACCTGCTACTTATTGGTAAGATAACTACTTTTTTGTCTAAATGCTATCATTTTTTTGGTTTATGAAGAGCATTTGAAAAGATAAGATAACAAGAGGACCTAGAGAATGGTTGAGTTGTTTTTTCTATAAAAGGAGCACTAAGACCAAGTAATACATTGATGATATTATGTATTTTTTATCTACTTAAGGCTAAAGTAAATGGTTACTTAAGATAATTCTTTTCATAAAATGTGTCTACCAAGCCTAGCCAAGAAATCAGTATAAGTCGAGAAAATCTAGTTCAGGATGAGCAAATTTTAGTAAGTGTAGAGTTTCATAAAATATAGTAGGTGTTGAGCATCAATAAAATTTAGTAAGTTTTAAGCATCAAGGAAAATACAATTGATGATGAGAAACCTTGTGTTGGCTGAGCATCAAAAGACTATTATTGTTGAGTGAACAGTGTAGATGTCGAGTGATAGAAAAAAGTATTAAATCAAAGATTTGATAAATTTGAGCTAATTAATTTGATTTCTTGAATTGTATGAAGCATGTTGAAGATAAGTATGATGATTTGGTGGCAAATAATTCAAGATTAACCATTTTGAAGTGAATTCAAAGAGGATAGTAGAAGAATTTTCTAGAGGAACTAAAATGGAAAAGTGGGTAGATTCATTGAATCTTATCTAACCCTAAAATGGGCAATTGTGGTTAAACAAAAAAAATCTAAATTCTCTATTTATTGAGATAGTAGGCTAGAAGCAAAGGTTTTCATGTAGGAGAACCTAAGGAAGACAATAATTCTAGAGTGTTTCTTCATATGGTGACTGAATAGAAGAGACCACAATTGATATACAATGAAAGAAGGCTTAAGAGGTTGAATGCTTGAAGGGTGAACAAGATGTCAGAGATGTAGAGTATGAATTCCAAGTAGAATGAAGCACCAAACTACAGATCTATAATCTACAAGTAATTTGTATTTATTATCAGATCAAGTCCTATTGTTACTTTCTAACAATGATATCAGTCTGGATAAATCATTTGGATTAAGGTTTACCTAATAGTCATTTGTAAATCCTTTAACCAAGTGACTTGATAATGGAATGTTCTAAAGTCCTCTAATGAGGCTCACTCCTAATAGGGTGATTGAAATCCTTTAACTAGGTCACATTTAATAGTGTGTATTGTAACCTTTAATAGGCATGGCCTTTGACAAGGCATCACTTTAGAAGAGTGAAAATGGGTAGCATGTTACAAGTGGTTTTTTCCAAATTGGGTTTCCATGTAAAATCCTTGTGTCAAATTGTGTGAATAATTTTGTGGTATTTCATGCTTACATTTCTACAAAGTTATTTTGACCTAGGATAGTAATCTACTAAGTTAAGGTATTGGATGTTCTAATGGATGCATGCATGATATTGTTTTATGGATATGAATCTATTAAGAATTGAAAATATTTATTTGTAAATTTGGACCTTGAATAACTAATTCACCCCCTCCCCCCTAGTTATTCTGAAGTATTCCAATAGCACATGAACACTATTTTGAAAATCTTGGATAATCTTGATCCTTCTATGCTAAGTTATCTAAATGTGAGTTTAGTTTAACCAAGATCCTATACTTTGGACATATTATAAGCTCTAAAGGAGTACAAGTTCATCAACAAAAAATTCAAACAATTTTGGATTGGCCTCCACCTACGAAGCTTACACAGTTGAGAGGTTTCTTCAAGTTGTGTAGCTACTATAGGAGGTTCAATAAAGGATTTTGTTTCACCCTTGACTAATTTGAAAAATAAAGGATCCTTTATTTAGTTAGAAGTATTGATCTTAGATTGGTTTTAACAAGTAAGTTTCAACACACTTAAGCCATTTACTCAGTCCATGCCGAACTAGTAATACATGCCAAGCACAATATGTAAATATTAGAGCATGTTGAGTTGCAATGAGTGTAAAGTCACTCAAGTGCTGAGAAGATAGATCATGTCAAGTGATTCAAGTGCTAACTAAGGAGTGGATTTCAAGTAATGTAGATGTTTATTTAGAAGAAAAAATATAGTGCATGTTGAGCATTAGTAACTTCATATGCTAACTAACACAGTTTTCAAATTTTTTTTGCAATGGCACAAATAGATATGTAAACCATTTGTGAGCCAACTTAAGGATAGATTTTTATCTTTTGGAGATAAGGATGAATCTATATGTGGATTCCCTATGCAATCACATGTAGAAAATTAGAAAATGAGAAGGATTAAGTGGCAAAATGGATGAATCTAATCTGTAGATTCATACCTAACCCTAAGCCACTAGAGTCTTCTTAAGGAGGATGAAGCCCTAAACTTTGTATAGTGTAAAAGGAGTAAATGATTGAATTAGAAGAGAAAACAAGATAGTTTGCAGAGTATTCAAGGTGACTTAGAAGTGAGAGTAAATTATAGGATCAGTTAGTGAAGAATAGAGGATAGAGAAGGATACAACATTGATACATCATATTATGAAGGATCAATCAGAGATTTTGTAGAGGTGGTCTATTATCAAAAAAGTAAGTGCTAATCATAAGATCTAAGCTAAGATATTTTGACAGGTGATTTTACTTAAATCTCTTAACAAAGTAATCCTAATAGGCTATATTAAATCCTTTAACATGGTTCTTACTTAATTGTAAGTTAAAGTCCTCTAACTAGGTACACTTTTAATAGGGTGTTGAAATCCTCTAACAAGGTGGGACTTAATAGTCTTTGTAAGCCTTTAATAGGGTAGGCCTTTTATAGGGTGGACCATGATTTATGGTCAAACCATTGTAGCCTTATTTAGATACACTTTATTGCTGTAGTAGTGAATATTTTTGGGTGTTATCCCCACCCCATGTTTACCTTCTCACTTGGAGGGTTTCTAGGTAATAATATATGGTGTTATGTGTGTGTTTGATTACATGTTTACATGATTGATCCATATGCTTTACATGTTATTTCAGTATATTAGTGCATATGATGTATGAATGGTGAAATTTTTATGGGTTCAAGTTTAAAATCCTAATTCAACCCCACAAGAAGTTTACTCTCTTCCCACTTTTAATTCCAACAATTCATATCAGAGCCAAGTTCTCTAAAAGAGAAGCTTTGCAACTTAGAGGAAAGATCTTAAAATAGAAGTCTACAAGCTAGGAAAGACTATTTAGAACCAAGATATTGAAATACATCTCATACTACATCAATTGAATGAGTCAAGGGAGGAACTAAAGAAATCCTTGAAGAGAAGGAAAGAGATTACTATTCTAGAGAATGACACACTATACAAAGAGATAGACACCACCAAGCCATTTGTAGATGGTAACACCAATGAATTTGATGCAACAATTGTAGATCTAATGGAAAAGAATAGAATCCAAGCCGAGGAAATTAGAAATCTCAAGCTAGATCAAGAATTACAAGCTATACTACTATGTGAGGTGACTAAAGAAAAGAAGAAAGCCATGAAAGATAGGGCCATGTTTGAAGAAGACAAAATAATCTTGAACAACAAGCTGGAAGATAAGTCAATAGAGCTAACCAATATTTCTAACATGTAATTAGATACCCTAAGTCAAATGATGAATGCCAACTATAAATTGAATGTCAAGGGCATTGAGATAACTACATTGAATTTGTAGAATGAATAATTGCAAAGTGACCTAAAAAGAGAAAAGGAATTTTCTAACCAAGCACCAAAGAAGGATAATCATCCAAATTTGTTGAAGAGAGGAACATCAAAGGTAAGAACACAAAACCTACTTGTAGAAAGAAAGGACATACTACTAATGTGTTTAGGAGCAAGAATACAAATCAGAATGTCAAGCTTAAGAACATGACTCATTGTCATAAGTGCAACAAGCAAGATCATTAGGTACATGAATGCAAAACTAGAACCATGCAAAAACATAGATTTGAAGGATATTGCTACAACTATTAGAAGTATGGATATAGAGCTTTTGAATGTAGATACAAATCCATGTGGTCATCAAACAAGCTAGGAAAGATAAGAAGTTCTGGAAAGCTTTATAATTGGGATTACAATACAAGACATAGCTCTAATTATTGTCAAGAGTATGGACATATCTCTAAGAACTATATTAGAACACACTTCAATGGTAATTACAAAACATGGTTATGTCAAACTACATGTTTTAGCTATTTGAAGACTAGTCACATTAGCAAACATTGTCCAACTAGGTCAAAGGCAACAAGTTGTGAATTTGATAAAGGAAAAGGCAAGGCAAATGTTGAACACATCAAAGATGTGATGAAAAAGACATGGAAAAAGAAAGCTACTTGCAGCACATCAAATGGAGAAGGGGTCACTTCACCCAATGGGTCAAGTGATCACACTTCATCAAACTAAGCAATCAAGAGGTATGTGAGATTGATATTCAAGTGTAATATCATACATTAATTCCAAAGGAGATAGTACTAAAAAGACCACATTAGCATGAATAAATATGTGAGAAGTTGTTGAAAATTAAAATTAAATTCTTTAAGTTTTTAATATTTTTATGGAGCATGAAATGTTTTCTATGTATGTCGAGTGGAATGCTAGTTGACGCTAAACTGCAAGTTGATGCCAAGCCTATAGTCTCTGCTGACTGATGGAAATATCAATAGATGTTGAGTGATTATGAAATTAATTTGATGTTGAGCTTATAGCTATGTAAGTACTAAGCATTAAATGCAAGGTTTTCAAAGGATATTTGATCAATTTCTGCTCATTATTCATCATTTTAAATTCAAGCAAGAGCAAGTAGAGTAGAAAGAAATTTAGAAACTTGTTCAAGTAATTTGTAGAGAATTTAGCAATGATCTCACACTAGTATACAAATTTCACAAGGTATTTCTCACAAGCCGAGCTATGTAGTTTTACTTTGCATAAACCCTAGTTTGACAAATGGTGTCTAGCTCAAAAAATGTAGAAGGGAAAGAGCATCTGAATGTTTAGCTTGTTAGTAATGAAGTCAAAAAACCTATATTTAAGGCCATCCTTCACATAGCCTACAAACAAGATCCTTTTGGTGCATTATCCATGATCCTGCCAAATGTTATTATGACAAGATGTAAGGAAGTGGTATAACTATAAAATAGGAGGAATAGGAGATATTGAAAATCAAAGAAGCATATGATAGGTTATATGAAAGTGGTTCTTTGAAGGAAGAATATAAAATTGTTGAGAAGAAGGGTTTAATGTGTGCCCTAGATTTTCCTAGTGTATTTAAAATTGAATGGATTAGAATTGTGTTGAATTGAATACAAGATGGATCTTTACAGCTAGAGGGTGGACCTATTAAGATTACAAAAATAATAATTCATAGGGTTACTAGCTACTCAACCCTAGATCAGCCCAAACTCTGAGGAATGATTCCAAGGAAGTAATAGAGAAAAACACTAGAGAAAAATGGAATAAAAGAGGCATGACAATAGATACTATTGCTAATCCATTGTTGGAATTTTTTGTAAGGGTAATTTCTCATAAATTCTATCAATCAATTAGATTGAATAGTGTACCCTATGTTTCTATGGATGTTGGCTACAAGATTTTGAAGAAAAATCATACTTATAATCTAGTTGAGCTTTAACTACAACAACTGATAGAAAATATTGGAGCAATCATGAAGACCAAGAGTGCTCAATGCAAGTTTGGTTCAATTCTTGTCTATATATTCTTTAATTTACAAAAAACATTTCCCTCCTTTGGCACTATAAGTTGGAAAACAAATAGGTCAATAGTAGTGCAGATTAATGAATTCATTGAACAGATGGGAGAAAATTTTGAATCATTGATGATAAGTTATTTTGAAGATTTCAAGAAATCAATGAAGGAAAGAATGAGGATACCTATTTCATTGGTTGACCAACATTACAATGATATATGTTTTATTGTTGATGTTGATTAAACCTTTGTGCAAGCTGCCACACCAAAGGTTACATGGTTAAGGCCACTTGGGTATGAAATAAATGTTGATGAAGCTTAAACATCCATCACAACACTCTTAGTAGAGGAAATTGACAAAAGTGAAAAAATATTTGGCAACTATGAAATGGTAAAATCAAAGATTACCATGGAGTCTAAAAATGCCTCTACACTTAAGAAGAAAGATAAGCTAGTGAAGAAGCTAAAAGCCAAATTTGGAGGAGCAGAGGAGGATGAAGATGAAGATGAAGAGTATTAAGAGGAAGAACAAGAAAAAACACAAGAACTTCTTGCATTTACTTAGGGCATGGGAGAGGATAAGGAAGAATAAGAAATAGAAAGTGCCAAGGTAGAAGAAGCTAAGGAAGCACCTACTCATGCCAAGCCAAAGAAGAGAAATTCTAAGGCATAGCCAGTAGCTAAGGCAAATAAGATTATCAAACCTAGCCAAGACAAGCCAAGTGCACCTACCACTAGAGCTAACACATGAGCAAAAACTCAGAATGCTAAGGAGAAATCCAAGAAAATAGAGCAAGGTGGCCAAGTGCAAAAGAAAAAAAGAAGAAAATATGTTGCAGAACCTAGTTCAAATAAAGAAAGAACTGAATCAGATGATATAAGCCATTTCAAAGTGGTAAGTCACAAATCACTCTCTAATCTTGAAAATTTGTTTGAAAATGTCAAGAATAATGCAGATTTATCTAGTTTAAAGCATATTGATTTTGAGAAACTTGGGAAAGAAGAGAAGAATCTAGTGGAAGAGGCATTGTATGCTATGATGTCTAAATTCAAGAACACTCCACTAGAGTTTTCCAATGCTATACCAAAATTTTTATATGAAAGCATTGAGAAAAAGTGGCATTACTATTTGAATTTAGAAAAATAGATTAGAGAAACAACTTTATCTCAAATGATTCTAGAGCTAACAAAAGCCAAGATTGCTAAGGTAAATAAGAAATATGTAGGAAGGTTTAGACCAAAATATAGAGCCTTCAACATTCTTGAAAACAATATTGAAGATGTGGTCAAGAAGTCAACACAAATGTGGAAACTCATTTATGAGTTGACCACTATGAAACAAGGAGAATTTGAGCCCATTAAAGGTCAAGATGATGATAAGGAAGATGATATAGTTCGAGAGGAAACTAAAAACAAAATTGATGATAAGGCAGTAGCTATGCAATAGCAAGATGAATGAAGTGTGCAAGACACACAAGTGTCGAGTGTTAGTCCCCCATATGACAAAATCAAGTCTACTAAAACTATTATTGTTAAGGATGTTTCTAATTCTTTAGCTCATAACATTTATCCCCTAACTATAGAAGACTTGAAGAATATATTGGACCAATCTCCACTTCAAGCCAATCTATCTGAAAATCTAGTTTTGGTCAGTATAGATGAGCTCCAAAAAGCTATAACTGAGGTGACAAGGGAAAAGGTGAAAACACAAGAACTACCTTCTATCATCCCTTTAGTTACAAGTGTACAAACTTAAATTAAAAAATAGTGGATACATATACTAAGGTTGACACAAGTGTTAAAGATGATACTATTGATAAGAAGCATGTAGAAGAAAAAGATACAACTACTAGTCAATAGGATGCATGATAGATAGATTCATCTGTACTTGAAGCACAAGAACAAGGTGCTAGTCATTTCATTGTAATAGATCAAGACAAAGCCTAAAGAACATGAGAAAACACCTAAGGTAAAGGAGAAGGAATTAATCCAAGCATTGGTAACTCTACCAACATCTAGCACTCACCTACACAAGTTCTTTGGAAGCTAAGCATGGAAGAAATACCATTACAAATCTCAGTGCTAGGCTCTAGCTCATCAAAAGTTGAAAAGGTAATTTACTATGGAGATATAACTCTTGATGAAGAGATAATTATAACTAAATTTGATTATGACTCAATGAAACTAGAGAAAATAGGCAGTTTGCAACAAGCCTTGGAGAAGAAGAAGCATCAAGAAATGCTAAGGAGAGAACACAGGTAGAAGCAAGCTCTTCAAGACATTAAAGACATCTTTCTAGATAAATTTAGTCTAACAAATCCTAAAGAAACTAAGACACTAATAGAAAAGCTATTATATATAGTGAAAAGATAAATAATGAAGACATTGAACTAATGCCAAACTCTTAGAATGGTTTGAAAGGAAATTCTAGAGCAAGGTAAATGAAAAGATATCTAATGATATATTACTCACTCAAGTTGCATTGGCTACAAAGATTGAGGATGTGAAGAATGTACTTGAGAATATATTCTCATTGTACACCAAATTTTGTGACCCTAAAATCTTCACCTAAGAGACCAGACATCATATTCTGAGCCTGAAGAGAAATCTAAACATATCAGGTACAAGGTTACCTCAAAACCTTGCTCAGAGTCAAAAGCATTTTCATACATTGTTTCACACACAAATTTAATTAGCTATGTTAATAGAATAAGAGGCTAACATAAGAGCCAAATTAACAAGTATATAGGTGTCCCTTACCCCGCACATAGAAATACTGCACAAGGAACTAAGTTATGCAAAGACTCTACTAAAGAAAGACCCCAATCTTTCTACATTAGATGGCCTAGTACACCTTGCTACCAAGCTTTCTATCTAAATCAAGTCATTGTATGTTGCATATGAAAACTAGGATGAAACTTTTAAAATCATAATGGAAGTCCATAAATCCTTCTTGGACAAACACACTACACATGTATAGCCTGTTTGACATAAGTGTCAAAAAGGGGGAGAAAAAAGAGAGAGAGTGAGAGATAAAGAAAGGGGGAGAAATATAACAAAAGGGGAGCCTTGTAATAAAGTTAAAAATATACCAAGGGGGAAGTATGAACAAAGGGGGAGTAGATAATAAAAGAAAGGAAGAAATGAAAAAGGGAGGGCCTAATAATAAAGTTATATCATTGGGGTGATATACATTTTTGAGATTTATTTTTGGAAAGAAAAAGAAGTAAATAGATATAGATATTAGAGATGACATAGCATATTAGATAAAAGAGTATCAGATACAACACATTGAAGTTAGAAAGTAGCATAGATTTTGGATACAAAATAGATGCATTAACTTAGGGGGGTTGTCAATTTTGAGGTATATAGGTTATTGCAAAATTTTGAAGTTTTGTATATAAGTCAAGTCATGGATATGTTATGCTCAATGAGACTAAGATTGAAAATTATATATTTAAGTGTTTTTGAAACTCATCTCAAAGGGGGATATTGTTGATATTAGATTGGTTTTGACAAATGAGTGTCAGCACACCTAAGTCATTTACTTAGTTCATGTTGAACTAGTAATACCTGTCGAACACAACATGCAAATATTAGACCATGTCAAGTTGCAATAAGTGTCGAGTCACTCATGTGCCAAGAAAATAGACCATGCTGAGTGATTCAAGTGCTAAGTAAACATTGGATGCTAAGTAATGTAGGTACTGAGTCAAAAATAGAAATACAATGCATGTCAAGCATCAATAACTCCATATGCCAAGTGACACAATTTTGACATATTTGTTTGCAATGGCACAAACAACTATGTAAACTATTTGTGAGCCAACTTAAGGATAGATTTTGATCTTTTGGAGATAAGGACAAATTGATATATAGATTATGTATGCAATCACATGTAGCCAATTACAAAATGGGAAGGTTTAAGTGGAAAAATGGATGAATCTCAGCCATAGATTCATACCTAACCCTAAGCCACCAGAGTCTTCTTAAGGAGGACAAAACCCTAAATGTTCTATAGTATACAAGGGATGAATGATAAAATTAGAAGAGAAAACAAGATAGTTTGTAGAGCATTCAAGGTGACTTAGAAGTGAGAGTAAATTGAAGAATTAGTTAGTGAATAATAGAGGATAGAGAATGATACAACATTGATACATCAGATTGTTAAGGATCAATCAGAGATTGTATAGAGGTGATCTATTATCAGTCAAGCAAGTGCCAATGTCAGGACCTATGCTGAGACATTTTGATAGGTGATTTTAGTTAAATTTCTTAATAGAGTAGTCCTAACAAGCTATATTAGATCCTTTAATAGGGTGCTTACTTAATTGTAAGTTAAAGTCCTCTAACTAGGCACACTTGTAACAAGGTGTTGAAATCCTCTAACAAGGTGGTACTTAAGAATCTTTGTAAGCCTTTAATAGGGTAGGTCTTTTACAGAGCAAGCCATGATTCCTAGTCAAGCCATTGTAACCTTAATTGGATACACTTTATTGCTACAAGTAGTAAACATTTGTGGGTGTCATCCCCACCCCATTTTTACCTTCTCACTTGGAGGGTTTCTAAGTAATCATATCTGGTGTTACGTGTTTGTTTGATTACATGTTTACATGCTTGATGCATATGCTTTACATGTTATTTTAGTATAATAATGCATGTGAGGTATGAATGGTGAAAGTTTTATGGGTTCAAGTTTAAACTCTTGATTCACCCCTCCCCCACCCCTAGAAGTTTATTCTCTTCCCACTTGTAATTCCAACAAGAAGATGCACAAAAAATATTTGATACGCTTAAGTAGGTAATGAGTTGATGCCTTGCGCTTGAAATTCCATATTTCTCTTTACCTTTTGTTGTTGAATATAATTCTTTTGGAGAAGGTTTAAGGATTTTCCTAACTCAAATGAGGAATTCAATAGCATTTGAGAGAAAAAATAAAAATTAAATCAATCAGAGAAAGGTTATTCCATTTATGATAAGGAAATATTGGAAATCATGCATGCACTTTATAAGTTTAGACATTATTTGGTATGTGGGAGATTTATTATAAAGACAAATCATAATAGCCTCAAGTTATTCTTGAACCAAAGGGATTTGAATGATCATTAAAAAAATGGGTGAGAAAATTATAAGCTTGTGATTTTGATATTGATTATGTAAAAGGAAAGAATAATACTGTTGGTGATGCTCTCTCAATGAAGTCCATAATTCCATAACATGATAAATATCCCTTTCCTGCCTAAATTTTGAATAAGTTAGTGGATGATAACTATATATGAGCAATGTTAATATGCTAATAGAAACCAAATTTAAATAAAGCTTCTACAAACTAAAAAAAATTCATAAACTTCAAGATAGACTAAGATGAGCTTTCAATTGAGAATATGAGCCATTAATGGGCTCTCTCACTAAGAAGCTCTATTGTTGAGTGGCTTTGTCTAAATAGATAGAATGTATGCTCAAGGTTATTCTTCAAAAAGAGCTTCAAATGGAGTTGGAATTTGGGTGTGAGTGTATGGTTTTGATGTAAAATGACTTCTTAAAATGGCATTATGACTTTACTTCATGGATTGTGTTGTTTTTCAAAGGGGAAGGATCCAATTTATAAGCAAGAGGCTTGAGGGATTGAGGGTTAAGATGCAAGGATGGGGAAAAGCTCATGGAGGGCTTAGATTGCATGAGAGGAGAGCACATGGATTGTGCTTCCTTATAGCCAATCAGAGAGTGACACATGTCACAAGGTGAGAGGATGGAGAAAAGGGGAGGGATGAGTCAACAAAGGAAGCTCAAGGGATAAAATCTTCATAAAGACCCTCATAATGGCTTGTAAGAGCAATGAAAGGGCTTGGAAGAGTCATTTATGGCCTAGTGGGCTTCATAAAGTTTTATGGTTGGGATATTTTGAGGGAGATGAGAAGAATTTTGACTTGGGCTTGATTAGGAAGGTTTTAAGCTTGCTTAGGATTGTGCAAATTATTAGAGGATGGATTAGGATGGTTTAGGATTAGCTTAGGGATAGGCAAGTGGATGGTATTTAATGAGGGCGGGTGAAGGAGGTGATATTTGTTAACTTTGGCTTGGGTTAGTAAGTCTTAACCCATGTTTAAGGAATGTGACAAGGTTAGGAGGGGATTAGGATTAGGTTTAAAGACATCTTCTAGAAGAGTCTAGACTTTGGATGAGGATAAAGACTTTCTAGAATAGTCTAGAACTTCCTAGGATGAGGATGAAGACTTTCTAGAAGAGTCTACACTTCTTAGGATGAGGATAAATTAGATTTTTAGGAAATATATATAAAGTTTTATTTATGTCAAGGGTTTGGGTTGAGGAGATATTTATTAAAACTTTTTTAATAAACATGAGGATTAATATTTAATCTTAATTAATTATTTTGGGTTGGGATTATGGGTAGGAAATGATGGGATTAGCCTTTAATCAAAGTTAAAGAAGGATTAGAAGATTTTGAAAGAGGTTAGTGGTCTTAAGGAAATTGGCCAAGTTTTGGGCAAAAAATAAATTTTTTATTTATTTTGGATTTTTTGGTCAATTTATTAATTAAATAATTAATAAATAAAGAAATAATGTTTAAATAAGATTTAAACATTTTTGGGAGGGATTCCTTAATTAAATATTTTTAATTAAGATAAAGGGATTTAATGGCATAAAAATAAATAAATAAATTAAATAATTAATTAATAAATGATGATGTCATCAGGAATTTTTTCAAAAAATAAAAATGCTTTATTTTCTAAAGAATTTAGGTGTCTACATTTTTCCTCTCTTTGATGTGATGCCGCAAGTGGCATGGCATCAAAGATAAGAAAATAAGATGCCTAAGGCTAGAGTAGAAGAGGAGAGAATGGACTGCGAGATGCCCCCTCAAGAAGGTGATGGGGAGAGAAAGCGAAGCTTGACGACTTCTTGAAAAGTACAAGAATCCGAGATGAGCAAGGAGACTCAGATTAGCTTAAGAGAAGAGGTTTAGTTAGCTTAAACTCTCACTACAGGAGAATGATAAAGGGATAATCAGAGGCACAAGAGGAAGCAAGCTTAAGATCTCAAGGATTGCAGAGGATGAAGGAGCGGAGCGCTATAAAAAGGAATCCAAGATAGGGAGATGGATGATGGGATGATAAAGTTGATGCAATAGGATTTCAAAGAGTTAGATTCGTGAAAGATGGGTTTCAGAAATCCCTAGGACTAGGATTGTGGAGCTTGAAAGATGAGGCTTGGTGGATTGATTGGATTGGTGGATCCCTAAGACTAGGATTGTGGATCCCTAAAGCTAAAAGTGCAGATTGATTCAAAGAGATATTGATGCATAAGTTGGGGTAGGAGAGACAAATGCTAGATATGGATGGGGGATAATGGAGATGAAGGGAAACCATTGAAGCTTTTTTGAGCAGGGGGATACTTCAAAGAGAAGTACCACCATGTAGTTGAGCACTAGATTTTCTATAGGACTATTGGTTAATTGCCAAGGTTACCAAGAACATCAAGGCCTTTTCACCATCCAGAGGACTGACAGAATTACTCAAAACAAACATGCAAGGATTTCCCTAGCATCACACATGAATCCCAGAGGAAGTAGTGTGGAACTAACACTGGGTAACCCACAAGCAGAAAAGAAAAACAAACAAAAGACCTGATCAAGACCTTATGCTCAGATTACCCCATTCACAGTATACCATGATATGGAAGATCATGGCAACCTTGAGGAGGGTTCAAGGAGATTGCTTGAAAAAGATACTTCAAGACCCAAAAGGGAAGATTCCAAATTAGAAGAAAGAGAAAATCCAAAAGGGAAGCATTTGCCAATGAGATGGGTAGGATGAGGTACTAACAGACCAAGATCAGACATGTGGAAAGCTATATCCTGCAAGGATCTATCGGAGAGCACCTAAGCTGATGGATTTTGGATGAGTGATGCATCTAGCAAGCTGAACTAAGAAGGATAACACTTTGGTGACAGGAGATCTAGCTAAAGGATGCATTGGAATAGCTAACCAAGGGTTGTGCAATGTGTGCAAGATACTAATCAAGGAGGAACTGACACGAAAGCTAGATAGATACAATGGTACTAAGCTAAAGAGGATGTACAAGCTAATGGACCAAGATATGTTAAAAATGTACAAGGTTGTTCATGTTTTGGTTTTTTTGAGATGGAAATGTTTGTGAAGGGTGGGATGTCTGTAATAGTTGATAGGCAGATAGGTAGATGGTTTGCAAAAAGCTTAAGGAAAATGGGATTCTTTGTGTGCATGTGATAGGATACAATTTAGGATACAAGATTTGGCATATAATACAAGTAGGAATATGGTACAAGATTTGGACAAGATTTGGATATACAAGCTATGCTACAAGGGGGGATACAAGATTTACAAGTTGAGGTACAAGATTTACAAGCTGTACAGGAGGTATTTACAAGCTTCATCAAATTTTGGATATTTGGTTGGAAAACCAAAGGAACAAGTAGGTGTGTTATGGGATGGTGGGTGAATGGATGAGGGATAGGATAGTGATAGATAATGGATTAGTCTTAGTACACAAGGTGCCTGAATTACCAGGTTTTCACCAAGGTACCTATCCAAGGCACTTGAATTGCCAAGTTTTCACCATTAGATGTTTATTTTTCTTTACTATATTTTTGTATTTTTCAAAAGCTGGGTATACCAAGGATCTTCAAGCATAGAACTTCTTGAGATGAATAATGTTAGTAGGATCATTCAAGAGTTCTCCTTCTGGTGTAGATAGTTGATAGGCTCCAAAGCCAAAGGAGGCAGTGACAACATAAGGACCAAGCCAGGTAGGTTCAAACTTGCCTTTCTTTTCTCGATCTGCTTGGACTTCATGTTTTCTTTGAGGACCATGTCACTCGGCTAAAAGTGTCGTGGAAGAACCTTCTTGTTGAAATTCCTTTTTAGACGAGTTTGATACACTGTGAGATGATCATAGGCTTATTGTCACTTCTCGTCTAAGAGATCTAGCTGGGTGAGCCAAGCTACTCTATATTTTTCATCTGATATTTTCCCTTGCAAAGATATGCGCAAGGAGGGAAGTTCCACCTCGATGGGTAGTACCACTTCGACACCATAGACTAGGGAATATGGAGTTGTGCCTGTGGATGTATGGAAGGAGGTTTGATAGGCCCATAGGGCTGGATTTATTTGTAGGTTCCAATCACAGCAAGAATCATTGACAACTTTCTTTAGGATCTTGAGGAGGGTTTTGTTAGTTGCCTTTGCCTGGCCGTTACCTTATGGGAAATATGGGCTAGAAAAGTGGTGATGGACGTAGAGGGAAGTGCATAATTCTTCCATGTTAATATTTTCAAAGTTACCTCTGTGGTCAGTGAAGATGGTGGATGGGATGCCGAAGCAGCAAACAATGTGGTACAAGATGAAATTGGAGACCTGAACTCCTGTAGTTGAGACTAGGGGGACTGCTTCCACCCACTTAGTGAAATAGTCTATAACTATTATTATCCATTTGTGTCCATCAGATGAGAGAGGTGTGATAGTTCCAACTAGATCAAGGCCCCAACATTCAAAGGGCCAAGGTGGTGCAATAGGCTGTAGATCCTGTGCTCAAGCATGCATGAGATTTGCGTGTTGCTAACATGGGAGACACTTTCTGAAAAAGTCACAGGAGTCTTCTTTAATGGTAGGCCAATAGTAGCCCGCTCTAAGGATTTTTCATGCTAGGATAATACCACTCATGTGGGCACCACAAAGTCTGAAGTGTACTTCTTTTAATGTCATCGCGGCCTCATTTTGGTCTAAACATCGAGAGAGAGTATCATGATAACCCCAACAATATAGGGTATTGGCTATAACAACATAGTGGGATGATTTTCGAATGAGGTTTTGGTGTTGGGTACATGTGAAGCGAGGGGATATGATACCATCGTTAAGGTAAGCATAAATCTTGTGGTACCAAGGGGATTGGAGACCAACCAAGATACAAACACAATTTGAATCCTCATTTGCATAGGCAGGTGTGAGGAGCTTCTTGACTAAAATCTCATACTGTGTAGCTGCTTGGGGAATTTCCAAGAGTGAGCCGATAGTAGCCATAGCATCTGCTACTTTGTTCTGCACTCGAGGCACTTTTGTAAATTGAAGCTTTCTAAAATGCCAGGTTAGCTGATCAACTAGCTCTTTGTAGGGTAATAGCTTTTCATCTTTGGTTTGATATTCATTTAGGGTTTTCTTGATGATGAGTTGAGAATCACTAAAGATTTGTAACTCAGTGATGTTTCATTCTTTAGCTACCTTTAATCCTCCTATGAGAGCCTCATATTTAGCTATATTGTTGGTGCTAGGGAATTTTAGCTTGAAGGCTTTTGGAATGTAATCTCCTTGAGGCATGACAGACAATATTCCTTCCCCTAATCCATGAGATGTGTGTGAGCCATCAAAATAAAGTTTCCATGGGGGTTGTTCTTCAATTAGATAGACATGGATATGTATCTACTAGAGGCGCATCAGCTAGGTGATCTACTATAGCTTTCCCTTTGATTGCCTTTCTGTCCACATACTAGATGTCAAATTCGCTAAGGAGCATAACCCATTTGGCCAAACGGCCTGTAAGTGCTGTTTTGGAGAGCATATACTTGAGAGGGTCGATCTTGGAGACTAGTTGGATGGTATGACGTAGCATGTAGTGGCGAAGCTTTTGAGTTGAGAAAACAACTACCAAACAAGCTTTTTCCATAGGAGTATAATTGAGTTCATAACCAAATAGGGTTCTATTGATGTAGTAGATGGCTCTTTCTCTACCATAGTCATCGAGCTGTGCTAGAAGTGCCCCTAGAGTAGTATGCATTGTTGATATGTACAAGATCAAGGGATGGACAGTAACTGGTGGAACCAAGATAGGGGGATTGATGAGATATTTCTTGAGATGATCGAAGCTATGTTGACATAAAGGATCCCACTTGAAGTTTTCATCCTTCTTCAGTAAATGTGCAAATGGCGTACACTTATCTGCAAGCTAGGAGATGAAGCACCAAATGGATTGAAGCTTTCCCTTAAGAGTGTGAATTTGTTGTAGTGTCTGGGGAGGAGGCATGTCTAAGATAGCCTTGACCTTCTTGGGGTCAATCTCTATACCTCATTTAGAAACTATAAAGCCTAGAAGCTTGCCAGATGTGACCCCAAAGACACATTTCTTGGGATTCAGCATGAGATGATATTTGGCTAACCTATCAAAGACTTTCTCTAGGTCAAAAAGATGATCCATGAAGGTGTGAGATTTAACCAAGATATCATCCACATAATCCTCCAAAATGCTATGGATAAGATCATGAAAGATGGTTGTCATAGCTCTTTGATAGGTAGCCCCCGCATTCTTTAGGCCAAAAAGCATCATGTTGTAGCAAAAGGTTCCCCAAAGGGTAGTGAATGTTGTCTTATGTTGATCCTCTTCTAAAATATTTATTTGATTATACCCAGAAAATCCATCCATGAGGGACAAAATTTCATGTCTAGCTGTAAGATCTACAATCATATCTATGTTGGGCAAGGGAAAACTATCTTTTGGACAAGCTTTGTTAAGATCTCTGAAATCAGTGTAGATTTTGATGTCACTGGAAGGTTTAGTGATAGAGACCATGTTGGAGATCCACTTTGAGTAGTTGATAGGCCAGATAACCTTAGCAGCTAACATTCTTTGTAATTTAGCTTTGACCAGTAATGCCACCTTGGGGTGCATTTTTCTAAGCTTTTGTCTAACGGGCTTGATCTTTGAATCGACTACAACTTGATGAACTACAAGCTTTGGATCAAGTCCTAGCATGTCCTGATATGACCATGCAAATCAGCCAATGTTCTCTCTTAAGACCTCAAATAGGAGGTCAGCTTGGTCTTGTGATAGGGATGCAGCAATGTGAACAAGTCTGGGGATGTAGTGCCTCTCATGTTTGCAGTCTATGTCTTGTCTATTTTGATTCGAGAGATACTTGATACTCTTATTATTTTGTACCTTATGATGACTCGAGGGTCGAATGTTATACTTGGATTCAGTACCATAGATGCTTTACTGCTATACTATTTAGTTTATCACATTTGCATGTGGATGCCATTTTGAGATGACAGTAGATCTATGATGATATCTAGTTATATGATGTATTGGACCTATTTGTTGACTATGTTATGAGATGGATTCTATGCTTTGGTTATTTACTTCATTCTTGTATCTTCACGCTTTCTGCAAATGTGAGTGATGTAAATGGATTAAATAGGTATTTTAATACATGCTGCTTTGGCTATGATATTATTTGCCATTGCACTTGATCATGTGTTTTAGTGTGCAGGAATTATATCCCTGGCAGTGGCACATGGAGTTAGTGATCCAGCTATTCATATTTACCCATGTCATTCCTATATGGTCGATGTACCCTTATTGTTATTTTTTAGATCAAAACCTTTCGGTGATTAGTAAATTTAAACTCATTTGCATTACGTGATTAGACCAGTGAGTGTGTTTGTGCATTTAGAAGTTCACATTTGTCGTGAAAGTGTTAAGTGTTTTTCTATGTTTTTGGGGTTTTTAGATTTTAATCTTTCAAATTTAATTTTTGGCAACTTTTCCTTAGGTGAAATCTTGTTTTGGATAATAACCTATTTTCGTTTGGGTCAATTCGAAGTTTAACTACTCTAGCTAGCTATTTTCTAGAATTGACTATTCACCCAAAAAAGTGAATAAGTATTGAAAAAGTGATTTCATAAATCACTTTTCACAATTTGAAAATAGAATTGTAGAGCAAATTTGGAAATCCTCTTCTAAAGGATTCTTGTTTTGCTCATTCTGGGAGCTGTGAGCATGGGATTTTCACGAGGTTGGTCTCATTGGATTCAGCTCGAGGAGTTTATGCTTTGCTATCATTTTCAACTGTTTTGGCAGGTGGTTTATTTTATTGTGCGAGTTTTGGTTTCTGCCTCTTTTTCCCTCAGGTAGGGCTTTCCTGTTTTATAGTTTTTACTCCATTTCAGCTTTTTTTTCTTGTAGCAATATGTTAGGATGCTGAGAACTAGTGTTTCCCTCTATTTCTGGTTGCTAGTTCTACCCGGTTGGTCAAGTATGAATGTTTTTCCCTATTTTTGAAATGGGGTTTTGGGTTTTTGGGCCGTTATGCTGGCCATTTTTTCATACGGTGTTTGTTTTCATTTATTTTTGGATTTTTGGAGTTTTTGAACCCAAGGGCCAAATGGGTTTTAATTTTGGAATTTTTCCAAAATTTGGGGTTTTTACCTCGTTTTGCATGCTGACCTATTTTGTCAAGTTTTCTTGGCACATTGTGGTTCGTGGACCTGGGTGATCTATTTGGGTACCAGTTAGCCCACTTTTGCATCTTTTGTTGCATTGGGATGCATGTTGCATCTGTCCTCTCAATTTTGTTTATAGTTGAGGGACTTGTTGCTTTGTGATCTCTTCCAGTCCTTTTATTTGATCTTCATGATGGTGTTGTGCCACACACGAGTACGTGCACATACACAATCAGATGCCTTGCAAGCCCTGACCTTCCATAGCTCTTTTGGAAGTTATGATTATTGGGGTTGGGTTTGGAATTTGCATCCCTACGGGCACTCATCATTGGATGAGCATGGGTAGGGTAGGGTAGCATATGGAGGGGGCTTCTATTTTGCAGCCCGACGATCATGATGTCATGGGTTGGCAAAAGGAAGTTTTATATAAGTGATAATTAAAGAAAACACTGGGAGGTAATAAAATTTAAGATAATAAAATGTGTGAGCACCCGATTAAGTTCGAGGACACAATGTGTGAGCACCTAATTAAGTTTGAGGACACACGATCTAAGCTTGGGCTTGTCGATGCCAAGTGACTCTCCATGATGTCAACCCCTACATAGTAAGCCCATTGAGGTGTCTAACCAGGACTTATAGTTTATGCATTGTCTATGTCTTGGTTTCAGTCATCATACTGCTTGGCGTGAGTGTTAGCCATGGTTGTTATTTTTTTGTGTGTTTGCGGTTGGATCACTATCTCCATCATCACGACGAATGTGGACCTATGGGTGCCACATGGTTGGGAGGTGTAGCTACCCTCACCACTTCTAGGGACTGGTGTATAGATATGGTCTATTGTCCTAGTACAACTGTAGCTCGATGTGTCACTTGGTACTTTGGTATATGGAGTATGCTTCTTGTGATTTATGCTCTCATTAAGATGTTATCATGTTTAGATGATGTTAGTTTTAAAACATTCCTCATTATGATCATTAGCATGTAGTAGATGATGTTATCTGATTACAGTTTTATCTTATGCCTACTACTAGCATGTTAGATTTTATTTACTTACATTGTAGCATGTTTATAGTGACGTCTGTATTATGATAGCAGCAATGATTTGATCAGTGGCTTGAGATGTTATGCGCGGGGGATGGCTATGGCCCATGATGGTCCTATGATGCCATTGATGGTTGGGAGGAACTGCATACTTAGTTGGTTATTTTTTCTCATTGCAATGTTATCTATGTTATTGCGATGTTTATTTCAGTTGAATGTGATGTTTCCTTTTTGTTCTTTCCCTTCCTTGTTTGATAGATGGTTAGATTTCATTTTCTATATTTCAGTTACTCAATTTTGGTTCGAGTGTTCTGGCCTCAAGATGTGGATCCGATACTCCTCAGTGTGGAGGTTCTTTTGTCATTTTTTCTCATTTTTGAGTTTCCTTAAGTTTTTTTATTTTCTATGGGCGACATTTGTTCAGCATTGTGTGACACTGATAAAGTATCACATGCCCATATAAATAATGTTGTACGATACTATAAAGTGTCATATGCATTACTGGAGAAGTTTCGTACGACACTAGAAGAGTGTCGCACGGCTTCATGAGAAATGTCGCGCGATACTTTTCCAGTATCGCATGCCTTCTTGAGAAGTGTCGCACGCAGTAAGGGAGAAGTGTCGCCCTCCCTTAGTAAAAAGTGTCACACGCGTTTTGGTTAAAACCTGTGTGTGCCAATAGCAGGCATTTTTTTTAGTGTTTCGATCATTTTGAGAGTTGATCTAGATACCCTTTTGGGTGTTCTTCAAGCCTATGTTGTTGCATTTTGAATTCAGGAGGTTTCTTTTGAAATTCAATTTTTGGGTTTCTGTTGTTGCCCTTTGGGGTTTAAAATATATCATTTAAGTATAAGGATACTTAAGATATATTTTAATATATGTGATGATTCATTTGAGATGGGTTCAGACCTCTACGAGCTAAGGTGTAGATTCTAGGAAAAATCAGGGCTTCAAAAATTTAGACTTAGCCAAATTTTAGGGCTTCAGGATTTCAAACTTAGCCAATTTCCAAGAGTTAGCTTATGTATTTTAGCTTGGTAGGTCTTTGTGTTTTTTGTGGTTTTTTTCTTGTTGGTAGTGTCATTTGGAGATCCGTTGGTGCTTGGTTGTCTTTCAGTCTTTCGTTGCGATCTTTTGGTTTGTGTGATCTTCGGGCGGGGCATTATAGGGGATCTCTAAAGAATCAATGTTGACTTCTCTAGTATCCTCAATTAGAATAGAAGACACCTCTGGTCGATTATCTTGAGGAGGCAATGCTAAATCCTCATGTTTTCCTTGTGGCTCTAGATTTTCTTGCTGAGGGGTTTTCTTCGCTGTCTTAGCTAGTCTCAAATTCACCTTAGTTCCAGTTTTGGGTGTATCGAAAATAGGTTGGGGATTTTCTCCAAAATACCCCTTGGGATCTAGCTTATAGATATAGGTAGATTCTGGCTTTATTTTCTTGTGAGGAGTTTCAGCTCCCATGAATCTCAGAAGTGCTTCCTCTGATGTGAACTCATCAATGTGTATGATGCTTGGTTGGTCCCAATCTATGAGTTATGGATGGGCGAGTGGTAGGCCAATGAAATGGATGGATAGTTCTTGGAGAACACAGTCTCTAAGGAAGATTTGGTCTAGGATATTGTCATAGGCTCTCTTTTTAAATTCCTTAGGAATGTCTTCAATTTTGACAAGGTCGTGGTGAATGTTTGAAAAAGCGTGATCGTCTGTATTGGTGTCCCTAGTTGTGGGTATGCCAAAGCCAAGACCTCACTTCAATTCCCACTTGTGTGATTGATGGGGCACTGCATGCCTCTTTCTTTTGGTCCTAGACAACCACCTTGATAGTTCCATTTTTTAGTGATGAGCTTATGTTCCTAGGGATACTTCTGGCTGAAGTGATCAAGGCGTGCTTGATTTCTTGGAGGTGCATCCTTATGTAACCAATTGTTGATATCTGGAGTGAGCTCCTCATGAAGAGGGATTTTCGAGGATACAAAGGTTGTTGGGCCAAACTGTTTGTATTGAGGAGGTGGAATCTCCTTATCTTTGTGATATGTCAGTCGTCCATGAGTGTGTGGATCAAGTGGGAGTGCCTCAACAACAAATGCATCTGACAAACTATACTCTCCACATCCTTTGTTATTGATCTTCATGGTAGATAGGGTGGAGGTGAGGATGGTTTTTGGTTCATTACAAGTGTGGGATGAGCTAGTGATGGTTGTGCTGATATCAATTCCAAGGAAATGATTTTTATATGAGGCTTCAACTGCATTGCAGTAAGCAAAGGGTTCTGGATCGGCATGGATGGTTACCTCAGTGCCCTGATGTGGAAATTTGACACACTGATGGTAAGTGGATAGAATAGCTTTCATGGCATGAATCCATGGGTAACCAAGGATGATGTTGAATGGTAGGTTTAGATCAATAACATGGCAGAGTGTTTCTTGGATGACTAGCCCAACCTTGATTGGCAGCAAAATAATTCCTTCAATGGTTTTTTCCAAGTTGTCATAAGCTTTGATGGTGATAACTTCACTAATGATATCTGCCTCAGTATACGTAGCTTGTTTTATGAATTTTAGGGTGAAAATATTCAAGGCTGGTCCATTATCTATCATTACTCTTTTTATGGAAAAAATGGATACCATGATGGCTATGCGAAGTGGAAGGGTGTGATCTAGCTTGACCATAGGTATGTCAGTGGGTTTGAATGATAGGGCACATGAGGATGAAAGGTGTCCAACAAGATGACAAAAATTAGTAGCATTGATATCTGAAGGGACATGGGATTCTATGAGAGCATTGTCAAGGATGTTTTTGTACACAAGACTAGTGCAGAGAAGGTCTAAAATGGAGATTTGGGCTGGCATGTTCCCAAGGTGTTCCAAGATATTGTACTAGCTTTTTGATGGAGCTAATGGTGCTGGTGAAATGGGTGGGCCTGCAATGTTAAATCATGCTCTTCAAGTGGTGACTGCACACTCATTGTTTGGTCCTTGGATATTGATAACATTTACAGAAGGCTCTTTCTTAGATATACAACCTATGAGGCTACCATAGTCTATATAGGATGAAGTGTGGTCATTGTTCTTCCCATGCTGTTCATTTGGCTGGCGATTGTTGGTGTTGTTGTTGGTTTGGGTAGGTGCTTTTCCAAGATTTTGGTTGTTGTGAGGAGGAAAATCATTTTGATAGATCTATAAGCCTACATTGGGAGAGTTTTGGGCACCAACAATGATTTCTTTCTGATCAATGAGGTCCTACTCATAATCTTTCAATTTCATGCATCTGAGGGTAGTGTGACCTTTTACCCTATGAAATTTGCAGTACTCATTATCTTTGTACAATGGAGCTTCGGATTGGCTTGGGTCAATTTGATGGGTAGGAGGAAATTTGATGAGGTTTTCCTTAGTCAATCTCTCAAAAATGACATCCAATGGCTCACCAAGGGGTGCATAGTTTCTAGGTGTAGGTTGGAATTTGAGCTTTTGCCCTGCAGCTACATTGATGGCATTAGCTTAAATGTTAGACCTTTGAAAGTTGGATCCTAGATTGTGGCTTTGATAGCTTTGGTGATTTTTCTGTTGGTAGTTGATAGCTTGTTGATTGTTTGGTTGGTAAGGTGGGTTGGATTGATTTTTGGAAGGACCAACAATATTCACATGTCTCGTATTAGTAACCCCATTTGTTGCAACGTGCTTGTTTTTGTTCCAATACCTAGACTTGTCATTTGAATGTGTTTGATTTTGGTTGGCTTCTTTGTAAATCTTGACCACACCATCTTTAATGAGTCCTTTCTCAAGGATCATTCCTTTCTCTTTGATATCTTTGTAGCTCTGCAAATAGTTCATGGTCATGTGGTGAGCCAAGCTAGGATGGGCATTATCAATAAACATTTTCACCAAATGGCACTCTGGCAAGGTGCAAGATATGCAGGTGGTAAGGGTTTTCCATCTTTGCAAATATTTGGGAACGCTTTCTCCACCTTTTTGTTTAGTGTGGACAAGATCCACTACTGATAGCTCTGTTTCAACAAGATAGGCATATTGGGCTACAAATGCCTCAGACAATTCAACAAAGTTTTTAATTGTACCATATGGTATTCTATAAAACCATTCAAGAGCTGGTTCGGCCAAACTTTTGGGAAAGAGATGCAAGAGGAAGACGTCATCGTATGCCACTTCTTGGCAGTACATGTAAAATTCTTTGATATGTGTGACAGGGTCTCCTTTTCCTCTGAATTTGTCAAACTTGGGTGTCTCAAAATGCTTGGGGAATGGAGTCATAGTAATGGCTCTGTCAAATGGGTAAGGAAACACATTCTCAAATTTGAAGGTTTTTGGATCATTTCCCTCTTGGATGTTCTTCAAAGCTATATTCATGGCTTCCCATTCTAAATTAATGGGTGATGGCTGGGGTGCCCCCAATGTAGGAGTGCCCTGAGGTAGGTATGTGCTAGATGGGGCAATGGAATATGGATGGCTTTGAGGTATGGGCTGGTAGGGATTGTACATGGCTTGGGCAATTGAATGGCGGATGATGGGTTGCTATGGTGGAGGTGGCACATATTGTTGCATGTGTTGTGAGGCTTGCTGTTGATAGTGGATTTGAGGTTGGGATTGAGGAAAATAAGCTGGTTGTGGGATAAATGGATTACTTTGTGGAGGTAAGGTATAAGATGGTTGTGAAGCTTGGGAAAAGGATCGGGGAGCTTGTGGAACTTGACTTTGGATTTGAGGAGTTTGACCAATATATGTGGGTTGTGCCCCCATTTGGGAAGGTATCTGCATGGCAAAAGAGGCCAAGTAATTGGTAATTGGTGGTGGTGGATTTCCTCCTAGAAGTGGCATAGAAAAATAGTTGGTAATAGGAGGTAATGGATTAGTTGGTGGTGGAGGTGGTGGGAATTGAAAGTTTGGAAATGGAATTGATGGGGTTTGATAGCTTGGTGGATGGATTTGAAAGCTTGGTAGAGGGGTGGCAGGAGCTTGGGTCACCTGAGAGCTTGGCAGAACATTGGTAGTAGCTTGTGGGGTTTGATAGCTTTGTGGAGTGAGGGTAGTAGCTTGTGGATTTGTGGTTGATGGCACTGAGCTCCAAGGACCTAGTGAAAATGATGGAATTATGTACTGAGCTGAGGTAAACAAGCTAGGGGTGATGAAGGGTTGATTACTTGGCCGCATGGGTGGCATCCCAATTGTATATTGCTAAGGTTGGCCAAAGATGCTAGCACTGATTTGGGAGATGGGTGGATTTGGAAGGCTAGGTTGGAGAGCAGTAGCAGCAATAGTGAAGGGAGTGAATGATGAGGTGTTTTGGGTGAAGAGGGTTTGGGATGGAGTGGTATGGACCAATGGTGGAGTGGTGGTGGCTGGATTGGTTTACAGAAGGGAGATTTCAACTTGAGTGGAGGCTGGTATGTTTGGGTTTGTTGGATCATATGGGGTGGGTTGAGGCTCTTCTTTAGGCACATATTGAGGATAATTTGAATCATAAGAGCCTATGGGTGGTGGGAGTTGTCCAAACAATGGGTTAGATGGATCTGATAAGGGAGGAGGTCTTCCAAAGTCGAAGGCTCCTATGTTGTCCCTTCAAAAGTTAGCCATGATTGTTTCTTTGTTCTTGTCTATAATGGCATTCACCAATACTGCATTTCTTGGTTGATTCATGAAAGCTTCAATGTCATTAGGTGATGGTATAGTGTTCTCTAGGCTGAAGGATGCTTGAGTGCTCAAGGGGAGCGATGCTATTTGATCCAAATGATAGGGCTCCATTGTTTCCTTCTTCTTCTTGGCTAAGCAAGTGACAGGTGGCATGAAAATGTTCCTAGGGATGAGATGCAACAATTTTGATGGATGCAAAAGGTGAAGGCTTCTCTATGCAAATAATTTCCTAGGTTGAGGCAAAGCTATATGACAAAACCTAAAGAGGATTGGGTTGGGGATTCTAACTTCAAATATATGTTGCCAAATCATGAAAGGTTTGCTTCCCTATGTGCAAGCTTGGTGGTGATTGTGTCAACTTAAGGATAGACTGATGATCCTTTAAGAAGAACACAAGATTTACCACTTGTGGATCCCAACCTTTAGCTCGAGGTGATGAGGGATAACAAGTGATAAAGCTAGATTACCCTAGACAAAGCTCTATCAAAGGGATAACCTTGGTGAGATTGGTGGATTGGCAAGATGGTAGGAATGGAAAACTTTTGGCAAGGTGACAACAATTTTGAAGGCTTGGATGTGAAGTTTTTGGATTTCTAGCTAGATGGTTTGGTTCTAAATGAGATGGATGAGCTAAAATTCTTAAGGGGAGGACTAATGATGGCTGGCTTTCCTACATAGATGACTCTAAAGTGAAGCTTATGCAAGAAGGTGTGGAGAAACAAGGGGGTCTAATCATAGAAATTAGGCCTAGTTGGTAATGCATAAGCAGGGTTAACTCCTGGATGTTGGTTAAGTTGGATAGTGTGGTCTAACCAGGCATCTTGAAGGGTTTCATCAATAGCTTTGTTCTTTGCTTTGCGGAGTTTGGCAATTTGAGGGCTTGGTGTTATTTCCTTCCTCTTGGCTGAAAGTTCTTGGTATGCCTAAGATGGCTTGAGTTTGGCTTTTTGAAACTTTTGTTTGGGTTTGGGTTGTTCTGACATAAATTCTTGAATCTTCTTGGCTTTGAGATATCTCATTTGTTTTGTTTCAACTTGTTCAACTTCTAAAACAGGCAGTGACTATGCTAAGTGTGCCCTAAGCTAGGATCAACCAAGTTTGGAAAACATTCATTCAATAAGTAAAAGATCAAGCAATAGATATAAACAACCAGATAGAAGTTTTGATTCCCAGAATGTGATACTTGTGCCAAGGAGTGTGTATGTTTTACAAATGTTTTGATCAATCACTTCAAACACATTAACACCCTATATGGTTGTCTGCAAGGCTAATAGTTAGTTTAGCTAGGGAGTCCTTGATATACCCCAGGTACGTGAGGCCCAAATCTATAGATGAAACCAAAAAGATGTCACACAGCTGAGAGGAGCAGTAACCCACTTCTCCTCTTTCACTTCTCAAGGGTATAAATTTCCTTGAGGCTTAGCCCGAGTGATAGAATTTTGATCCCAAGAGAGGTGTCTTTGGATTCACCTCCCAATATTTATACTCTGCCAGAATGTTGGAGTTGAGGTTGTCCCAAGGGGTGATAAAATCCCCAAGCAAGCCTCCTAAAAAGAGAAACAAGGTTTTGGATCCTAATTTTATGCACCCAAGATGGCCTCGAAAGATGACAAGGGGAGAGGAGACTTGGATGACCTTGGGCTAAAAAACACATTTTATTTTTTACCAACTAACTCTTATGTGTGCTGATCTAAACCTTACAAACACACATGTTTAGGATGCAAATGTTCAATTCCAACTTTGAAGTGTCAACAAAAGTAAAATTGATCAAAGAACAAATATACCAAGAAGATTTAGGGTCAACAAAAGTAAACTCATGCACCCGGAGGCCCTCCACGTCAAGTGTCGATTGATTTTCTTTAAGGCATTCAAGATTGAGTGTTTGTTCTTTTTAAACCCAAAACAAAGATGTGTGAAACTTGATTGTCAAGCGTGCATCCAGAGGCCCTCCATGTCAAGAGTTGTTCAATTCTTATGCCCAAATGAAGTGTTAGTGAGACTAATGTGCATTCAAGAAATTTTCTATCTCAAAAAAACCAATAAAAACTCAAGTGAGTGGAATTTGATTTTTGTGGAGCACTTAACACCTTCTTAGGTAGACCCATCCCCATATATGGCACTGATATTGCAACCAATGGTTAGAATGATGGTTGATCAAAGAGGATGATTCCAACAACAAATTCACTCAAAGTGTCTTTATTTGTTTTTATAACTTAGAAAGTTTCTAAAATGTAGATTCTTTTTATGCAGAAAAGATGAAGTGTGAGATATTGTAATGATTAATTGACCTTTTGCATTCAAGATTGGATTTGTTGTTTTAATCATGAATTCATAAAAAAAAAAAAAACTTGATTTTAATCCATGGCACTCAAGAGTGATTTTAGCAACATGCATTCAAAGACAAGTGGTTAAACATTTAGATTTTTTCTTTTGAGCATTCAAGATTGAGATTTTGTGTGTTGTTTTAAGAACTTTGAAGTGCTTTTTTTTAACCTTAGATCATTCAAGATTGTTTTGGACTCAAAAGTGAAAATGACTTCTTTGGAATTTGGTTTTCATTCAAGATTTTGTGTTGTAGTTTGCATATTTTAAGCCCAAAAATGATATTCCTAGATTGTTTTGATGCATGAAAAACCTAAGAAACATTCAAGATTTTGCAACAAGACATTTCTTTGGAACAAATAACAAAGCTTTTAGGACAATTTTTGGCAACCATTTAGGACTCTTAGTTTTCATGAGATTTTTAAAAGAACTTTAAAATATTTGCAAATGAGATTCATTTTATCCTTGATTGATGCTTTGAGTTTGATTTAGATTTTAGTGTGCACTTAGTGTTGATTTTGAACCTTTTGAAATGGAAACTTGAAGTTCTTTTTAAATTCCCAAAAATGAAGTGTTCCTAACTTTGCATGAATGCATCTAAAACCCCAATGTTGCAAGGATGAAAATGATTGGATTGGTTTAGTTTCACTTGTTAAAAGATTTTTTTTTTTTTGCAAATTTTTAGTTTTTAATGGATTTAAGTATGATTTGGGGGTTCATTTTAAGCACTAAAAAGAAGTGTGTATGATTTTTCTTCCTTAAAAAAAAATGGCCAAGATCTCCCACAATAAGAAGAAGAAGAAGTAGATGGAATAAAAAGAATATAGACAAGAAGAGGAAGAAGAATTCCAAGTGCTTTGTCCACCTATAAGCTTGAAAAATCTACAAACACTATGAGATAGACTATGAGTTCCTTTGTCTTCTCCATGCTCATGTGGACCTACAAAACCAATTTATACAATCCTACCAATCACAAAAACAAGCAAAATTAGCAAATGACATACAAAACTTGACTAAAAAAGTTAATGAAGATGACCCATGCGGGGTCCCACTGGGCATGCCAAAATGTATATGAGCAATGTTAGTATGCTAATAGAAACCAAATTTAAATAAAGCTTCTACAAACTAAACAAAATTCATAAATTTCAAGATAGATTAAGATGAGCTCTCAATTGAGAATATGAGCCATTAATGGGCTCTCTCAATAAGAAGCTTTCTTGTTGAGTGGCTTTGTCTAAATAGATAGGATGTATGCTCAAGCTTATGCTTCAAAAAGGGCTTCAAATGGAGTTGGAATTTGGGTGTGAGTGTATGGTTTTGATGTAAAATGGCTTTTTAAAATGGCATTATGACTTTACTTCATGGATTGTGTTGTTTTGCAAAGGGGAAGGATCCAATTTATAGGCAAGAGGCTTGAGGGATTGAGGGATAAGATGCAAGGATGGGGAAAAGCTCATGGAGGGCTCAGATTGCATGAGAGGAGAGCACATGGATTGTGCTTTCTTACAGCCAATCAGGGAGTGACACATGTCACAAGGTGAGAGGATGGAAGAAAGTGGAAGGATAAGTCAACAAAAGAAGCTCAAGGGATAAAATCTTCATAAAGACCCTCATAATGGCTTGTAAAAGCAATGAAAGGGCTTGGAAGAGTCATTTATGGCCTAGTGGGCTTCATAAAGTTTTATGGTTGGGATATTTTGAGGGAGATGAGAAGAATTTTGACTTGGGCTTGATTAGGAAGGTTTTAAGCTTGCTTAGGATTATGCAAATGATTAGAGTATGGATTAGGATGGTTTAGGATTAGCTTAGGGATAGGCAAGTGGATGGCATTTAATGAGGGTGGGTGAAGGAGGAGATATTTGTTAACTTTGGCTTGGGTTAGTAAGTCTTAACCCATGTTTAAGGAATGTGACAAGGTTAGGAGGGGATTAGAATTAGGTTTAAAGACATCTTCTAGAAGAGTCTAGACCTTGGATGAGGATAAAGACTTTCTAGAATAGTCTAGAACTTCCTAGGATGAGGATGAAGACTTTCTAGAAGAGTCTACAACTTCTTAGGATGAGGATAAATTAGATTTTTAGGAAATAAATAAAGTTTTATTTATTTCAAGGCTTTGGGTTGAGGAGATATTTATTAAAACTTTTTTAATAAACATGGGGATTAATATTTAATCTTAATTAAATATTTTGAGTTGAGATTAGGGGTAGGAAATGATGGGATTGGCCTTTAATCAAAATTAAAGAAGGATTAGAAGATTTTGGAAGAGGTTAGTGGTCTTAAGGAAATTGGCCAAGTTTTGGGCAAAAAATATTTTTTTAAATTTATTTTGGGTTTTTTGGTCAATTTATTAATTAAATAATTAATAAATAAAGAAATAATGTTTAAATAAGATTTAACCATTTTTGGGAGGGATTCCTTAATTAAATATTTTTAATTACGATAAAGAGATTTAATGTCATAAAAATAAATTAATTAATTAATAAATGATGATGTCATCAAAATTTTTTTCAGAAAATAAAAATACTTTATTTTCTAAAGGATTTAGGTGTCTACAATAACATGTACATGGTTGTTAATGAGCTAATTTATTACAAGAATAGAATGTTCTTAGTGCTAGGATCAAAAGTTAATGAAAAGATATTAAGGGCCTTTCATGACACACCATTAGCAAATCATCAAGGATATTTCAAGACATATAGGAAAATTTGAGAGAGCTTTGCATGGAAGCGTATAAAGGAGGATTTCCTCAAGCACATTAAGAAATGAATGGTATGCCAATAAATAAGAGTGAGAAGATAAATCCTATAGGGTTGTTGCAACCACTTCCTACTCCTAAACAAAAATGGGAAAGTATTTCCATAGACTTCATCACTAGATTTCCCAAGGATCAAGGTAAGGATTTCATATATGTGGTGATAGATAGAATAAATAATTATGAACATTTATTTCCCATCACATCTGATTGCAAGGCATCAAAAGTGACAAAACTATTCCTCAAGTAAGTTTTCAAGTTACATGGATTACCTAGAAATATTATCAATGATAGAGGTAGCCGATTTCTTAGCTCTTGTTGGAAGGAAATATTTTATTTGATAGAAATAGAACTCACTCCCAATACTAGATATAATCCTCAAATAGATGGACAAATAGAGAGTTTGATAAGCTTAAGGAGGTAATGAGTTCATGCTATGTGCTTGAAATTCTAGATCTCTCTTTACCTTTTGTTGTTTAATATGATTCTTCTGGAGAATATGTATGGGTTATCCTAACTCAAAGAAGACATCCAATACAATCTAAGAGAAAATATTAAATCAATCAGAGAAAGGTCATTCCATCTATGATAAGGAAATTTTGGCAATCATGCATGCACATTATAAGTTTAGAGAATATTTAGCATGTGGGAGATTCATTGTAAATACATATCATAATAGCCTCAAGTTCATCTTGAACCAAAGGGATTTGAATGAGTATTAAAAAAAAAGGGTGAGAAAATTGTAAGCTTATGATATTGATATTGAATATTTACAAGGAAAGAATAATGTAGTTGTTGATGCTCTCTCAAGGAAGCCTACTTTGTGTTCTTTAAAGTCTATTTCCGTTGATTGGAGAGTCTCCATAATTCTAGAATATTCTAAAGATCCCTTTACTACCAAGATTTTGGATCTACCAAGATTTTGGATAAGTTAGTGGATGATAATAGGTACATGGTTGTTGCTAGGCTGATTTATTAAAAGAATAGGATGTTCTTAGTACTAGGATCAAAAGTTAAGGAAAAGATATTGAGGGCCTTTCATGACAGCCTAAAAACTTCAAGTGCACTTTACATGGAAGGGTATGAAGGAGGAAGTCCTCAAACACATTAAGGAATGGATGCTATGCCAATAAAATAAGAGTGAGAAGATTTTTCCTTTAGGGTTGTTGCAACCACTTCCTACTTCTGAATAAAAATGTGAAAGTATTTCCATGGAATTCACTACTACGTTGCCCATGGCTCAAGGTAAGGAATACATATATTTGGTGGTATATATATTAACTAAGTATGCACATTTCTTTCCCTTAATGTCTAATTTCAAGACATCAAAAATGGAAAAACTATTCTTCAAGTAAGTTTTCAAGTTACAAGGCTTTGTCAGAAACATTGTCAATGATAGAGATAGTAGTTTCCTTAGCTCTCTTTAGAAGGAACTCTTTCATTTGAAAGGAATAAACCTCACTCACAATACTAGATAGCATCCTCAAATAGATGGACAAATAGAGATAGTTAATAAATAGATATAGGGATATTTGAGGAACTATGTTTCAAACCAACAACATGCTTGGGTAAAATGGTTGCCTCTAGGGGAGCATTGTTACAATAGCTCTCATCACATGTCTATTCGTATGCCTCATTTTTTTTTCTCTCTATGCTTATGATGTCATTTCCTTTGTTGGTCTAGTACTTTAAAATAGTAGAGTACCTATAGTAAATAATTTTATAAAGAAAATCCAAGACATACTAATGTCTCTCAAGGATAATCTACACCATGAAAAAAATCAATAAAAGTTGTATGGTGATAGGAACATAATAGAAATATCAATAAAGTTAGGAGAATTTTTATTTTCTAGATTAAAACCATATAAGAAGAGCACATTAAAGAGGAGTGTGGTAGAGAAGCTAAAACCAAGGTTCTATGGGTGTTATAACATCACCAAAAAGATAGGAGAGGTAACTTATGAATTGCAAGAACCTATCATAGAGAAGAAAAAAATAAAGAAGAGGCAAGGGTTTTTCTCTAAAAATAAGAGAATAATATTATCAAACTGAAAATATGAGACATAATTTTTCATGATCTTGGTGGGTGGCCTTTACTGGCACCTCAGGGTTTTGGTGTAATCGTTCATACCATGTGGTATCAAAGCCTCGACCTAGGTTTGAGTCTCAGAGCAGGTGGCAATGTCAGTAGTATAGTGTTCCTCTAGGGCTCATATGGCCAAGGGTGGGCCCACCATATGGGTGCTCATCCAACCCAAAGTCTAGAGTGTAGAGCGTGGTGGGCTATTATGATCCTAGTGGGCAGCCTTCACTAGCACCTTAGGGTTATAGTGCAATGGTTTGTACCATAATTACAAAAGATCAATCCTTATAGAAGGAAATCAAAAAACTAAAAGGGAAATATTAGGAGGCCAATGAAATTTAATTATTACTAATTAATTATTAAATGGAAGTACAAAGTTCATAAAGTGAAATCTTAAGAAGGGAGTAAAGTTAATTTAATCAATAAAATTAAAGTAATGCTTCACTCTAACACCCCTCCTTAAGATAAGTAATACTGTAGTTAAAGCTAATACTAAAAAAGCAAGGAAAATACAATGCAATACTAAAAGAAAACTTGGGTCCCAATAACAAGGCCTGATGAGGTACCCAATTACAACCAAATCTCTATAAAACCAAGAAATATAGAAAACCTAGTGGAAAAACCCTACTCCAAAAAGAGATAGAAAATGATGCACAAATTAAATATCTCAAGAGACTCTCTCAAGACCATAAGTATAATAAAACCTGCTATGATAGAAGCTTAAGATTCCATAGCCTTCTAGAATAGCAAAACTCATGTGTCAATGAAAATACCAATGTGGCTCCAATCTAAAAGAAACAAAGACTGTGGAGTAGGAGAGTAAAACTCCTTAATGTAAGATAAAGATAGAAGTCCTAGCTAATGCTCAAAAGACAATGCATAAAAATCCTAAAATGGAATCTCCAATGGAGGTGGGATAATAGTTGTGATGAATCTATCATTTGAGAGAATATGTCTATCCTTTGATATATCTTTAATAGTTGTAGTAGGTGGCTTGCTGACTAGAGCTACAATTTTGAAGAGTAATATTGTGCAATATATAGACTTTGAATAGGAGGGAGAGGTGTAGAAGTCACAACATTGGTCTTAGGAATAACACATAAGTTCAAGTGACTTGACTTCACCTCAATAGTCTCTCGTGAAGAAGGAGAGTGAGTCTTCGATAGTGGATATGGTGGACCAAAATGAGAGAAATAGTATAGGTGACAAGAGTGATCAATAATATCTATAGTAACAATATTATTTGTCTCACAATCTTTGATGTACACTAAATCTTGTGCAAACTCAATTGTCTTCCCTATTACACTGTGTAATATAATAATTAGAGAGAATCTTAGAGGATAAAGATGAAACACAAAGTACATCATGAAATGTACCATCATAAATGCTAGTAGAACCTTTCCCACATATAGTCATAACTATGTTGTTCCCCATCAAAATGTGTGGAGTAGGACAAGCCTCATAAGAAAAGAACAAATCCTGAGAAGATGTCATATGGTGTGAAGCCCCTAAATCTAGTAACCATCTAGAAGAGAGTAGAGTAGTAGTTGCACATAGTGCATGATCCTTTTCTAAATCTTTACCATCTAATTGAAATGATATGAAGAAGAAGATCTATGAGAAGTAGAAGGAATATCAATGTTGCTCTTTCGAAGGAGAGATGTCAAATTTGAAAACTATTTTGCATAGCCATATAACATCTTCTTATAGCAGTGTGACTCATCATGATTAGGCTTATTACAATAAGCACACTTTGATCTTTCTATCTTCTTCTTCATCCTAGAAGATGGCTGAGTTACCAGTGCATATGTCTATAAGCCTATGAGAGAATCTAATTGAGAAAGCTTAGCTTGATCTCAAGTTAAATGATCACAAAAAATCTCAAAGGATGGCATGGTAACTCTATTACCCAAAGAATCTTTGGTGGAATAGAGGGTAGAAGAATTTTTTTGAAAGTTTCCATGAAGCTTGGAAAGAATCAAGTAGATGCTCTAATGAGAGTAGAACTGAAGAAAAAATGAACACAACATGAAAAGGAGAATATTATTATCAGAAATGATATGCTATTACATGTGCTACAATGAAAATAGACTCAATGACGTACCCTAGGGGCTTACAATTTTGTCTAATTTTGGAAAAAAACACTCCTTCTAGTACCTTCTCCTCAGCTCCATCAAAAGCTGCATTTACAATGCCAGAAATGACCTTAAGTAACATGAATTAAGTCTAGGGTTAGGAATATTGTTGTTCCTCAAAATAGGTGTGTGATAATCATGCCCAAGGCCTTACTTAGAAATAATATATTCAATATAATAATTATTCTCCCCACTATGAGGTGAATTTAATTTTTCAACCCAGGGATGTATACTTGAAATGGTTGGCACAATATGTACACTAGATTTCTTAAAGAGTCATTATGCTTGTGCTGCAAGAAAGTAAAATGTAAGGAAAGAACCTACACTAGTGTTGTAGGAAATTAACACATTTAACTCTTCACTAAAATGAATGTTGGAAATGCAATTAAATGCTAACTTATATCCCAACTCAGACTATCCACTATAATTGCTCTTACAGATGCTGCAGAAACACTCATAAGGTATGATGTTGTAGGAAGAAACTTACAACTTCTACTTGAAATACTAGAAATGATGGAAGTCAATATACACTACTCTAGTCTAATCCACCTCCCAAGTGGGCCCCCTTGATTGGATTTTGCTAATCTACTAACATAGAATATAAACCAAGAATTATTTCATTATATTCAAAAATTCCTTACATAAGAAAAATACATAAAACTATAAAACAATTCACTACAAGAGTCAATAGTTTCTTTTCATAAACTTTCTTCCAACCTCCAAAAACTATCACCTCAATCACTATAAATAGAGGATCAACACTTATTCTAAAATAGGAAAGAAAACAAACTAACTACAAATTTTCTAGAGAAAAAGAAGAAAATATAAAAGTTTGTGGTACAAACAATAAAGTCTAGAATATCAATTTGACACAATAGTAAATGTAGAGAGAATATAGAAACTTTTCATCCCTGCATTCCTAGAATAATAGCTCCTCCTTTGTAATAGTTGTTTCTCCTGATACCATTATGATTCTTTCATTGTGACTAGACTTTAATGTTCCTCCTTGAATACTATCCACCATCTCTAGATTCTTCCCTATCAGCTTAGTTATGATGTAGAACTATTTGCAAACAAGCATAATCAAATTAAATCCAAATATTAGAACACACATTCTAGTGTTTATATGAAATATTCTATTATATGTATAATATTGGAAAAATATGATATATTATCTACCCATAGGTTAATGGCTCTATCTAGACTTAATCATAAGTTCAATTAAACATAAGTTAACAAATGTCTTGGTAGTGTTAAAATAGAGTATTTAAAATTATCAAAAAATAGAGGTAATAATTAGCTACATCATCTAGCCCCTAGTAATTTTGATGCTTCTCCTCAAGCATTGCATCTTCTAGTCATTGATCAAAAATCTCCAACTTTAGTCCTCCCTCTCCTACTAGTTGCATCAATGGGGACTATATTTTCTTTGTTGGGTTGTTCATTAGGGGTAGCCTGAGGTTGCAAGGTTTTATACTAGACAAATTCTACCCATGACATGGGAAAGGCATCCCTAAGAGATCTCTCTATGAGAAATTTGATTAGGGCATGATGAGTAATAGAGTTGTCCTTCCCCTTCTTGAGTTTTCTCAACACTAATACGTAACATATTGTACAAGAAATTTGTTGGAGTTGATGAAATCCAACTCTGAAGATGCCCAAGATCACCTACATGCAAAAACCTATCAAAGAGAAGCCAAGGAAGGAAGAGCATGGAGCTAGGGAAAAACCCTAAATGGACATGAGAGAGAAAATATGTATTTACAATGAGAATGAGTTATGAAATACAATGAGGGAGCTCAAATATAAAGAGCTCAAGGAATATTCTAGAACAAGCTAGAAGATGCTAGGAGATAAGTGTGACAACTAAGCATACATCCACATGAGGTAGAAAGTCCTCGAACAAGGTGAGAGGATAAGTATGACCTAGGAGAGAACAAACTCTTGTATTGTCAACAACTTATAACAAACTCCTAGACTACAACTAATAATGAATGCATTTACCTAAGTAAGCTTAAGTAAATAGAATAAATAATTAATAAATTAATTATTTACTCTAACACCCCCCCTTAAGTGCAACAAGGCCATGTTAGGTACTCATGTATAATGCAAAGAGATGCAACCTCTGTAAATGGGGAAAGAGAGAAAACCACGTGGGAAAAACCCTCCCCCAAAAAGAGGTGAGAACCTAGTGAAGAACTGAAGAAGCCTCCAACTAGGGGAATGTCCCCTGAAATAGGAACAAGGAGTGATCATGAAGAGCATATTTGAAGCATGAAGAATCCACAAAATCTACCATCAGAAAGAAAACTATATCTGAAGAACCTCCATGGAAGAAGAAGGCACGAACTGAGTGTGTCTATATGGTAGATGATCCATCTCACTGAAATGCATAGGTAGCTAGCCACTACAATCGCCTTGTATATAGGATCAACTGCTAAATACATAGTTCACACTATCGAACCATCGAACCACAGATGCATTAGAACAATAGCATAACCCCCCCTTAATGTAGATGGGGTGAGATGATAGGAAACTGAGAAGATGGGCCAAAGTCTCCTATAGACAAACCAAGAACGACGAGAGAGGAAGAGGTACAAACACCTATAAAGACACAGTCACACTAACGCTACATCAAAAAACTCACTTAACAAAGGGAGAATGCCTAAAACATCAAACAACTATCCCCCCCATGGTGCTTTATAAAAATAGTGCATGTACAATTGACTCAAAACACTGCTCATGACCCCTAGAATGCAAGAGTGACACTTTATCTCAGTGTGTATACATAAAAGTGCTTCAAAATGATAGCTACAATTATCAAAATAGGAAAAAAGTTGACACAAAAGAAAGGACAGCCCAAAACAAATGAGACCATACCAGGAAAATGATCCTCAAACCTAAAACACCCAAGATATCTATTATAGAGAAAAAAATGCTAAAAATATGATAGAAAGAGCATGGGGTAGAATCTAAGGAAAATAGATATATTTTTGGAAAGGTGACAAAACTAGCTTTCCAAAAATATAACATTTTCAAAAAACTGACATGGGACACAAAATATATGAATGTCGAAGTCAAAAATACAACTTCAAACTTCAACTAAAAAAATGGGTACTAGAAATACATCAAAAATTTAAAATACCTACACCAATGTCTCTGTCTCAAAACCATCTTTCCGGTGCTTCTTTTGGATTGAAAAAACTAAAGGTAGGTCAAAAAGGACCTAGGAGAGGTGCAAAAAGGTGCTAATGCAAGATGACATCATGATGATGTCAAAAATCTATGGCATTAAAATTGACGGCCTATCAACCACCATGCAAAAAAGGCCATGTGGCAAAATGCTAAGTCAGCAGGGTGATGTGGCAAAGTGCCACGTGTCACCCTCATAGTGGCTATAACTATGACTAGGCTGTTGAGTTAGAGTCAGGCAGAGTGGAGGTCATGAACTAGTTGTAGAGCACTACAGAGGTGGTGCACTAGAGGAGTTCACCTATCAGAGTGGAGAACAGAGGTGTCACTGCTGGTAACTAGGGAGGTGCCACCGGAAGAGGTGGCACTCAAGCAAAGTGCAAACTAAGGTCAGGCTGTGGCATTGAAAGGGTAGCATGTGAGTGGTGTTGCTGACACTGTTGTGGTGTAGGTGGCATACGAGCGGCCCCATGGGGCAGTGCCACAGTGGTGTGCTAGTAAAATGATTTTTAAATTATTTTTTTCCAAAATCATCTGTGCAGTTCGTACGGTAGCCCACAACTAAAAAAAATTGCCTCTCGGAGCTCTATCTCCAAAATCAACAAATTTTATATGGATCCTAGCTGCAAATGGCCTTTCAGATCCAATGGCCACATCTATTTGGGCTCAATGTTCTTCAAAAACTTGATGTTCCCTCAATTTGAAGAAAAATGCACAAACAAACTCGGGTTTATGACTTCAAATCACAACTTCAAAAATCTTTGAATGAAGCAACAGTAAGAAGGCTCTAATACCATGTTGGAGTTTATGAAATTGAACTCTGAAGATGCCCAAGATCACCTGCATGCAAAAACTTGTCAAAGGAAAGCCAAGGAAGGAAGAGCATGGAGCTAGGGAAAAACCCTAAATGGACCTGAGAGAGAAAATATGCAAACACAAGGAAATATGTATTTACAATGAGAATGAGTTATGAAATACAATAAGGGAGCTCAAATATAAAGAGCTCAAGGAATATTCTAGAACAAGCTAGAAGACACTAGGAGATAAGTGTGACAACTAAGCATACATCCACATGAGGTGGAAAGTCCTCGAACAAGGTGAGAGGATAAGTATGACTTAGGAGAGAACAAACTCCTGTATTATCAACAACTTATAACAAACTCATAGACTGCAACTAAAAAATGAATGCATTTACCTAAGTATGCTTAATTAAATAGAATAAATAATTAATTAATTAATTATTTACTCTAACAAAATTGAGAATATTCACTAGAGAATTATGCCTTACATAACTAAGAAACTTAAAATGATGTGCATGCACATATGATAAATCTTCCTTCATAGGTAAAATACTTGATAATATGTATGGCCAACTCATTGTATGGTGGTAGAAGAGATGTTATTTTGCAACCTTGCTTGGTTATATCCAATGGAGGGTATGTTGGTATAAAAAATTGGGCCCTAGCTAGCCTTGCATCATTTCCTTTAGGGTAGTTACTTTTTCTATCTGCTCTTCTATGGAAAAAACTATCAATCCCCATACTTTTACTTCACATTCCTCAAATGCACATATAAATTCAGTGGCTACTTCATCATCAAACTCTATTAGTTTGTAAAAATACCCTAATCAGTCACATGCATTAAATCTCCTCATTGTCTCTACATCTAAAAGTAAAACACTATGCTCCACTAGTTCTCATCACTGCAATTGTCCTCCCATTTGTGCTTGTCAATTTCAATCTCTACTCTGCTTGCACTTTTACCTTCTTCCCTTCTATAAATTTAGGCTTTCTTTTGTTTTTGAAAATCATAGACCCTTTTCACATTTCAAATTCTTTTCTATTAATTTTCATCATGAACAATACACCATGAGCAATAATAATGTGGTTTTAATGAAAATAAATCATAGATATGTGAGAATCATCCCAAAATTGAATTTGGGTCAGATAATAGCCTAACAATGAGGAATTATTTGAGAATAAGGGTATGACACATGACACTTGCGTACTATGGAAATCTATGTTTTAATCAATGAAAGAGAATGCATAGATTTAAGGATATTTAATAAATAAATAGAAATGTCATTGGAAATTAGTAACCTTCCCTACCCCCTACGAAACATGGACAAGTGTCCTCACTTGTCATAATTGGCACAAGGTATGGAACTAGCATAATGCTACAATAATATATTTAATGCAATAATAGATATAACCAACAAAATCTATGTACTATAAATGAATAAAATTTTGAAAATCTTATACCTACTAATTAATCATTGCACATTCCAAAAGGTGGAAAGAGTTCAAGGTTAGTAGTGATAGCATACGTCAGTGAACTCATTACATTATTGAAAGCATTGTAAAATGATGATGTGGAAAATGGGTGGGTGGTACAGAAATAAATGAGATGAGTTGATAAAGAAGAAATTAGAAAGTAAATGAAGAATTTGAACTTTATGTGGACATAAAGTGTTTATTATGGTCATGCTTGAAGGAGTTTTTATTGAAGAGCTATAGGCTAGAAGTTGACACCTTCTATTGCAGGAAGTGTGTCTACTAGGAAACAATGTAGTTGGAACTACTATAGGAACTCATCTTTGGTCTTTGGTTTATGATAGAGGCATAACTTATGACTATTTACAAGAAATTTGAAATGGATAGGATCAATGGTTGTTAGTTAGACTAGTCCATTGTCAAATACATACTAAATTTCATAAGGCCCTAGCCATCGAGTCTATAACTTCCCTAGATTCTCTTTGAAATGAGAATCATATAGGAGGGCTCAATCTCCCACTTGGAATTGTTTATTACTGATATGTGCATCATGCCACTTCTTTTGCTGCTACTAAATGATCTCCATTCTCTCTAATGTTTTCTTTTGCATTTCATCCAGTGAGTTCAAGTGGAGAAGTCTCTCTTGTTGTGCTATAGGAAGGTTGATGTTTAATTCCAAAGTAGTGTGTAGGGTTTTATGTTCAAATTCAATAGGTAACATTGTTTCTTTGCCATACACAATTTCAAATGTAGTAAATCCAATGGTTGTCTTCCATGTAGTATAGTATGCCCATATAACTTCAATTAATCAATTGCTCCAATCCTTCCTATGTATGTGCATTGTCTTAGTTAGAATGGTTCAATTTCACTATTGGTGACCTCTGCTTGCCCATTTTCCTGAGGGTGATAAGGACTAGATTTTTAGTACCTTATGTTGTATTCTTTCATAACTTCAATGATCAAGCTTGACGTGAATTGGGTGCCTTGATCTACAACAAGTTCCTTGGGAACTCCATAGCATGTGAATATTTCCTCATATAAGAATTTATCTACTTTCTCATCTCTTTCATTTTTTATTGCCTTGACTTCCACCCATTTAGTTAAATAATCCATGCATACTAAGATGTAGGATTTACCATTTGATGGTGGGTCAATTGGACCTATGATATATATATATATATATATATATATATATATATATTGACATACACACACACACACACACCACTTGTCAAAGTGTGTTACAATAATCTATGGATTGAGTGGCATCTCATCTATCTTGGTTGGTTGGCCCATCCTTTAACATTGGTCACACTTGGTGGTATAATTTGTTGCATCCTTATGCAATTTTGGCCAATAATATCTAGTAGTAAGTACCTTTAGTATTGTTCTCTTTCCTACAAAATGGCCTCCACATGGTTCATTGTGAAAGGTGTGCAGTATGTCATATATCACATCCTCTCTAACACATCTTCTCATGACTTGATCTAGTCCAATATAGAAGAGATTGTCCTATCCATAAGTAATGAAAAATTTTCTCGACTAACTTCCTTTCGTCTTTGTGAGAAAAGTGTGGGGGCATTCTATTTCTAGTTAGATAATTTTTTATGTCTCCATACCATGGTGTATGAGTTACTATGTGAAACAAGTGCTCATTTGGGAAGGTATCTTCAATTGGAGTTGGATCTTCATCACTAATGTGCAATCTAGACAAATAATCAACAACTATGTTGTAATTTCCTAGCTTATCAATAATGGTAATATCAAACTCTTGTAACAACAAGATCCATCTTGCTAATCTACCCATTATTACAAGTGTGTTCATTAAGTACCTTATAGCTAAGTGGTCCGTATGAACAAAAATAGGATATCCAGTTATATAATGCCTAAATTTGTTCAATACATAGATCACAACTAAAAGCTCTTTTTTAGTTACTTTGTAATTTAGTTCAAGACCATGAAGGCTTTTACTAATATATAATATGGCATTTTCAAGATTGGTAGGATTTTGTCCTAATACAACACCTATAACATAGTTAGATGCATCAGTATGAATATGAAATGGAATTGACCAATTAGGCCCCTTTAAAACTGTTGTCATAGTGAGGAGTTTCTAAAGTTATAGGAAGGCTTCATGACATGTGGTTGTCCAATTGAATTCAGCCTCTTTAGCCAATAGTGTATACAAGGGACTAGCTATTTTACTAAACTCTTTAATGAAACACCTATAATAGCCAACATGACCAAAAAAAGATCTTACATCCTTTGGTTTTTGAGGTATGGGTAATGTTATAATTACCTGTATCTTAGGTGGATCCACTTGTATTCCTGCAGTTGATATAAAATGACCAAGCACCACTCCTTCCTACATGAGCATAAGCATTTCTCCCTATTGAGTGATAGATTATGTTCTTTGCATCAAATAAGAACCTTTTCCATACTCATAAAGGTGTCCTCAAAGGTGACTTCAAATGTTGTGAAATCATCCATGTATATTTCCATGTAGTCATGTGATATATTAGCAAAAATGTTGATCAAAGCTCTTCAAATATTGCAAAGGCATTACACAGGGAAAATGGAAAGAAAGAATATGCAAAAGTACCCCATAGGCATGTAAATGTGGTTTTATCTTGATCTTCAAAAGTTGTACTTATCTAGTTATAACCACTGTACCCATCTAGGAAAGAAACATATTTCTTATCAACCAAAGTGTCCAGAACTTTATCAATGAAGGGTAAAGGAAAGTGATCCTTCTTGGTTGCCTTATTAAATTCTCTATAATCTACACAAATATACCATTTCCCTCCCTTTTTAGGTACTATGACTAGAGGTGAGGCCCATCTACTATCAGATATAGGGTATATAAAACTAGCATCAAGCAACATTTGTAGTTTAGTTTTAACTATTTATCTGAGTTTTGGATTAATCCTCCTCTAGGTTTGATAGAGTGGTAGGCACCCTTCATTGATATATATTATATGAATGAATAATTTAGGAATTAACCTTTTCATATCCCCATAATCCCATGCAAAAGCCTTTTCATATTTTTGAAGAAGCTCTATTCACTGTTTCATCTATTTGGGAGGTAGTTTGTGATTGACATGGAGATTATGACCTTTTGACAACTCAACAATAGTTGCGAGATCAACCATAGTAGCTTTAGATATTTGACTTGTATCTAGTTCTGATGGTGAAAGCTAATGGATAATATCTAGTTCCTTAGGCAAAAAAAAATTCTCATTAAATTCCTCATATGTAGTTAATTCCAACACAAAACTATTAGATACATCTTTTTCTAGCACACATGTATTATTAAGAATACTCTAAATTACTAAATCTTCTTCCTAAATCTTTAGAAAATATTTTCTATGTAGCATCATAAGCTATGTTATAGAGTTTAACTCTTCTTCTCCATCTCCTAAATTTGGCCATACGAATGTACTTAAATCTAGCTATGGTTGTGCTAGAGGATATAGATCACATTTATGTGTTGCCTATCCACCTGATATGGTCATACTCCTTGACCTAAAACTTATATTTACATCAATTGTAGCTAACCATGGTCATCCTAAAATGAAAATCTAACTGGATATATTGACTTTTGGGGACAAAATCATGAAATCTACAGGATACTTTCAAGAGTCTAGGGTTACTATTATGTCTTCTATCATCCCATTAGAAGTGATAGTAGAACTATTTGCAAGCTATAGAATTGTTGGAGTACCTCTTAACCCTTCTATATTCAACTTTTTCATAGTATCCTTAGTCATAATATTTATAGCAGCACCAATATCAATCAAACCATTTTTAACAAACTGACCATTTATAATCACATCCACAACTAGACTTCTTGGATTAGACTATTTATGAATAATCAATTTTCCTAACATAATATTAGCCAATTGTCCTACAACATGGACTATGGTTGGGTCCTTTTTCTTTCTCCCTAGCTTTTTCAAATCAGCTTCTCTAATGGCTTTTCCATAAATCAAAACGTCTTTAATAGCTTGGAGTAAAGGAATTTCAACATCCATGTTCTTTAACCAATCAATGATGTCAAAGGATTGTTCCTTTGTTTGTGCTAGTTTACTTTGTGTGAGATTTTATGGAAAAAGAGGTTCAACTACTATTTGAGTTTGAGTTGAGCTAGTTACATTGGTTGGGTCAACCACTTGTGGCTGAGAAGTTGCAAATTTTGATCTTGCAGGAGTATATGGTATTTTAGTTATGAGAGGCAATTTAGGTGCTCGTAGGGTTATACCAAATCTCAAATATATATCTACAACATCTAGAGCATAATCAACGTATTGCTAAGCATCAGCAGAATACATAGGTTGTTGTGGTTGTGGGTTATTTTGATTTGGCTAAGGTTTTGTAGGCAACTAAGTTTTCTCTTGAGGCCCAAAACTTGTAGGTGGTACCAATATTGCAGGTTGTTGGGGTAGAGGTGGTAATTGTGGATTACCAGTATTTTGGTTAGGCTATTGTTGAGGTCCTCTCTATTAGTTTGTAGACTACCAATTCCCTTGGGGTGGTTGCCATTGGTTTTGTTTATTTTGACATTGATTATTTTTTTGGTTAGACCACTGGTTGTTTTTTGATTTGGCCAGGAAGGTTGAGAATTGTGAGGCCATTGAAACTATTGTGGATTATTTTGCCAAGCATTATTCCAATTAGGTTGACTATATTGGGGAGGACCTTGGACATTGCGGTCTTGCCAATGATTAATATATGGATTTGAATTTTGTAAAGGGTCTTGAGGCATACCTTGATATGAGACCCATGGTTGGCATTGAGCAAAAAATAATACTTTCCCATCCTCTCCTTCTATCTTGATGTACTCAATTGGAAGACGTCAATTCTTCATGCTAGCAACCAATTTGCACTGATAATCATTCTTCTACTTTTGGTAGTGTAGACAAAACTTAGCTAATTGTTTTTTAGCCTCTACATGCTTCTTCTTTGTAGTCATTATGTTGAGATGTGTAGAGACATCATTTATGATGTCGTACTTAAAATTTGAGAGTAGATTAGACATCTCAAGCTTTGAAATACCCTAATTGATTCCTTTAGTGGTTGTGGTCTAGTGTCATTTTCTTTTCTCCATAGTAGTTAAGATAGATTTTCTTGAGGTCATCCCAAGAAGACTGATATACATCACCACTAGCCATCAAGTCTAGTGCTTGTAGACAATTACCATTTACCCCTCTCAAGAAGACTAGTTTATATGAATCCTCTACCAATACATGTTGGGGGTTCTTCTATACTGTATACAAGAAATGTGAAACATACTCTTCTAATATTTCATCCTCCTTTTGTGATATTCTAAAGATATCATCTCCTCTTGAGTCATTTACCTTGCAATACTCTTTGCATTTCTCTAGAAATAAAGTTTGCATTTCATCCCAAGTACCTCCTATATTGGCTCCTAAATCCATGAACCATCATAAAGTTGATTCTGTTAGTGTTGTTGGAAACAACTTGAGCTTATGGGCATCAGTGTTATAGACAAAGCTACAACAAAGTATGTCAAATTCAAACAAGAAAGTGTCAAGATTTTCTATTTCAAGGCCATAGAACTTTGCAAGAGCAGTTTATGGTATATTTTTGAGATTAGCATTGGTTATGAGGCTTGGGAGAGGAAATGGAAAAGTAGGTAGTACCATTACTAGAGGTATTTGATTATGGGATTGTTCCTGAAAAGGAATATTGGGTACCAAATTGTTAACAATAGGTGGATTTGGAATAGAACTACCAAGAAAGCTAGCATAAATTTTAGAAAAGGGTTGAAGACCACTTGTGTCCAAGGGTTGTGCTCTAGAGGAAGATTCTGTATAAAAAATAGTGCTTGTGTCCTCAAAATAAAACTCAACTTCTTCTTCAATTTCTTTGTTCAAATTAATAGACTCCTATGAAAGAAATCTGCCATATTCATCTCATTGTATTCCTCTTCAATGCATGCAATTAAATTCTTCACACTTGTGAAGAAACTTTTAGGACTACAAATCTCTAAAAAAAACTTAACTAAAAACTATGACCCAAAAATGTTCCTAGCTTGACACCATCCCCAAGAACAATGCCAAAAAATGTTGTTCCTCACAATAGGTGTGTACTAATCATGCCCAAGGTCTTACTTAGGAATAGTATAATCAATCAAAGGATTATTCTTCCCACCATGAGGTGCATTTAATTTAACCCAAGGACATATACTTGAAATGGTCAAAACAATATTTGTACTAGGTTTCTTATAGAGTCATTATGCTTATGTTGCTGGAAAGTAAAATGCAAGGAAAGAACCTACACTAGTGCTATAGGAAATTAACACACTTAACTCTTCACTAAAATGAATGTTGGAAATGCAATTAACTACTAACTTATATTACAACTCAAACCATCCACTATAACTATTCTCGTAGATGTTGTAGGAGCACTCACAAAGTATGATGTTATAGGAAGAAACTTACAACTTCTACTTGAAATAATAGAAATGCTGGAAGTAAATCTACACTACTCTAGTCTAATCCACCTCCCAAGTGGGTCCCCTTGGTTGGCTTCTACTAATATACTAATACAGAATATAAACCAAGACTTATTTCATTATATTCCAAAATTTCTTACATAAGAACAATACGTAAAACTATAAAACAATTCGCTACAAGAGTCAATAGTTTCTTTTCATAAAATTTCTTCCAACCTCCAAAAATTATTGATCCAATCCCTATAAATAGAGGATCAACACTTATTCTAAAATAGGAAAGAAAACAAATTGACTACAAATCCACTAGAGAAAAGGAAGGAAATATAATAGTTCATGTTACAAACAATAAAGTCTGCATAACCAATTCAACACAATAGTAAACATGGAGGGAATATAACTTTTCATCCCTACATTCCTATAATAATAGGTCCTCCTTTCTAGTGGTCATGTCTCCTAATATCATTATGGTTCTTCCATAGTGACTGGACTTTAAATTTCCTCCTTGAATGTTGTTGACCATCTCCAGCTTCTTCCCTATCAAGTTAGTTATGATGCAAAAATATTTGCAAAAAAGCATAATCAAATTAAATCCAAATATTAGAACACACATTATAATGGTTATATGAAATAGTGAATTATATGTACAATATTGGCAAAATATGACATACTATCTACCCATAGGTTAACGATTCTATCTGGACTTAATCATAAGTTCAACTAAACATAAGTTCCAAATGTCTTAGCAGTGTTAAAATAGATTGTTTAAAATTATCATAAAGTAGAGGCAATAGTTAGCCTCATAAAATACATTTTAAAATATGTCATTTGGCATCCACCACCAAAATAGAAGGTTTTGGAAAACACTTTAGAAGTTGGTACAAAATTAGAAGAATCTAGAGGTGGTAGTCCAACTTTCAAGAGGCATAACTTTTGATCCAGGATTCAGGTTGACAAACTGTTTACATTTTAAGAAAGCTATCCAAGTTCTTTCTAGACCTATGGAACATCCTTGTTTGTCCTCCATTTTTTGGCTTGTATGAGACTATTTAGTGCCTCAAATCTAACTTTGAAATGCTCTTAACAGGTCTCTAGGCAACTTAAAACAACAATAACTTTCAAATTGTAAATCCTTTTGACCTAATTCTTTTTTCGGAGTGCTTTAACTTACAAGTATAATCATCACTTGAATGAAAACCCTCTAACTCATCATAATTATGGCTCAATTAAAAAATAACCTATTTTCTACATTGGCACATTAGAGAATGCATATGATGAGTTAATCTTATTCATTACAATTAGCCAACAAATGAAAATTTAATGTTATAGGTGCTCAAAAATACTAATCCAAAAAACCAATAGTGAAACTATGAGAGTTAATCTCTATTTGACCCAAATGGGTATCCAGAAATAAAAATGTATTAAATAGAAACTAACACTAAGAATATTTTTGGGTGATATAGTATTTTCCTTACACTAATAGATACTCCTGCATCAGACACCCAAGGTAAATTGAAAAGTGGCCCTATCACTTTATAGCTGGTAGAGGAAAACCAAAATGAGAAACCTCTGTCATGGATATCCAAGTTAATTCTTCCTCTAGTCATCCTTTCCATTTCACCAGGTATTCTTCATACTACATGTTTTTGGTACTCTGACCAACATGGCTATCTAGAATTTCTTCAATCTCTTCCTTCTCAAAAGTAGGAATTGGACATGGCTCCAACATCAACTCCTCCTCTATACCATCATCATCATATTCTTTTAAGTATGCAATATTGAAAATAGGAGAAATGTGAATCCCATCTGGAACCTCCACCTCGTATGCATTTCCTTCTTTAAAAATTTGTAGAGACCAAATTCTTCATCTTCAACTTGTTGTAGGTACCCACTAGAAATTGTTCCTTCCTCAAGTATATCATAACTAGATCCCCAACTTGAAACTCTTTATGTCTCCTCTTTTGATATGCTCTATCCTTATATTGTACATTCATCATGGCAATTTTTGCATGTATCTCCTCATGTAGGTTCTTGACATGTTCAGAAAAGTCTTATGCCTCAACACTTGTCTTCTCTCCTTACTCCATCTTCCTCATCTCTAGTGTAGTCCTTGGACTACTCCCATACATAATTTGGAATGGTATTCTACTAGTACTCCTATTCATGGAATTATTGTAAGAAAATTATTCTTATGGTAGAATCAAATCTCATCCCTTGGGCTTATCTCCTACTAAGCACCTTAGAAAATATCCTAGACTTCTACTCACTACTTATGTTTGTCCATTAGTCTATGGATGATGTGCAGAATTGAACTTCAATTCTATCTTCAACTTCTTCCACAAAGTGCTATACAAATACTCAACAAATTTAGTATCTTTTTTAGAAAAAATAATTTTTGGGAGAGCATGCAGCATCACCACCCTTCTCAAAAACAAATTTGTAATATGTACTACATCATGAGTCTTGTGGCATGGAATGAAATGTGCCATCTTGGAGAACCTATGAACCACCAAAAATATTGAGTTATTACCCATTTGTGTCCTCAGTAATCCAAGAACAAAATCCATACTTATGTCCTTCGAAGGCTTTTATGGAACAAGCAATGGTTGATAGAGTCCAATATTATGACTAAATCCTTTGGCTAGTTAACATACTTGACAACTCTGCACAAACTTCTCCACATCCTGTGACAATTGAGGCCAAAAATAATGTTCACTAATAATGAGAATGGTCTTATCTTTACTAAAGTGTCCTACCATTGCTCCATTATGTTTCTCCTTGATTAAGTTCTCTCTCATGGAACTCCTTGGAATGCACAATTCACTACCCTTGAATAACATACCATCCTGAATCATGTAATCTAGCCATTTTCTCTTGTCTAGAGTACCAAGTTATTTACAAGCCTTCCAAGCCTCTCCAAAGTCAAGGTCCATAGGGTAAAAATTCTTGAGTTCATCAAACCCAACCACTTCAACCTGCATTTTTGTCAAAACAACTATCTCCTACTTAATGCATCTACAACCCTTTTAGACCTTCCACTTCTATGTTTCAATAAAAATGTATAACTTTGTATTAACTCTTCCCCTTTCAAATGTCTCTAATTCAATTTACCTTGGCTATTTAGGTACTATAATGCCTAATGATCAGCATAGAAGAAAAATTCTTTTGGAAACAAATAGTGCCTCCATTTCTTTAAGGCCTAAAGTATTGCATAGAACTGTTGATCATAAACATAATACTTCTTCTTTGCATCATTCAATTTTTCACTAAAATAGGCAATAGGTTTACGTTCTTGGCTCAACACAACCCCAATAGCACTTCCAATAGCATCACAATCCACCTGAAACACTTTGTTGAAATCAGGAAGTGCCAACACAGATTGTCTATCACCTACTTCTTCAACAATTCAAAACTCCTTATAGCTCCTATAGTCCACTTGAACTCTTTTGTATCCCCCCTCATTGTTTTAGTTAGGGGTGCACATATACTATTGAAATTCCTAATGAAATTCCTATTAAAACTAGCTAGGCCATGGAATGACCTCACCTTAGTGGTAGACCTTGGAGTAGGCCATTCCAAGATTACCTTTACCTTCTTTGGATCCATTTTGAGACCTTCAGCTAATACAAAAAAGCCTAAATAGATTAACTCCCTTTTGACAAAGCTACACTTCTTCAAATTATTCAATAATTTCTCTTCCCTCAACCTTTCCTCAACAGCTCTTGAACTTGTCTATTTAGCTTCTCAATCTTAGTAAGAGCCATCCTATGAGAAAAATTGTTAGAAAAACTAGCTTTAGGGATGAAATCTATTTGATGATTGATTTTCCTTCTTGGCGGCAACCCTTCTGGAACATTATCAGAGATGACATATCCATACTCACTTAATAAAACCATAACTTCAAGTGGAACTTCACTACTACTTTCCTTATCCTTTCTAGGAATTAAAACATAAAACAAATGTTGATGTTTCATGCCATCTAGAAATTTTCTTCCATCGACAAGACATATTCTAGCACTACTACATAACTTTTCACCCTCCTTTATCAAGGGCTTCAATTTGTGGCAAACTCCACCCTTTATGAGAGAGTATGTATTTGCATGACCATAGAATGCCTATCAAAGTATCATGTTGTTCCTAATAATAAATGGTAGACATTCATTGGGATGATGTCATAGAGAACCTCATCATGGTAACTCTTAATCTTGAAATTTATGAAACATTGCTCACTAACTAGGATCTTATGATCATCCTACACCCAAGAAATCTGATAAGGATGGGGATGCTTCTCCCTCTTGAGCTTTAGCTTTGAGACCATTTCTTCTAACACCAATTTTTTAGTTCTCCCATCATCAACAATCACATCACAACATTTATCCTTACACTTGCACCTAGTATGAAAAAAACTCCTCCTTTGTCTAGGTTTAGTCTCACCACTTAGCAAGACCCTTTCATTAACCAAAACCTCTCCTCTTCCTACATCCTCTAAATGTGATGATTTTGCATCATCATCCATATGAGCAACTCTTTCTTGGCCATCAACTCTTCTATTTGTCCTTCCTTGGCATTGAGGGCATTCATAGGCATGATGACCTTCTTCATTGCAATGAAAATAGGTACCACAAAAGCCTCATCTTTTTGAACTATGTCCACATCCTCTACCTCTTCCTCTCTTGTCTCCAAATTTTTGATCATGGGAGTGGTTGAAACCCTTGTTCCTCTAGTTTTATCTCATACCCACATCTTCATTTTTTTTTTGGTTCTCATTTTGGCCTCCAAATGACCTACCACCACCCCTTCATCCTTGATTGTACCCTCTTTTCCTTCCATCAAAATTTTTGTTTAAATTCTCCTCAAATCACAAGGCAAACTAGTATGCCTCTTCAATGCCAGTCATTCTAACCAGACATAACTCCTCTTGAATGCTAGATCTTAACCCATTAAGGTAATAGGCAACCTTCTCCTTGTTTGCTTCCACATGCCTTGCCCTAATAAGGACTTGATAAAACTCCTCTATGTATTCCTGGATAGGTTTTCCCACTTTCTTTAACCCTTACATCTTCTTGATCAAATCAAGCTCATAATCAATAGGAATGAACTACTTTTTTAATGTGTCCACCATGCGATCCCATCTTGTGATTTTCTCCTTTCCTCTTCTATTTCTTTCAAACTAAACCTCTTTCCACCAAATTTTGGCATGGCCTTCCATTTTGGTCTTCACAAACTTAAGCCTATTAGGGTCCCCAATATCCTCATACTCAAAATATTCCTCTAGCTCATTAATCCAATTGATCAACTCATCTGGGTTTAGATTTCTTGAAAACATGTCAATGTCAATTTTAGGTCTTTTTCCTAGCTTGGTGATGACCATCAAAATATTCTCCTTTAAATGGTTTAGGACTTCTCCATCTCCTTCCCCTTCCTACATAATATTTCCTTCTTGATTTTCCTTCTCTCTTTCATCACCTATAGCAATATTCATCCCTCTATGGATATCCTCTTGCAATGCCTGAACTTGTCTTTAGAGGTCTCTAACCTTAGGAGGAACAAATTTGGCCCTTCTACTATGCTCCTTTCATGGATGCATCTTCTCACTATATCAAAAGCCAAAACCACATATTCCTGGTGCAAACTACCTTATAGTCGATGCTCTGTCTACACACTCAGGAAAACTTGCTCTAATACCACTTGATGAAGGCACAACCCAAACAAAATGTACACAAAAAGAAAAGGGGAATATTATTATCAAAAGTGATATATGATTACATTTAGTAAAATGAAAATAAACTCAAACATTCCCTAGGGGCTTAAAATGTTGTCTGATTCTAGAGAAAAAACACTCCTCACAGTACCTTCTCCCAAACATCACCGAAAAATTGTGTTTACAATGCTAGAATTGACCTTAAGTAACCAGAATTAGGTTTAGGGTTAGGAATACATTTTATAATATGCCATTTGGAATCCACTACCAAAATAGAAGGTTCTAGAAAACACATCAGAAGTTAGTACAAAATTAGGAGAATCTAGAAATGGTAGTCCAAATTCTAGGAGGCATAACTTTTTCTTTGGGATTTTGATTGATGAACCACTTACATTTTTAGAAAGCTCTCCAAGTGCTCCATAGCCCTTTTGATGATCTTTTCTTTTCCCCTTTATTTGGGCCCATATGAGGCCATTCAATACCTCACATATGACTTTGAAGTGCTCTTAGGGGTCTCCAGGTAACTTAAAACTATAATAACTTTCAAATCGTAAATCCTTTTGACCTAATTTTTTTCTAGAGTGATTTGAATTACAAGTATAATCATTTCTCCAACTTTCCCTCTAAATCATCATAATTATGGCTCAATTAAAAAATAGCCTATTTTTTGCATTAGTACATATCCCAAGGTGCTCAAAAACACTAAACTAGAAAACCAATAGTGGAACTATGAGAGTTTGAATCTCTATTTGACCCAAATGGGTATCCAAAAATAAAAACATATTAAACAAAAACTAACACTAAGAATATTTTTTTGTGATACAAGATTTCCCTTACACCACTGGATGCTCCTACATCATGCTCTTAGTGTTGGACTTGGCTTTCCTACAATACTACAGTAAAGATCTACGTTGTTTGAACTTCATCAAGAAGCCCTTAATGGAAGGAAAAGAATTTGGTATAAGAGAAGTAAGCTTTGCCTCAATCTGAAGTGCCTTGAACTCATTCATTGTACCAAACAAGCCATCAAGCTTGGTCCACATATCTAGAGGTGTATTGCACCCATCAAGATAAAATTATAGACTGTTAGATACCTATAAAGAAATTAACCCCATCATCTCATTCATCTTGTTCCTCTACTACAAAGTCTGATATTGACTCTGACATACTTGCTACACTGTATCTAAACAAGACCACAACCCTTTTGATCAGAGAAGCCATGTCGTCAAGGTCTTCCATGTGTGATAGTTATGAGGGGTGAGAAGTTAAGAACCTTATTAGGTTAGGACAGTGGGCCCAATCTGGAAGTAATATTATTTTTCCTTAGAGTCCAACTGTGTGCAAATTCAATGAATTTTATATGAAAATAGGGGTTTTGATTCCTTCTAAATCCAACCGTGAGATCTATTTAGCGTCAAAGTGCTGCAAAAATTAGAGACCCCACTATTTTTACAAAAAATACCCAAAAAATGTTAGATCTATTCTATCAAACCCTTTTTTTTTTTCTCCAAATATTGAACAAGCTACAATAGGTTAGGCTCTGATACCATGAAGGATTTGAGTAGTACAAATCTAAAAAAACTAAACTTGTAATAGAGAATAAAAAGAAAAGAAGAGGGAAGGGTTCTTCTCTAAAAATACTAGAGATAATTACAAAAGACCAATCCTTATAGAAGGATAATGAAAACCTCAAGGGAAACCCTAAGAAGTAAATGACATTTAATAATTACTAATTAATTATTAACTAGAAATGCAAAGTCTATAAAGTGAAATCTTAAGAAGGGTGTAAAGGTAATTTAATAAATTAAATTAAATTAATGATTTACTGTACATATTTTTCATGTTTTTTTTTCCTAAAGAAGTTCATGGGAAAAAAATTATAGTATCTAAAGAGTTACCTCCTCTTGATGATGAAGGGAAATTAGTTTTAATACCAAAGGAGGTGTCAGATATAAGAGAAAGAAGATTGAGAAATATGAGCAATATAGAGAACCTGGTCAAATGGAAGGGATTACCATTGGAGGATGCAACTTGGGAATTAACACATATTCTTTAGAATCCTAGCCTTTAGTTCTCAATGACATGAAATATTTAATAGGGAGGACTTTTCATGTCCCCTTTTCAAAATAATTAAAATTAATAATTTTTTCTACAACTAACAGGCTCAAACAAGTATAGTTTTGGGAAAAGGGATAATATTTGAAAGATAATGGATTAATAAATGGTAAATATTATTAAAAAAAAATATTATTCACCCCTCTTTGACATGATTTAGGGTTATGAACTCTTTTAATGGGGTTTGGAGGCATTTTAGACTCATTCTTGGACTTGATTTTTGCTCATTCCTTTGATGTTCTTTAGAGGATGCTAAACCTATTGAGAAGGAGACCCAAAGGTAGGATTTTTTAGTTTTTGAAGAAGGAAAAGGATGGGAGTTTGAGTATATTTTATGTGTAATCTCATGAAGAGTTATCCTTTGTGCCAAAGAGTGTGAATTTGTGAGTATTTCAGGGGTGTTGCATGTGTGTTTTTGTATGAGTTTTGTGTTTCCAGTTGAGCATTTCATATCAGTTTGTGTTTATATTATATCAAAGACATTTCTATTTTATAATAGATTTAAATAATATCTTTTTGATGTTATTCAATTTATGTGTTAGATTGATAATGCCTTTGGTGTTTCTAGGTCATTTTTGTGTTGTTCTTGGAGCCTGATGAGCATTGTATTCAAACTCCATTTTGAAGATATTATGTAAACTATTTGTAGATATAGAAGTGACCTTTTTTAGGGAATTATTATTCCAAATTTTCATTTAAATCTCTACTTTCATATTTATTGATAATATGTGAAGTTGTGTAATTTTTGACATTGTTTCGAGTATACTCAATTAGGGTTCTTTTTTGAGGAATTTGCTTGATTTTTTGAAATGTTGGTTGTTTGATAAAAAAAATATGATTAGAGTCTTGAAATTTGATACAAAACTCTAAAAGGGGACATCATAAAATCAAATTATTCTTAGATATGTTTATAGTATTTGTGTTATCACAATATATCACTAGGGGTTTAGTAATCTCTTCCCTCATACCTTTCAAGAATTGCTTGATCCACACATTGTTTGAACAATTAACTACTTTAAAAACATATTCAATCTCTTCTATGATAGAAAAATACAATCTTTCTTCTTACTTTTCCATGAAGTCAATCTCCTACCTATAAATAAAGTACCTCCACTTGTACTCTTTCTATCATCAATGTTACCAACCGAATCAACATCTATATAAGCTTTCATCTCAAACTTGTCACCCTAGTTATACCATAAACCATAGTATTCTATTACTTTTAGATATCTTAGTATCATTTTCACATCTATCATACGATTCTCCCTAGAATCAATAGAAAATCTTACAATAGTTTCAATAGATAATGCAATGTTAGGTCATCTATGTACAACATATTACAACTTGTCATTCATTGACCTATTCATTGTCTAATTTTCTTCAACAAAAGCATCATTATTTGAAATTTTATGTCTAGTAACCATAGGTGTTCCAACTAGTCTCAAATATTCCATTCTAAATATTTTCAATATCTCCTTGATATACTTTGATTGTGCAATTTATATACCTTTCTTCATCAGATAGGCTTGCAAACCAAAAATATATTTAATCTATCTAAACATTGATATCTTTTTCTTTTTATCTCATTATAAAATTATTTTCACATCAAGCCTTTTTTGGAAATATCATAGAGAAAGTATGTTACAAACTAGAGTTGTCGTTACACTAACATATTGACCTCTTTAATGCTCGATACAACCACTAGACTTATAAAACACAAGAGGTGGTTAAGCCATGTCATCTAGTCAATCCAAAAATTCCTCCCTTAGCATTACTTGAGGGGATTTGAACCTGTGACCAAGCTCTAATACCACTTATTACAAGCTAGAGTTGTCATTACACTAATAGATCAACCTATTAATGCCTGATACAACCACTAGACTTATAGAACACAAGAGGCTGTTAAGCTATGTAATGAATCCCTAAGGGGAAGGCTTGTGGTTAGTCCAAAAAAGTAAACTTTGAGCAAGGTGGTGAATCAATTCTTCAAAACTTTATCCATTAAATCATTCACCACACATAAATCTCACAATTTGCATGTAAACTAAAATAACTCGCTACAATTGTTCATCCATAGAATGAAAGAAAATAAAATTCAACACATATATGACACAAGATATTTGGTTACCTAGAAACCCTCCAATGTGAAGGTAAAATTGGGGTGGATTTGACACCCACAATTCTTCACTACTACAATTGTAAAGTGTATCCAATGAGGGTTATAATGTTTGATCATAAACTATGTGAAAGGTTTGTCCTGCTAAAGGGTTACAAAGATTTTTAGATCTTACCTTGTTAAAGGATTTCAACACCCTATTAGAAGTGTGCTTAGTTAAAGGAATTCAACTTAAAATGAAGTAAGCACCCTATTAAAGGATTTAAAAAAGCTTGCTAGGACTACTTAGTTAAGAGATTTTATAGATTCACCTATTAAGATGTCTTGTCCTTGATCCTTTGGTTGGTACCTCTCTCCTAAATATTATATCACCTCTTTCCTGATGTGTACTTAATCCTCTCTGATTAGTTTTAACACTTATGTCCTCTTTTCTACTTTCCTAAGTTCTCTCTAACTAATTTTGCAATTTATATTTCAATCATGACTCCTTAGTCACCATGAATGCTCTGTCTACACATATAAACTTCTTTCTTCACTCGTAAACTCTTTAGGGTTTTTCCTCCTTAAGAAGACCTAGATGACTTAGGGTTAGGTAAGAATAAACAATTGTGATTCACCCATTTTTCCACTTAGAACATCCCTCTCAATATAGATTCATTCTTATCATATAGAATCACAAAACAATCCTTAAGTTGGCTCAAAAATGATTTATATAGGAGTTTGTGTCATTACAAACAACTATTTGAAAACTATTTACTCAACACTTGAAGCCTCTGATGCTTGACATCCACTATATCTTCAATGTTGTAACTTGGCCTCTAAATGACTCAACATCCACTATTCACTCATCATCCACTATATCTTCAATGTTGTAACTTGGCCTCTCAATGACTCAACATCCAAAAATTCACTCGACATCTAAATCACTTAGCATCTATTAACTTGCTCAAAATTAGAGTGACTCAACACTAATTTCCTGCTCAACACATACTATAAATCTTGTTCAACATGCATTACTGAAAACTTATGCTCAACATGCACTACTTCATTGGCACACACTTTGTGAATATGACTAAGTTTGTAGCCACTCATATGTCAAAACCAATCTAAGGTTAAGAATCTCCCCCTTTGACATGAGTGGAAAAAACACTTTTTCATGCATATATAACCTTAACTTATGATCATATCTCAAATCATCTATAATCTTTACTTGGCTCACATACAAAATTTTAAATTTTCAAAATTTTGCAAAAATTATGACTTATAAGTCACACTTCAAAAACTTCATAACTACCCTTAAGTTGATTGTTATGTGATGTATCTGAATCTTGATACTCTTGCTAAGTAAATTTGCTTCAACTATTAGCATATTTTGTTTCTACATTTACTCCCCCTTTGGGCATTCTCTTTGTTTTTGTCTCAATTCCCTGTTTTACTTATTATCCCTCTTCTTTGACACTTATTTCATGGGTGGTACATGTATAGTGTGTTTTTCAAAAAAAAAATTGATTGACCTCTAGTATAATCTTAACTGTTGCATCCTAATTATTGAACACTACCTCTAGAGATTGAATTTGAGCATCTAGCTCACTAGAAAGGTCTATTAGGCCTTCATGAGTAGAAATATGAGAATCTTTCTTCATCAATATTTCTACAAATACTAGTTCCTTTTGAAACACCTCCATGTGTGGGGTCAACATGGATTGAATATTTATCAAGGTAGCCCTAGTATTTGCATCTTGTGCTTGTAACACAACTAGCTAACCTTGAGCAGATAACAATCTTTGAAAGTGAATTTGACTATGACTAGGAGGAAACTTAAGAATATTACTTGTTTTAAACTTCCCTACTATTGTTAATATCCCTTTGTGCTTCTTGTGTGAATAAATTTACATCACAAAGCTTGTTTGTATAGAGAAAATATATTCTCTAACAACTTTTTCACATCTTCCATCTTGGTTTCTAAGTCAACTTGTCTTAGTGCAATGGCACTAAAAATATTTTCATTGACCTTTGATTGGAATTTCTTCTTAGACCATTCTAGAAGTTTAGTGTTTGTGTCCAGGTGTGCATTACTAATTCTATCCACTATATTCACTAGTTTCTCAATAATATCTTTGTCTTCATTGGGTTTTGGGAGGATAAATGCATCAAGAAATATGTCTTTGATGCCATATAGCACTTTTCTTTGTTTGTATTCCCTTCTAAGGAACTCTTGTTTCTTCTTCCTTGCTCAAGCTTCTAACAATATGCTCATTTGTTCTATGGTGATTATTGCTAGATAAAACTTTAGAAGTTCAATCAACTCATCTAATTTGAAATCTCCATGAGATGTGCCTTCTCCAACCTTAGATGTATTTTTACTAGGCCTTGATGATTGCAATGGTGTAGCATCTACACTTGGCCTATAAAGAGTTTGACTAGGAATAAGAGATGTAAAGGTTGGTAGGGTAACCAATGTTTGAATTACTATTTGTTCCTCTAGTTTCATAGTAAAATATGACTCTTTAGTCCTATCCTTCTCCTTCTCTATTTTGTCTTCTTTGCCTTGTATGTTTGAGTTAGGTGCAAGACTACCTTCCTGACCTATATGGACTTATGTCCCATCCTGGTCAACCATTAATACTACTTGCCCTAAAGTATTTGGAACTAGTGTGTTGACATTTAATGTCACTATGTCCTTCCTTTGGTATACCACAATGGGAATTGAAACATGAGTATCAGTGTTGACACCCTATAGGCTTTTGGAACTCTTGTCTTTGTAGATGAAAGGGGAACACTAGATGTGTTAGTGTTTTGTTTCTCGCTTGCTAACACCTTGTCAATTTCATCTATGCTAATTAATATAGAATTAGTGCATAGTTTAGCAGCTAAATTTGAATCATGTAGTATGCTTTTCAAATCATCCTTTTTCAAAGGATTGATGTTCTTCATAGTGTTATCAAAAAATCCTCTATTTTGATAGTATCTTATTGACTTCCTTGGTCCATATGAGGGGGACTGGCAGTCAACATATGTATCTTAGGTACATTCTAATCTTCCTCTTGCTCTTCTTTAGTCATAGCCTCTATATCTACTTCCTTCTCTATGCCTCTCTCATGTCCATTTTTGACAGATCCATCCTTGGTAATCTCCACTACCTCTTGTTCATCTTTGTCCTCACCCACCCCCTCAAGTGCTTTCTCAATCACCTTTTCTATTTGCAACCCATAGATAAGTTTTCATAGTTGGGTGCTCTTTTTGACAACTTCCTCAATATTATTCTACAAAATGTTGAAGGCTTTGTATTTGGGAAAAAATCTATCCTTGTATTTGTTTATGGCCTTAGTCATAGCTAACTTGTCTAATTTTGGCATTACTCTGGCTAGAGTAGTCTCCCTTATATTCCTTTCAATATTTAAATTATATTGCCACCTTTTCTCAGCTCTATCATATAGAATTTTGGGTAAAGAGTTGGAATGCTCAATAAAAGTATTCTTAAATGTGGCCATCATTTTATATATAGATTCCTCAACCTTATTCATTTCTACCTTCCCAAGTTTATCAAACTCAACATGTATAAACTCTACCAAATCTGCATTGTTCTTAATATTATCACACAAGTTGTCTAAATTAGAAGAGAGATTGTTGCTTACCACCTAGGATTGATTGTTTTCATCTGAGTCATTCTTCTTCTCATCTGATTCATTTAGAGCTACATACTTTCTCCTCTTTGGTTTCTCTTGTTGACTCTTCTTTGTAGTAGTAGTAGCTCTTTTTCCTTTGGGTTTGTCAATCTCTTGTGTTTTCTTTGTAGTTTCCCTTGTTCTAGCCCTAGTAATAGGTACTACTAGCTTTTTTTGTGTTGGCTTCAAAACCTTGTTTGGTTTCCTCACTGCAGGCTCCTTAACCTTTCTTTTCTTCTTTTCTATAGGTTTAGATTTTCCACTAGATTCTTCTCCCTTGGCACCTTCATCATTTCCACTTCTTCTTCTTCTTGGTCCTCTCCTTAATCTTGTGTTAGTGCAAGAGGGGCTTTAGCTAGTTGATCATCTTCTTCTTCCTCTACCCCTTAACTAAATATTTCCTTTATCTTCTTCACAATTTTTTTTCTTTCTCTCTACAAAAGTTGTCTTCAAATCTATTGTAATCCTTTATTTGGCTTCCTCATAATTTCCAAATGAGGTTGCACCCTTATCCTTTTGTTCTACAAGTAAAGCTATAATGGCTATTGATACCTCATCCATATTAATGTCATAGAAAAATGACTTGAGCCATATGACCCTAGAAACAACTACTTATACATAAGTATGATTAACATCAACTAGAAAACAAAAAAAATCATATAATTTCTCTACTAGTGACATTGGTATCCTTAGTCTTTATTTCATAGACCTCTTAAAGTCTTCAAAGAAACTTGTCATGACTAACTCAAAGTTGCCTCATGTTTCTCTATGAACTCTCCAATTTGAACTACAACAGACCTATTGGTCTTCCAAGTAACTTTTCCAAATGAAGGAAATATGTTATGTACATAAAAGAATATGTAAACCAATAGTGAACCAAATTTGCATTGTGCACTCTTTGTCTTTCTTATGGCTCTCAAGTTTTTTGATAACTTCTAGAGTTGTAACTTGAAAAGATCATAAGACTGATCCCTGTTCACTATCTTGTAGCCTAAATTCGTAGACATACAAGACACACTATTAAATTTTCTAGATTAAAAGAACTTAAGAGAAATTATTCTCACTGCAAATGTAATTAGGGGAATTGAAATTATGTCTATTTCCATCCCTCTTTTGTTCCATATAGCCCCTGTATTCTTCTTAGTTACCTCCTTAGGATCACTTCACATGGTCTTGGGTCTATCAAGGGTAGGATACCCTACTACTCATTGAATTATCCTTTTTGTGATCTTGGTACAGCCATTTTCCAACCATACAGAGTGAACATGTATTATGCTTAATACTATCTTAATCCATTCTATTTTGAATGCATGTAGAAAAGCTAGGGCATGGGTTAACCCTTTTTCTCTCTATAATTTTTTTTTCCTCTTTTAATACTCCATCAACACATAGTTTTCCATACAATTCTATAATTTCCAAGTCTCCAGTAATTCCAACCTTACACGTGTAGCAACATCTTACATATTGTATCATCAAAACCTTTGGTGGTATCATCGATAATGCACTAGTTGGATCTCCGTTATATGTAATCTTGGGAATAGGTCAAAAGGGTGGTTGTGTAACCTCTTTTCTTATTAATTAAACATTCAAAACCTCTTTTCTTCCTTCCTAATAGTAGTGGAAGAGCTAGATGACATTTCAAATAACTAGGTTTTGCAATAATTCAGACAATGTAGCTCCGTACATGATAGATATCTTATAAATCTAATGATTGGTGATGAGTAGCAGTTGAATCTAGTTAAAAAATGCTTGAATCCTTTTCCTCAATTTTCCTTATGCTCTTTGTGCTCTCTTCAATCTTGAATGAATGCAAATGAATAAAAAATTGACCATATAGCCCTTAAAACTTGGCAATAAATGCTTAGTTCTTACACAATAATAAGCTTGACTATCATAGAAATTTCAACTCACTCATCTTACACATGATTTCCACTTCACTCAACAACTACAATGAGCTTAGGCAATACTATTACCTTTAATAGATTGACATCAACTAAAATTTTCCATGCTCGACAGCAACATGAAAATTAGCAAGACTTATAGATTTCTTCCATGTTCTAACCAATATGTTGCATCTTAATTCATGCATATATAATATTTTTAGAACTTAGATTCTTGAAATTTATTTAAAATATATCAATAAAAATATCAGTCTCACATACCTTTTGATTTCCTAGTCAGGGGTGATGTGATCACCTGATCCATTGGATGAAGTGACCTCATCTAAACTTGATGTGCTAGAATATTCATTTTTCTTCTATGTCTTATTCATCTACACTTTTACATTCTCAAAATCAATCTTATCTTTTCCTTTATTGAATTTACTTCTTGGTACTTTTGACCTTGTTGGATAGTTTTTACTTATGTGACTAGTCTTTAAACATATAAACCATGTAGTTTGACTCAACTACCTACTATAATCACTTCTAAAATGTGTTCTAATGAAATTCTTAGAAACATGTCCATACTCTTGAAAATAGTGACAACTATAACTTGTATTATAATCCCAATTATAAGTGTTGTCAAAATGGTTTACCTTTACTTGCTTGTTTGATGACCTATTAGGTTTGGATCTGCACTCATATGCTCTATGTCCATACTTCTTATAGTTATAGTAGTAACCTCCAAATCTTTGTGTGCTTATAGTCTTGGTCTTTCATTCATGTGTCTAATGTCCTTACTTGTTACACTTATGACAATTACCCATGAATTTCTTCTTAGGAATTTGATCTGCATCATTGCTCCTACAAACATTTGTTGTGTGACCTATCTTTCCACAATTATGATAAGTGGGTTTGTAGTATTTACCTTTCTTATTTATTTTTTCACCACTCTTAGATTATTCTCCTTCCTTAGTACTAGTGTATCCCAATGTAGTGGTATCATCATTAGATCTAGGAGATCTCATTAGTTTCTTAGAATACTTGATGGCTTCACTTGGTTTGTTGAAACTTTTAGCAAATTCTCTCTCTTCTTAGATCATTTATTAGTTGTTAATTTTATATCTTTATGGTTTTGACCTCAATTTCCTTATCATTCAATTCATGATTAGTAATCATTTCTTAATTCATTTTTCCCAATTGCATGCCAATAATCCTTTATACCTATGATGTCTTCTCTTCCAATATGTTGGTCATTATCCTTTTGTCATCTTCAATCATGACTTTTCCTTCCTCATCTTTCTTTTTCTACTCCATCACCTCACATAGAAATATTGATTGGACTTCTTGTTCTATCTTAATATTACTAAACTCTTTAGTTAGGGAACCATTCTTTTGCATCAAATCTATAACTACTACATCAAATTAACTTGAGTTTTCATATACAAATAATTTAGTAGTGTATTCCTCTTGGTAATGTCTATCATTCTCCTCAATAGCTACTCTTTCATTCTCTTTAATGAGGGATTCAACTCATCTCTTACTTCATTCAAATGATGTAGAGAAATCTAGATTTCAATCTTCTAGTTATCAATAATCTTTCCCAAATTGTAGACTTCCATCTTCAAGATCTTTCCCCAAAGCTGCAAAGCTTTCCTTTTCACAAAACCAATGCTCTGATACCAATTATTGGAAATAAAATTATGGAAAGTAAGCTCTAATAGGGAGGGGTTAATTAGTCCTTCAAAACTTTATCCATTAAATCATTCATTACACATCCATCTCACAATTTACATGTGAACTAAAATAACTAGCTATACATGTTCATCTATAGCATAAAAGAAAATAACATTAAACACATCTATGAGACAAAATATTTTGATACCTAGAAACCCTCCAATGAGAAGGTAAAATTTGAGTGGGGATGACACCCACAAATCTTGACTATTGCAACTGTAAAGTGAATCCAATGAAGGTTACAATGTTTTATCATAAACTATGATCTACCCTATGAAAGGTCTACCCTACTAAAGAATTACAAATATTGTTAGATCTTACCCTGTTAAAGGATTTCAACACCTTGGTAGAAGTGTGTCTAGTTAAAGGACTTCAACTTACAATGAAGTAAGAACCCTTTTAAAGGATTTAAAAAAGCCTATTAGGACTACTCAGTTAAGAGATTTTACTGATTCACCTATTAGAATATCTTAGGCTTGATCCTTCAGTTAGAACCTCTCTACTAGAATGAATGTAGGATCCTCTTTAATTAGATGTATCATTTTTGTCCTCTTTTCTTATTTCCTATGTTCTCTCTAACTAATTCTATAATTTATATCTCAATTACAACTCCTTAGTCATCGTGAACTCTCTGTCTGTGCATGCAAACTTCTCTCTTTGCTCATAAACTCTTTAGGGTTTTTCCTCCTTAAGAAGACCTTGATAGAAATAGGGAAAATTGAGAGGGGGGTGAATCAATATTCTACAAACTTTTGTCACCAACTAGATATTATTTATCACTTTGAACCACACATAAGAAAATAAGCAAGTAATGTTCAACAATAACAATAACCATGCATAAAGACAACTCATAACAACATATTTTGTTAACTAAGGAAACCTTGACCAAGGGAAAACCCCAGTGAGGATGATACACACAAGATGATGTACTAATATAAATGTTTCACGTTAGAGGATGGACCATGTTAGGAGTCTATATAAAAATTTAGTACATAGGAGTCCCTTTTAGGAGAGTTTGAATCCTTATTAGGAGATTCCAACCTTGTTAGGATTTGTGGTACAATGTGTGCAAGAAGAGCTCACTACCCAAAAATGTAATTAAAGTTTCTCAAATATAAAAGTATGTATGTTGTACCTTCTTTTAGTTGATCTTTGACCTAAGCTTGATCTTGGATCACAAAATTAGGTTATCAAAATTTTCTTCTACATATGATACAAAACTTTGCATTCACAACTTTTTCATGTTACTTAAATCACTTCCACATAATTTCGCAAGATGTCTTTGCATAAAACTTTTCACAAATTGTTGTTGGGTTAGCTAAGACCAAACTATAGTTTTCCAACTTAGAGAAAACATCTAGGATGTTGGCCCTAATTAGTCAAGTAATTATTTTGTAAATGAAATAATTCTTTTACCTTTCATTTTGATGTTCTATACATCTTAGATATCTCTTTTCTGTACTATCCTACTAATTTCTGAGGTCATACACATCACATCAACATTTATAGTATCTCCATCTATCTTCTTTCTTAAGAATAACATCGTAGAAATAAGTTATACATAAAACAATACACTATTATAAACCATTTTCATACTTAGACAATTTTATGAGTACCAAAAAGCTAAGTTTCTTAATTTCTGATGTTTACTATAAGCATGTACATCATGTGTTTCCATTAATGAAAAAATTTACATATCTACATATAGCCAATTATCAACAATCTACCCCTTTGGCATTGATGGAAACAAAGTAGAAAAATTGGCTAAGTATAAAAAAACTTTCCTAAAACTTACACCATTGCCATGTATTACAAATGCTTCATTCTCACAAATGCTCCACTTTTTGACATGACCAAAAAATACATAATTTACTTATACAAATTCTCATCCTTTGACATCAATGACAAAGGTTGGAATGTCAAAAAAAGTTCTGCTAACTACTATCAAATTCTTTTTTATGTCTAGTTGCCTCAAGTTTATATAATCTTCATACAATCATCAAAACTTGCCTTTAGACTATCCATTCCTTTCTCTCATGTGTCCTTGACTACTTTGGAAGTAGAGAGAATTTCACATAAGGCATATGATGCAATCTCAATTGTATTAAGGTCAGAGTATATGAATTTGGAATAAGTGTCCTTTCCTTTGACACATTCCTTCAATTGTCTCTCAATGGTTGATACTTTAAGAGCTAAAGACTCTCTAAAATATGATATTCTTCTCAAAATTTTCTCTTTCTCAATTTGTAATTTCTTGATGTCACTGTGAACACCAACAACTTGTCCTTCAAAATCATCAACTCTACTAGAGGGTTGTTGTAATTGACTTGTAAAAGCTTCTAGCTCACTCAACTTTCCTTCTATCTTATTGTCCAAAACTTTAGTCAACTTGTGAGATAAAGCATATTTGATGTATAGTACCTTGCCATCTTGTTGACATCTTTAGAGTTCCTTGATATAAGTATCAAGACTCAGTAGATCATTCTTAATGTTCTAAGAAATAGTGCTTAAAAGATTAGCACCTTGAGAAATTTGTGCCTTAGACTCTATAACATTCAATAAATTAGTAAATTCATCATCAGATTATTTTACTACTACTTTGGCTCTCTATTTGGGGCCTTCTAATGTATCTTTGGTTGTCAGAGTATTGTGAAATATGTCAATCACCTCCATTTATGCTTGTTGACATATCAGTCAAGTTTTTTATTAGTGACACACACTTATTTAGATTCTATATAGCTACTAAGCTCATTGTTCAATTCTTAGTTGTTACCATGTAATTTAGTTGCTACCAAGTCCTTTGGACAAATTCTAGTGGCCACTAAATAGATTTAGTCAGTGTGAAGTCCAAAAGTTTAAACCATGCATTTTAGTATATGCCAATTTTATCAGTGGTTACCAAGCATTGCAATGTCTACCAAATTCATAGTTCATGTGATGAAAAGCTACTGTTAACTGAGCTACTTTATGCTAACCAGGTGATTCAGTGTTTTCTAAGTTGCACAATATCTACTGAGTCACTAGTGTAGACCGAGTTCAACACTACTTGAAAGTGATCAGTATGGACCAAGCTTCTATGTCTACTGAGTGCAAGACAATGCGAAGCATTGATAGTGGATGCCAAGTATCTTCATATGGATTGACTTTGTAATATTTGTGTTAACTTGTATCATGGCTGACTTTGTAATTATGTAATTTGGATCAGTATATATATGTAATATATTGTATCATATCCAATGAATGTATGGATGTAATGTGAATGTGCATGCAAAAAGTTCAAGTTATGAATGTAGTAGATAAAGAGAGAATTGTAAAGGCCATAAAAACATAAGGAGTAGCAGAGACATATCTATCACAGAAAGGTGATCAGTACACAAAAGAATCTCTTTTAGCAAACCCAGTTGCAAATTAGAGATCTACTACTGCTTCATCCTAACAAGTGAACTAGTCAAAATCCTTTAACAAGGTAGATCTAACAATCTTTCATAAATCTCTTTACTAAGTGCATACTTCATTGTATGTTTGTAAATCCTCTCACAATGTGGACCTAACAATCCTAATTGCTCCTAACAGGGAAGATCATCAAAAGTGATCAATGTAAACCTTAATAGGCCAACTTTGTGCTATAGTACTAAAGTTTGTGGGTATCATCCCCACCTCAGTTTTACTTTCTATTTAGAAGGTTTTTGGGTCACCAAATCTTTGTGTCAAAGTGTTATGGATGCTTTCATGTTTTTAGTGTCTCATTAATGGAATTAGATTAGATGTGATGAATTAAGTGCCAATTCAATTATTGGATTAAGAATTGAAATTGTTAAAGTTCTAGAAGTTACTAATTCACCCCTCCCCTCGTAGTAACTTAGCATAGTCTTGAATATTTCCAGTGATTGGTATCAAAGCTTTGTGGTTATCAAGAGAAAGTTTAACAACTTGAGTAAAGATCAAGAATATGGAGATATTTAAACTTGACAAAGCTACTAATAATGAAAAGTTGGATCTGGAAATGGCCATTTCCCAACTTAAGAAAGCTAAGGAGAAACTTTCCCAATCCCTAAAAAGAAGAAAGGAACTTGGAAATCAAATGAATGATCATCTCTACATTGAAGAAAGAATTGAATACTTTCACCCTTCAAGTAGCTCAGATGAAGAAAATGAAGAAATCAATGAACTCCTAGAGAAGAATGGTTCCCTGTAAGAAGAAGTAAGAAAGCTAAGAAGAGAGCAAGAGATTCAGTTAGTAAGGTTATGTGAAGTCTTGGAATAGAGAAATAAGATTAAAAAAAGAAATGGATAGAAGGAACAATAAAATCCAGAACCAATACCTTCAACAAGAAAACCTTATTGATCAACTCTCCAATGCAAATGAGGAAATCATGAGCCTAATATTTTAAAATGAAAGAGTGAGGAATGATCTAAATTCTGAAAGACAAATCAATGAAAGAATAAAAAACAATCTAAAATCTGAAAGGAAAATCAATGAAAGATTGAGGAATGATCTAAACTTTGAGAAGAAAATCAATGAGATAATGATGAAATCTCAAGTAGACATGAATCAATTGAATGAGAAAAACCTCTATAGGAAAAAAGTAAAACCAAGAATTGGATACAAAGAAGAAGGTGAATCCTCCAAACAAGGTGCTCAAAAGAATCAAAGACCTACTTGCAATCACTGTGGTAAGATAGGCCATACATCAAACAAATGTTGGAGCAATTGAAAAGAAAAATTCAATGGAAAATGCTACAATTATAATTAGCATGATCTAAGGCTAACAAATACAAAAACAAACCAAGATTTGAAGGCAATTGTCATAAATGTAAGAAACGTGGACACAAGGCATTAGAATACAAAACCAAGACATTAAATCTTGCAAAGAAAATTGTGAAAACAATATTTGCTTGGGACTACAATACCTAGCGTAGATGTCATTACTATGGAGAATTTGGACACATTGGTATGAATTGTTTTAAATATCATACAAGGAAAAGAGACACTACCAAAAGATGTTTCATTTGTACAGAACTTGATCATCTTGCCAAGAACTGTATGAATATTGGTAGAATTGAAGATAAGAAGGTGAAAGCTGATAACATTCGAAAGAAAATGAGATAGCAATAGATTCCTAAGTCTACTAGTCTGAGCAATGATGGTCTAGTCACTCAAGAATTAGGTGACTCTACCATTTCTAATTAAGTTCTCAAGGAAGAACTAGAACTAGGCTATCAAAGAAGACATCTGAATCAGTTCTAGTTGAAAGGTGAAAAAGATCTAAATCTATATACAAGATACAAAGGGATCACTAAGCAAGATTAGTATCTATTATTATCAAGTTACCTTCTTTACTAAGTAAGGTTTGGTCATATACTCTACCAAGCAAGGTAGGGAGTAATAAAGACACCTATGGTTATTAAGTCATAAAGATGTCACCGAGTATTTAATGCCATATAGTGGATGATAGTCTATCAATGTATCTACTTTCATATCGAGCATTATTGATGAAATTTTAGCAAAAGGCATGGAATAGAATTCATTTCTTATCATGAATTTTCAACTACTATTGTGAAGAGCAATTTTTAGTGCGATCAAAGTGACTTGAGAAAATTTCCAGAAATTTTTTTTTGAAGTTCTTTCAATCTACTGAGTGAAAAATGGCATCTAGAAGAAGCAAGTTCAAGAGAGGATCTGACATGTTGGTTCATGGAGTTGAATGGAAAGCACCAAATTTCAAACTCACACCTTCAATTGCTGAAACCCTAGATCCAAGTGGAGCTCAATCCCAAATTCCTCCTAAGGTACTTCTTATCAAAAACATTCATATTCATTTAAAAAGTGCTATTCAAGAAATTGGTACTCTAGAAATGGATGATGCCCTAGGTCAGTTATGTGTAAATGAAGCCTTAAAACCCAAACATCAACATTTGGAAGCCAAAGGGTTGACACATATGCCTCATATGCCCCAAGAATTTCAAATCAAATAGATTATATTTATCTTCAGTTTGAGTGCATGATAGATAGCTATGGTTAGAACAACCAATTCTAATAACAAAAAGGATGATTAATCAAATCTCTAGCCTCCCTATGCTATCCAAAGCTAAAATGATGAAAACCCTAGGTCAAACAAAGTTGGAGAAGAAAAATCTAGCTAAATGGGATGGGAGAGGAATGAAAATCAGTAGTGTTGCTAATGTATAATTAAAATTTGGAATTCATGTTACTGTACACAAGATATATAGTTCAAACTAACTAAATAGTGTGTCATGTGAAGCCATGGATATGGCATTCAAAGTGGTTAAGAATAAATTTTCATATGACCTTGCTGACCTATTGCTGAGACAATTCAACAAAAACATGGAAAGCATAAGAACATCAAAGAATAACCTGTGCAAGTTTGGTTCATTGTTAACTACCTATTCTTTTATGCATAGAAGTTCTTCCCTTCTAAAGGCACTGTAGTCTAGAGAAAAGATGTGCCTATGCTCTACCAAATAAATGAGTATATCGTAGAAATGGGTGAAAACTACAGTAGCATCATAGACAACTGCTTCAATGTATTCAAGGAGAAAATGAACAATAGGTTCAGGATTTTGAAGAATTTAGTTGAAGACTATAAGGATGATGTATGCTTCATGGTGGATAGTGACAAGGTGTATATCCAAGTAGTTAAGCCTAGAGTTGCATGGGTGAAACCTCTTGGTTATGAGGTTAATGTTGATGAGACAAAGGATATCATTGAAGCCCTTTTCAATGAACCAATTGATCCCAAGGGCCCTTACTTTGGAATGTACGATGAAGCCAAGGCCAAAATTGAACTAGAAATAAAGCTCCCATAGGTGGTCAACAAAGGAAAGAGAAGGATAGAAAAGTTAAAATCAAGTGCACCTCTCTTGTTAACTGAGGAAAAAGGTGAGGATGTGGAGGAAGTAGAGGATGAGGAAGAATCTGAGAAATAAGAACGTTTGAAGAAAAAGGGCAAGGTGATCATCACTAAGCTAGCAAAGTCATCCACTATAGTCTTCACAAGGTCATGGAAGAAAGCTAACAAGGAAGGAGGTGACATTATATTCAGTAGACCTTCACCCACCTTCTAATATAGGTTCAAGTAATTAGAAGAAGGAGTAGGGATAACAAATTCTAAATCATTGAAATATGAGATTAGGATTGAGGCTGGGCAGAAGCAAGTTGAAGACCTAGTGCTAAATAAAATGGATAAGTGGAAATACTCACCAAATCAGCTCACTTATCAAGTCCCTAGTGAATTATTAGAAAAGATAAAGATAAGATGGGATTCTGCTATGAAAATAGTCAAAGACATATATGCACAAACCCTAAGGTAGTTATTACCAAGCATATTAGATGCTAAGGTGAAAGAGTCATTAACAAAAAATGAAGAAAATTTGACTCTAAAGTTTAATACTTGTTTGGTTTGATCAAGGACATTGAGCATGTTGTTAGGAATGCTACAAATACTTGGAAAAATATTTATGATCTTCATAAACCAAGTGAATTTCTAGTTGAAGTAAAGGACTATGATGAAGAAGAAGAAGATAAGGAGAAAGATGAGGAAGAAAATGTTGAAGAAGTGACTCACTTTGATAATGGAGAAGATGAAGAGGATCAAGGACTAGAGGCTACTAAGAAAGAAAAACAAGATGATGAGGAGACTAACCTAGCCAAGATAGCTATAGTAGTCATTGCCTCACTTCCTCACTCCCCGAGCAAACCATTGACTACATCAAGTATGGAGATAGCTTCAAAAAATTTGATTATGACTACTAGTGATACATCAAATGTCTAATCACTCTTTGCTCCAACTCAGCTTAGCACATCACTAACAAAAGTGATTTCCATTTCATCCACCAAGCTATAGACTCCTTCATCTACTGAGCTGAGTACTTCAGTTTTGACTTCTCCAATTTTGACTTCTTTAGTTTTGAGTACATTAGTGGTAAGCACACCAATTTTGGCTACTTCAATTTTGGGAACTAAAATTTTGACTTCATCAATTTTGGATTCTTCAAGTATCTTTGTAATTTTTCCATCAATTAGTATAGTATCATTTTTTACTACAAGCCCAAGTATGTCTACCATTTTTTCCATTCTAGATACAAAAGCAATAAGTGCAAGGATAGTTGAGCCCAAGGTTCAACTGAGCACAAAATTTTTGGGCAAAGGAAAAGAGATAGAGGAAGTCATAGATTTAGATGAGGAAATAGTAATCCCTAATTGGGATATTTACAAGCTTACTCTAGACCAAATGTAGCCATTTGGTGAACTTCTCCAAAAAAATGCTAAATAGCAAAGACTAAAAGTGGAGAGAGATAAAGAGTATAAGATAATCGAAGATGCAAAGAACATTTTGACTGAGGCAATAGGAATTGAGGTTGATTCTTCTCAACCTATTTTGTATTAGCTAGGAGAAGTAGTCCAAAAATTCAATGAGGACACCGATGGACAAGATAAGCTACTTGAAAAGGCTGAAAAGAAATTTAATAATAAAGTGTTGGAGCACATTTCTCAGGAAATAGCCATTTATCAAGTAGAGCTTTCTACAATTTTGGTCAATCTTGAAGTGTCCTATTCAAATGTGTCATCACTTTTTGGAAAACTATGTGATGTCTCTAAATATACAAAGAAAATAAAGGATAAATTGTCCAAAATAGATATAGATCTAAAGGCTAGTACTCAGCAGCTACAACTTGACCCTAGTTCAAGCTCTACACATTTCAAGAAAATTAGATTTTTTTTAGACATGCAAGCTAAATTGCTAAGAGAAGAAGCAAGGATCGAATAAACATTGATTGACATACAAAATATGATCCTTCCAATCATGGATGCAATGTAGAAACATATTGTATATTCAAAAACTCTAATCCATGATAATATCTTCTCTACTACAGACCATATGATTGAACTATCAGTAGAGGTTCAAATTGCACTTCATACATGCAAGGTCCTACAAGAAAATTGGGATAAAATCTTGGAAATCACTCTCAAGGTACATTATAAAATTCTTATCCCATTTTGGTGTTTCTATGTAAATAAGTTAGAATAAATCTTTAGCATTACTGTCAAAAAGGGGGAGAAAGTTATATTGGAGAAAGCCATATGTTATGGGGAAGTAAGACATGTACATAGAGAGACACATAGTATGAGGAGAAATATGCTATGGGGGAGAACTTCTAACAAGTGTGAAATGATCAATAAGGCATGTTGTATATAGAAAAATATTTATAGTATACTATATATACCTTTCAAAATTAATTTTGAAAAATCTTTAAAAATAGTATACTCTACCAAGCTAGTGTCACATGGTGATGGATACATGGTATTCAATTTTGGCTATAAAGTTTTTTTGTCACTAATGCTAAAGGAGTAGATTGTTGACATATTAGTCAAGTTTGTTATTAGTGACACACACTTATTCAGATTATGTATAGCTACCAAGCTCATTGTTTAGTTCTCAATGGTTGCCGTGTAACTCAGTTGCTGCCAAGTCCTTTGGACAAATTCTAGTAGCCACCAAGAAAATTTACTCAGTATGAAGTCCAATAGTTTAAATTATGCATTTTAGTATATGCAAATTTTATCAATGGTTACTAAGCATTGCAATGTCTACTGAGTTTGCAATTCATGTGATGAGAAGCTAGTGTTAACTGAGCTACTTTATGCTAACCAAGTGATTTAGTATTTTCTAAGTTGCATAATATCTATTGAGTCGCTAGTGTAGACCAAGTTCGATACTACTTGAAAGTGATCAGGATGGACCAACCTTCTACATCTACCAAGTACATGATGATGCTGAGCATTGACAATGGATGTTAAGTATTAGAACCTCACCGAGTCAGTCTTCAGAACCTAAGTGTCTTCATGTGGGCTGACTTTGTAATATTTGTGTTGAGTTGTATCATGGATGACTTTGTAATTATGTAATTTGGATTGGTATATATATTTAATATATTGTATCATATCTAATGAATGTATGGATGTAATGTAAATGTGGATGCATAAATTTAAAATTATGAATGCAATAGATAAAGAGCAATTTGTAAAGGCCATAACAACATAAGGAGTAGTAGAGACATATCTATCATAGAAAGGTGATTAGTATAAAAAAGAATCTTTTTTAGAAAACCCAATTTCAAATTAGAGATCTACTACTACTTCATCCTAATAGGTGAACTAGTCAAAATCCTTTAACAAGGTAGACCTAACAGTATTTCATAAATCTATTTACCAAGTGCATACTTCATTGTATGTTTGTAAATCCTCTCACAAGGTGGACCTAGTAGTCCTAATTGCTCCTAATAGGGAATATCATCAAAAGTGATCAATGTAAGCCTTAATAGACCAACTTTATTTTGTTGTATTAAGTTTGTGGGTATCATCTCCACCCCAATTTTATTTTCTATTTGGAAGGTTTTTGGGTCACCAAATCTTTGTGTCAAATTGTTATGGATGCTTTCATGTTTTCAATTTCTCATGCATACAATTATATTAGATGTGATGAATTAAGTTCTAATTGAATTATTGGATTAAGAATTGAAATTGTTAAAGTTTTAGAAGTTATTGATTCATGCTCCCCTCTTAGTAACCTAGCATAGTCTTGAATATTTCCAACAATGCTCTTTGTAGACTCATGACTATTCTATTCTTTTAAATTAACCTGTTCAAAGATGAGAACAATTTAGATTCATCATCATCATCACCTATAAGTTTGGAAAGTGATAGTGAAGTGGGTGAGCTAGATGCTTTAATCTCATCTTCCTTTTGTTTCTTTTCTACTACCTCCCTTTCTTTTCTCTCTTTTTTCTTCTCTTTTTCTTTTCTTTCTTGGTCTTTCTTTTCTTCTTCTAGCTTCTTATGTATTTACTCTTCTTTCCTCTTCTTTTCTTCTTTCTACCTCTTACCCTCCTCAAGCAATTTTGTCTTGGCTTCTTCAATCTTCTTCTTTTGTTTCTCTAACTACCTCTTCTCTTCTTCAGTTAGTTTTAATTGATCTTGAATGTCCTCAAAATGAGACTTGAGCTGATCAAAGCTTTCAAAAGGATTCTCATAAATGTTAATAATAACATTAGCTTGATCAATTTGCATGGTGTCACTAATTATTGAAACTTCCAAAGTTTTCTCTACTAAGGTAGGTGTTTCCTTTGATTCAGGCATCATCTGGTTAATGGTTGCAACTATTTCACTTCTTATAACATTATTCTCACCTCCCATAAACAAAAATTGGCCTCAACTTATTTCTTAAGTAAGGTGCTAGTTTGTTCATCAATTTCTTGATTTATTTTTCATCATCAGTTTTACATATAGTTCTTATCATTGACTTTTGAAGTTCCATGTCTTCCTCACAAGCTAGTGCCCTCTTAGCTATAAGTCTATCACAAAATTTTTGATGTATGATACCCTCAATATCTTAAAGTTTCAATTTATTAAGAATCATATATCTCACAGTAGAGATATCAATCTATTCTTTCTCAATATCACTATACAAATCATAAAACTTGTTCATTTGCACAAAGTTTCCTTCATTTGCAATAGCTATGTTAATATTTTCAATCTTAGGCTTCCAAGGTTGCCTTGTTTTACTTGTTGGTTATTTAAGACAATAACCCTTTTAGGCTTTTTGACTTCTTGTTCCTCATCCTCACCCTCACTAGAGTCTTTAATTGTCAAAAAAATTTCTTCCTTTTCTTAGGTCAAATAGCTAGTTGCTTAACTCTCTTTAATTTATGAGTCTCAACTTCTACAAACCTTTCAGACTTCCTTTTTGGTTCACTAGGCTACTCAGTTGATACAATAATATATTGAATATGTTTCTTTGTAGGAACTTCTATAATAGATACACCTAATGCTTTCCTAACTAACAAAGGTGTTACTTACATCACACCTTGTTCACCAATTTTCTTTAGTCCAAAGATAGTTTGCCTTACTACCTATTATTCACTTTCTAACATACCAACCTCAATTAATGTTTTCTTCATTAAGGTCTCAATCTTATGAGATGCTTTCTCCAAGGATGCCTTCTAAGCTGACTAATTTATCTCCTCATATGTTCCAAATCTCTAAGATGCTTGGTCCTTTCTACAGTTCAAAATTAGATCAATGTAACCAATAGCTAAATCATCACTAAACTCATACTCTAAGGGATCAAAAAATATTTCCCAAGGTTCTATTGTTTTAATATGAGTTAGGTATGTATCTACCATTAAATATATATCATCCTTAAATCTATCAACAATTATAGGTGCAATTCTGAATCTCTATTCAGTCTCATTCTAGAATGTTCTCATAACTAGGTTTATGTTGTTCAAGATTTTATCTATAGGATGCCTTCTACATGCATCTATTATCTTATCCATAGTACACCTTTCATTTCTCATAATATTTTTAACTAATAGAAATGAAAATATCTTAAGTGCGTGAAAGAAAATGTGATTGATTAGTGATTGAAATATGAATACACCATTCTTAGTTCTCTTAATCTTCTCTAGATTCTCAAGGAGTTGTATTCTCAAAATCTCACTCAAATTCACTTGCTTCTTCTCAACATAAATCTTGTAAGCTCCATAAATAAAGCCTGTTAACAAATCATCACTCTTGGAACTTGCACAAATAGAATATGCAATGATTATGCTCAAGAATGTTACATCATGTTGTTTGATGGTGTTGATCACCATTTCCTTACCATTATAAATTTCCTTTGTATAACTTTCAAACTTTTTCTTAACTAATTTCTCACCAATAGGTACACTACCTTGTTTGTTAAGACCAATAACCACATGAATAAGGTTAGCTGAAATGACAACTATATTATCTCTCAGCCATATTTTCCATTATGAATTCTACTCAATATGATATAAGTCCATTCTTCAGTGTTTAGTTTATGGTAGAAATGATATCTAAATAAGTCTAAATCCTTCAAATGTTCAAATCCTAACTTCATAATCATATCATGGTTGAAAAAAATTTCCATATCCTTGTTCATAAACTCACTTCCAATAGTTTTAAACTTGCTAGTTAAATAACATCCTATGTCTTCCAAATATACTACATTGTTCAAAGTTGTTAATAGAGCTGAATTAAGGTTTCCTTCTAAGGGTTTTATAGGAGTAACCTTTGACTTGGGTCTATAAGCATCCTCAACATTATGAACTAAAAGAATATCCATGATTTCACCAAATGTAAATTTATCAAAGAAATTTTGTGCAAAAAATGATAAAATACATTTTTCCAAAGTAGGGTTTTGCAAAAAATCGCTTCTGAGTACTCTAAGCTTCTAAGATAATCACAATATAGAAATAACCAAGTTTGTACTCTATTTGTCTAGCTAAAACTTGCATTCATTGCATACTTTTCCTAATTGAAAAAGAAGTTAATTTCATTTTGAAATCAAATATCTTCTCAAAATCATCTATCTAATCTTTGAATGCTACACGAGGTTAATCATAGCTTCATTTCATCATGAAAATGCTACACAAAACTTCACTCAACAAATTTTTTTGTAAAACATAGATTTCATCTTTTTTCATAGAATAAACTTTCTCTGTTATAATAATAACTCTTATTTCCTTCATAACTTGTTTCCATAAGCTCCAAATTGCAAGCGAGCTTAGCTACAATCTAAACTCATCTAGATACATCTTGTCTCAACCTTGCTACTCATAGCTCAATATGTAAATGATTTTTTGCAATTCTAGTGTTGTGAACAAGCTTAATTCAACTTGTTTGAATCAAACTCAATTGTTGACTTCAATTTTCATGTCTATGAATCATCTAATTTTTCCTAAGGAATATTTAATCCCTTTACAAATGCCTCATCAAGTTCTTCTTGAAGTTCACTAACTATATTTTTTTCATCTTCATTGTCTTTCTTATTTCTAGAGTTAATTTTATGATTCCTTTTGTCATTTCCAAAGTTTCTTCCACTATTTCTTATGTTTTTAAAGATTCTTTCATGATTACTTCTATCATTTCCAAAGTTTCTTCCATTGTTCCTTCTAACCATTCTATAGTACTTTTTTGTATGTCCAAATTTGTTGCATAACTAACATATTGGGGTCCTACTTCTTGTATATGTAGAATGTGGGCCTCTGATCCTCACATTCACTTCAACATGGTCTTTACCTAAGAGATCATCCTAGAATAAACATTGAATTGTTCATCCAAGAAATCTAATAGTGTGACCTATTGCCTTCTAGCTAGAAGGATTTTGCCTTTGCTCTCAAACTAAGAAGTAGGCAACTAGACCTTTTAGTATGAAGGATTTGTATAGTTGTATGATAATGAAATTTAATCTAGATGATATGCAGTTTAATCTAATCATAGATAAAAACAAATTAAGCTATATGAGTGCATTTTAATCTAGATGATATTAATGCTAAGAAAATATGAAAGCTATGAAAGTATTAAGCAAATGAGTACTTAATCTGATATTAATTCAATGCAATTCAATTCCAACCTTTGTAATGAGGAATTAGGAGCCTCTTAAATTCCCAAAATCAATCAATGATCAAGATTAGTTGGGATGAACAATCAAGATTGAACTTGAGATTTAGTTGGAATGGAAACTTCCTTGTGTAGATGAAGTTAACTATTTTAGATCTGAGTGTAATAAAGAGTTAACTAAGTTTTTAACTAAGATAATTTCAATTTGAGAGATAGTTCACTTAGAGTTTCCATTTTGAAACTAAAGATAATATTTGAAGAGATAAATAGAAATATGACCTCATAAATAGATTTAATTCCTTTGCATTATTAGCTAAAGAATTTAATTTAATTTAATTAAAGTATGAAAACTTATAATTTAATTTAATTTAATCAATGGGTTTAATGTAGCTAATTCGAGTCAATACTTAGAAATTAAATAGAGAATGTGATTAATGCAGATTAGGGTTTTTTGCATTTCACACCTAGATCGAGTAGCAATAATTAGAATCATAATTGCCTAGTGAAATAGGACTTAGGAATGATTGAATAGACCAAAATTGGTAATCATGGCAATGTGCCAATTTTGGGGTATTACATTTTCCCCTCTTTGAATGAATGTACAAGCAACACATTCGATTCAAAGAAATCAAAAGTATGAAGCATGGATCAAGAAACAAGATTGGTTCTAAAATTGATGATACCGAGACCAATTGATACGCTTTTAAAGATTATCTCTAGAATGGAGCTTAATCTTAAGGGGTCTAGATAGAACACCAAGATACCTAGATTGATTTGATTTTAAAGATTATCTCTAGAATGGAGCTCAATCTTAAGGGATCTAGATAGAACACCTAGATTGATAAGCTTTTAAAGATTATCTCTAGAATGGAGCTTAATCTTAAGGGAGATAGATAGGACACCTAAATACCTAGATTGATAAGCTTTTAAAGACTATCTCTAGAATAGAGCTTACTCTTAAGGGATCTACATAGAACACCTAGATACCTATATTGACAAGCTTTTAAAGATTATCTCTAGAATAAAGCTTAATCTTAAGGGATCTAGATAGAACACTTAGATACCAAGACTGATACCACAAAAATTGTCAAAATTTCTAGAATTGTTCCCAAAATGAGACTCAATTCCCAAGAGTCAAGGTTTAGACTATCTCAATACCTGTCCATTAAAAGATGACAAAGATTTGATTATGATTCATAGAATTATCCCCAAAACAAGGATTAATTCTTAGCAAAAGTTAGGATTATCTCTAGAATGAAGCTTAATCCTTAGCAAGAATTTGAAATTATCTCCAAAATGAAGCTTAATCCCTAGAGTCCAAATAGAACACTTGAATACTAGTCCATAAAAGATAGTAAGATCCAATCATGAGTTGTAGAATCATCCCTAGAATGAGGCTTTATCATCAGGAGTCGAGGTTGAGATTGTCTCGATACCTATCCATTGATCTCTAACTAGAAATGTTATAAGATGTGATCAACTAATCAAAAGAGGAGATAGATGACATAGATGTCAGATAGAAGGGAGCAAGATGCCTTGAGTGATGAAGACATAAGATTCAAATGAATATAGTTCAGATTCAATGATGTAATCATCCTACCCTATCAAGAGCAAAATTGAAAGATGACACACCAAAAATGTGATGTAGAGTATTATGTTAAGAGATACTAAAGAAATTCAAGGTTGGGAAGAATATAGAAGAGATCAAAATGATCAAAAGAAATTTGGAAGCCAGTTCGAAGTGATTTCAAGGTCCAAAAGACCAAGTTTTACCAAAGTTGACTTGAGTTGACCTTTTCTAGAATTTTATTTGAAAATCTAAAGAAAATGTGATTGGAAAAGATTTCATGGTTCATAAAGTATTAGAAAAATGGACTACACAAGCATTTGATTGCATTAGTCCCAAAATTTTAAAATGTGATTTTGAGTTGTTTAAGTGTGTCAGATTTTGAATTCAATCCTAAAAATTGATTCAGAGTAGTCAAATTAGCTAGGGGGTGATTTTTGCACAAATTAGAGTACTTTGATGAATTAGATCAAAACCTATATAAGGGCCCAAAGGGTCATTTTCAAATCATTTTTACTTTTGTCTTTTGTGGAGAAGAAAGCTCTGAGGAGAAAATGGTGGTCCCTATGTCTTCTCATCGATTCAAGTACTCCTGATGACACAGCTAACTAGCAGAGCATGGACCTCTGGTGAGTAGTGGATAATCTTGCTTTGCATTTAATTTTTTACACATTTCAAGTCATTTTTAGCATGTTTTAGGGGTTTCTAAAATTTTCCCTATTCAATTTCACTCCTTGCGCAAGTTTGATTGCATCTTGCATGAAGAAGTACCAACCTGGTACTTCATCAAATGGTCCTATGGGTTTCATCATGTGGTAGATACCCATCTTTCATGTGAAGAACCCTAATCTAGTATAATTTCTTGCTTATAGTCTAGTCATTTATTGTGCAACTAGTTGTGATCTCATGCAAAGATGTGCAATCTCATGTGAGAACTTAAGATTTCGTGCCAAATTCTAGTGTTAAATGCAAGTTTTAAAGTTTGAACTTTGAATTTTTCATTGCAATTTTTTGCATTCTTTTGTCATGTTTGTCTAGTAGAGATTATTTTCCTATTGTGTTTGTGTGCATAGGTTACATTTTTGAATATTGAATTTCAATCACACTACCTACCATATAGAGCTATATTATGACAACTCGATGATGCCAACATGACTCATATTGATAGACTGAGACTTGCTTATCTTTTCCAAATTCCACCAATGTTTGTCAATCATGGCCTTTTGACTGCATTAGTACAACATTTCCATTTGAAGATGAACACATTCCATCTACCATAGGCAAAGATGATCATCACGTTGGAGGACATCTATAGGATACTCTACATAACCATGAGTGGTATACAATACCATGCCACAAGTAGGCATAGCAACATTGAGAGCCATCTTATAGGAGGACCTTATCATGGACATAGGTATCACATGGGATGAGTTACTATATACCTATGGTCCCACTGATAAGTTACCATCAGCATTGCCAATATTCATCATATGTTTCTTGATGCCTAACAGAGGACAAAACAGACTAGAATGTGGATGGGACAAGATGTTGTAGTAGATGTTAGCAACCCCAAAGAGATATGGATGGGGATAGTGCATGTTTGCACATATGTATCATGAGATGCATGAGATAGTGTACCATGAGAAGAAGAGCATGGCAACTAGAGTCTATGTTTTTTAGATCTGGGCATGGGAGCACCTACTAGTTATGAGGCCCATTTTTGAGGATGAGTGATAGTGCATGGAGCCATACATTTGCAAATATAGTGGCCAACTTACCCAAATAGGAATGGGGAAGACTGAACAATGGAGGGAACAATTAGATGACCTAGTGGTAGTAGTATGGTGGTTGTTTAGAGAGAGGGAGGATTGGGATGATGCCCACTAGGAGTTGGCACATGTGTTCACCTCATGACTACTGATAGGTAAATCTCTTAAGACTATGGAGAGATTTCCTCTAACACAAGTGTGGTGGTAGTAAAACCAACCATAGAACATATCTTAGGAGTACTACTCTTATGCATGGGTGGTGACAGACTTGAGCCATGGGTGGTCATCAAGGTTAGATCTAGGGAGATCAATGATAGATGTGTACAACTTGGTTGTGACATAGTGAGACTACCTATTGGCAATAGAAAATGGGGGGATGACTCTTGCATATTAGGCCCATTTTATGAGTCATCCATTTCTATGATTTACTGATCTAGTGGGAATGGTTGTACCTATATAGCTAGTACATGTAGCCTAGGCACTACCACTATAGCTAAAATAGGTGAGACATAGGGTATGCTAGGTGAAGATTCAACCTTAGTAGATGGGGATAGATTTAGGTGCAGGCATTAGTGGGATAGGGAAAAGATGACCTCATAGTGAAATGGGATCTCTAGCTCCCATAGGAGGTGACACATAGAGACCTTGCATAGAGGTAGAGTAGCTAGCAGAGTACACCAAGTAGGGAGATGCAGAGATGTAGGATCATCCTATTGTAGGGACCTAGGTTGGGGATGTCCAACCATAGACCTAGGAGGCCTTAAGGAGAGCCAAAGAGTGAATATAGACAACACAGAGTTAGTTAGGAGAGTTATAGATACATGTAGTTGTGAGAGACTCCCAAATTGTAGATCAAGAGTGGGAGATCTGTGGGCTACAAGAGTAGTTAGATCAAGAGGCTCAGAGATCAAAGAAATAGTAGGACAAGATCTAGCTGAAGTTAGCCAAGGTAGCTTACTATTTTATAGCTTACACAATATTTGTACTAGATGAGGCTGAGTAGGTGCCTTTATTTTCATAGTATGCTCAAGATTTGAGAGGTGTATGGCCTGCCACTAGACCAGACATGCCTCCTCCTCCTCCTCCTCCTCCACCAAGAGCCAAGGAGGTAGGAGAGAGTTAGCTTTGTTTGCTCTAATTTTGGTCCGACTATGCATTGATTGGTGTGCCAATGCCATTTTGTATGATTTTTTATCAACATCACTTGAGTAGCATCTAGTTTTGCACCTGATGTACATTTTTTGATATACATATACAAGATTTTGATTCAAGTATCATTGGCATATGTCACCTTTTTTGTCTTTATAGCTCATTGTACATGAGATGTTTATGCATTGATTATGAAATGTAAATATGATGTAATGTATGGATGCAAATTTGATCTGATGTATAAAGATAATGTAGATGAGATGAGTCATGATAGCACATATGAAATGAAAAATGTGAATGAACTAACATCTCATACAATGTTCCATTTTTTCTGATAATGACAAGTATCCCTTGAGGATCGAGAGGATGGATGAAGGAACAAAATTCTTGTGCAGTCAAGAAGAAACATGATATTTTGAAGAAGCCAACAATCCCTCATTGCAAAGGATGAAAGTAGATTTGCAATTGAATCATGTGCTTATGCAATGCAACCCTATACTAGATACAACCTTAGGCTAAATGCAATGATAGGTCAAGTTACCAAGCTTCAACAATTATCATCACTGAGCATATAGTGAAACCCCATATGTCATACTAGTTCAGGGCATCTAAGGCTCTTAGGAATGAATTCAAGGTATTTAGTAGGTTAGAGTTGATAGAAAAAAGGTTTGGTCCATACTTAGAATAAAAGACTCAATTGTAAGGTACAATGGCACATTGGTGTGGTTATAAGCCAAGTGACCATTTGTAACCAAGGAGTCATAATAGGTGTGATATTGAGTATTTTGATGATTTTTAGGTGTTTTAGGTGTTTTTGAGTGTATTTGTAGGGTTTAGGCACTTTAAGACACCTTTTTGTCAAGGATTTCAAAAAGTTGCAAAATGCAAAAGTTGCTAAACAACAAGTTTTGTAATTTTGGTTGTCAAACTAAAAAAGAGGTTGCACAATCTTCCAACCATTAAAATGTGAATTCTAACCATTGGAATGCACTTATTTAAGGTCTCTACATGTGGGGAAGGTCATTGTATGGATGGGTGGATAGCATTTGGTGAATAAAACTCAAAATTTCTTCTTTTTTCACTATTTTTAAAATTCTATATGGCTAGTATGGATTGGTAGTGGTAAAAATTTTATATGGTTAGATAGAGGGTTGAGTTAGGATTCCATTTCAATTGGTTTCAAGTGTTCATCTTATCCAGAGAAAAAGTTGTATCAGTTTTTGTGCAGATTAACCAAATTTACCCTGAATCTAAGGGTTTTAGCAAGATGGCCTCCTAACTTGCAATCCCACAATGGGACTTCAATGACACTTTTTAGAATTCAAGCTAGGACAGGGGTCTTTGAGATGGAAAATTTTCAGGGTTGTAGAATTAGGGCACCTATTTTTACCAACAAGCCCTGGACTAAACATAGTCTTATGTCTAGTCTAGTTTTTGAGGAAAAAGAAGGATTAGGCTTCCAAGGTGATTGATTTGACCTAGGTGAAGGGTGTAAAAGGAAAAATTGAATGTTTAGAAGAGTTCCAATGGGTTGAACCAAGTTTTTGAACTCATTTGTTTATGTTTTCCTTGTAACCTAGCCTAATCTAGCCAATTAGGACTGTGAGACAAAGTGGGCATAAGTTGATGCTAGAGTAGAGTTTGTGATTAATATTTTGGAATCCATTAGGAGTGGTTGAAGGATTTTTTAAGGTGTAAAAATTTTGGGTGGTCCTTTGCATGATTTAGGATTTTGACCATTAAACCTAGGATTTGTCCTACTAGAAGTGTTGGTAACAGTTTTTGCAAATTGGTTGTTTGGTGTTGAAACTCTTCAAAGTTTGGACTTTCTTGTTGATTTAAGTCCTTAGAATCAATTTCTATCAGAAAATTTGAGTGTTGAAACTATTTAAGAAGAATTTTCCATTTTGGTCTATTGGTGATAGGGAGTCCCTAAGAGGTGTGACTATTCTAAGTTGTTTGAGTACCCTAGGTTTGAGGGTTGGGCTTATAAAGTGGAGTCCACTTGCAAGGTAGAGTCTATGTATACTATAAGTCCATTGGACAAGTCATTAACCTTGGAAGATACCCAAGTTACTATTTGGAGATTAAAGGAAGGTCAGGTTACTATTTGGAGGATGGGAAGAACATCTTGGTGCTTTTGTTGCATACTTTGTATCACATACAATTCCCACTAACATTGTAATCATGGAAATATGAATAGGACATATGTTCTAGTTTTGTCAAGATTAAATATAAGCGTTCAAGGCACAAGAAGCTAGAATTACCAAAACATTTTTCTCTTTTAATGTAGCAAGTTAACATAAGCATTATAGCATAAATGTTAGGATGACCAAAATGTTTCTTGTATGCAGGCACACCAGACACATGAGAGATCCTTCTTATGCTAAGTAATCAATAAGTATTATATCCGTAATGACCCTTGCATTCATAACCTAAGATAAAATTATGCTAGATATACTCGTAGTGACCTATACATTCACTTGGTAGGACAAGTATTAGTATTTACTATAGCATAAAGAGTTCACTCCAACAAGCAAGGAGAAGAATGAACCTCATTGATTTTTCTATATAAAAGGAGTCGAGGTACACATGGCCATCCAATATGAGATAGTGGCTCTTATAGTGGACACCCCTTTATATATAGATGCTTTAGATCATTAAAACTAAACCATAAACAAAAAGCAAAGAAAAGATCATGGCCCCAGTCCTCGCTAAAGTGACATCATTGAGTTGCTCAAAGAGATATGATAAAGCAAAAGCAAAACAAGAAAAGAAAAATTCAACATAAGAAATCTCTTCAGTAAGGTGACAATAGTAGGTAGACTTAGTCAGAATGATTGGTGACTAAAGTCAAAGAGGAATATTCAAATAAAAATAACCTTGGTAGGAAAATGAACAATAGTAGATAGATACAGTTAGGACAACTAGTGATTGATGCAAGAGAGATCTTCCATGAGTAATTTCTAAGTGATATTAGTGATAATGGGTAGATGCAGTTAGAACAACTGGTGATTGATGTGAGAGAGATCTTCCATAAGAGTAATTTCTAAGTGATATTAGAAATAGTAGGCAAACATAGGTAGAACAACTAGTGACTAATGTGAAAGATTCCTATGATAGTACAAGAGTTGCCCCAAAGTTATGACAAAATTTAATCCATGGATACATGAGAAAAAGTAGTAAGCAAAAGTAGGAAAGCAATTGTACAAGAGCTAAAAGATGCACTGTGAGATATAGCATTTTGAACAAGAGGTGCGAATTTACCAAGTTTTCACCTTCTTGGCAGAGATTCTTTTTTTTTGCTACCATGATGCCTATTTCCAGGTTTTCACCAATGGCACTTTTTTTGTTTTTCAATTTTTTTGTATTTTTTAATTTTTGATTTATTTTTGGTATTACTAAGGTGCTTATTGCTAGGTTTTCACCAACATAATAATTTTTTGAGGACTTTTTGCAATTTTTAGATTTTTTTAGGACAATTTAAGCATATACAAAGAGCTTCTAAGATCATATCAGCTATAGAACTACTTCAAGTGGAGAGTGTTGATGGGCTCCTTGAGCACATATCCCCTGGTTGTAGAAAGTTGGTAAGCACCCGATCCAAACACTATTGTGACTACGTAGGGACCAAGCTAGTTTGGTTTGAACTTCCCTTTTTATACTCATTATTGCTAATTCTTAGGGTTCTCTCTAAGAATGAGATCACCAAGTTGGAAATCACATGGTTTAACTTTCTCTTTGTAACTTCTAGACATATGTTGCTACTAAGCTTGAAGATGATCACATGCCACTTACCGATGCTCATCTAACAATTATACCTCTTGAAGCCATGATATTCTATAGTCTTCATTAGTAATGAGGCCCTTCATGGAGATTCTCAAAGTATGAATCTTGACATCAATTGAAAGCACAACATCCGCTCCATATATTAAAGCAAAGGGCATTGTTTCTATTGGATTTCTAATACTTGTTTTGTAAGACCATAAAGCCAAATTAATCTGAAGGTGCTAGTCCCTTCTAGATTTGCTAACTATGTGATGAAAAATCTTAAGGATCACCTTTTAGGATGCTTCCACTTGACCATTACCTTGGGGGTAATAAATAGAAGACCAATGTTGTGTGATTCTAAACTTTTTACATAACTCCTTAAGATCCTTGTTTTTAAAATGTCCTCCATTGTCAGTAATAATGGAGGAAGGTACACTATACCTACATATGATATAATTCATGATGAATAAAGCTACCATTTTTCCATTTACGAAAAAGAGAGGGACCACCTCTACCTGCTTAGTGAAGTATTTTGTAGCAATAATGATAAAATTATGTCTATTTGAAAAGGACGAGTGAATTTGACCCATGAGATTGAAGGCCCATTGTTGGAAAGGCCACAACATAACAAATGGAACTAGATCTCTAGCTGGAGTGTGGATCATATTCACATGGAGTTGGAATTATTTGCAAGACTTAGCATATTTGATTGCCTCTTTCTCCATATTCGGCCAATAGTAACCAGCTCTAATAAGTTTGTGAGCTAGTGTCAAGCCATTTGAGTGAGATCCACAAATGCCCTTGTGTACATCTATTAATGTGCAATTGGATTCATTGGATTCTAGACACCTAAGGAGTGTTTTGTCAAGACCTCTCCTAAATAAGTCATCAATAATGATAACATATTGTAAATCATTATAGATAAGGTGATGCTTTTTATTACAGGTTAGATTGTTTAGGATGGTTTGGTCATGCAAGTAAGAGTATATGTGGTGGTAGTGGGATGAGTCATATCCTACAATAGAATAGATCATCCTAGTTTTAGGAGAGTCATAGGCAGGGTAGAGTAATGTTTCCACTAGGAATTCATGTCAGAGACCATTTTCTAGTATCTGTAACAAGGAAGCTAGAGTAGCCATGGCATCATCCACTTTTTTATCTTCTCAAGGAATTAATTGAAAAGTGATGTGAACAAAGTATTTTTTTAAGTCATCCACCATGCATTTACAAGGAATCAATTTTTCATCCTTTATCTAATATACATCATTGACTTGGTTGATTATGAGCTATGAATCACCAAACATGCTCAATTGATATACTCTCCATTCAACTAAAATCTCCATGCCATTAATCAAAGCTTCATACTCTATGATATTATTTGTACAAGAAAATAGAATCTTGTATGCCTTAGCTAGTGAATACCTCTATGGTGTTATGAACAAGATTCTAGCACCGGATCCCTGTTGTGTGAAGGAACCATCAAAGAACATCACCCAAGTTTGGTGTGTAATTGTTAGAATTGATTCATCAAGGAAATCAATTTTGAGTGGAAGAAGACTCTGCATTGATGCTTTTTATAATTGATCAGCAATCACTTGTCTCTTGATAGCATTTTACTCAAAATATTGGATATCAAACTCACTTAGTATCATGACCCACTTAGCCAACCTTCTTGTTAGAGTTGCTTTGCTAAGTAAGTACTTTAGTGGATCAATTTTAGCAACCAATCATGTACTATGGGCAAGCATGTAGTGTCTCAACTTTTGAGAAGCAAAGACAACTACCAAGCAAGCTTTCTCAATGATACTATAATTCATTTCATAAGAAATAAGCATGTGACTCAAAAAGTAGATAGCCCTTTCCTTATTATCATTGTCTTCCTATGCTAGCAAGATACCCATAGATGTCTTTGTTGCTGAAATGTAAAAGATAAGAGGCTTCCCATGAATGGGAGGCATCAAGATTGGTGGATTAGTAAGGTATTGCTTTATCTATGTTAGTCTCTAATCACATTCTTGCCTCTAGTTATATTTCACATCTTCATGTAGAGTTTTGGTAAAAGGTTGTGACATATCTGCCAATTGAGAGATGAATCTACAAATGTATTGAAGTCTTCCTTGTAAGCCCCTCATCTGACTGATATTACAAGGTGGATGCATGTCCATGATTGCTTGAACTTTCTCTAGATCAACCTTGATTCCTTTTGTAGACACAATGTAACCAAATAATTTCCTAGATGTTACACCAAATGCACATTTCTTGGGGTTAAGTCTCAGACTAAAATTCTCCATGCAATCTAGGATAGGTCCCAAATCTTGAAGGTGAGTATTGTGCTCATACTTTAAACCAGGGTATCATCAACATAGTCCTCCATTGTTTTATGCATCATTTCATGAAAATTTGTAGTAACTGCCCTCTGATATGTAGCACAACCTTTTTTTAAGCCAAATGGAATCACATTCCAATAGAAAGTTCCCCATGCACAAGTAAAAGTAATGTTTTCTTGATCTTTTGGCATCATTTTGATTTGATTATAACCAAAAAATCTGTCCATGAGTGAGTACATTTCATATCTTGCTATCATGTCCACTATCATATCAATGTTAGGGAGTGGGAAATCATCCTTTGGACATGCTAAGTTCAAATCTTGAAAATCTATACAGACTCTGATAGATTTTTCATGCTTGGAGACTAGAACAACGTTTGATATCCATTCAACATAACTAATAGGTTAGATGAAACTAGCTTTCAAAAGCTTTTTTAGTTCAAATTTGACAAGTAATGCAACATGAGGATGCATTTGTCTAAGTTTTTTTTTGACTGGTTTAACTCCTAGTGCAATAGACAGGTGATGCATAATGAGATTAGGATCTAGTCCTAGCATATCTGAATATGTCCATGCAAAGTTTATCTTTTTCTCTTGGAAGAAGGCAATCGATTCCTCTTTTTCTTCTAGAGATACTAACTATGCAAGATGTATTGTGTGAAGATGTTATTTTGTACCCAAGTTGATCAGCTATGTTGGCTCTATAAACATTGATGATCTTTCCTAAAAATGACTAGGAGGTGCACCAAATATCTCCTTTGTGGGTGCCTTAGAGAGGTTTTCACCCTTGGATACATCTATTATTTTTACTTTTTAAGGTTATGATACTTCCACAATGTGGTTTTCACCATCAGACCTTCTATTTTTTTCTTTTTGATTGTATGATTGAGATATTTGATGATAGCTTCAGCCATGTTAATGCTTTGTTCACTATTGGAAGACATTATAGGTTCTATAGTGTTTAGTAATAGGCAAGAACATAGTAATTTTGAAATAGTGGGACTTCACTAGATGCATTATTATTCTAGTCTACGAGCTCGAGGTACGTGAGTAAAAGAGAAGTGGTAGATTTGATTGTGTTTATAGTATAATTATCAAATGCTTGGACAAGTAATTTGAGATCTAGAGTGGCTTTATCTACAAGTGTGTTTGAATGCATCTTAGTTCTAATGTCATTAATTGAAGACTCAATGAAACTAGTTGGATAAGACTCATCTGACCTAACCCTAGATGCTTCACCTACTTTGAGGATATTTTCATAGACATGAACATGATCAATGTCTTTGCCTATAGTTGCTTCTAAGAGAGAGTTGAATTCATATTCCCAAGAATCTGTGCTACATGGTGACAGACTATAAAATTCCCCAATAATTATAGGGAAAAACTCTCCTTCATCTTGTAGATTTTTACAAAGACACTCAATGTGTAAAACATGACTAGACTCTCCTTGTTCTTTTTGGGTATGATGTAAATCAATAGTATCATCAAAATAGACACTATCACCATCCACAGTGCTAATATGTGGTATAAAATCATCAGCTTTAGCAAAAAAATTAACAAGATCATTAGGAATGGGATAAGGATAAGGATCCTCATCATCAACATTATCTTCATGATCATCAGAATCAGCTTCTGACCCATGTTTAGATGAAATATTAGATTCTGGTATGAATTTTTTAATCCCTAGATGGAAGGGAATCTTCTTGAAGCCTAAACTAGATGTGTCTTGATTCCTCCTAGCTATTTCTTTGACAAGATCAATCAGACCATTTTTTTTGTATCTAATAGGACTATTTCCCTTGTAGCCAAAGTGTTTCATGAGTTTAAGACCTAGAGCATACTTTTCAAGAGTAATTTTATGACAATGTTCTGTAAGGTCAACTAAAGTTTCCTCTTTGTAGATCCATGCAAAAATAGCTTTGTTTTCACTTTCATCCTTGAGAGGGATGGTAGCTTTGACAAATGTACCATTATACTTGGTTTGAGGTGTCAACACAAAAGGTCTCTTTGCTTCTGTAGATGCTCAAAAATGGTTCACATCTATGACTTCATCACTTCTTCATACTAATTTGTCCCATTTTCTCATTCTACTAACTTTGATCTTTTGGCCAGATTGACCATATTTTGTCATTTGTATCCCCTTTCACATCAATTTCATATCAACTCGAAATCATATCAAATCAACTCAGAATCATATCAAATCAACTTAGAATCACCCCAAATCAACCCAAAATTGCTTGAAATCAGTCCTACTCAACCTAAAACATATCAAACATCCCAAATCAATCATCATTTATCTGCTTCTAGGCATTGTTGTGGCTTTCAATGTCTTGGAAACCTATCAACTTATCAATCTTATCAATCTGACCTTAGTACTATCATGGCTCTTAGTACTAGGTCAAAATATCATTCATGTCATTCAATCTTTGACGTTGTTGAGGCTTTCAATCTCAGATCATGGCATCATCAACCATTTTAATAATATTGACAGTGTTCGTCAGTGTTATTATGATCAAACCTTATCAATCAATTTCAATCCTATAGCATTTACAATATCGGTTAAATGTTACATATCAATTAATTCATGTCATGTGTCCTTGGCATGTTATCAATTTTGATCTATCAATTAATTTGACCATGGCTTTAGTCTACCTTTTTATCATCTTATTCGATATCCATCATCGTCACATTTTCATCAAAGGATACGGTCACATTCATTTAATCAATTTGGCCAATCATCTACTAATTTTCTCTATAGGATTAAATAACCCATAATTTAATTCTATTATTCTCACTAATTATTCTTCCTGATTATCATCCTCAATTAATTAATTTTATTAATTAATTGATTCATTATCTGCAAACCTTGGAAATTTACAATTTCCTAAGTTCCATTTTCCATCATTAATTCCATTTTCTACTAATTCTTATTTTGTGGAATACAAGGATTTTTAATTCAAATATTCCATAAAATATTTCATCATCATGACACTTGGATGTGACACCTCGTGGATTCTCCTTTGACACTTGGCTAAGATTTTTCATAATCAAATATTCTTATCTCTTATGCATGTCCCTATTTTGCTTATTCGTCATAGATTATTGGCTTTAAGTGGGTTGAGGAATCTTATGACGCGTCATAGATTCTCTTTCAAATTTGACTCTCGTGTGTCATAGAATCTTACTTTTGGCATATTTTGTCATATGCATCATAGGAATTATTATTACCTCTTACGCATGTCCCTATTTGGCTTATTTGTCATAGATTCTTGGCTTTAAGTGGGTTGAGGAATCTTATGACACGTCATAGATTCTCTTCCAAATTTGACTTGCATGTGTCATAGAATCTTACTTTTGGCATATTCTGTCATATGCGTCATAGGAATCTCTTGCCACATTGCATGTCTGTGGGTGACAAATCCAATGCTCGCACCCTACATGAAAATTATAAAATGAACACTCTTTCTCTCATTGGGTCTTTGGGGCTAGAATATTTAAGTCTTGAGTCCTTGAATCTTTGAGTTTTTGAGTCTCTACTAATTTGCATTTTGCATTCTTGCTCTCACATAAAATCACACTTCAAGTATTCTCATGGCATTATCACTATCATAGGCTTTTGCTTCAATTTTGTGTGCACTATAGGCAACTTTGGAGCTACAATCATTTGAAGAAGAAAGAAGGATATGGGAGCTACAAACAGAAAAGGGATTTTTTGATTATGTTTTCTTTCTTTTTTTTAGTTTGGCTTTCATGGTAGACTAGTGGGTGCTAACGTATGATTATTGAGTTTGTGATTTTCTCATAGTATGTTATGCTTTTAAACCATTTTTTGGTCCTACAGCTTTAGATGGTCTCCCATAATGATGGGGAGATTCAAGAAGAGATGTCAATGATAAAATTGGTTCTATGTGATATTCACCTATTCCAATTTCTTTTAGCTTGAGTGATTGCTTGATTTGTTTCAGCTTGTTATCATGATAGTCTATAGACTCCCTATTAGCAGGTATGAATTTTTTAGCAGCTTTCAACACGTTATAGGTAAAGCTAGTGCTCATAGGTATGGTGACTTCAGAGCCATGAAATGGGAATTTTACACATTGATGATAAGTGGAAGGCATAGATCACATCTCATATATCCATGGTCTTCTTAGTATAATATTGTAAGCTAAGGGAATGTCCAAGACTTGACAAGTGACATCCCTTTCAATAGGACCAACTCGAAGAGGTAACACAAGAAGACTCAAGGATTTGCATTCAACTTCATCATATGCTTTAATAGTTATCTTATGACAAGTGTCAATGGACTCTTTAGAATAGTTCAATTGTCTAAGCAGAGCATTAGAGACAATGTTTAAACTACATCCATTATCAATGAGCACACAATGAACATGTGTCTATTGTATCATGAGCTCAATATGTAGAGGTTGATTATGTGGGTGAATCAATGAATTGTCATCCTCCTTAGAGAAGGAAATATAGCAAGGTGAGGTCAAATGACCTACCATAGATTGGAACCTCTCAAGATCAAGACCTTGATGGAGGTTAGCCTCAGTGAGGGCTTTTTATAGAATCTACCTATGAGGAGGCATGATTTTGAGTAGCTCAAAGATCATGATTTAAGCATTGGTTCATTGTAACTGATCGAGGATGTTGTAGCTAGTAGCCATAAAATTTGTTGCAAGTTTTGTTCCTTTGCTAGATGGACCAGCAAGAGGTTTGTCTTTGTGTTGTTCCAGCTCAAGAGTGGAAGGTGCAAGGTGTTTGAGAACTAACTTAGCATGAGAATGCATAATAGTGTTGGCAGAAGTTTTTGATGACTTATTGTTAGATGTGTTGGAAGTAGGACCCCTTAAGAAAAATTTTGTCTTAGGTTTAGTTATATCATTTTTTCCCTTGATGGTGATAACATCACAATACTCAACACCCATAGGTTCAACCATGTTAATCACATTGTCATCATTAGAGTACATATAGTTGACCTTGTTGTTAGGTTTTTGTTTTGAGTTTTCCCCTTTTTGTAGGATGGGAATGGCTCTTTGAAAGCCTTGTGATCCAAGTTCTTGTTATGCCCATCAACAAAAATGTCACTATCATCAATTAAATCCTAAATTTTGTGACACAAGTTAATGTGGTTGCTGGTTTTGTGACATTTGTTTTGGTGATATTCATAAAATGAAGCTTCATTCCACCATGGTGGTCTTGGTTGTGGATCATAAGGTTGAGAGTTTTCCAATGGAGAAATAAGATTTTTTTGTAGCAAGGTCTTGTAAACCACGTCCAAAGGTTCACCCAGAGGTGTAAAATCTCATTTAGGGCATGTAGCCTAAGATGAGTTTCTTGGTTTGTTTTCAGATGTCTTGTTGTTAAGAGGATATTTCTCAACATTCTTGGATGCTTTGAGAGTATCTATAAGATTGAATGCTACCTTAGTAGGTTTAGGAGTAATTTTGTCAACAACTCCATCATGGACAACCTCTTAGTTTTTGTTCACATACTTTGATTTTTCCTTGTTAGAAGTGGATCCTTGTTTTGTGTCCTTTTTTAGGGTTAGTTCACCTTTTTTGACCATGAATTCCTATATATGGATAGTTTGTGTGACAATGTCTTCAAAGGTGTGTGGATCTTGAAGTTGAACTCTATACCCAAAATCAAGTAGGAGATTATCAATGAAGATATCAAGCTTTTATGTTTTAAGAATCTTGCATGAATATTTGGTGTAAACTTGTCTCCATCTCTGAAGGAATGTGAGGAAAGGTTCCCCAACTTTCTATTTAAGGTTACAAAAATCTCAAATGTTAATTGGGTGTTGTATTTTGTGAGAGTATTGTTGGACAAGAAAGTTGGAAATCTTGTCAAACATTTTGATACCAGTTGGCAAATGTGAAAACCACTCCATAGTCTGACCACCTAGACTTATTGGGAATAGATGCATGAGATATGTCTAATTATGCATAAATTTCATAGACAAAGCACCATATTCTCTCAAATGATCTTGGAGATTGGTAATTCCAAAGTATTGATTGTACTTAGATTAACTCAACTCCTCTTGGAAAAGGAGACATGTCTATACTCTTGTCAAATGGGAATGGACAAAGAGCATCTAAGGTGTATGCTTTTATAGGTTTGTCTTTATAATGCATCATTTGAGATTGTTGGTCTTGCATGATCTTCAACTATTTGTGTAGTTTGGAGGTTTAAGTTTCCTATTTAGGTGTAATGATAGTTTTAACATTAAAGTGATGGGGTAGCTTGGCTCCCTCTTGGGTGATTTTTGAGAAAGTATTTCTCTTTCTCTTTGTTAAGTAGGATTTCCATGACCTTTTGGAAGTTTTTGTCCTTATGAAATTTTTTGATGTGTTCAAGGAGTATTTATACCTCTTCTTCATTCTCATCAATAAAGAGAAGTTCCTTATGTTGTTCATTCCTATGTTGATCTTGGTCTCTACTATGTCCTCCATCTTTGGGGTCTTGATTAGCCATTATAAGAATATGACAAGATTCAATGTGTTTTGGTTGAAAAGGTTCAATAAATAAGATTTAAATTATATTTTTTGGATGTGTATGACCTTTTCTAGTTTCAAGATCCTCTTGATACAAGGGGTTCCTAGTTTTTCGTAAGTTTATAGAAAATGTTCTCTGAACATAAGATGATCTAATAGATGGGGAAGATTGTAAAGATTCCTCACTAGATGAAATAGAGATAGATTGTGTATGAACTAAAAAGTGACCTCTTTCATGATTATGACTCCTAGTTCTACCTCATCTAGGTCTAAGGGGATAAAACACATTTCCACTTCTTTTTTCCATACTCATAGATAAGGACAAAAAGTGAAAGCTTAGATAGTGACCACACTAGAATGTAGTCTCAAAAAGCAAGATAAGAGTGTTGTATATTAAGGTATGAGTCATCTGAGTAATGACTAGAACAACCAAAAATTATGACTATTGTGACACAAAATATGACAAACACAAAAGAATAAGGACAAGATAGACAAGAGATGAGACTAGTTTGCGTGTAGGTTACAAGTCATTAGCTAAGCAAGAAGTCATTGTTTGACACTATTTATAGACATAAAAGAGGTAAAATGTTATAGATAATAAACTCGATTTAGAGCGCAGATAGCTCTAACAGAATAAGTTGATAATTTTTAGACAAAAGCTCATGTAAGGATTCCCAAGGAACCGCATGAAAAGACACGGTGAACCAGGTGAACATTCATAACAATTTTTTTTGCAAAGCTTCCTCATGCAAGGACTTGTGTAGAATCACACAAAGATGTACTTAGACTAAAAAAGGGTAGGATTCTAAAACAAAAGGATAAATCTAAAAGATCTCATGTGGAGATTTGTGCAAGATTATGCAAAGACCTAGATAGGGCCACATGAAGAAATGTTGAGTAAAAGGTTCTCACACAAAGTTTTGTAAAAATAGTAGCAAAAATAGGGACTAGACTGACAAATGAGACAAAATTTTGAAGACATTTTTTAAGTTTCAAAAAGTTTTGGATAGATTGATGAGTGTTTTGACAGATTTTATATAGGTAATAAGACTATTTTCAATTGTTGGACAGTATTTTGGCTTTGAACAAGATAGTTTGTTTTCAAATGAACATGAGAAGCAAGCAGTAGTCACAAACAATCCAACTAAGGACAAAGCAACTCAGAGGGATGGGGGATTCTTGACCTTTAGTTTGTTTGAAAAATTTGGAAAATGTTTAAAGACTCAATAAAAAACACACTTTATCCCTAAAACCAATAATGGTAGAGAAGGAAAAACCTTTGTCCTACAACTTATGTGCATGCGCATACCTCACATAGTCATGTCATGCCACTAGAGGGCACCCATCTTTTTGGTGTATTCCAAGGGCTCAATAACATATACACTAAATGAACACCATTTTTGTAGGATTCAAGTGCATATACCACCTTCCAATGCCCAGACACATGCCTATGGTGAGTTATATAGGAGATATTCTTCCCCCTATTTGCACAAAGGTTATGCCCCCTTTCAGAGGTGAACCGGGTAGCAACTAACTAAGAATTTTTTACTTGGCTTCCATTCATATTAATCCTTGATGGCTTCACAAGCAAGTTGAGACTAGCATCTGAAAGTGCACACACTTGATTAGAAAGACTAGGGTTGACGTTGGCCAATGATAGATAGAGCCTCCCCTTGATATGCAATATCAAGAATCAAGAGGAAGAATTAATATGACTTTGGTGTCTTTCACTCTACAAATATTCTTTATTATAGTGAGTTGGAATATTTGGTGAAAGGAATGTGCTCACTTGGGTCATTCCCAGAGGTTGGATTGCTTCGGTAGGACCTCTAAAGGTTGACTTGAACTAGTGGTTTAGATCTAAGGGTCTTAGTTTTTAATTTCACTCGACAGGAAAGAGCATACTCCTCTATCTCATCACCTCACCTAAACATGCAAGACATGTTAGTCACTAAGTTAGCTTAATCAATACAAACTTGTCCTTTCTCAAGATTCTGATTCCCTAAAAGGAAATCACCATCCCTTCATAGAAGAGGACTCATACTAGAGAACCACTAACTTGCTTTCCTCCCTCAGATGTTATCTTTTAGAGGCTTCTGCGTTTTTGATTTACCCTTGGGCATGAATTCCAAGTGGTAAAGAGCATACTCCCCTATTCCCCTATCTTGCACCCTATGAAGTTCATAATCCCTAATTATACTATGTGTGAAAATAAATAAAGACATGACATTTAAGTGGGTTTGAAATTGTTCTTTGACATGTGCTTCTTTGGAAATTGTCCTGCAATCACATAGTTAGTATGTGTTTCAAGTTGTTTTGATAAAGGCATCTTCATCAAGCATCCTACAAACCATTGTTATGCTACAAAAAACTAGAAATCTGAAAGAAAAATTCTTCAAAGAAAACTGTTAGCCAAATGTAATGATAAACTAAATTCTAGAAAGTTATATTTTGCATGTGTTGTTGCAAAATTTCATGTGAAATCCTACACAAGCTCGTGCAAAGAAATGGTGTGCACCATGCAAAAAATATGTCTTGTGCACTTTTTCACACAAGAAAGTGTAGAGGAAAATGTGAAATCTTTAGTTCTTCACACAAAAATGAGATTTCTCACACGAAAATCTAGAAAATCATACGGACAAAGGTGATAGATTCATGAAAAATGCAGAAAACAAAGTAAATGAGGTCAGAAATATTGGTTTCTCTCCCCCTCAATGGGTGCTAGAAATGTATATGTAGAATGTGGGCCTATGATCCTCACATACACTTCAACATGGTCTTTACCTGTGAGATCATCCTAGAATAAACATTGAATTGTTCATCTGTGAAATCCAATAGTGCAACTTGTTGCCTTCTAACTAGAAGGATTTTTTCCTTTGCTCTCAGACCAAGAAGTAGGCAACCAAACCTTTTAGTATGAAGGATTTATGCAGTTATATGATAATATAATTTAATCTAGATGATATGCAATTTAATCTAATAAGAGATAAAGAAAATTGAGCTATATGAGTGGATTTTAATATAGATGATATTAATGCTAAGCAAATATGAAAGCTATGAAAGTATTAAGAAATTGAGTATCTAATTTGACAGTAATTTAATGAAATTCAATTCCAAACTTTTTAATGAGGAATTATAAGCCTCTTAAATAGAATTCCTAAAATCAATCAATGGTTGAGATTAATTAGGATGAATAGTCAAGATTGAAGTTGAGATTCAGTTGGAATGGAAACTTCCTTATGCAGATGAAGTTAACTATTTTAGATCTAAGTGTAATTACGAGTTAATTGAGTTTCACATGAGTGTGAGAACAAGTTAACTAAGATAATTCCAATTTGAGAGATGGTTCACTCAAAGTTTCCATTTCAAAACTAAAGAGAATATTGAAGAGATAAAGTGAAATATGACCTCATAAATGCATAAACTTTAATTAATTGAATAATTAAATTCAATAAATTAAAATTAGCACATTATTAAATTAAATAGGTTTAATTCCTTTACATTATTAGCTAAAGAAGTTAATTTAATTTAATTAAAGTATGAACACTTTTAATTAAATTAAATTTAATCAATGGGTTTAATGTAGCTAATTCGAGTCAATACTAAGAAATTAAATACAGAATGTGATTAATGTGAATTAGGATTTTCTGCATCTAACACCTAGGTCGAGTAGTAATAATTAGAATCATAATTTCCTAGTGAAATATGACTTAGGAATGATTGAATAGACCAGAATTGGTGATCGTGGCAATGGGCCAATTTTGGGGTATTACTCTTCTAGGTTTTTGTTGATCAATAGGTGCTTGAAAATTCTAGGCTATGTGTCCAAAGTTGTTACACCTATAACACACGATCTTCTTTCTTTATTCAAAATTCCTTCTTTCTCTTGATGTCCTCTCATTAGATCTTCTTCTAACTTTAGGGTTAGTGTTTCCAGACATTCTACTATTTCTTTTATCATTATCATATTTAGGTTTCTTACAATCAATTGATTTATGACCAATACCATGACAATTATGACAATAAAAATTCATAACATGATTAAATGACTTATTTGTACAATTTATTTTCATTCGACCTATTTCATTACATGAAAAAATCTTACCTTAAAATTCATACTTGGTTTCCTTAGGAAATTCTACTTGCTTAGGTTCATCCAATTTCTCAAATTCCTTCTCTTGTCCAACTTCTTTGGACTTATCAGAAGATTGACTAGATTCAATCTTATCATTAGGTTTATCTTTCTCTTTTAGATTTGATCCACTTTCAAGTTTCTTTGCAAACATGTTAAATAGGTAACCAAGACTAGTATTATCATAGGTAGGTCTTTGTATTAACATTGATTCATCAAGATTTTCTCTGCTAGTATAAATTTTTGTTGCTTTGAGTTAGTTAACCTTTCATAATAGTTCATCAAGTTTAAATTTCTTCTTTTCTAGATTGGTTCTAAGATCCAAATTTTTAATCTTCAAATCAAATTTAACTTTTTTTAGATCATTATTCAAACTCAACTTTAGATTGGGAATCTTCAATTCATGCTTCAAGATCTTGTACTCTTTTTTTAATTTTGAATATTCATCATCACTAGTTTTAGATTCAATAGATTTAGGCTTGGATTTGAGATGTTCAATCTTGTCCTTCAATTTTCCAATGTATACTTTGGAGTCTTCATATATATCTTTTAGCTTATCTCTTTCTTTAGTAAGGAGATTAATTTGTTCAAGTGTCTCTTCAAGGTTCTTCATTAAATATTCCATATCCATAGGGATTTTATTCAAGCTATTAAGTCTCTCATGAGTAAGTGTGCTCTGATACCAATTGTTAGAAATAGAAAATAGTAAGAGCAGGGTTGAATCAGTATTCTACAAACTTTTGTCTTCAAATAGATATTATTTATTACTTTGAACTATGCATAGGAAAGTAGACAAATAATGTTGAATAGTAACAATAACCGCGCATAAAGAGAACTCATAACACCATATTTTGTTAACTAGGGAAACCCTAGCCAAGGGAAAACCCTAGTGGAGATGATACCCACAAGATGATGTAATAATATAAATGTTCCTTGTTAGAGGAAAAACCCTATTAGGAGTCAATAAAAACATTTAGTACATAGGAGTCTTTGTCAGGAGACTTTGAATCCTTGTCTATTAGGAGTTGTGGTACAATGTATGCAAGAAGAGTTCATTGCCCAAATGTGCACTTTCAATTACAAGAAGAGATCACTACCTAAATAAGTAATTAAAGTTCCTTGAATGTAGAAGTATGGATGATGTACCTTCTTTTAGCTAATCTCTAGCCTTAGCTTGATCTCAAATCATACAATCAAGTTATCAAAATCTATTTTTGCATTTGATACAAAACTTCACATTCACAACTTTCACATGTCACTTGCAAATCAGTTCCACATAATTTTGCAAGATGTATTTTCATAAATATCATGCCTTTTCACAAATTTTTATTGGGTCAGCTAAGACCAAAATATAATTTTCCAACATAGAGTAAACATCTAGGAAACTTTTCGTCAAAAAAATAATTCCTTTACCTTTCATTGCGATGTTCTATACATCTTGGATATCTCTTTTCCATACTATCCATACTAATGTTTGAGGTTATATACATCAGCATCAACATGCATACTATATCCATCCATCTTCTCTCTCAAGAATAACATTGTATAAATAAGTTATACATAAAATAATACACTGCTACAGACTATTTTTATACTTAGACAATTTATGAGTACCAAAAAGCTAAGTATCTTTATTTATGACATTTATTATAAGCATGTACATCGTGTGTTGCCATTAATAACAACATTCACATATCTACATATAGCCAATTGTCAATAGACCTAGGTGACTTAGGGTTAGGTAAGAATCAACAATTGTGATTCACCCATTTTTTTGCTTAGAATATTCCTCAATCTAATTGGTTGCAGGTACTACATAGGGATTCTCAATATAGATTTGTTCTTATCATCTACAATCGCAAAAAAATCCTTAAGTTGGTTCAAAAATGGTTTAGATGGGAGTTTGTGCCATTACAAATAACTATGTACAAAACTATTTACTTAGCACTTGAAGCCTTTGATGCTCAACATCCACTATATCTTGAATGTTGTAACTCAGCCTTTGAATGACTCTGTATCCACTATTCACTCAACATCTAAATCACTCGATATCTATTAACTTTCTTGGCACTAGAGTGGCTTTGCACTAACTATTTTCTCAACACATATTGGTGCTTGACATATACTATATATCTTGTTTGGCATCATTATCTGACAACTTATGCTCAACATGCACTACTTGCTCAGCATGAACTTTTTAAATATGAATAAGTGTGTAGTCACTCCTATGTCAAAAGCAATCTAAAATTAACAATCTTGTCCTCGAAATATGATATCATCAACAAATTTTTCAACTAGCAATATCCTATCCTCATGTTTACTTTTCAAGTATAGATTTCTATTGCTATTAGTTCTTGCAAAACTAATTCTCACCAAATACGAATGTTATCTCTCATACCATGCCTTAGGATCTTGTTTCAAACCATATAATACTTTATACAACTTACATACCATTCTCTTCTTTCTAGGATCAACAAATCCTTCAAATTATTCAACAAATCCTTACATATAAATTCTTCTTCCAAGATTCCATTAAAAAATATAGATTTGACATCCATTTCATACACCATAAATCCTTTTTAAGTAGAATATGCAAGTAATGTTCTTACTCCTAACCTTGCAACTAGGGAAAATATCTTTCCATTGTCAATTCCTTTCTCTTATGCATATCCCTTACAAAGTAATATTTCTTTATTCCTTGTGACTTTACCTTTCTTATTCATCTTGTTTTTGAATACGCACTTGATTCCTATCACATTCTTATCCTTTGTCCTTGGTAACAATGTCTATGTCTTGTTGTTCTTTATTTGATCAATTTCCTCATTAATTGCTTTCATCTAATCTTCATTCTCCAATGCTTCTTTGACTGATTTAGGCCCAAACTCATGCAATAAACATTTATCATTCTTTAGCTTTCTTCCTATCATGACTCATTAATCTTTGTCTCTAATTATTTGATCAGGTGTATGGTTCCTTCTTATATATTTTTCCAAGATAGGTTCAGGTATTATTTCTTCTTGTTGTATTTCACTTGTTCTAGCTTGCTCATCTTTTTCATGTGTCTACTACTATAACTTGACATTTTCTATCTGGGGTTTAGTCTCCTCTCACTAGCATTTGACTTCTTCTTTGTGTGACTCATCTCCTACAATCTTATGCTCAAAAATATGCTAATTCTTGATAGATCTTATTTTTTAACCTCTACAATTCTTGGCTACTAGTTCTTAACTACCTATTTTTTGGTTAAGGTAAAATGTACTTCATTCTCCTTCATAGATGTAGAAAAAGTTTATAAAATCTCCAAGTTCTTTCCTACATTCTTCTTCATTATTTTCTACAAATTCATCAACTCTAATATTTGCACTTTCCATAATTTTTTTAGTGTTAGAATTCAAACACATGTATGCTTTTCTTTTATTGGAATATCCTAAGAATATACCTTCATCACTTTGTGTATCAAGTTTTCCTTTCCTTTCATCTTTCAATATGTAACACTTGCTTCTAGAAACTTTGAAATAATTTATATTAGGTGCATAGTCATACTAAAGTTCAAAATAGGTTTTGTTTGTACCTGTTATCTCTAAAAGTTGCACCTATGACTAGGTTCTAACTCAATTAACTTTGAGTAACATGGAAACACTCCTAGGAAGTGGGAAGTGCTTGAGTTATGAGTGAATCTCTAGGTTATAGGCTCTCTCCTCTTGATGTTTCACTAATCTACTTCTTTTAAAAAAAAATAAAAAATAAAAACTTGAAGGGTAAAGAGATAGAAGGATTTATTGGAAATAAATACTAAAAAAGTAAAAGGAGGTGATACATCAAATGGTAGGATGAAGGTATTGCTGGCCTAACTCAATGAAACACTTTTGGGTTGCTAACAGGAACTAATTATTGCAAAGAATCATCCACCTATAAATATTTCACTAGAAGGATATAGTTTCAACAAGATGTTAAAGGGAATGCTAACATTCACAATGTCACAACTTGAAGGAAAGAAGAGTATCTCGATTTGTAACCTATAAGAACAATCAAAACTCACTTATAGCTAAAACTAAGATAGAATCCAAGGATTAAAAAAGGAAACCTCAAGAAGTTCCACTAAATTAGAAACTTGAGTAACAAGTAGACACAATAAGGGCTCTAAAATTGTTCCTTCATTCTGATATCAAAGGTCATTAAACAACATTCATCTAGATTGACTGTAAGATAAAGTGATGTGCCAAGAAAAGCATGAAGAACTCCTAAAAGATCTTGATGATGCTATCCTACATAAGACTTCAAAAATGCTAGCTCTTTCTCCACATCTTGGGAATCCTTAAATAGACTAGGATTGTAACAAGCTTCAGATGGGAGGGACACCTATCAAAAAAACAACAAAGGAGTAAAATCATTCTAGAGAATTACATTCATATTTTAGTTTCATATCTTCCCATCAAGAGAATAATCATGGAAAAGTTAAGTGCTACATATTGCAAGAGTATCTTAACTACCCTTTCCTTCTTGTGGCATTTCAAATATCAAATCCACAACCACCCCACTAGCATAACAGTAATTGTTGCAACTGCATTTAAGAAAATATCATATATTTCTTGGCAATCATCCCACATAAGTGATCTGATATAATCTCCATCATACTTATACTCAATCATGGATCTGATATTCATTTAAATTGGACAATTTGAGTCATCAACCATCCTTTCAATTGATGCCAACCTATTGCTTCATTTCTACATTGATATTGCACTGCCTTGTGGTCAAGAATTAACTAACTATCAAGACATACCCACATGTTATAATATGATAGGTTAGGCATGCCATCTTTGGTTAATTTCACAACAACTATCTAGCAAGATCATAAACATGATAGTTGAAAATTCAACTTTAAACTTTGACTCTGATCCCTCGATACTATGACCTTATGACATACTAGGGAGGAAAACCCTTCATAATATTTGACCATGAAAACCCCAGCTTTATAATCCTATGATCATTAGAAATCTTCCCTATATCACAACATTACGAGCCTATTAAAATAGATCTATGACCATAGGAAAAACCTTGTATCATAGCATAAGAACATGCTTTTTAGCTCCTTATGACCTTATGATTGGAGTTATACTTTATATGGTGTAGCATCAGTGGTCTGATATTTAACCTTCATGATCTTATGACAAAAACCAATCTTGAGATTGTAACCCACATTAATGGCCCTTGAGATCTCCTGATATGGTGCTTATCATAGCATCAAAGCTTCAAAAATAGCATGTGCACATTTTCTTTCACTTATGCTCTTGGGCCCATATTGTCTTCTCATTTTAAGATTTACAATCTTAAGATCACACTCATCATGTCATCGAGCATCTTTTGTTCTAGCTTTGTGATCCCATGACAAACCACATATCATAACATCATAATCTAAAATCCTTATTGTTCAATACTCCTCTAAAAGTTGAGACTCACGATGCTATGAAAACAAGAACTCATAAGACTAGGCCCCTTTGAACATGCATCACCTCCTCACTTTGTCGCTATAGATAAGGAACTTGCAACTTCTGTTAGTGACAAAGCGATAACTGTAGATCTGCCAAAGATCTATGGTAGAAAATATCATTAAATCTTCTCTATATCCCACAAAATCTTTGACCAATGGGAATGCATCCATATACCAACCTATCTTGATATCACCTATGTCATATCATGGCCCACCATCTAAAGTTACCCCCACATATCCATGTGGAAAGAACTCATTATGTTACTTTGGATAAAGACCTCACAATTTCCCAAAGGGATAAAGTGACAACCCTTGATCTGTTGAAGATCAAGGGCCCTCATGATTTTATGATTTTGTGACAAAATAGGACCCATAGAACATGAAGATTATAAATGAAGTTTTTGGTAATCACAAGACAAGCAGATTTTAGAAGATTAGAACCGAGGGATATAATGATAAATCATGGTCAACATTTTACATATCCCCTAATGGCATGAGAATTTAATTAGTTAAAATATTTCATTCTCACCACCCTATGAAATATGACTAGTTGACCTATCCATCTTGTGTATAGTGATAAAAATAGGTAACACTTTTGGCAACTTGTACTGAATGGTTGCCTGCTAGACATCAAACTAGTAGCCTTAGTACTCTATTGGGCATAGAGGCAAACCAAGAATGACAATTAGGCTCAAAAAAATCATACAAGTTTGGAAATATTTAGTTGGGTCAAGTATTTCCATGGAAGAATACTGAGAATGAAGACACTCTATGCTAGTAGATATGCTACACATTTACTTGTCCAAACTTCTAGAATCTAGCAAATTATTGAAAGCTAGGATGACTAAAGCTAAACCCACTTGTGCTAAATTGCACTTAGGGAAAATGTAAACAAGGAATATCTATAAAACACACAAGATACATAGGTAGATCATACCTCAAAATAGATCTTGAGATGTATCCCATTCACAAGGATGGGTAGGACTTCTCCTTCCATGGTAGCTAGCTGGTATGCATTATGTTCCTTGCATTCTGAGACCATGAATGGGTTTGTCTACATATTATCAAAATTATTATGATGGCCTAGTCTACTTTTAAGAACATCTCACCACAAAACTAGTTCTCCTTCCTTGAATAGTTGGAGCTTAGACCTCCTGTTGAACACCCACTATTGGATACAATTTTTCAATTATGTGTTATCTTTGATGTTACACAAATGTCATATCAATTGTCAAACAGAATCCACCGAGCTCAGTTGGTTAGCAAAGAAATTTATAGAGTCTATTGAGCTTAGATGGTTAGCAAAGTGAATTAAAAAGTCTACCAAGTGTTCCTAAAAGTTACATTGTGGAGACAGTTTCTACCAAGCTCACTGGGGTGTTGAAGGATTCTATGACATAAGTTAGTTTCTACCAAGCTCACAAGGTTAGCAAAGGAAAGTCAGTGTTTACTGAGTTCACTTGGTCTCCAAATAATTTTGTAAAATTCATAGTGTTTATTGAGCTTCTGTTGGTTAACACTAGAAGTAATTTATGGAGTAGGGTCAGCCAATGAAGGATTTCATTATTTTGGGAAAATTAAGTTTAATTTTTTCATGTAATTTTTGTAGCCAATTGATGTAATGATTATTGATAAATGTAACTTGTAAATGAGCCAACTTGACTATTTGTAAGGTATAACTAAAAGGTCAAGTTGTGAATTCTGAGTAGTAATGAATGGGCATGCAAGTGAGTTGATTGTGTGAAGAGGAAAGTGTAAGTGAATTTTGAAGGAGGATCAGATATCCTTGAGGAGCAGCAAAGTTGTATTCAATCAAAGAGGATCTAGTGAAGCAGAATAAAGATTTTTAATAGAAAATTTTAGTTTCATCTTATTTAGGTCACTTCATTGTTATTTTTTCATCATTGTAGCAATGATTCATAAATCTCTTAATAGAGTTGGTTTAAGAACCATTTTTATAAATCTTTTAACAAGGTGGACAGTTCTATTGAATTGTTCAAAAGTCCTCTAGCAAGGCCACTCCTAGCAGGGTGATTAAATCCTCTAACAAGACCACACCTAATAGTGTGGTTTGTAACCTTTAACAAGGTTGGCTCCTAATAGGACTCACTTCAAAAGAGTGAAAATTAGTAGCTAGTTACTTGGTGGTTTTTCCCATACTGAGTTTCCACGTTAAATTTGGTGTCTCTTGTGTTGATGTTATTTCTTTTATGCATGCATGTTAAATCTTTGTGAATGCTTAAAGATCAGTAATAAGTTAATACATAGTACATCTACCAAGTTATAGCATTTTTCTATGTGGCTACCAAGTGACAGTAGTAACTAGTTTTATAAGACATCCAAGGGATCTGTGGATTTATTTTTGTGGTAACTGATTCACCCCCCCACCCCCCCCCCCCGCTCTAGTTACTCAATATATATTTCCAACAATTAGTATTAAAGCTTTTGGTGCTTGCAGGAAGGATTTCAAGGATCTAAGCTAAAGATTAGGATGTCTTACAAGAGGCAAATTCTAAGGCTTAACAGGGATAAATTTTAAGCATGGCAATGTCACATGAGACTCCATCTAGCTTCCATTTTAGATACAAGATTGAAATATCTTGATGAAGCATATGTAAATCCTTTTGGTACACTATCATTCAATGACATTGCTAAGAAGAAGACTCATAACACCATGATGATAAACATTGCATTTGCCCTATGCTATGAAGAATTTGATGATCTCAAGGATTGCAAAACTACCTTTGAAATGTGGAAAAAGCTAAAAGATATATATGGACATGATGAAAATGTGAGAAGAGCCAAAGTAGAAACTCTAAGAGGACAATTTGATCAGATGAGGATGAGAGAGGATAAAAACATTGCCAAATATGTTGAAAGAGTCAAAGTAGTCATCAGTGCAACCAAGGCTTTTGGAGGAGACATTGAGGAGGAAATAGTTGTAAGTTCTTAAAAAATTACTTCCCATTTATGCAATTAGAGTTTCTACAATTCAAGAAAGAAGATGTGAAGCAAATCATAAGATAAATTTATAGGCCATAGCAGGAAGATTGACTTCATTTGAGCTAGATAACTATGACAACTATGTTCTAGCTTCAAAAAACATTGAATCAAAATTTGAAGCCAAGATTTCACTCAAAGAAAAGGGAAAAAATATAAAATATTCTCAGTTAGAAAGTGAAGAAGAATCAAAACAAAGTTTTGATAGTGATCTTGAGGTGGTTGAAGCTCTGCTTGCAAGGAAATATTCTAGAGAAAAAGGGAAATACAAAGGTAAGGTTCCTCTAATCTATTTTTCATGTGAGGAAATTGGTCATATTGCTACTAGGTGCCCAAACAAGAAAAATAAGGATGAGAAGAAAGGTCACAAGTGCAATGGTAAGAAAGATTTCAAATCATTCAAGGAAAAAGGTAAGAAAACATGTTTCATGGCTAAGGATTCTAATGATTTTGATGATGGTGAAGATGAAATTGTTTACATTGTTGTGAAAGATGAAATTGATAATGATGAGGAACATAAAATGGCACTTATCTCTCATGTAAGAAAAAATGATGAATGGATCATAGACAGTGGTTGTTCTCATCATATGACTAGTGATAAAACAAAGTTTGAATATTTTGAAGACTATGATGGTGGTAGTGTGAGGTTTGGTAATAATGAACCTTGTTGCATAAAAGGAAGAGGAAGAATCTCACTAACCATAGAGCTTGTATGTGATAATGCCTATTGGGTTGAAGGACTAAAACACAATCTATTGGGTGTGGCACAACTAATTAATATTGGATTCAAGGTGAAATTTATGCATGGAAAAGAAAGACTACTGGGTGACCAATAAAAGTTGATTGGATCTGGCATTCAAATAAAAGCTAACCTATTCTATCTTGAACTTGGTCAATGTTCATGTTTTATTGCTCAAGTTGAAGAAAGTTGGTTATGGCACAGAAGGTTATGTCATGTGAACTTTGATAACCTAGTCAAAATAAGAAAATTCAAAAAAGTAAGAGGCATTCCTAGTATAAAGAAACCTCATGTTGGTCTATGCAAGAATTGTTAGATTGGTAAGATGGGAAAGAGTAGCTTTAAAAGTAAGAACTATTAGTCTGAAGAAATTTTGGGAATCGTGCATACAAATTTGTGTGGACCTATTGGAATTGAGAGCTATACTAGAGAAAAGTTCTTCATTCTTTTTGTTGATGATTACTCAAGAATGATGGCTGTTATGTACCTGAGAGAGAAATCAAAAGTATTTGAAAAGTTCAAATGGTATTTAGCTAGAGTAGAAAAGAAAACAAGGAAAAGACTAAAATGCTTGAGGTTAGATAGAGGTGGTGAATTGATCTCCCACGAATTCAATAACTTTTACATTGAAAGGGGAATCAAAAGATAGGTATTCGCCCCTAGAACTCCTGAAGAAAATGGAATAGTTGAAAGGAGGAATAGATCTATCATGGACTATGCAAGAACTTTAATTATTGAAAAGAACATTGCTATCAAATATTGGAAGGAAGCTATCAGCACCTCAGTTCATACCTTGAACCAAGTAGAGCTAAAGGACTCATTCAAAACCCCCTATGAGTTATGGTATGGCTATAAACCCAATGTAAGTTACCTAAAAGTATTTAGAAGTAAATGTTATATTTGAAAGAATCTAGAAAAGGTAAATTTGATGTGAAGGGTGATGAAGGCATATTTTTGGGATATTCTTGCAAAAGTAAGGCATATAGATGTTTGAATTTGTCTACTCACAAAGTCATAGAAAGTACATATGTGAAAGTTGATGAGTTTGTAGAAAGGACTAAAGAAGAAATAAAAAAAGAACTAGAAGATTATAGGAGATTTTTTTTCATTGAAACTAATATAGTGTTAGATACACCTATCAATTAGGAAACTTCTACTTCCAAGTCTTCAATCACTGAGTTGTAAGAAGTTCAAACCGAGCTATAGGAACTTGAGTCACATTTAGATGCTATCGAGCCAATGCCTATCGAGTTTGAAGGACCCAAGTAGTAGACAAAACAACCAAAACCTAAAGTTGAAATGCAAGAGGATGTCAATAAGATTCATTCAAAAGGAAAGGAACCTATATTAGCCAAGTATGTTAGGAGACATCATGCACCAGATTAGATTATTGGAGACAAATCTTAAGGTACTATGACAAGAAGTAAGCTAAAAGGTACTTATTTACTTGCTAATTTTGATACTAAAAATGTCAAAGATGCATTAGAAAATGAAAGTTGGATTGAGACTATGAATGAAGAGATAGAGCAAATAGAGAAGAACAAAATATGGACTCTTGTACCTAGGCCTAAAGATATAAATATGATTGGAACCAAGTGGGTATTTAGAAATAAGTTGAATGAAGATGGTAAGGTATCAAGAAACAAAGCTAGATTGGTATGTAAAGGATACTCTCAAGAAGAAGGAATAGACTATGGAGAGACTTTTTCTCCTATTGCAAGATTGGAAGGTGTCAGGACCCTACTTGCATATGCTGCATACAAAGGATTTAAAATTTATCAGATGGATGTCAATTCAGCATTTCTCAATGGTATACTAGATGAAGAAGTCTACATTGAGCAACTTGATGATTTTGTTGATCCAAAAAAGAAGAACATGGTCTGCAAATTACACAAATTATTGTATGGTCTAAAACAAGCCCCTAGAGCATGTTACAAAAGATTGCATAACTATCTTATTCAAGTTAGTTTTCGCAGAACTAATGATAACAGTAGCTTGTTTATCAAGGAAGGACCACATAACAAGATTGTTTTGGCAAAAATATTTGTGGATGATACTTTTTTTATAGGAAATGATGATCTATGCAAAGAGTTTTCAGAGAAAGTGAACAAGGAATTTTAGGTGTCAATTTTTGGGAAGATCAAATTCTTTTTTGGCCTTCAAATTCAGCAAAGTAAGAATGATATCTACATCATTCATTCTAAATACATCAAGGAGATACTTAAAAATTTTGGTATGGATGATTGTAAACCAGTTGGGACTCCCATGTGTACTGAACCAAAGCTTACCAAGGATTATGAATCAAAGGAGGTAGATTAGACATTATATAGATCAATGATTGGAAAGTTGCAGTATGTAGTCCATTAAAGGCCAAATATTGCTCTTGCAGTTGGTATTGTAGCAAGATTTTCAGCAAAACTAAGAGAAAATCACATGATAGCAATCAAAACGATCATGAGATACTTGAAAGGCACTGATGATTATAGATTGTGGTATAAATTTGGAGGTAATCTAGACTTGAAGGTGTTTACTAATGTTGATTGGGTAGGAAACATTGATGAAAAGAAGAGTACAAGTGGAGGAGCATTCTTTCTTGGAAAGAGGTTGGTTTCTTGGACAAGAAAAAAGCAAAATTGCACATCCCTATCTATAGAAAAAGCATAGTATGTTGCTACAGCAGTAAACTATTCTAATATTGTTTGGTTCAAATAGTTATTGGAAGGTATGAAGGTGGAAATCAAAGAACCTATTGTTATGTTTTGTGAAAATACAAGTGCAATCGACATATCATAAAATCTAGTGATGCATTCAAAAACCAAGCACATTGCAATAAAATATCATTTTGTTAGAGAATTGTTACAAGATAAGGAGATTAGATTAGAATATGTCCATACAAAGGAACAAATTACTGACATATTCACCAAGCCATTACCTAAGGATACATTCTTGTATCTAAGAGTTAAGTTAGGGGTCATTCCCCTAGTCGAGGCCCACTAAATTGAAGTTCTAGTGATGCATCAACAAGAACCAAGTTGAATATTTTTTAGTTGATGTAGCATAGTCAAGGGAACATTGCATATGAATTAGTACTTAAGGTACATTGTTACTCATTCGGTTTGTGTTTTCTTTGGCATGTGTTGTCAAAGAGGTAGAGTATATTGTGATATATTTCTAAATTTTGAAATTCTTTAGTGGAAAGTTTGTTGTTATGTAAATCCTTTATAGAGAGAGATTACTATATTAGAGAAGTTTGTGGCATAAAATCTAAGAGGGAGAAATGTTCTATTAGAAAAAGACTTGTTCGCAAATTTCATTTTTCTATGACATGTTGTGTTGCCATCAATGCCAAAGAAGGAGATTGTTGGATACAATTGTTCAATTATGTGTTGTCTTTGATGTTACGCAAATGTCATATCAGTTATCAGACAGAGTCTACCAAGCTCAGTTGGTCAACAAAGAAATTTATAGAGTCTACCAAGCTCAAATGGTTACCAAAGTGAATTACAAAGTCTACCAAGCATTCCTAAAAGTTACACTGTGGAGATAGTTTGTACCAAGCTCACTCAGGCATCAAAGGGTTCTATGACAGAAGTCATTTTCTACTAACCTCACAAGGTCAGCAAAGGAAAGTTAGTGTTTATCAAGTTCACTCAGTCTCCAAAGAATTTTGTAGAATACATAGTATTTACCAAGCTTCAGTTGGTTAACATTGGAAATCATTTCTGGAGTAGGGTTGACCAATGAAGGATTTCATTGTTTTGGGGAAATTAAGTTTAATTGTTTCATGAAATGTTTGTAACCAACTCATGTAATGATTATTGATAAATGTAACTTGTAAATGAGCCGACATGATATTTGTTAAGTATAAATAAAAAGGTCAAGTTGTGAATTCTAAGTAGTAATGAACAAGCATGCAAGTGAGTTGGTTGTGTGAAGAGGAAAGTGTGAACAAATTTTGAAGAAGGATCAAATATCCTTGAGGAGTAGCAAAGTTGTATTCAATCAGAAAGGATCTAGTGAAGAAGAATAGAGATCTATGATAGCAAAGTTCAATTGCATCTCATTCAGGTCACTTCATTGTTACTTTTCATCATTATAGTAGTGATTCCTAAATCTCTTAATAGAGTTGGTTTAATAGCCATTTTTGTAAATCCTCTAACATGGTGGATAGTTCTATTGAATTTTTCAAAAGTCCTCTAGCAAGGCCACTCCTAGCAAGGTGATTAAATCCTCTAACAAGGTCACACCTAATAGTGTGTTTTGTAACCTATAACAGGGTTGGCTCCTAATAGGGCTCACTTTAGAAGAGTGAAAATCAGTAACTAGTTACTTGGTGGTTTTTCCCGTATTGGGTTTCCACATTAAATCTAGTGTATCTTGTGTTGATGTTATTTTTTTTATGAATGCATGTTAAATCTTTGTGAATGCTTAAAGATCAGTAATAAGTTAATACACAGTACATCTACCAAGTTATAGCATTTTTCTATGTGGCTACCGAGTGACAACAATAACTAGTTTTATAAGACATCCAAAGGATCCATGGATTTATTTTTTTGGTAACTGATTCACCCTTCCCCCCCCCACCCTTCTCAGTTGCTCCATCTATATTTCCAACACCCACTTGGTTTGCATTTGCTAATGTTCCATTGTTTGCAATGATTTACTCCTTTATTTTTCAAGCTCTAACAACTTTCCATACCTCATCTTCAAAGGATCATCTTCCTCAAAAAACATTAGGTTATTAGCAAGTTCTAATGATGGGAACTCTATAGAAATAGGTACTTTAGCCTACTTCCCATATACAACATAGGGAGAGTTACCCAGAATCCTCTTGGGAGTGATTCTATCAAGCTACAAGGTTGATCCTAACTTGGAATGTCAGTCTCACTTATTGTCTATCAAGGTCCTCTTCAATATCCTTAATAGGTTATTGTTGGTACTCTTAGCTAGACCATTAACTTAAGAATAATAATTTGATGAAGTGCTAAGATATAATTTATTCTTCAATGCCCATTCAATCATTCTTGTTCCCATAAACACCAAGGCATTGCCAAATATAATGGAGTCAAGAACTCCAAATCTATAGACTATATTGTCATAGAAGTCTAGAATAGAAGTCTCGTTCACCACTTTTAGAACTACTAACTTTGTTCAATGTGTGAAATAGTCTATGGTAGTCAATATCCATTTGTGGCCAGCATTATAATTTGGATTAATGGGGCCCACAAAATCTATACCCCACTTCATGAATAGTTGCTCAATCAAAATAGGATGTAGGGGTAAGGAAGCTAGCCTTTCGTTCCTTAAAAATAATGTGCATTGTTTGCACTTTCCTACCTAGGCATGAGAATCCTTCAATAGGTTGGGCCAATAATATCCAACCTCATTATTTTATATGTTGTTGTTTATGGAGAAAAGTGATCTCCTGCATCATGAAACTGCTCCAACAACTTACTAGTATCATCATTGTTAGTACATCTAAGGAGGACTCCATTCATATCCTTTCTATAAAAAAGTCTATCCACTAATATATAATTGACAAACTACAATCTAAAATACCTTATTTTATCCCTATCAAGTGAAGGGGGACATTCTCTACTTTGCAGAAAATATGTCATATCTTGTAGCTAGCTCTCTTTTTGACCTTGTTGGGGAACATCTTGATTGGTTAGGACATCTTCTACTATGTCATTTTTACTCCGAGTTCCTCCATTAGCTAATTTCTCACATAACCCTCTTCTTCTAATAAGTTTGGTTACTTGAATGTCTACATCATATTCCATGACCCTAGTTATCCAACTAGCTCTTTTCTTATTAAGGTCCTTGCTTAACAAGAACTCTTTCATACTAGGATGGGCCACCATTAGATGAATCCTATTATTAGATACCAAGTGTTTGAACTTTTTTAAGCTTTTCACCACTACAAGAACATGCTTCTCAATGAAGTTATATCTATGTCATAATCTTCTAAGCCTTTACTAAAGAAAGCAATGGGCTATTCTATATCTTGATCATTTTCCTAAACTAATATTGTAGAAATCGTATCCACACTACCATATGCATACAAGGTGAAATCTTTTGAAAAGTTAAGATTTAAAAAAGTAGGAGTAGTAGACAATGCTTCCTTTATCACCTCAAAACTATGCTTGGCTCCTTTCAACTAGTTGAAAATGGTATTCTTCTTAAGCATTGAGGTCAATAACTTTAACAAGTTAGCAATATCTAGGATAAAGCATCTAACAAAGTTGATTCTCCTAATGAAACTTTGTAATATCTTCTTATGATGTGGAAAAGGAAATTCTAGGATGGCTTCAACCCTCTCAAGATCAATGGTGATTCCTTCTTTGGATACAACGTAGCCCAATAACTTCCCCTCATGAACAACAAACACACACTTCTTTGGATTAAGGGATATGACAAATTCCCTACAGCTCTCTAAGATTTGTCTCAAATGTTTAATATGTTCCTCAACACATTTGGAGAAAATAGTGATATCATCTAGATAGATCAACACAAATTTGTATATCAAATTGCTGAAAGTAATTTCCATGGACTTTTCAAAGGTTTCTCTTGCATTAGACAAGCCAAAAGGAATCCTTTTATAAACCATAGTACCCCATTTGGTGGTGAATGTAGTCTTGAACTAGTCTTCCTTTTTTATTAGAACCTAATTATAGCTAGAATACCCATCAAGGAATTAAAATGTCTCAAAGCCTAAAACATATTTGAGCATCTGCTCCATAGATGGAAAAAGATGACAGTCCTTCAATGGTACCCTATTTAGGTCTCTAAAGTCAATACACAACCTTATCTCTCCATTCTTTTTCTTGGCAAGAATTATATTTGATACCTAGATGGTGTGTTTGATGGGGAATATTATTCTACCTCAATGAGTTTGAAAACCTCCTTTTGCATTAAGGGATCTAGATTTGGATTAATAGGTCATTGTTTTTTCCTTATAGATTTGGAATTGGGTTCCAACTCAATTGTATGTTGGGTGAGGCATGGATCAAATCCTTTAAGATCAGCATATTCCCAAGCAAAAACATCATTATATTCTTGGAAGAGCTCGATATAAGATTGCCTTTCTTCAATAGGAATTGTTTTGCCAAAATTTAGTTTCTTTCCCTTTGTAATCCCAAGGTCTTCATAATGATCCTGCTAAACTACCAAACTAATCTTATTCTTCTTTAATTGGTCATCAGTATTAAAGATAAACACTAGAGTGACCAACCCCTTGGGTAGTTTATTAAAGCTTAGTTGTATAACCTAATCACCATTTGTCCCTGCACCTTTTCTTGATTAAATGTTGAATGTAGGTCTTTGTCAAGTAGAAAGTTCAAGATTTGTTCATCACTATCAAAGACTTGCCAATTGACATCATTTTCGGGTATGAAGGGTTTGACAACTTTGACATGTCTTCATACATATTCTTTGCTAATGTTGTCAAATATATCAAATTGTGCCCCTATAATAGCCAACCTATCAGCATGCTAAATCAATTTCCTAGGGATAGCAACTATGTTAAAGGCATCAAACTCCTCAATTATAGTCCAAACTATTTGCTTATAGCTTTTTAGCTTATCATTTTTGGTCATGTGCAACCCTTCCACTTGGTTGACAACTAACTCACTATCACTGGATACTTTTATGTATTTGACACCCCTCATCTTGGCTCATTCTAATCCTTGGATTAACCCTTCATATTTAGTTGTATTATTGGTGCATGTAAAACTGAAGTGAAAGGATTCATAATACTTAACCCCCTAAGGAGAGATCAACATTACTCCCCCACCTAAACCATTCTTGATCCTAGAGCCATCAAAGTATAATTCCCAAACCTGATTTTGCTGCTCAAGATGATCAATTGTATTTTTTATAAGGTTTGGCATTACTAGCATAGCTTCTTGGAAGACATAATTCCCTAGACCAACATCTATAATATCTTCAATGATAATGTACTTGGTCTCATTTCTTATAGAATTTTTTGTCACCCACTCATCTAGTAAAACATTAAGGATACCATCAACTTGAGTATTTATATCTTGGGTAACAAGATCTTCCTTTTGAACAAGTGCAATACAATTAGCATTGATCACACTGGGTGTGTAGGTTCAACGTGGTCTTTGGAAAGTAACTTAGACCCAATTGTTACTTTGGTTACATATCTAGTACTAAATAGCATATGAGACCAATCTATTGATAGATAGCCTCCTATCTTGGCTATGAATTCTCTTGACAAGCAAAGGGAAAAATACTGGGCAAATCTATCACAAAGATATCTTGGTGAATATAAAAAGTAGGACATGCATGGAGTGTTAGGCTTGGATTCTTTATGATACCTAAGGTTTTAACACATGAACCATCTAATTGGACCATACCCTTTTCTAAGAGTTCATATTTTAAACCTAGTTGGTTTGCTATCTTCTTAGGCATGATAGAGCTTGTAGCCCCACTATCCATCATACAATTATGCACTAGTTTGTTCCCTATAATTAATGAAACATAAAATGGTGTAGAATTAACACCCTTACCTTTTTCTTGACTTCTTTTCTTGTTTTCATCTTGGGTATCAACTCCTTGATTTTTAAATATAGCCTTCAAAGGCTCATCAACAACTTGGCTTGGAACATCTATTACCAAAGCTTCCCTCAATAAGTTGACTTGTCCTAGAATGGATAGGGAATCCCCTACGGACATGGTGATACTAATTCTTTTCATATTTTCTACAATTTTAAATGGCATGGTAGCATGCACCCTTGTTTGAACTTTAGGAACAACAAGGTGTACTAGCTGTGGTGGATATTCTTTAGTGGTAACAAGAGTACTTCTTTGTTGTTCTTTTCTTACTTGAACTGAGGATGACACTTTAGTTGTTACATCTCTACTTGTCCCTACATCATTTTATGGGGCTCTCTTATTTTCTCTAGTGTATATACCACTTGTGATATTATCTCTATTCATACCATAGTGTTCTTCTACTTGCTAGTTCATGAATGTAGTATCCATAGGGGGAACCTCTACTTGCCTCTCAACATCAACATTAGATATAGGTTCTGAATTGGAAGCACCTTGGACCATTAACACTTGATTCATCATTCCATTGGAATATGTAGCCTAATTATGTTGTTGATTACAAGGGTACCACCACTCGTATTATGTTGCTAAGTTATTTTGAGAAAGGATCACATCTTTGGTGGTATTTGGAGGAGGGGTAGTATTCAGAGGGCTTGGATTATAAGTACTAAAAGGTCTTTGATTATGGTTTTTCCTATTAGGGTTGTATTTACTTTGAAACTACTATAGAGTAGGTTGGTTTGAAGTTTGATTTTGATGTTGGGATGGTTGTCTAGCCTAGTATCCTCCCTTTTTAACATTCACCACTTCATTTGTAAGGCTTTGCATGAGACTTTCCATTCATTTTTTACTATCTCTTAGCTCTTATAGTTCCAATGAAGGACCTATAGTTTCTATTTCCTAGCATGGAGAGGTTGGTAATGGGTTGAAAGGTGGTATAGCTATAGGTGTGTTAGGTTGGATATCTGGATATAAATGCATTGGAGGCCTAGGAGTGATTTTACTAGCTAGAATAAGACTATTCTCGACTCTTATGGATATGTCATACCCTTTTGGTAATGAGTAACATCCCATATATTGTATCATAACAAATATATCACTATTCAAGCTTCTTAAATAGTACAAAAAAACATGTTCTTCTGAAGGCCTTACTTGAACTTGTATTCTATTCAATGTTCTTTGAAATTTATAATTAAAGTCCATCATCTGCTCATGAGGAGCACTTTTGATGGTCATGAGTTGCTCAACTAGAGAAAGTCTAAATTGAATTCAAAGTGTTTTATTAGGACATCTCCCAGAGTATCCCATGAAGTGATTGAGCCTATAGTAAGGCTTTGAAACCATTGCAGAGTTTTCCCTTTGAATGAGGTTGCAAACAACTTCAAAAGAAATCCTCTTCTATGATATAATGCACATTACATAGCATATAAATGTCTTTAATATGATCAAATTTTGTTGTTTGGCCCTCTCCAATGAAGTTTGATAAAATTTTCATGGTGACCAAGGAAATATCATGATCCTGAGCAAAGAGTAATGGACTCCCTTGGCTGAAAGGAACAAAAGTGAACTATCTTGGAATTTGTACTTGAAAGATTCTTCTTCTTGAGATAGTGACTTGCCTCACCAAAAAATAGGACTTGATGGTGGAGGGGTAGATTAGGAACCTCTTTTTTGAATGAGGGTATCCTAAATAGTTTTAGATGTTCTACCTTTCCTCCTAGGTGGGGATAGCTCTCTATATTCAAAACTTGCAAAGCTAATTCTTGTCTGCACTTTTCTCATAAATCATATGCACTTGTATCTTTCCATAGTTAGAGTCACCAAGTGTGTATATTCTATGCCTCAAAATGGGTTGATTCACTATTGTACACACCAACAATAGAAAGAAAGTAATCAAGAAAAAGCATAAAATACTTTTCACTGGTCCCACTGGGCATGCCAAAATTGCTATCTCTAAAAGTTATGCCTATGACTAGGTTCTAACTCATTTAACTTTGAGTAACATAGAAACACTCCTAGGAAGTGGGAAGTACCTAATTTAGGAGTGAATCTCTGGGTTATAGGCCAATTTCTCTTGATGTTTCACTAATCTACATCTTCAAATAGAAAAATAAACTTGAAGGGTAAAGGGATAGAAGGATTTCTTGGAAAGAAATATTAAAAAATTAAAAGGAGGTCATACACAAAATGGTAGGATGAAGGTATTGCTGACCTAACTCAATGAAACACTTCTGGGAAACTAACAAGAACTCAATACTATGAAGAATCATCCATATATAAATATTTTAGAAGAAGGATACAATTTAGACAAGATGTTAAAGGGAATGTTAACATTCACAATGTCACAACTTGAAGGAAAGTAGAGTATCTCAACTTGAAAACTAAATGAACAATCAAAACTCACTTATAGATAAAAATAAGATAGAATCCAAGGATTCAAAGAGTAAACCTCAAGAAATTCCACATAAGCTTGAGAAATAAGTAGACACAATAAGGGTTCTAAGACTATAACTTCATTCACATATCAAAGGTCATTGAACAAAATTCATCTAGATTGACTATAAGATAAAGTGATGTGCTAAGAAAAGCATGAAGGACTCCTACAAGATCTTGACAATGTTATCTTGCTTAAGACTTCAAATGCCATCTCTTTCCTTGCATCTTGGGAATCTTAAATAAACTAGGATTGCAACAAGCTTCAGATGGGAGGGGCATCTATTAGAAAAACAACAAAAGAGTAAAGTCATTTCAGAGAATTAAATTCATATTTTAGTTTCATATCTTCCTATTAGGAGAATAATCATGGAAAAGTCAAGTGTTACATGTTGCAGGAGTACCATAAATGCCCTTTTCTACTTGTGGCATTTCAAAGATCAAATCCACGACCACCCCACAGGCATAACATTAATAGTTGCAACTACATTTAACAAAAGATCATATATTTCTTAGTGATTGTCCCATGGAAGTGATATGATTTGATCTCCACTATACCTATATTTAATCATGGATCTAATATTCATTGAAACTAGAGCATTTGAACCATCAACCCATCCTTTTGATTGATGCCAACCCACCACTTCACTTTTGTGTTGATATTGCAACACCCTAGGGTCAAGAATTAACTAACTATCAAGACATAACCACATGTTACAATATGATAGGTTGGGCACACCATCTTTGTTCAATTTCATAATGATTGTCTAGCAAGGTCATATACATGATAGTTGAAAAGTCAACTTTAAATTGTGGCTCTCAATCCCTTGATACTAGTATCTTACAACATACTAGGGAGGAAAACCCTTCATAATATCTGACCATGAAAACCCTAGCTTCATGATCCTATGATCGTTAGAAATATTCCCTATATCACAATGTCATGAACCCATGAAAATAGCTCTATGACCATGTGACAAACCTTGTATCATAGCATCAGAACATGCTTTTCAACTGCTTACAATCTTATGATCATGGTTATACTTTCTTTTGTGTAGCATCCGTGGTCTAATATTTAAGCTTCATGATCTTATGACAAAAAGCAATTGTGAGATCATAACCCACATTAATGGCCCATAAGATATGCTAACATACTGCCTATCATAGCATTGGAGAATCAAAAATAACATGTACACATTTTATTTCGCTTATGCTCTTGGGCCCACCTTTTCTTGCCATTTTAAGATTTACAATCTTATGATCATGCTTGTCATGTCATCAAACCTCTTTTTTTCTAGCTTTATGATACCACAAGAAACCACATATCATAACATTGAAACTTGGAATCCTTATCAACTAGTACTCCTCTAAAAGTTGAGACTCACAATGCTATGAAAATAGGGACTCATAGGGCTGGGCCCATTTGGCATGCATCACCTCCTTGCTTTGTAGCTATAAATAAGGACCTTGTAGCTTCCATTAGCAACAAAGTGATAACTATATATCTTCTAGAGATCTACGATGGAAAATATCATTGAATCTTCTCTTTGTCCCTCAAAATCTCTGGCCAATGGGAATGTATTTGTATGCCAATCTATCTTGACATCACCTTTTTCAAATTATGGTTGACCATCTAGAGTTTCCCCCACATATCCACATGGCAAGCACTTGTTTTGTCACTTTGGATAAAGACCTCACAACTCCCCAAAGTGACAAAGAAACAACCCTTGATCTATTTAATATCAAGGGCCCTCATGATTTTATGCTTTTGTGACAAAATGGGACCTGAAAAATATGAGGATTATAAATGAAGTTTCTTGTAACCGCAAGACATGCAGATTTTAGAAGATTAAAACCTAGGGATATAATGATAAAGCATGGTCAATATTTTATGTAACCCCTAATGGAATGGGCATTTAATGAGTTAAAATATTTCATTCTCACCACCCTAAGAAATATGACTAGTCAACCTATCCATCTTGTGCACAGTGATAAAAATGGGTAACAGTACCTTTCTTGACTTGAACTTAGCTTAGTGTAAACAATAGTACTTACAACTTCTCTCCAATACTTTTGTGAAAAAAAAAATTACATTATCCATGTCCTTGTATGGTCCATAATTGATCTATTTCTTCTTTCAACTATCTTATTTTGTGGTGGAGTCCTTGGTGCACTCATTTTTGTTTTAATTTATTTGGCATCACATAATATATTGAGTTCCTCTGATATAAATTCACCTCCTCTATCTAATCTCAAGCATTTCAGACTCTTACCTATTTCCTTCTCAACACTAGCCTAACACCACTTAAATTGAAAAGAATTTTTAAAAAAATTACAAACATTACATTCATCATTCAAGAGAAATCATGAAAAAATAGAACAAAGTACTTGTCACCATAATAACTTTGTACTCAAATAGGACCACATAAATCAATATGAACCAACTCCAAAATACCATTAGAAGCATAGGTCTTTCTCTTGAAACTAGAATTTGTCATGTTTCCCATTTGACATTATTTTCACATCACATTATTTGGTTTTCTCAATCTTGGTAATCCTCTGACTCTTTTCATGTTTCTAATGCTTACCAAATTATTAAAGTTCACATGATATAGCCTCTTATGTCATGACCAACCATTCTAAAATTGTGCAAAACAACATGTATCTTCAAATAGGTCTAGATAGAAAAAGTTACCTCTTATTTGCTCTCCACTTCCAATTAGTTCACCAATAACATCATATATTTTTTATTTCTTGTTTTGGAATTCAACTTGATAGCTTGAAATGTTCAACTATGCTACACTTAATAGATTATATTTTAGTATATCAATCCAATATGCATTGTCGCATCCGATCTTGTCATTCAAAAAAATAGATCATTTACCTTTCACATACCATGGTGCATCATTTCCAAACTTAACACAACTTCCATTATAGTGTTCTAACTTTTCAAACGTACGTGTATCATCATTTGTATGATGTGAGGAACCATTATCAATTATCCATCTATCATTCTCACTCACATGTGAGATTAAAGAATTTTTGTCATCTTCATTAGATTCATATTTCATTATAACATAAAAAACTTCTTCATCATGTTCATCACAATCACTATAAGAACCATATTCTTTAGAAATGTAACATGATTTCTTACCTTTTTCCTTTGTAGTCTTTGTTAGCTCAATTGTCTCTCCTTCCTTAGTATTTTCTATCTTTCCTTTCCTCCTTATGTCTAAAAGGACACCTTGTCACAATCTAACCAATTTTATTATATGTAAAACATATTATAGGAGGTTTAGCTTTTTATTTTCCATTTCCTTTTAGTAACCTTCTTTCCTATAATGTTTCTAACTCATCCAGGTCATCATTTATTTCACTATTACCATCCACAAGCTTACTCTTTGAACTTTTCTTCTTTTGGATCCATCAAGGGTTAGTTGATACTTGGATACATATTCAACACTAGAAGGTGTATAGTTATCAAAATTTGATAGTTCAAATGTAACAAGTCTACCAATTAGACTATCCAAGGTTAGATCATTGTCAGGTATACATCTCAATTATTGTATTGCTGATACTCTAATTATATAGACATGAATTTAAGTCCTCAATGCCTTGTTGATCATAGTTTCATCAAATATGTTTGCTCAAAGACCTCTAATTGTATTCACCACTTCCTTTATTCAGGTATCATACTAAGCTTTAGTTTCTCTTTCTTTCTATCTCATGTCATGAAACTTGCCTCTCAAGTTTTGAGCTTTAGTGCTTAACACATTTTTGTCTCCTCCATGAATTTTTTCCAACTTATCCCACATTTTCTTTGTAGTAGTGAAATCGACATCATCAAACTTAATATAACTTAGGGAAGATTCTAGATATACCATCATTTGATTATGCTCTTGCTTCTCCTTTATGTTCTCAATTATCATGGGGCTAGGTACGTCAGTGTATTCATTTTCTAGGTAGTATAGTGTAGAATATCCAACTCTATATAGATGCAATCATATTAAGTATTTCCATGTTGGGAAGTTCTCTTTGTTCAACTTGGGTACCTCTCTCTTGTACATCTTGATATTTATCTTAAGTCCCTTCAAAGTTTCCTTAAAAGTACTAATTCTCTAATATCATTTGTTAAAATGATTAGAATAACTAAGAGGAGGAGGAGGAGGAGGGGTGTGAATTAGTTATCCTCATGTCTAGATGTACCAATTCAACTTAACAACTTCAAAAAACTTAATCACACTCATAAATCCACTTGGCCAATATAGAAACTCATCACTAACTTAACTTTTTCATGCATCACTTAACTCTATATTAGGTATATGTTGAGTAACATAAATATATAACACTAAATGTCATGAAACATGAAAACAACACTCATGGTTTTCTACCACTTTTCACTATTATGAAGTGAGCTCGATTGAAAGGAAACTCTATTAAAGGTTACAAAAAATACTATTAGGTGTGACCCTAATATAGAATTGTAATCACCATGTTAGCAGTGGCTTAGTTAGAGGTCTTTAGATTATTTCACATATTAGAATGTTACCTTGATTAAAGGATTTACAATATGATTGTTCATTCAACCTTGTCTAAAGGATTTTATTTCCAAAATGGTTAGAAAGTAACAACTAGGTTGGTTTAACAAAAAAACAACTCACTTTTATTTTTAGATCTCCATTTAGATCATTCTTGGTTCATTGACTGCTCTTCATCACATTCTCCATCTTCGATCTATTTGGCAACACTTCAAGAAATCAATTCTTTAACAAGTTTTCATTTTTCCTTTGCAACTAGATATTCTTCACTTGTTCTCACAAATTCACCCCTCAAAAAACATTTTAAAACATCTCATGTACCTCCTTAAATAGATAGGTTTAAGATTTTTCTGCTTAAACATAACCATAGATCATAGTATTTGAGCATATTCATCAAATTTATCCATCATATTTTCCTTCTTCTTCTCTTGAAACTTCTAAAAACTTCTCATTAAATCCTTGCCTTAGATTTATTATCAAACTTGATTCATGCATTAAATATGGCGGCTCATCAATCCTTATCTTCTATGGATTTTGACTGATCCATAAATTCAACTATGTCATCCTTCAATCTTCATTCTTTCACAAACTATTAACTTGCTAATAGTCATTCATCACTATGTTCTTCAACTCCACCATCTACAGGTAGCTTAGTCTCTATTGTTCTTTATTTCTCTACTTACACTAATTTACTCAACCTTCACTACATTTGGTCACTTCTTTAGTTTTCCTTCATCTTGCTTGATCACTGCTATCACTCATCTGATACTATTATGCTCAACTATAACTTGAGTTTTTTAATCTTCTACCTCAACTTCTTCATTGACCTAGTAAATTTTACTCAAAAAATCTTAGATTCATGACTTTCTTTAACTCATCTCTTCTAAGCTTCAACTTGTCTTTCTTCTTCACTCTATATAATGACCAAACAATATATTATCTTGTCAAATACTAATTGATCAAGTGTCCATTTTAGTTCCATCAAACTTACTCCTCCTTACTCAACCAACTCACTAGTTCATCTAGTTATCTCTTTTTTCATATCCTCTTCATCAATCAAATTGATATGGTACTCTATACTATTATCAAACATCTTACCAATAAGATTTGATATCAATGATAGCATAACAATTGTTCCAACTATAGTTTCTAACATAGTTAATGTTAACTCAAGAATGGATACAATGAATGCAAGCTTGGAAAATGAGTACACTAAAAATATTTTTTCATATTATATTTATGAATATAATAATCAAACAATAAATAATGATGATAAATTTTCTACTTCATGATTATTGTCATGGTAAAAAATGAAGAAAATTATTGGCAAACAACTTCAAATGGAAGTCTTCAAAATACTTCGTGGGACCACAAGGTTGCTATAAAGTTTTTTGGTAAGAATGTGTAGTTTTAGGGTTCATATGACATAGTAATTGGGTAACCTCTAGGTGGTAATGTGGCATTAGATGAACTAAAAATGTGTTAATGTGATTGGTATAGGGTAATGTATTGTCAAGTCAAGTGGTCCTTTAGGTTTAATAATATGGGGTTTAGACTAATGCAAGGGGAAATGTGTTTCAATTAAAATGACCCCTTCACCCACCTTCCTACATGGTGAGTGGGTCCACAGTATAGAAAAGTTCTTCATTGATTACATTACAAAACCAAGGCAACACTATGATGACTTAGTTTTGTAAGGTATTCATTGAATACATTACAAATCTAAGGTTGCAAAACATTTTCCTAGTTTTGTAATGTATTCAAAAAATACATTAGAAAGCTAAATTAGACATGGCAACCATCAAAAAAAAGAAAACCGTGAGCACATTGCAAGTATATATCCCTATAAAAACTATTAGGAATTAATATTCAGTATATGTAGTGTCAAGTTTGAGTTATTATATGCAATCACAAGTTCAAATTTATTGTATGCATTATCAATTCATCATTCACATTACATATTTAAAATAATTTGAACATAATAACATCACATAATTAATATATGATGACTCTTATTGGTAAACATTGGAAACAAGTGAACAATGTTGAACACAAAATATGCATCAAATTCAAGTAGACTAGCCCAAAACGTATATGGAATTAGTGTGTAAAAAGGAAAATATGCACACCTATAAGTCTATAGATGTGCTAATTTTTTGACCAAAAAAAAACTCCATATAAGTATTCTATGATTACAAATTTCTCAGAAGGTGTGAAAAAATCATCATTATTAGCTTTAAAGATTACAAAGGAACTGTAGTCATTGCTACAACATGAATATGTCAACAACCCTTATGCTTCCACCATAAGATCTTCATAATCCTCTTTTCAAAAATCAAATATTTTTCCAAGTCTTCTATAGATGAAGTGAGGATTATTATTATGATTCCCTCATCAACTTTTACCTATTTGGATGGTAGAAAAACATGGTTACAATTTTCTAATATCTAGAGAAGTATACTAATAACTTGAAGGCGGAAAGAAAAGACAAGCTCGTATACAACCCCATTATGCAAATGTAAGTCACCTATATTGTGCCACACTAGATATAGAATAATATCCTTGATATCATAATCGTGCATGAAAAATAATGTGGAACATTGGTGTTCTAATGACTCCTAGAAAGATACCAAACATACTATACCGAAAGTTTGGTCCATAAAGAATGCCTAAAACAAAGGAACATTTATGAAAACAATAAATATGTATGCCAATAATAATATTTAAAGGTAAAATAATGGAAAATGTAATTGTGTGAACAAGGATGACATTATTCATTTATGATTATGCAAAAAACTATTTAAATGTGAAATGTTGAATATTTTGAAATAAGCAATACTAATGTTTTAAATATATAGTAACCAGTAAAAGGCATGTAACTATGTTGACATAGTTATGCAATACATTTCAACCTATGGACAATAAAAATACATTAAGCATACAATAACAAGGAATAAATGAGATAGCCTTCCAATTTAAACTAGAGAAGAGATATGTAATGTACTACATAAAAATGAATAGGAAATATGTGGGTATATATTGATTGATTACATTACAAATGTAACACAAAAATGTGAAATGTGAGAGTATATTCAAACCAATTTAACTACATTGACAAGTAAATTTAAACATGAATACATCATAAAATAATTATGTAGTATGTAAAGTTACCTTAGTAATGTAATCATTAAGAACATTAAAAAGTAAGACAAGGATGTGAACTTTGAGAGTACATTCATAACAACTTAACTAGATTGACAAATGTTCATTAAATCATTAAATACATCAAAACAATAATTGTGCATGTTACATAATTAGTTTTGTAATGTACTCTTTGACAATATTACAAAACTAAATCGATAATTCTACTATATTGACAAGTATATGTAATCATTGAATACATCATAAAACTAAATGTGCAATATGCAGATTTAGTTTTGTAATGTACTCATTAACAATGTAATGCCCTACTAGGTGACCCAAAAGGATAAGTCTAAATGTTACTAAAATTGGTGAGCATTTTTTGGAACATCTTTACTTGATAAGATCTCTTTGAGCATAGATGTAAGAGTCCTAATAGGTTCCCTAATGTCACTTGTAAATAAAATAACTTAATTTTCTTTCTAACATTTTATCCTTGCTATTTAAGTTAATCCATCTATTAGTGTTATGCCTACTTACAATTTGATACATTATACATTCTAATATTCATTTACTAATTAGGAACTCATGTCCTTGCCCTTACAATCAAATGCATATACTTAACATGCAATAAAGATACATGAAATAGATTAAAGCCACCAATCATACATGTAAACCAAATCATAGATTATTCATTTAATAACATTATAAAGATTAAATAGTCCTTTTATTCATCATACATTGATCTAATACAAGGAAATATACAATATCATGGCATCTTAATAACTTCATTTATCCTTTGAACTAGTACAATATGTTCACATTCCCCTGTATTTCTCCTAGAGATACCCTTTTACATACATTTTCATTTCATGATACATATACATATGAGATATTACTTTCTTCAAGAATTTACATTCCAATATTAAATAAATTTCTTCTAAGGAAATGCATCATATGGACTTCAAGAAAGAATCTTTGACTGCTACTTGACAAGGATCCATATAAAGGTATCAATGAAACTTGAACAATATGTCAAAATATTTTGCCACCCAACCACATGCAGTTGTGAATGGTCCACTCCCATGAGCTAGGAGATAAGAACATGATCCACATAGGTTCTAGGGTAATCTAAGTATTATAACCCAAAATCAAATTACAAAGATAATATAAGGTCACATAAGGCATAATACCCAAAATGAAATCATAAAGAAATTAGACAACTAGAGGAAAAAACATGCATAATAGGTTTGACCACATCTAGGTGAGTTTCATTATACCTTTTTATATGTTTGGGTTCATCCCCTGGGGTTAAGATTTCCATGTTGCATAATACATCTTTTACCCGAGTATTCCAACTACGAGAGGCATTGTCTAGTAGTGTTAGGATCAACCCTTTGAGCTAGGGACTTATATAATATGTCATGTGTACCTACTTTGAGTAATCCAAAAAAATTACATATTTATCTTATTTACTATAAAGACCCAAAACTTGCATAACCCATTATTTTAATTAATGTTATCACTTATTAACCAACTACATATAGAGCTAGCTTGCATAGGTTTTCAGTCTCTAACACATAGGATCCCCTGGCAACCACTTGTAGGCCACAACACTTATGGTGAGCCACTCACCTAGGTTATCTACCCTACTCACAAATCTAAAACCAAAATAATATAAGAGTTTAGGAAAAAACATACCTAGGGCCCCATAAACTCTGATCAAACATAATCACATGAACAACCTCATACAATCATAAATATGTAAACAAATCCCTTCTATAAGGAGACACAAAATCCAAAAACCTCTAGTGACCAAAAAAATCTCATTAGAAATCCAATTCAACCATTCACAAGGAAACTAGTTTAGGATGCATTTTTAGGTTTCCATTTCCCTTAGGTTAATCCACTAAACCCTAATTCACTACATAAAAAATAAGATGCAATTGTTGACCTATGGAAAGAAATATTGTAAATTAGTGAAAAAATACTTAATTCATCTAGGAAAGTTGGTTAATACTATAACTGAGCTTTCCATCAAACATCATGTTTTAGTGAGCCTGAGCAGTTCAAGGATATCTAGTGTAAATTGGGCTCCATAGTGGAAACCAAGTTCTTAGAATGAACAAAGTTCACAATATTTGTCAAGTTATTAGTATGAATCAAGCTACTAGTTCAAGTTAGTATGCTTCAGCTTCACCTAAGTTCCAAAGTGTTACCCTAGCATCTAGTGCTAACAAAGTGCTAGAGTATCACTCGAGCTCATTGTATTGCCTGAGCATCATCATAACACCAAAGTGTATAGTATGGCCAAAGCATCAAAATTTGGTCGACTTGAAGTTATAATCTATTTATTATGAAGATAATTCTTGTTTGAGGCAACTTGTAATGGAGATAGATATATAAGGAAGGAAATTAGTTTTTTTAAGAGAATAAGATGTGAAATATGAGAAATATGAAGATGGTATAAGTGAATAAGAAATATGAAAGATCAGTTTGATTAGCATGCAACCTAGCAATATAAAGAGAAAATAAGAGACTCATCCATCATAGTCAAGTGATCATAGTATTCAAAGGGTCTATTTTAACAAATAGAGTTCCAAAGAAAAGATCAATCTACTAATTCATCCTATCAAGTACATTAGTCAAATCCTCTAACTGGGTGAACCCAACAATCCTTTGCTGAATCTCCTAATAGAGTACATACTTCATTTTATTGTAAAATGCTTTCACAAGCTGGATCTAATAGTCCTTCATAATCCTAAAAAAGTAGATCATCATAAGTGATCAACTATAATCCATAACAAGCCAAATTTATTACTACAGTAGTGAAGCATTCTGGGTGTCATCCCCACCCTAGTTTTACCTTCTCCATGTAGATTATCTAGGTTACCAAATATTATGTCAAAGTGTTAATGGTGTAGATTTTTATTTATTTTCATGCATGTTAGTAGATTGGATAATCAAATGAAGTAAAGAAAAAGTATTCTAAGTAAAAGGTTTAAATGATTCCTAATTCACTCCCCCCCCCCTCTCAGTCACCTATTTTTCATTAAATTTCCAACAATTGGTATCAGAGTGTGGTTCTCCTATTACAAGCTTAAAATATTGAGAGAAAATATATAAGGAAATGGAAGTTTATAAATTAGAGAAAGCTATTGAGAATGACAAACTTGATTTACATATGGCTATGGAGAAAGTGAAGAAACTAAAGGAGCAACTCACCCACTCTCTAAAAATTAGAAAAGAATTGGCTATATAGATGAATGCAAATCTCTACATAGAAGAAAAAATAGAAGACCTCTAAAAATAAATAAGTTTAGAAGAAGAAAATGCAACCATAGGAGATCTACTAGTAAGAAATTCTACTCTACAAGAAGAAGTAAGAAAATAGAAAAGAGAATAGGAAAATCACTCGGTTAGGCTATGTGAAGTCATTGAAAAAAAGAACAAAGTAGTAAATGAAAAAGAAATGGTAGATGAAGACAAAAGATGACTTAGTAAAAGATTAGAAGAAAATACCAATGCAAACCAACAACTATCACAATATCAAATAGACATGGAAAATCATCTAGATAATACAAATTAGGGAATCACCAATCTAAGAGAGAAAAAAAAAATAGACCCCAGAATTGACTGAGAGCTGAAAAGGAACTCAATGGAAGAAGTTTAACGTCACAAGAAGTGTGAATTAGGTGTATGAAAAACTTTGAATAGACCTAAAGGAACTATTGGCTTAGGGTATACAGCTCAAGGAGAATCATCATAGCAAGGAGCATAGAAAAAAAAAGGCTTACATGTAACAACTATGAAAAAATAGGTCATACATCAAATATTTTCTAGAGTAACACTATGCAACCCAAGTTCAAAGGTCAATGTTATAATTGCAAAAAGTATGGTCACAAGGCTAATTAATGTAGGACTAGATCAAAGTTTGAAGGGAATTATTTTACATGTCACAAGCATGGTCACAAATCTTTAGAATATAGATCAAATCAATTGAATTCAAATAATCAACACAATAGAACCATACAAAGAGAATTTATTGGTTGGGAGCATCTATGTGGAGAACATGGTCACATTGGAGTAAATTGTGTAAGAACTCACTTTAGAAAAAGAAATACTAATGTGAAATGTTATGTATGTAAAAAGATAGGTTATTTAGCAAGAAACTATATGAATAGAGCCACAAAAAATTTTGGTGAGGAAAACAAAGGGAAATCAAAGATTGAAGAGATCAGAACTTAGATGACTCAAAAATGGGAAGGGAAATCAATGGAAAACACAAGGAAAGAAAATGAATCTATCATCATCCAAAACAATGAGTTTGGTGAGGCATCCATATCCAATTAAGTAGTTAAGAAGATGGCTTGAATTGAGAAATTAAGGAAGATCCCACATTAGTTTCAATTAAGAAAGAAAGAATAGTTTAATCATGCATATTTAGTTGTACAAGGTTAAGCAAGATATTCTCTAACTGAATTACAACCTAGTTGCAATTGAGATGTCAATCATCTCTGAGTGAGGTCAAGTTAAAAACTAGTTCTAACCAAGTTTTTTGATGATCAATTCGTGCTAAGCTTATGATTCAAGGACCTTTCTAAGTCCTTCCACCTACCAATGTATGGTGCACTTATGAGGCCCTAAAATTTTTTAATTTCCTAGAAAAGGACAAATTGAGGGTATATTCCTTCACCTTGCATTTAGAGTTTAGATTATGTAGAGCAATTTTGAGCCCTTGAGAGATCAAGAGAAAATTGTTGTTGGAAGTGAAGTTGCAGAAAAGGTTGTCTATTATTGTGGATTCTTCATTCACCAAGCATTATGGCATCCAGATCTAGAGCAAAAGAGAAGGGTTCTAAGATATTGTTGAAGAATTCAATATACATGAAGCATCAAAATTCAAGCTTTACCCTATGATTGTTGAGCAGAAAGATCCGTTGGGAGCCCACTCAGCTATTCCTATAAAGGTACTATTGATAAATGATATCAGATCATTCTATCATTGTATGATTTAGGAGTTAAGTTTGTTTGAGATGAATGAAGCATACAATGCATTATGTAAGAATAGAGTGTTGAAGCTTGAACACAAACATATGGAAGTCAAGGGTTTGAGGTATGCCCTATACATGCCACATAAATTTTAAGTGAAATGGATGAGATATTTTATTAGTAGGTTTCAAGACATGTCATTCTAGATTGAGAAACTTGTAAAGATCACTAAGAAGATGATTCATTGAGTTATAGGCTACCCAATGTTGGACAAACCCAAGACTGTTGAAACCTTAGCTCGTGGTGAGCTTACTAAGAAAACCCTACCAAAATGGGATGATAGGGGCATGAAATTGAAAAATGTAACTAACATGGAGATTAAATTTGGGATCATTTCATAGTTCACAAGATCTATAGTTTAAGCAGGCTAAACAGTATACCTTGTGAGGTAGTTGACTTGGCATATAAAGTGGTGAACAATAACTTATCCTTTGACCTTGTCCAATTGTAGCTAAGCCAACTAGGAAAGAACATGGAAAGCATTCAAGCATCAAAGAAGAACATATCTAAGTTTGGATCTCTTCTTGTATGTTTATTTTTCTATGTGCAAAAGTTATTTCCTTCTAAGTGCAATGTGTTCTGGAATAAGGATAGACCAATAATATAACAAATCAATGATTTCATCAATGAGTTGGGAGAAATTTTTGATGGCATTATGGATGCATATTTTGAAAATTTTAAAGAAAAATATAGAATTGGTTTAGAATTCCTCAAAAATTGGTTGAGCAACATGAGAAAGATATATGTTTCCTAGTTGATTGTGACAATACTCACATTCAAGTAGTCATACCTAGGACAACATGGGTAAAACCCTTGGGTTATGAAGTGAACATTGATGATACAAAGGATATCATTGAAGCTCTTCTCAATTGTCCAAGTGACCCCAAAGAAACATATTTTGGCACATATGAGGAGGCCAAAACTAGAATATCTCTAGAAATGGAGATTCCTCAAATTTTGAAGAGAGGAAAGAAGCTAATGGAAACCATCAAGAATAAGTTAGATAAGTAGGATGACCCTCTTATGCTCACAATGGGGAAAGGAGAAGATGAGGAAGAAGAAGAAGAGGAAGAAGAGGAAGAAGAACCTCCAAAAAAGAAGGGGAAAGTGATTAAGAAAACACCAAAGAAAGGTACACCTAAGAAGGTAGCTACCTCTGTGATCACCACTACAAGGAATTCCAAAATAAAATTGAATCTTTAGGATGATGATGCAAAATAAAACACTCCTATCATTCAATTGAAGAAGCCCCCACTATCCTTTGAGAAGAAATTGAAAAGATTGAAGGAAGAAAGTGGCATGGTAGGATTCAAGTACATTATATATGAATCTAGACGCATGGAGGAACATTAGAAAATAGAAAATGCTTTGGTTGAAAAGATGGCTAAATGGAAATATGATCCAAATGAGCTAAAGAGACAAGCTCCAAATGTCCTACTTAAGGCAGAGACAAAAAGATAGACCAATACTATGAAAACAAAGAGGGACATCAAAGAGGAAGCACTGAAGAGTATCATGCCAAACTTCACAAAAGAAGAAATAAAGGAGGCCATGACAAAGCTTGAAAACAAAAAAACTCCTAGATTCAAAGCATTTCAAACAATCTCCAATAACATAGAAGAGGTTGTTTACTCCACAAAAAAGTTGTGGAAAACCATTTTTTAGGAAGAGAATAAGATATAAAAAGATGAAGAGCCAAATGTATAAACTATAGAAGAGTTAGATACACAAATGATGGTAGCTATAGTAATTTCATCTCTACCCACTACTCCAATTCAATCCATTCCTTCATCTAGTACAAAAAAGATAGAGAATGAGAAGGAAAGTCTTCCATCCACCCAAGTAGCAACCAAGCAGTAGAATATGACTATCTTTGGGCAAGAATTAATTGAGAAAAAATTAGAAAAGGAGGAGGATGCAGTTAACAAAGAATGTAAAGAAGAAACCAAGAATCAATCGACTAGAAAAGAGAAGAAGGATTAAGATAAAGGAAAATAAATCATAATTTCTCCAAGTGCCAAAGGAAAAGATAAGAAAATGATTCCTAAAGAGATAGACCTTGATATAGATATTGTGATTCCAAATTGGGATCAATCCAATCTCTTTGTTGAATAGATGGAGATTCTGAGTGAACTATGGAGGAAAAGAGCACAATAGAGGAAATTGAAATAAAAAAGGGACAGAGGAAAGGTTCTTAAAGACATCAAGGACATATTTTTGGATATAATGAAAATTGAGTTAAATGATAAAGCCCCTTTTATTAAGAAGTTAACTAATATTTTACATAAATTCAATAAGCATATACATGACCAAAATAAAATTCTACAAAGGGCTGAAAGAAATTTTGAAAATAAAGTTTTGGAGAATGTAGGAAAGAAGATTGCTATTGATCAAGTGGAATTGTCCACTCTCAATGGTACTCTAGAGTGAGTTGTAACTAATGTCATTTCCTTATTTACAAAACTATGCAATAACTCAATTTGCACCAAGGAAATAAAGGATAAACTAACTAAGATTGATGAAGACTTGAAGAATAGTGCTAGTCAGTTAGCACTTAACCTGAGTTCCAACTCCAATCATTTTATGGAAGTCATATTTTTGATAAATTTATAGGCAAAATTACTAAGGGAGGAAGCCAAAATTAGGGAAACAGTATTAGACATCCAAAGTATGATACTTCCTCACAATGATGTGATGTAGAAACATCTTGCACATGCAAAGAAACTAGTTCATGATTGCACAAACTTTTCAATTGTAGATATCATGATGGAGTTATCATCTAAACTTCAGATTGAATTGCACATTTTGAAGGTATTCAAAGAAAATTGGGATAAAACTATGTCTTTAATTTTAAAGGTTCATGGTCACTTCCTCACTCATTTTGGTATAACCTTGTAAAGATATGTTTATGACATTTGTAACAAAAAAAGGGTAAGAGGGGGAGTGGGGGGGGGATATAGAAGATAATATACAAGAGGGAAAATATAGAGGAAAATGTACAAGGGAATATATATATTTATATATGTATATATAAAGAAGATGATCAGATGTGTAGATAAATAAAAATAATTTTGGAAAACTAAAAATTCAATTAAGTTGTGATCGAGCCATAACTTTCAGTTCAAACCGAGTTGCAGAACCAAGCACATGAAAAGGGAGAGTTTAATAGAAATAATTTTGATTAAGAGATTTTGGATTGCTGATAGAACTACATAGGATAGGTGTTTTTGTCACTAATGCTAAAGGGGGAGATTGTTGACCCTGTGGAAAGACATATTGTCAATTAGTGACAAAACACTTAATTCGTCTAGGAAGATCAGTTAATACTACAACCAATCTTTCCATTAGACATCATGTTTCACTATAGCACAAGAAATTAAAGGATATCTAGTGTAAATTGAGCTCCAAAATGGAAACCAAGTTCTTAGTATAAACTAAGATCACAATATTTGTTGAGTTTTTAGTATGAACTAAGCTACCAGTTGATCAAGTCAGTATGCTTTAGTGTCACCCAAGTGCTTGAGTGTTACTCAAGCCTCTAGCACTACCTGAGTGCTAGAGCATCACCCATGCTCAATCTATTGCCTAAGCATTAGTGTAACACCAAAGTGTATAGTGTGGCCCAAGCATCGACATTTCAATGACTTGAAGATATAATTTGGTTATTGTCAAGATATTTCTTATTTGATCTAACTTGGAATGGAGATAGATATATAAGGAAGGAAAATTAGTTTATCTAAGAGAATAAGATGTAAAATAATGAGAAATGAGAAGATGGTATAAGTGAATAAGGAATATGAAAGATTAGTTTGATTACTAGGCTACCTAGTAGTATAAAGGGAAAAGAAGAGACTCGTCCATCACAATCAAGTGATCATATTATTCAAAGGATCTATTTTAGAAAACATGGTTGCAAAGAAGAGATCAACCTATTGATTCATCTTATCAAGTGCATCAGTCAACTCATCTAACTAGGTGGACCTAATAGTCCTTTGATGAATATCCTAATAGAGTACATACTTCATTGTATTGTAAAATCCTTCACAAGGTGGACCTAATAGTCCTTCATACTCCTAATAGAGTAGATCATAGAAGTGATCAATTGTAAGCCCTAATAGGCCAACTTTATTACTATAGTAGTGAAGCATTGTGGGTGTCATCCTCACCCTAGTTTTACCTTCTTCTTGGAGGGTTTTTGAGTCACCAAATATGGTGTCAAATTTTTAATGGTATTGAATTTTTTTTTTCATGCATGATAGTAGATTAGATAATCAAATGAAGTAAAGAAAAAGTATTTTAAGTAAAAGGTTTAAGTGGTTCCAAATTCACCCCCGTCCCAGTCAAATATTTGTCATTACATTTCTAATTGTAAAAATCACATGTAAAACACTTTACAAGAATGAATATCACATGTCTAGAAATTAAGTGACTCATAAGTAGATAAAAGGTCACAAAACATAAATAAGACAAGCTGAAATGTTGATTCCTAAAATTTGGCTAAGTTTGGAATTTCTAAAAAACTCAAAATCTAAAATCTTTATTTTAATTCTTATGAGGTTGAAATCAATCTCAAAAGATGCATGATGTATAACATAAAATACAACTTAAAGTATAAGAAAGGAAAATTATGCCACTTATACTTAAATGCTCATTTTATGTTATACTTTAGTGCGAAAAAGTAACTCTTGAGGTCTAATTTGTAAAGTTTTCCTATTATTGCACATCGATTTCTTATTCTTGCATAGTTTTTTAATAGAGTTTTACTTTGATGCATTATTCCCGTACATTCATCTCATATACCTGTGAATTTTTCATATAAAAATGCGCTTGTTAATTTCATCAGATTTGTGCATCTATTTATTATAGTCATGCTTTTGTTATCTATAGTTTCACTTTTATTTCTTATAGTTGCACATTTGTTTCCTATTATTGTGCTTTGGTTTTTTCTAAGGTTGCACTTTTGTTTTTCCTAAGGTTGTGCTTTTGTTCAAGGTGACAAACAAATTGTGAATGAACACACCTTTGCATATGTGTAGTATTCCTACACATCTATTCGAGAAGACTCAACAAAAAGGAATGCTTTGAATTGAACTTCCACATTTAGTTTGGATAGAGAAGTGCTTCCAAACATATTTATGGGATGAATCCTAGGTTGGAAACCTCTACCAAAATCCATTCTCAAAGGAGTTCCACTAAAAGAAAACAATCCCATAGTCCACTATTATTTGAGAGAGAGAGAGAGAGAGAGAGAGAGAGAGAGAGAGAGAGAGAGAGAGAGAGAGAGAAGTTTAGGCCTACTTGATTTCTTTGAATGGGTCGTAGGTGATCTCCCTATAAAATTCCAAGCTTCTTAATCTCTCATAGGAAACACTCCTAAAGCTCACACCTCCCTGGTTTCTTCCTAGATTCTCCAAGATTTTCTTGTAGAAGTTTCCTTCCAAAAGGATAATTTTTTTACTATAGTTTAGTTCATAAAAATCCTATGTTTCCTTTCCTGATAAGGCTTCTATTTTATAAGGGAAGGATGTCATTTTCAATTGGTTGCATCCATTGGAAATGAATCCTTTTATGGTTTGATTAATTATATCAAATCATATTTTATTGTTTCAATTATTAATTGATTACTAGGTTTTCTAGGCTATTGAGGATTCCTTCTCAAAGACATCCTATGACACAAAGGTCAAGTCTCTACAATCTCACCTAAAGGAACAAGGGTTCAATTCCCATACCCTTTTACTACTTCATTATGTCACTTTATCTCGTATTTATAACTTACAATTTATTTCTCTCACTAAGGTTCTCAAAGATTATGAGTGGTGAGATGGTGCATAAGGGGCTTAGTAGGTGGAAGGTTGAGTGTTCAAAACTCAAAGAACATTTTTATAGTAATTATTTTGTCTATTTTATTTTACTTTATTTAGTTGCAACACTAAGACTAATCAAAAAATATATTTGAACCAATGCCACACCTATAGTAAATATATTTGTATGTGCACCCATATATAATCATGTAAATATACTTGATTAACATATAAAAACATCATGAGATCAAGATCAGCCATGAATCATAATTAAAATATTAAAGTATCAAAGCACTATCTCAATATCAAAATCAAATATAAAACTACAAGTGTAAAACTCAATTGGTGCAATACCAAACTAAAGGAAAGAGTACCAAGACATTACCAAAAGGTAGACAACTCCCTAATCAAGAATTATACGCTTAGTCTTCCTAAATGGATCATGGTTTCATCTCCCTTTTAACAACAAATGTTTCAAGGATTTTCGAGGCATGCCTAGACTTGTATATCCAAGTGGATTCGATGTCTAGTACCTTCACACACCTGCATCACCCACAAAAAAAATATAATACATACATACATACATACATAATTGGCAAAAAAGGAAGGAGGAGTGTGACATCATATAGATCTCCCTAAGAAGAGACTATGATTTTCTCCCCTCATCCTGAAGACATTCCAGGCAGAGTAAATATATATAAGGCATCATGTGTTAGTTGGATTAGGCCAAGAACAAATAATAATAATCATAACATTATAAAATATTGAAATAATGAATCTAGAATAGTATAAAAGCTATATAAAACAAACCTATGACCTAATCTCCTAATCTATTTATATAAAATATGATCAAATATCTAATGCAAAGCAATATCTAACATCATAAGAATGAGAAATGGGTATGATAACTATAGAAATGTTTCTAAACATATTTTAACATACGCACCTAATTGATTACTAGTTTATAAGTAGATAGTTACCATTCTTTTGTGTTAAGAATGTTGGATGTTATTTTATAGTTTTACTTGTATGTTAATTTGTTAAGTTGTAAAATCAAGGAGTACCGAAAGTAACCTTAGCTCCAACATAGTACAAGTGTACTTATACTATCTCCAACTCTGCTGATACTTGTTAAGACAAGAGGGGTATTATAGATAACATTACAAAGCTAAGAGAACAAAATGAAATCTGAGAGTACTTTCAAAAAAATCAAACTAGAGTGACAACTATATTTAATCATTTAATACATCCTAAGACTAAATGTATGGTGTGCAAAGTTAGTTTTGTAATGTAGTCATTTACAACATTACAAAAATAAATCAGCAATGTGAAATCTAAGAGTACATTCAAAACAACTTAACTAGATTGAAAAGTATATGTAGTAATTGAATACATCACAAAACTAAATGTGCAATATCTAGAGTTAGTTTTGTAATGTTTTCATTGACAACATTACAAAAATAAGTCAGTAATTTGAGACACTATATATATATATATATATATATATATATATATATATATATATATATATATACAATTTAAAGGCGTAAAACTACTTTACAAGATTGACAAGTACATTTATTCATTGATTACATCATAGAACAAATCATGCAATGTGATGAGTTAATATTGTAATGTATGCATTGAGAAAATTACAAACCTAAGTTGGTAATGTGAGACATGTGACTATGATGCTTGATTACATACATAAATACTTATAATTAAAATACATGTAACAACTTAACTATATTGAGCACTACATATATTATTGAATATATTGCAACAAAAGCAACTTCAAATTGGTTTTGCAATACATGTGATCCTAAATAAAAAGGCATGTAAGTAGGTTGACTTCATTTTGTAATAGATTTGAACTAAGCATAAAACATAAAACATTTAGTAATCATAGGATGTAAAGAGTTTAAGTATTCACTATGTTTTGTAATGTACTCATTGAGAACATTAAACAACTAAGTCAATAGTGTGTAATAAGAGAATACATCCAAATATGCTAACTTATTTTTGCAATGAATTTGAGCCTATCATAAGAAATAAAAGCATATAATTTGTAACAAAAATGGGCATAAAGTATTGAGTACCATAAAGTTGTCATAAACAAGAGAAGATAATATGCATATTGCAGAGAATAAAGTAGCAATAGTCAAACAAGGATTTTTCAAAGAATTTAATGTGGAACTGCATCCTTCTTATAGGATGCAATAATTAAAGAAGTGGATGGTTGATTTCAAATTTGAATTGTGGTTGGAAGTAATAGATCATCTCATACGAGGAATTGTATTCAATGCTTACTTCATACATTAGCTTCTTGATTTCACATTTGTATTATTTGTTCTATTTATTTTTTTGCTTCCATTTGTTTAGTTTAATTCAACTAGCGAGCCTTACACCATTTACTCTTCATGCAAGTACTATATGGAATTGGCTTAAAATATTGAAGGTGTCATACCTTTTTGGGTTAATGTGTTATGAGAGTACGTTGGATCACATTACAAATCTATGATGATTCCAAGAGAAACTCATAGTAGACTCAAATAAACCCACACAATCCCAAATATTTTTAAATAAAATATATAAGAAATTTTCAAGACACAGAGAAACAACAATATTAAATCGGTAGACATGGACAAACGAGCTGATAAATTGATTGTGCTCACTATTTCTTTACTATTATATTTCTAATACATTACATGAATTGGATTCCACCCTACATAGTGAAAAATACAACTAACAACCAAGGACAATCATCACAAACACTTATTGAATGATTAAAAATTAAAGGTTATCAATTAACCTCAAACAACCTTATTTGACAGTGTACATATACTCATGAGCATATGTAGTCAACATAAACTTCATATGGAAACTATGTTAGCTAAACAATAGAAACTAGAAGACTGAAAATTAGAGTAATGCATACAATGAATGTCAATTGAAGAATGGATACATTAAAATACAAATGCATATAGTGAATGTAAACTTAATAATACATACACCTAATATTAGCTTAAACTTCCCTGTGCCAATTGAACAATGCATACAATAATGACAACCTAATTATGCATACAATTATTTTAGTCACACAATGCAATCAAATATAGGTATGAAAATGAGTATAATTAGGGTATCAAATAAATCATTGATAAATTAAGAATGCACACAAGTATTGAAAGCTTAAGAAACAATGCTATGGGAAGAGTTTGTGGGAGAAGATGTTTTTAGATAAATAATATGTGGAAGATAATGATTAACATAGAGAAACCCCCATATTTAAAACATAAAATAGAAGATAATGTGGAGTTTCATATCAACTACAATACCAAGTAAAGATAAAATTGATAATGTACACTATTTTTTACCATTTCCTATAATTATTTCTTTCTATCACATCACATGTAATGATTTCAAGCTGAAATTATTAAAACATACCACTATCACAATAGGAAAATTATTACAAACAACATACATAAATCATTAGAACCCCCCATATTTAAATAGACAAATGAAGGAGATTCTTTAAAACAACAAGACCAAGTAGTGAATCAACTATATGCACTAATCCTTTACCATTTCCTCTAATGAATTATTTCTATCACATTAAGTGTAGTTATTTCAAGCTTAAATGATTAAAACATGCAACTTTTAGGGCAACCAAATCATTTGATAAGTAGGAGATATTTTCCATAGCAAGTCAGATTTTGATATTGCTATCAAGTCAACTGTGTAGTTTTTTATTCAAGCTCATTGATCTGTGTCTTATGAGTAGTGGTTCATGTGAACCTATCTCTCATGAGAATAAATGGAACACTTTATACTTATTGGATCTAGGTGATGCTCATAGAGGTGAAGTATCTAGACTTCTTGAGAGGTCACCCATCCCAGTACTACTCCAGCTCAAGTGTGCTTAACCATGGAGTTTCCTCCATGATTAAACCCACTTTTCTTGCAACCTATTTGTAAAACCTTCACCAAGTGTTGTGCTTTATGAACCATTCTTTAGAAATCCCCTAAAGCTCATCAATCAATAAGTAGGAGATATTTTCCACAACAAGTTAAATTATGGTATTGCTATCAAGATTCACTTGTGTAGTTTTTGAGTCAAACTCATTGACCTATGTTTTATGAGTAGTGGTTCACACTGTAGAACCAGAATCAGTGTGCAAAGAACATTAACAAATAAAGTAAACATTCACAAACCAAAAACTAAATTCACATATATGCTTAGACAAAGAAAGAGAACAAGAAGTGTAAACCTCACAAGAGAAAACACTCCATGCTTTCTTGATTCTATAGATGTGTCCTTTTGCTGTGGATGTATGCTCAAGATGCTCAAAAGCTGCTTCAATGGAGATGGGTAATGGCAAATTGGTAGCTTTGTGAGCTCTCAATTTGGCATTATCAGGGTATGGTTGATGGCTTTGGTTCTCAAAATAGCATGGTAACTTTAGCTCAAATATTGTTGATGAAATGGCTTGGGATGGGATTCAATTTATAGGCTAAGGGGTAGAGGGATGGAGGGCTTAGATGCAAGGATGGATGAAGGCTTAAGGAGGGCTAAGATGCACTCAAAGGGGAGCACATGGATTGTGCTTGTTTAGCACCAATGGGAAGGTGACACTTGTCACAAGGAGGATGAGTGTGAGAGGGTAGGGTAAAGGGTTGGTTAAAGTCATGATGAGTGGGGTTGAGTATGTAAGAGGGATGTAAGAGGAATGAGTGTGGAAGAGGGAAGAGTGTGGAAGATGGGTGTAAGATTCATGAGTGGGCTTGTAAGAGTCTTTATGTTTTGTAAGAGCACTCATGACTTAGTGGTTGGGTTTTTTTGAGGGGAGACTTTGGTTTGGATTAGGAAAATCTTAAACTTGTTTAAGGAATGTGACAACATTAGGGGGTGGATTAGGCTTGGGTTTAGGATTAGATTAGAGATGTTAGAGATGTGCAAGTGGATGGCATTAATGAGGGTGAGTGAGTTAGTGGCTAAGCTTGGTTAGTATGGGTGGATGGGGTGGATTAGGCTAAATGGAGGATTAGGGATAAGTTAGGAATTTTTAGATTTGAGGATTTTAGTTATCAAATAGATTTATTTAATAAATGGGGATTTTTGGAATTAGATAGAAGAATAGGATTTAATTGATAAATAATAGATTATTTGATTTATCAATTAGGACTATAGATGATTAATTAAATTAATCAACTAGGGGATGAAAAAGGATTAATTAAATAGAAATTTAATTAATAATGCCCTTTTTAGATAACTAAATAGGATTACTAAAATAGTGTAATAAAATTTAGGTGTCTACATTTTGCCCCTCTTTGACATAGTGTTGAGACAACACTATTTCAAAGAAGTTTGAATGAAGACGACATGAGGAAGATGTTTTAGCAACAAGGTTGCCCCAGTCTCGGATAAGAAGAGGAGAGACTAGACTTAGATGATGCCCCCTCAAGAAGGCAACGGGGAGAGAAATGAGGGTCGACGACTTCTTGAAAAGTACAAGAAATTGAGACGAGTTGAGACGCAGGTTGGCAAAGGGGCTGAATTAGCTCAAACTCTCACTACGGGAGAATGATAAATGGAAATCAAAGGCACAATAGTAAAGCAAGCTTAAGACTTTCCAGGATTGGGGGGGGGAGATGGAGGAGCGGAGCGCTATAAAAGGAATCCATGATAGGGAGATGGATGATAGAATGATAAAGCTGATGCAATAGGATTTCAAAGAGTCAAATTGGCGGAAGATGGGTTTCAGAGATCCCCAGGACTAGGATTATGGATCTCGAAAGATGAGGCTTGGTGGATTGATTTGATTGGTGGATCCCTAAGACTAGGATTGTGGATCCCTAAAGCTAAGCGTGAGGAGTGATTCAAAGAGATACTGATGCATAAGCTGGGGTAGGAGCGACAGATGTAGGATATGGATGGGGGATAATGGAGATGAAGGGAATCCATTGAAGCTTTTTGAGTGGGGGGATACTTCAAAGAGAAGTACCACCATGTAGTTGAGCACTAGATTTGCTATAAGACTGTTGGTTAATTGCCAGGGTTACCAAGAACATCAAGGCCTTTTTACCAACCGTCCAGAGGACTGACGAACTGACTCAAAACAAACACACAAGGATTGCCCCAGTATCACACATGAATCCCAGAGGAAGTAGCGTGGAAACGACACTAGGTAACCCACAAGCAGAAAAAGAAAACAAGCAAAAGACCTAATCAAGACCTTACGCTCTAATTGCCCCATTCGCAGCATACCATGATATGGAAGATCATGGCAACCTTGAGGAGGGAACAAGGAGATTGCTTGGAAAAGATATTTCAAGACCCAAAAGGGAAGATCCCAAATCAAAAGAAAGTGAAAATCCAAAAGAGAACTGTTTGCCAACGAGATGGGTAGGACGAGGTACTAACGGACCAAGATTAGACATGAGGAAAGCTATATCCTGCAAGGACCTATCGGAGAGCACCTAAGCTGATGGATCGGGATGAGTGATGCGTCTGGCAAGCTGAACTAAGAAGGATAACACTTTGGTGACAATGAGATCTAGCTAAAGGATGCATTGGAATATCTAACCAAGGTGTGCGATGTGTGCAAGATGTTGACCAAGGATGAACTAACGCGAAAGCCGGATAGATACAATGATACTAAGCTAAAGAGGATGTACAAGCTGACAGACCAAGATATGTTACAAATGTACAAGTTTGTTCATGTTTTGGTTTTTTTTGAGATGGAAATGTTTGTGAAGGATGGGGTGTCTATAATAGTTGATAGGTGGATAGGTAGATGGTTTGTGAAAAGCTTAAGGAAAATGGGATTCTGTGTGTGCATGTGATAGGATACAAGCTAGGATACAAGATCATTTACAAGATGGAATATGGTACAAGCTTTGGACAAGATTCAAATATATACAAGGTATGGTACAAGTTTTACAAGGTATAATACAAGCTTTGGTACAAGATTTACAAGTTGTACAGGAGGTATTGACAAGCTCCATCAGATTTTGGATATTTGATTGGAACACCAAGGGAACAAGTAGGTGTTTTATGGGATGGTGGGTGGATGGATGAGGGATAGGATAGTGATAGATAATGGATTAGTCTTTAGCACACAAGGTGCCTGAATTACCAAGTTTTCACCAAGGTACCTATCCAAGGCGCTTGAATTGCCAAGTTTTCACCATTGGACGCTTATTTCTCTTTACTATTTTTTTTTTTGTATTTTTTCAAAAGCTGGGTATACCAAGGATCTTCAAGCATAGAACTTCTTGAGATGAATGATGTTAGTGGGATCATTCAAGAGTTCTTCTGGTGTAGATAATTGATAGGCTCCGGAGCCAAAGGAGGCAGTAACCACATAGGGACCAAGCCATGTAGGTTCAAACTTGCCTTTCTTTTCTCGATCTGCTTGGACTTTCATATTTTCTTTGAGGACCATGTCACCTGGCTGAAAGTGTCATGGGAGCACCTTCTTGTTGAAATTCCTTTTGAGACGAGTTTGATAGACTGTGAGATGGTCATAGGCTTGTTGTCTCTTCTCGTCTAAGAGATCTAGCTGGGTGAGTCGAGCTACTCTGTATTCTTCATCTGAGATTTGCCCTCGCAAAGATATGCGTAGTGAGGGAAGTTCAACTTCTATATTTAATACCGCTTCGGCACCGTAGACTAGGGAGTATGGAGTTGTGCCTGTGGATGTACGGAAGGAAGTTCGATAGGCCCATAGAGCCGAATTTATTTGAAGGTGCCAATCACGGCCGAAATTATTGACAACTTTCTTTAGGATTTTGAGGAGGGTTTTATTAGTTGCCTCTGCCTGGCTGTTACCTTGTGGGAAATATGGGCTAGAAAAGCGGTGATGGATGCGGAGGGAAGTGCATAATTCTTCCATGTTGAGATTTTCAAAGTTACCTCTGTGGTCAGTGAAGATGGTGGATGGGATGCCGAAGCGGCAAACAATGTGGTATAAGATGAACTTGGAGACTTGAACTCCTGTAGCTGAGACTAGGGGGACTGCTTCCACCCACTTAGTGAAATAGTCTGTAGCTATTATTATCCATTTATGTCCATCAGATGAGAGAGGGGTGATAGTTCCAACTAGATCAAGGCCTCAACAAGCGAAAGGCCAAGGTGGTGCAATAGGTTGTAGATCCTGTGCTGGAGCGTGCACAAGATTTGCATGCTGCTGACATGGGAGACACTTTCTGAAAAAGTCATAAGAGTCTTCTTCAATGGTAGGCCAATAGTAGCCTGATCTAAGGATTTTTTGTGCTAGGACAATACCACTCATGTGGGCACCGCAAAGTCCGAAATGTACTTTTTTTAATGCCATCGTGGCCTCATTTTCATCTAAACATCGAGAGAGAGCATTGTGATAACCCCGACGATATAGGGTATTGGCTATGATAACATAGCGAGATGATTTTTGGATGAGGTTCTGGCGTTGGGTATGTGTGAGGTGAGGGGATATGATACCATCGTTAAGGTAAGCGTGAATTTCATGGTACCAAGGGGATTGGGGACCAACCAAGATACAAACACAGTTTGAATCCTCATTCGCATAAGTAGGTGTGAGGAGCTGCTCAACTAAAAACTCATACTGCATAGCTTCTTGGGGAATTTCCAAGAGTGAGCCGATAGTGGCCATGGCATCTGCTGCCTTGTTCTACATTCGAGGCACTTGTGTAAACTGAAGCTTTGTAAAATGCTGGGTCAGCTGATCAACTAGCTCTTTGTAGGGTAATAGCTTTTCATCTTTGGTTTGATATTCATTTAAGACTTGTTTGATAATGAGTTGGGAATCACCAAAGACTTGTAACTCAGTGATATTCCATTCTGCAGCTATCTTTAATCCTGCTACAAGAGCTTCATATTCTGCTATATTGTTGGTGCTAGGGAATTGTAGCTTGAAGGCTTTTGGAATGTAATCTCCTTGAGGTGTAACTAATAATATTCCTGCCCCTGATCCATGAGAGGTGTATGAGCCATCAAAATAAAGCTTCCATGGGGGTTGTTCTTCAATTAGGCAGATATGCTCATCTGGAAATTTTGTGAGCAAAGGATATGCATCTACTAGAGGTGCATCAGCTAGGTGATCTGCTATAGCTTGCCCTTTGATTGCCTTTCTGTCCACATACTGGATGTCAAACTCACTTAGTAGCATAACCCATTTGGCCAAACGGCCTGTAAGTGCTGTTCTGGAGAGCATATACTTGAGAGGGTCAATCTTGGAGACTAGTTGGATGGTATGACTTAGCATGTAGTGGCGAAGCTTTTGAGTTGAGAAAACAACTGCCAAACAAGCTTTTTCCATAGGAGTGTAATTGAGTTCATAACCAACTAGGGTTCTACTGATATAGTAGATGGCTCTCTCTCTGCTATAATCATCATTTTGTGCTAGAAGTGCCCCTAGAGCAGTAGGTGTTGCTGATATATACAAGATCAAGGGACGACCAAGAACTGGTGGAACCAAGATAGGGGGATTGGTGAGATACTGCTTGAGTTGATCAAAGCTGCGCTGACATAAAAGATCCCACTTGAAGTTCTCATTCTTCTTTAGCAAGTGTGAAAATGGTGTACACTTATCTGCAAGTTGGGAGATGAAGCGCTGGACAGATTGAAGTTTTCCCTGAAGAGAGCGAAGCTATCGCAGTGTCTGGGGAGGAGGCATGTCTAAGATAGCCTTGAACTTTTTGGGGTCGATCTCTATACCCCATTTAGAAACTATGAAGCCTAGAAGCTTGCCAGATGTGACCCCAAAGACACACTTCTTGGGATTTAGCATGAGATAATATTGGGCCAACCTATCAAAGACTTTTTCTAGGTCAGCAAGATGATCCATGAAGGTGTGAGATTTGACCAGGATATCGTCCACATAATCTTCCAAAATGCCATGGATAAGATCATGGAAAATGGCTGTCATAGCTCTTTGATAGGTAGCCCTAGCATTCTTTAGGCCAAAAGGCATCATGGTGTAGCAAAAGGTTCCCCAGGGGGTAGTGAATGTTGTCTTATGCTGATCCTCTTCTACAATCTTGATCTGATTATACCCAAAAAATCCATCCATAAGGGACAGGATTTCATGTCCAGTTGTAAGATCTACAATCATATCTATGTTGGGCAAGGGAAAATCATCCTTTGGACAAGCTTTGTTAAGATCTCTAAAATTAGTACAGATTTTGATGTCACCGAAAGGCTTAGTGACAGGGACCATGTTGGAGATCCATTCTGAGTAGTCGATAGGTCGGATAACCTTAGTAGCTAACATTCTTTCTAGTTCAGCTTTGACTAGTAATGCCACCTTGGGGTGCATTTTCCTAAGCTTTTGTCTGACGGGCTTGATCTTTGGATCGACTGCAAGATGATGAACTACAAGCTTTGGATCGAGTCCTAGCATGTCCTGATATGACCATGCAAATTGGCCAATGTTCTCTCGTAAAACCTCAAAGAGAAGGTCAGCTTGGTCTTGTGATAGGGATGCAACAATGTGAACAATTCTAGGGATCTCTGAAGAACCAATGTTGACTTCTCTAGTATCCTCTATTAGAATAGAAGACACCTCTGGTCGATTATCTTGAGGAGGCAATACTAAATCCTCATGTTCTGCTTGTGGCTCTAGATTTTCTTGCTGAGGGGTTCTCTTCGCTGCCTTAGCTAGTTCTAGATTTACCTTAGTTCCAGTTTTGGGTGTATCGAAACTAGGTTGGGGATTTTCTCCAAAATACCCCTTGGGATCTAGTTTGTAGATGTAGGCAGAATCTGGCTTTGTCTTCTTATGAGGAGTTTCAGCTCCCATGAATCTTAGAAGTGCTTCCTCTGATGCAAACTCATCAATATGTATGACACTTGGTTGGTCCCAATCTATGAGTTGTGGATGAGCAAGTGGTAGGTCAATGAGATGGATGGATAGTTCTCAGAGAACAGAGTCTCCTAGGAAGATTTGGTCTGGGATATCATCGTAGGCTCTCTTTTCAACTTCCTCAGGAATGTCTTCGATTTTGAAAAGGTCACGGTGGATGTTCGAAAAAGCGTGACCATTCTCATTGGTGCCCCCAGTTGTGGGTATGCCAAAGCCAAGACCTGACTTTATTTCCCAATCATGTGCTTCGATGGGACATTGCATGCCCCTTTCTTCTGGTCCTAGTCCACCTCCTTGATAGTTCCATTTTTCAGTGACGAGCTTATGTTGTTGGGGATACTTCTGGCTGAAGTGATCAAGGTGTGCTTGATTTCTTGGAGGTGCATCCTTATGTAGCCAATTGTTGATATCTGGAGTGAGCTCCTCATGAAGAGGGGTTTTTGAGGACACAAAGGTGGTTGGGCCAAACTGTTTGTATCAAAGAGGTGGAATCTCCTTAGCTTTGTGATATGTTGGCCGTCCATGGGTATGTGGATCAAGTGGGATTGCTCCGACAGCAAATGCATCTGATAGACTATATTCTCCACATCCTTTGTTGTTGATCTTTACAGTAGATAGGGTGGAGGCAAGGATGGTTTCTGCATCATTACAAGTGTGGGATGAGTTGGCGATGGCTGTGCCGATGTCTATTCCAGGGCAATGGTTTGTATATGAAGCTTCAACTGCATTGTAGTAAGCAAAGGGTTCTGGATCGGCATGGATGGTTACCTCAGTGCCTTGATGCAGAAATTTGATGCACTGATGGTAGGTGGATAGAACGGCCTTCATAGCATGAATCCATGGGCGACCGAGGAGGATGTTAAATGGTAGGTTTAGATCAAAAACATGGAAAACTGTCTCTTGAATGACTGGCCCAACCTTGATTGGTAGAAAAATAGTCCCTTCTGTGGTCCTTTCCAAGTTGCCATAAGCTTTGATGGTGATAACCTCACTGATCATATCTGCCTCAGTATACCCAACTTGTTTTATGAATTTTAGGGTGCAAATGTTCAAGGCTGATCCATTATCTATCATTACTCTTTTCACGGAAAAATTGGATACCATGATGGCTATGCAAAGCGGAAGGGTGTGATCTGGCTCAACCATGGGTATGTCGGTGGGTTTGAAAGATAGGGCACATGAGGATGAAAGGTGTCCAACAAGATTATGAAAATTAGTAGCATTGATATCAGAAGGGACACGGGATTCTATGAGAGCACTGTCAAGGATGTCTTTGTACACAGGACTAGTGCGGAGAAGGTCTAAAATGGATATTTGGGCTGGCATGTTCCCAAGGTGTTCCAAGATATTGTACCGGCTTTTTGATGGAGCTCATGGTGTTGATGAAACTGGTGGGCCTGCGATGTTAAATCACGCTCTTCGAGTGGTGACCGCACACTCATTGTCTGGTCCTCGGATATTGATAACATTGACAGAAGGCTCTTTCTCAGATATACAACCTATAAGGATACCATAGTCTATATAGGATGAAGTGTGGTCATTGTTCTTCCCGTGCTATTGGTTTGGCTGGCAGTTGTTGGTGTTGTTTTGGATAGGTGCTTTTCCAGGATTTTGGTTGTTGTGTGGAGGAAAAGCATTTTGATAAATCTGTAAGCCTGCATTGGGAGAGGTTTGGGCACCAACAGTGATTTCCTTCCGATCAATGAGGTCTTGCACATAGTCTTTTAGTTTCATGCATCTGAGGGTGGTGTGACCATTTACCCTATGGAACTTGCAATACTCATTGTCCTTGTACCATGCAGCTTTGGATTGGCTTGGATCAATTTGCTGGGTAGGAGGAAATTTGATGAGGTTTTCCTTAGCCAATTTCTCAAAAATAACATCCAATGGCTCACCAAGGGGTGTATAGTTTCTAGGTGCAGGTTGGAATCTGGGCTTTTGCCCTGTAGCTACATTGATGGCATTAGCTTGATTGTTAGACCCTTGAAAGTTGGGTCTTGTATTGTGGTTTTGATAGCTTTGGTTATTTCGTTGTTGGTAATTGGTAGCTTGTTGGTTGTTTGTTTGATATGGTGGGTTAGACTGGTTTTGAGAAGGACCAACGATATTCACATGTCTGGTGTCAGTAACCCCATCTGTTGCAACATGCTTGTTTTTGTTCCAATACCTAGACTTGTCATTGGAATGTGATTGATTTTGGTTGGCCTCTTTGTAAATCTTTACCACACCATCTTTGATGAGTCCTTGCTCAAGGATCATTCCTTTCTCTTTGATATCCTTATAGGTCTGCAAATAGTTCATGGTCATGTGGTGAGCCAAGCTGGGATGTGCATTATCAATAAAAATTTTCACCACATGGCGTTCTGGCAAGGTGCAGGATATGCGGGTGGTAAGGGTTTTCCATCTTTGCAGGTATTTGGCAAGGCTTTCTCCACCTTTTTGCTTGGTGTGGACAAGATCAACTATTGATAGCTCTGTTTCAACAAGATGGGCATATTGGGCTACAAATGCCTCAGATAATTCAGCAAAGTTTTTAATTGTGCCATAGGGGATTCTATAAAACCATTCAAGAGCTGGTCCAGCCAAGCTTTTGGGAAAAAGGCGCAAGAGGAAGACATCATTGTATGCCACGTCCTGGAAATGCATGTAAAATTCTTTGATATGTGTGACAGGGTCTCCTTTTCCTATGAATTTGTCAAATTTAGGTACCTCAAAGTGTTTGGGAAATGGTGTCGTGGTAATGGCTCTATCAAATGGGTAAGGACACACATTCTCAAACTTGAATGTCTTTGGATCATTCCCTTCTTGGATGGATTTCAGAGCTGTCTTCATTTGCTCCCACTCTGAATTGATAGGTGATGGTTGGGGTGCCCCCAATGTAGGAGTGCCTTGAGGTAGGTATGTGCTGGATGGGGCCATTGAATATGGATGGTTATGAGGGATTTGCTAATAGGGATTGTACATTGTTTGGGCAGCTGCATGGTGGATGACGGGTTGTTGAGGGGGAGGTGGCGCATATTGCTGCATGTGCTGCGAGGCTTGCTGTTGATATGGGATTTGAGGTTGGGATTGAGGAACATAAGCTGGCTGTGGGGTAAATGGATTGCTTTGTGGAGGTAAGGTATAAGATGGTTGTGAGGCTTGGGGAAAGGATCGGAGGGCTTGTGGGGTTTGACCAATATATGTGGGTTGTGCCCCCATTTGGGATGGCATCTGCAAATAATTGGTGCTTGGCTGGGGTGGTGGATTACCTCCTAGAAGTGGCATTGAAAAATAGTTGGTAATTGGAGGTAATGGATTGGTTGGTGGTGGAGGTGGTGGGAATTGAAAGCTTGGGAATGGAACTGATGGGGTTTGATAGCTTTGTGGCTAGATTTGGAAGCTTGGTAGAGTGGTGGTGGGAGCTGGGGTCACTTGGGAGCTTGGTAGAAGATTGGCAGTAGCTTGTGGGTTTTGATAGCTTTGTGGAGTGAAGGTAGTAGCTTGTGGATTTGTGGCTAGTGGTATTGAGCTCCCGAGACCTAATGGAAATGATGGGATTGTGCTTTGGGCTGTGGTGAACAAGCTGGGGGCGATGAAAGGTTGATTACTTGGCCCCATGGGTGGCATCCCTGTTGTATATTGCTGAGGTTGGCCAAAAATGCTAGCACTAATTTGGGAGATGGGTGGATTTGGAAGGCTAGGTGTGGGAGCAGCAGCAATAGTGAAGGGGGTGAACGGTGAGATGTTTTGGGTAAAGGGGGTTTGGAGTGGAGAGGTATGAACCAAGGATGGAGTGGTGGTGGTTGGGTTGGCTTGCGGCATGGAGATTTCAACTTGGGTGGATGATGGTATGTTTGGGTCTGTTGGGTCATATGGATTGGCTGGAGGCTCTTCTTTTGGAATATATTGAGGATAATTTGGATCATAAGAGCCTATGGGTGGTGGTAGCTGCCCAAACAATGGGTGAGATGGATCTGATAATGGAGGGGGTCTTCCAAAGTCAAAGGTTCCTACATTGTCCCTTCGAAAATTAGCCATGATTGTCTCTTTGTTTTTGTCTATAATGGCGTTTACCAATACTGCATTTCCTGGTTGGTTCATGAAAGCTTCAATGTCAGTAGGTGATGGCATAGCTTGCTCTGGGCTAAAGGATGGCTGACTGCTCAAGGGGGGTTAGGCTGTTCGATCCAAATGATAGGGCTCCATTGTTTCTTTCTTCTTGGCTAAGCGAGTGACGGGTGGCATGAAAAATGCTCCTAGGGATGAGATGCAATAATGCTGATGGATGCAAAAGGGGGAAGGATTTTCTATGCAAATGATTTCCTAGGTTGAGGCAAAGCTATATGAAAAAACCTAAGGAGGATTGGGTTGGGGATTCTAACTTCAAAGATATGTTGTCAAAGCACAAAAGGTCTGCTTTCCTATGTGCAAGCTTGGTGGTGATTGTGTCAACTTAAGGATAGACTGATGATCCTTTAGGAAGAACACAAGATTGACCACTTGCGAATCCCAACCTTTAGCTCAAGGTGATGAGGGATAACAAGTGACAAAGCTAGATTACCTTAGACAAAGCTCTGTCAAAGGGATAACCTTGGTGAGATTGGTGGATTTGGAAGATTTTAGGAATGGCAAACTTTTAGCAAGGTGACAACAATTTTGAAAGCTTAGATGTGCAAATTTTCGATTACTAGCTAGATGGTATGATTCTAAATGAGATGGATGAGCTAATAATGCTTAAGGGGATAAGCTAAGATGGTTGGCTTTTCTACAAAGATGACTCTAGAGTGAAGCTTATCCAAGAAGATGTGGAGAAACAAGGGTGTCTAATCATAGAAATCATGCCTAGTTGGTAAGGCATAAGCAGGATTAACTCCTGGATGTTGGCTAAATTTGATGGTGCGCTCTAACCAGGCCTCTTGAAGTGCTTCGTCAGTAGCTTTGTCCTCTGCTTTGTGGAGTTTGGAAATTCGTGGGCTTGGTGTTATTTCTTTTCTCTTGGCTGAAAGTTCTTGGTATGCTAGAGATGGCTTGAGTTTGACCTTGTGAAACTTCTGTTTGGGTTTGGGTTGTTTCGACATAAATTCCTGAATTTGCTTGGCTTTGGGAAAAAAATCAGTTGTTTTGCTTCAACTTGTTCAACTTTCAAAATAGGCAGTGACTACGCTAAGTGTGCCCTAAGCTAGGATTGACCAAGTTTGGCAAACATTCATTCAACAAGTAAAATAAAAACAAGCAATAGATAGGAACACCCAGATAGAAGTTTGTGGTTCTCAGAATGTGATACTTGCGCCAAGGAGTGTGTATGTTCTACAAATGTTTCGATCAGTCACTCCAAACACATTAACATCCTAGATGGTTTTCTGCAAGGCTGACAATTGGTTTAGCTAGGTAGTCCTCGATATATGCAAGGTACGTGAGGCCCAAATCCGTAGATGAGACCAAAAGGATGTCACACAGCCAAGAGGAACGGTAACCCACTTCTCCTCTTTCACTTCTCAAGGGTATAAAGTTCCTTGAGGCTTAGCCCGAATGACAAAATCTTGATCCCAAGAGAGGTGTCTTTCGATTCACCTCTCGATTCTTATACTCCGTCGGAGCGCTGGAGTTGAGGTCGTCCAAGGGGTGATGAAATCCCCAAGCAGGCCTCCTAAAAAGAAACAAGGTTTTGGATCCTAATCTTATGCACCCAAGATGGCCTCAAAAGACGACAAGGGGAGAGAAGACTCGGATGACCTTGGGCTAAAAAACACGCTTGTTCTTTTACCAACTGACTCTTATGTGTGCTAATCTAGACTTTGCAAGCACTCATGTTTAAGAGACAATGTTCAATTCCAACTTGAAGCGCCAACAAAAGTAAATCGATCGAAGAATGCAAACAATAAGAAGAGTTAGGGTCAACAAAAGCAAACTCGTGCGCCCGGAGGCCCTCCACGTCAAGTATCGATTAATTTTCTTTAAGGCATTCAAGATTGAGTGTGAGTTTGTTTTAAGCCCAAAACAAAAGTGTGTGAGATTCGATTTCAAGCGCGCGCCCGGAGGCTCTCCACGTCAGTTGTTGTTCAATTTTAGTGCCCAAACTTGAAGTGTGATCGATTTAATCTAGAGTTTTGGCCATTTAAGAATTTTGATAAAGTTAAAGCAAACGTTCAAAGACCAAGTGAGTGAGTTAGATTGTGGAACATTTAACACCTTTTTCAAGTAGACCCATCCCCATAAATGGCGCTGAGATTGCAACCAATGGTTAATATTTGATGGGTGATTAGAAAAGAGGTGAGTCCAAGGAACTACTCAAATTGATTTTTGTAAATTTGTATTTTAACTTAACAAAGTTTCTTAAATATCCAAAAATCAAACTTTACCTAGATTGCATGTGAAAAAGAGATTTGTAATGGTTAATTGATCCTTGGCATTCAAGATTGGATTTTTTTGTTTTAAGCATGCATTCCAAAGAAAGTTGATTTTAATCCATGACATTCAAGAGTGTGTTTTTGAGCAACATTCATTCAATGAAAAATGTGTTTAACCATTCAAGTTCATTTTTTTTAGCAACATGAAAACCTGCAAGAAACATGGTTAGTGGTTCCATATGTGCTCCAACCTGCAATGAGACAAAAAAAAAAAAAAAAAAGCAATTTAGTTAGTTAGCCAAAATCTTCAAAAATGAGAGCTTAACTATGGGAAATTTTTTTTTAACTTTTTTTGTTGTTTTTTCTACGCGTAAAAATGGAACATAAGCAAGCAGAGAAGACAGTCTGTCAAAATACGAAGAGGACAAAAACAGATTTGCAGCACAGAACACAGGTGACAAGTAGAGACGCCGATTTGCGCATATGCGGATTTTTGCAGATGACGATTTTCGTAGATAGAACAGGTTGCAGATGCAAAAACTGCGCCAAAAAAGCTAAAAAATGCGATTTTTTTTTTTTAAAGATGGTATTTCTTCTTCCTAAGTGCGTTCTTTAACCTGCAAAAACAAGCAAAACACCCTCACAACACACTCAAACAACAACAAACATTAGATGGTTAGAAAAATGACATATAGATGAAAATAGATGATTAAATGACCCATAGTGGGGTCCCACCGGGCGTGCCAAAATGTAGAACCAGAATTAGTGTGCAAAGAACATTAACAAATAAAGTAAACATTCACAAACCAAAAACTAAATTCACATATATGCTTAGACAAAGAAAGAGAACAAGAAGTGCAAACCTCACAAGAGAAAACACTCCATGCTTTCTTGATTCTGTAGATGTGTCCTTTTGCTGTGGATGTATGCTCAAGATGCTCAAAAGCTGCTTCAATGGAGATGGGTAATGGCAAATTGGTAGCTTTGTGAGCTCTCAATTTGGCATTATAAGGGTATGGTTGATGGCTTTGGTTCTCAAAATAGCATGGTAACTTTAGCTCAAAGATTGTTGATGAAATGGCTTGGGATGGGATTCAATTTATAGGCTAAGGGGTAGAGGGATGGAGGGCTTAGATGCAAGGATGGATGAAGGCTTAAGGAGGGCTAAGATGCACTCAAAGGGGAGCACATGGATTGTGCTTGTTTAGCACCAATGGGAAGGTGACACTTGTCACAAGGAGGATGAGTGTGAGAGGGTAGGGTAAAGGGTTGGTTAAAGTCATGATGAGTGGGGTTGAGTATGTAAGAGGGATGTAAGAGGAATGAGTGTGGAAGAGGGAAGAGTGTGGAAGATGGGTGTAAGAGTCATGAGTGGGCTTGTAAGAGTCTTTATGTTTTGTAAGAGCACTCATGACTTAGTGGTTGGGTTTTTTTGAGGGGAGACTTTGGTTTGGATTAGGAAAGTCTTAAACTTGTTTAAGGAATGTGACAACATTAGGGGGTGGATTAGGCTTGGGTTTAGGATTAGATTAGAGATGTTAGAGATGTGCAAGTGGATGGCATTAATGAGGGTGAGTGAGTTAGTGGCTAAGCTTGGTTAGTATGGGTGGATGGGGTGGATTAGGCTAAATGGAGGATTAGGGATAAGTTAGGAGTTTTTAGATTTGAGGATTTTATTTATCAAATAGATTTATTTAATAAATGGGGATTTTTGGAATTAGATAGAAGAATAGGATTTAATTGATAAATAATAGATTATTTGATTTATCAATTAGGACTATAGATGATTAATTAAATTAATCAACTAGGGGATGACAAAGGATTAATTAAATAGAAATTTAATTAATAATGCCCTTTTTAGATAATTAAATAGGATTATTAAAATAGTGTAATCAAATTTAGGTGTCTACACACACAAACCCATCTCTCACGAGAAAATGGAACACTTAGAACTCATTGGATCTAGGTGATGCTTATAGAGGTGATGCACTAAGACTTCAAACACATATTAAACGATAAAAAACCCAGAGATGAATTTTTTTGGAAGCCCACATAAACCCCGATTTTAAAATGAAAATCATTACAAAAAGCTCATGAAATTCATTACAAACCCCCATATTTAAATAGACATATGAAGAAACTATTGAGATTCATTTAAATAAAAAGACCAAGTAAGGAATGAATCAACTATATACACTATTCCTTTACCATTTTCCTCTTGTAAATTTTCTCTATCAAATTACATGTAGTGATTTCAAGCTTAAATGATTGAAGCCTGCAACTTTCAAGGTAGGAAGATCATTAACAAGATATATTAAATGATAAACAATTGGATGGTAATATTTTTTAGAAACCCATAGAAACCCCAATTTTAGAATGAAAAATGGAAAAAAGCATCAAGTTTGACAAAAAATGCTACACCAAGTAACAATTTGATAGACAATGCCCACTATTTATTTCCCATTTCCTTTAATTATTTACTTCTATCGCATTATATGCAATAATATGTATGTGAAAAGATTGAAACTTGTAAGTATGACCACATGAAAATGATTACAAACACTTATTGAATGATAAATACTTATAAGAGATTTCTTACTTTGAGATTAAAGATAAACCCTAAGAAACCCCTTTTCTAAAATGAAAACATGAAGAGACTTCCAAGATTCATATAAACTACAACACCAAGCAATGATTAAATCAACAATATGCATTTCCTCTCATTGGTCATTTCTATTACATTACATGCAATGATTCCAAACATAAATGATTGCAGCATACAACTAACAACGCAAGAAAATCATCACACACAATCTTTGAACAATAAATAATAGTGAGATATTGCTACTTTGTGATTTCTCACCTAGTAGCAGATGCATAAAACTATCGATTGGCAAATTTAAATGGAAGAGTCCAAAACACTTCACGGGAGATCAAGTTTGCTGTAAAAACTTGGGTAAAAATGTTATTTTAGGGTTTGGACAACATAGTAATTGGGTAACCCATAGGTGGTAATGTGACATTTGGTGAACTAAAAACATGTTAAGTTTATTAGGTATAGGGTAAGGTGCATTTAAGTGGTGGTGCTCAAGTGGGCATAATAAGATGGGGTTTTGATTAATGCAAGGGACAATGTGTTTAAAAATCAAAATGACCCCTTCACCACCTTTTCTTACCTAGTGAGCGGGTCCACAATATAGACTACTTAGTCATTCATGGTTAAGTGATTAGTTATTGGAGATAGGGTCTTTTTGTTTTGGCTATTCAAGTGTCATTTTTTTTGGGTTCTAGTTGTCAAGTTCTGGGTGAACATTTTGAAATGACACTTTGGGATCATCTTGTGCTCCACGACCTCTACACAAATCCGTAAATGCCCAAAGGCCAAAACATTCATGGTTAAGTGATTAGTTATTGGAGATAAGGTCTTCTTATTTTGGCTATTCAAGTGTTAGTTTTTTGGGGTTCTAGGTGTCAAATTTTAGGTGAATGTTTTGAAATGACACTTTGGGATCATCTTGCGCTCCACGACCTCTACACAATTCCGTAAATGTCCAAAAGTCAAAACCTTAGCTTTAAACTCTTCACTCATCTACAAAGATTAACCAAAAATATCAGTGAATCAAAATATGATTCAAGAGATTTAGATATACGAAGATAGCTTAAATGGCTATTAGAACTTTTCCCCTACCGATCCAAAACATAAAGAAATATCACCCCATTTCAGATATCCCACCTTTTTGCCTAGCACACTAATGGAGAATTCATTTGAAATGACCACATGTATTCTTTGACTTAATAAAGAATAATAAAGAACAAGACAAAATAAAATAAATGAACCCTAAGCATAGTAAACTGAAAGATCCACCCATGTGGCTCATTTAAAAAATTCATGGGGCAAAATGTACCATTGAAAACAATAAAACAAGGCCTTAAAAACCAAGGGTGTGGGGTTGTCCCTCTTTGGTCCCCCCATGAACAAGACGCCCACCTCAGTTCAAGCCGACCAAATAATGGTAACTTTTTCTCCTCCATAGCGCTAAATTCAATGCATTTCCTAAGTTCTAACGGTGGCATTGACTTATCCTCCATGTCATCGGCCACGTCAGCAATCCGCATGTCGGTCTCTGTTATTAGAAGCGACAAGGAATTCGGGGGAAAATCTCTACATTTGGTCGCGAGTTCGAATCCCGTCAATAGTTGGTCCGATGCATTTAACCAATGTTGTCATTCATATTTGTTTGGAATCTTTCTTCATATCTGCAAAATGTTTGTTTGTGAGTGTGGCGAATTCCTCAACACTCAAAATTCGGCACACTCCTGCTTGAAATGACATATCGGTGAGTTTGTCCATCATGGCCACTGCATTTTCACTCTCTCCAATAGTTTTTGATGTGATTTCATTTCAATAAATAAATGATGGATTTTATAGGTTGAAGAAACTTTGACTTCAACATATGCTGTAGGCTTTATTTTATTGTCTTAGTGCACAATAATGATAAACATCTAATTCTATTGAAAATAATTGATAAACATCTAATTCCATTGAAAATAATTGATTATAGTGAGGTGAAAATCTATATCATAGTCAAGGATGTTCTAACTAGTTATAATAATTGTTTGAATGTTACTATGGTGGAGAGAAAAGATCATTTTACTATAAGGAAACAATGTTTGCTTAGAGCATGTTATAGTAATTGTCATCTAAACTTTGAATTTTACTTCAATCAAAATTATCGAGGAAGTTGAATACAGAAGTTTTCAAATAAAATTCATTGAGTTAAAATAGAAGACTTGAGATCTATGTTATGATCATATGAACAAGATGAGTTTGACATTAATGTAATTCTATAAATAGTATTCAAGTACTCAGTTTGTTCATAAAAAAATAATACACTCAAATTTGATTGTAACATGTTTTCATGCATAAAATATGAGACAACCCTTAAGTAGGCTCAATAAAATATTTATTCTGATCCTTTACCCAAAGATCTAACATATAATGGGAGGACACACATTGTACCACCCACCCTAACAAGTGCATCCATTGTAGTATGACAAATGCGAACACATTGTCCCCCATCATGATATATGTCCTTGTTATATTTATGAAAAAAGATACTAGAATTATCTTATTCTACCCAAAAGTTAAACATCGAGGAAACACTAAATTGACATTCTTAGGTAAGTAATGTGTCTTTTTCTTGACTAGGCATATTCTTTTATTGAAATCTTTGCTAAATTGATCGTTGGAAGGCTAAGAAAACAAATTTGATATGAGAGAACTTATGCAATAAATGGGAGGAGATACACTTGATATGCAACATGTATTCCTCTACCATAGTGAAATTTTGATTTTTTTTGGTGTTTCACAAATCATAAAAAGCATGAGTGACACTAAAGTTTTTTGTCCCCACATAGTGGTTGGTTGTGTGCATTTAGTACTTTTGTACATCTCTATTTTATTTCTATGTTCAAGATGTTGATAAGCAACATACCAAGTTCATATCCTAGATCTTAACACTATTTGTGTCTCCTTATGAACTAATGAAAGGGTATTGTTATGATCATACACTTCAATTATCTTTAATAAATGTTAGGTCTTGTTGTAACTCTAGATAATAGGAGTAGAATGAAAATACACAAAGCTAACTTTTCTTATAAAATATAATAAACAAATTAGTTTTCATAACATGGGGTATCTGTATTATATGATTCAAATTATTTTTTCCATAACAATTATCATATTAAATTAGCTCAACCCCAAATTATGCTTCTTCTATAAAAGATGCACGATGAGGGATTATGGTTTACTCAATTTTCCTCTGACAAGTGATTATGGTTTACTCAATTTTCCTCTGACAAGTTATCTAGTATGAATTGAGTTAGTAAACAATGACAAATAATGTTCTAACATGATAAAGTTAGAAAATCTATAAGAAGTAGAGATGTGTTAACCTTTAAATATAATGACTACTAAAAATGCATTTAATGATTAATTAATTAATTTAATATGTTTACTTTATTGATCAGAGCATAAGGCAATTTTATCAAATTCTTCAAATGTGTGATAGGTTTAACAATTTCATTGTTATTTCTATGTATTCTTATTATGAGAGAAGAACATGACATGATACCTCATGTGTATAAATTGATGATGTGCACAATAGTGAACTACTCAAACTTATGATTGATAAATCAAAGAATCTTTTATTTTTGTAAGAAAAAGTGAAGTTGTAGGGAAATTAGGTATTGTCTTAGTATGGTAAGGGGGTCTTAACCAAAGGGAAATGAAGTATTTAACAAGGATGCAAAGCGTCAAAGTTCCTACCTAAGTATAGTTTTTGCATATGATATGTAGCAGTTTAGATAGTGTTTTATACATTGGATATGCAATAGGATAAAGCAAACTATGCAATTTTTATTGTATTTCAGTAATAATTTACATTAGCAAAGCATGTACTCAATTATGCTATGCAACTTGATAGAGAAAAACTATGTCTTATAGCATATCAACACATACAAATTATTTTATTATACATATATGACACGGAGAGTGTACTTGGGTATGAGACTCATGCATATACATTGTTTGATTGCACACCTTTCTTTGTATTGACTAGTGTCTTTTGTAACTACCATTAATTATAGCTTGATATGTCATTATAGCTATCCATGATACCTGCAAATTCCATTTTGTGCATGTTAGTATATTGTGATTATGTCTCATAATATGTTTCTTTTAATATTTTAAATAAATGCTAATTTGTGACTAGTCATATTTACCTTTTGTTCTGAGAAATTGTTCAATCTCCATTTGTCACAACATGATTGATAGCATTGTTCTGGTTTAATGTGAATTGACCTTTGACGATGAAATCTCGAAGGATAAAGATGAACTTTGATTTGTCTTGTCTGTAGTCCTCAACTTTTGTGTCTTTTAGGCTTGGTAGTAGTCGTTCAACAATGCACTTGTCTATTGAAGACTGGATAATTTGTTTGTTTTCAGTTGTGATGATAGTCTTTAGGTATAATGAATATACATATGGAACCTCTTGATTGCATCTATTGCAATGAGCTGTTTTGTCTTCTAACATTCCATAATCCTCAAATTTTAAGTTGCATTGGGAACAAAATGCATGAAATGGATTTGTGAATGCGTTGGCTACTTTGAAAACTCCATCAACCTACAAGATATGTTTTGATATTAATGTAGCTTGTGTAAGAATTAATTAATAGTTGAAGTGTTGAATTATCTGAGTTTTCTTACATGTAGTGTTGTTTGTAGCAATGCATTCAAGGCATCCAATGTTCTCTTGTCTTTTAGTGTACAGATGTATGTAGCAACTCCTATGCGAAATGTTCTATCCATGTCATTTCGGCGTACAATGTTTCTAAACAACATTGCAGGAGTCTCATCTCTTCGTAATTGGATTGCTATTTGCATGGATTCTTCTTGGAATGTAGAGTTGATTTGTAGCTAGTAATTGACAAAACAATTTTATTTTCTACTTTTAGAACTCTGTAATTAATAGAAACATGACTACTATACATGTTGCATAAAAAAGAATAAGTATTTAGTGTGTTTTTTACCTGTACTTTGTCATCATCATTATTTCCATCTTTTATGTCAACAACATATTGGGAGCCAGTCTGTCATCCTGCAACTACTAATGCACCTATTGTACCAATGGCATAGGTACTTGTGCTTGTGAGTAGCTGTTTGATTGTGGAGCTTGGTATGAATTTGTATTCTTGGCAAAGTCGCGGTATGGTTTCAATTGTGCTTGAATCTTGGACCTTCAAGATGCAATCTGAATCTCCATGGTCAAAGGTTGTTTTGTGTCCTAGTTGAAATCCTGACACTATAATGGATGTTCCTGAAACTATCTTGTGTTTGTACTCTTGTAATAAGTTCCCTGTCACATTCAAAGTTATTGTCATTTCTCCTTTAGAGTCTGTCAAGTCTGCACGTAGCACCTCTCGTGTTTTGTTTTCTCTATCCAATGTTGTTGTATATATGACAAGTATGTCTCCTTCAAAAATGTTTCCTTCTTTTCTTGCATTCAAGTCTTTAATTGATATTGCATTGGGGTTTCCTAGTTTTGACCTGCACAAAGTATTACGGTGTTAGTCTAGTATTGTAGTGGTTTGATATTTAACATTTCTTCAAATACTAGAAATTCATGTATTGATTTGTTATTTTTCATGTGGGAATTCATATTATTGGAAATGACAAAAGCTCAGTACCTTTTTGTTGTTTTCTCTTGCTTGACATGTGTTCCCTTTCCTATTATTTTGCTTCCTTCCATTATTGTGCTGCACAAAAATGTAGAACATTGAAATATATACCATTATATTAGAGTTATTGTCTTTGATACATAAAACTCTTAGGTGTAAGATGTATTTGCATTCTTATATGTGTTCTTCTATTTAATTTTGTGTTTGGTTGTCTATGTATTAGTAATCTAGAGTGGAGTATGGAACCTTATGAATGTAGTAAGGTGATCAGTCTAGTATACTTCTACTTTGTAACAACAACATATATTACTTGAGTTTGTCCAGATGTGATCAATTGATGGATTGCATACATTTTGTGTTTTTTCTGTGATTTAATTCATGTTGTGGTATTGCATATATTTTTGAAGATTTTCTTTCTTAGCATTTCTTGTTGACATATCAATATTGAAATTGCCTACAATGTATAGATTAGTCATTGGTTTGACATATGCGGTGACTTGTTGAATAATAGTGGCATATTCTTCAATCGGTGTGTTAGGTCTTGCATAAACATTACATATATTTAGTTCATTGCTTTTGATCAGAGTTTTTATTGTAATAGATTCTATATTTGTTGTGTTATATTGCTTTATCTTTGAAATGACTAGGGTTTTGTTGGCTAGTGTCATTATACCATGTATGTGGTAGGCATTGAAGTTGTTGAAATGTTGGAATTCATATTTATTTTAGGGATTTGCATGTGTACTTCTTGAATGCACATGATGTCAAATGACATTAAATCATAGTCATTAGTTATATCATTTATGTGAGGCTTTAAAATACATGTGTTTAGTGTGCATAATAGCATGGATGGTGTGTTATGACAACATGTATCATCATTCTCGAATTGCCATTTTGCACTTGATTCTAGGCGGGACATTTTGAGATGTATTCTCTCTTTGATTTTAATTTTTTTTGGTGTTAGAGGTTTTAAAAGGAATAATGAGTCAATTGTTTTAGTTTGTGATAGTGCTGTGTATGTTAATCCATGTTGTCTAATGCCTGTGGGGTCGAAAGCCATTGCCTCCATTGTAAGTCCTTGTGACCTATGTATTGTTCTTGCACATGCTATCTGTATAGGGAATTGTTCTCGTACAATAATTATATTTTTTATCGATGCCTTTTGGATAGGTCAAATAATGCGTAGTATCAGTACCCAATCATTTTCAATTTTTTTATATAGCATTGTACGAGTTTCTTGTGTTGTTGCTGTCCAATTGTATTGTCGTTAAATCTTATTCAAACTATGTCAAAATCATTATATTTTGTGTATGCTTTGAATATTCCATCTGATCTATTTACTAGACCATCTTTTGTGTTGTAGTTTCCTGCATATAGTTCTACCAAAATATTTGGTTTGAGATGAATTTTATGTGGGAGTGAAATTGTTCATGTGTGTAGGCATAATGCATTGTTATTTTCATCATGTTCATCAATGGCATTGAGGACAGTCATTTCACTAGGAACTATTGCAAGCATTTTTGTATTATGAGCATCGACATCGATTCTTCTATAGAAAAGGAATGGCAGTGTTGGGTCTAATGGTGGTTTTCTCATGCATTTTTCATTGATATAGTGCAAATCTTCATTTGTTTGCATGCCTATTCATATTTTGTGCCCTTTTTGCTATACTTGGAGACAAATTCTGCAAGGCATATGCTATGAAGGATTGGAGATCGACTTAAATAGTAGTCCATTAAGGATTTTGAGAGGACATTTTCTGACTCATCAGGTTCTTTAATTAATTCTTTATTGCTTTTCAGTATAAATGTGCGATTGTGATCATCTCTTGTGTCTATGAATATGCACTTTCTTAATTTAGTGGCAGTGATAGAACTATGTGTACTGCTTGTTGTGATAACATTTGTTGTAAATTTAGTAGCGCATTTCCTAGCTTTGTTATCATTCGTATTGCATCAATACTATCTTGTTTGTGGTCATTACATATTCTTTTAAATGTATTTGTCCACTTTTGTCATGTATGAGCTACAATACATTGTTGCAGCATATGCATTCAGTACAAATTGTGCATCAGTGTTGGCTCTCCATAGTTGTGGAATTCTCTTCGCAAAGCTATTGTTCCAAATTTCTGATGGCTTTCGTCACAAAAAGAGCGTTGATCATTGTAGAGTTGATCTTAGAGCCAAGATATATTCTTCTTCATTGGTTCCAATTTCATCTAAGAACATTTGAAATGTGTATGACAGGTCATAATTTGCCTTTTCTAATATTGCAAAGATACTTGTTGCTTTTGAACTTATTGCTTCATTCTTCTCTGACAATGGTTCAAGTATTACTGTCCTTTGGAGTGGTGGAAAAGGAAAATTATATCTGCATGAAATCTTTCTTAGTCTTCTACATCGCTTTGTGTGGTGGTGCTTGTGAATTGTACGAAGACTAGGCTCTATATGTTTAGTTGCACAAGTAATGTACTTGTCAATAAAGTCTATGATGGATGTATTGCTATTTGTTCCATATATTGGTACATTTTTTACCCAGAGTAGGAATTGATCATGTTCATTTCCTCAATTTTGGAATTCAGTTACAAAGAAGTAATCCACAACATTTCCAAAGAACGATTCATCAGTTAAAATTAATTTCTTCATTGCATCTATTCTGTGCCTATAGTATCGTGCACAAGTCACTAGGTCTTTCTTTATCAGATTGAATTTGTCACCTTTTGTTTCATACTCTTTTTGTTGTTCAATTTTTGACTGATGCACATTGTGCAATTGTTCGAGTGCAGTTAATAGTGGATCCCAATTTTGTTCTGCACTAGTAAAAGTAACAAAAAAAGTTGGAGGCCCTAATTGGCGTATCATTGCAAAAACATTCTTCTTAAGTTGGTGTACGTAGTCTGGTGATATTCTTATTCTTTTGAAGTCAACGTATCCAATGTCTGATTTGAGAATTCTTTCCAAGTTGGGTTTTTGCTTAACATCTTTTGCTTGTAATTTGCGTCCTTTCAATTGTCCCTTTTGTATTCTTATCCACATTGTAGAGAGTACCTGTTGCACTAATATCTTGATAGTCTTGAAGAATATATTTGTCGTGTGGTATGCAAAGTACCTTTTTGATTGTAGGAGTTCCCATCGTGCAATCTTTTGGTAAGAAAATCTTTGAATGATGTCTTCGTCACATGGTTTACCAAAGAATAATGTGGGAAAATTCATTTCCTCAACATATTTGTCTTTGAATATTCCAATTGGGTGGTGCTCTTGTGCAGGTGCGACATCAATTATCTTGTCTTGCATTTTATGTATCAATCTAGATTCGGTGAATCCATGTACCAAGGTTTCTGAAGGCTCATTATGTTCTTCTTCATCATTGTCCAACTGTGTTGCATTTTCACTGAATGGAGAGGATGTTTCATCTTTGCAACTTGCATATGTCCTTTCGTTCTCAACATTAATCTCAAGAGCTTCTTTCCAATCTTCTTTTATTTTAACATTTTTCATTATGTATAGTGGTGTACTTGTAAGTTTTGAGAGCACTTGCATCACTACATTTGGCCACACCATTCCTATTTGAAATGCATTTTTGTATTCTAGTCGCCTTTTGAGAACAACGACAATAGTTGTTGTGTTATTGGTTGTTTGTGGTAGTGCATTTTGTATGATATTCATGTTCACAGGAACATTGATAATAGAACCTGTCAATCCCACTTGTGATCTTTTGTATCCTAATTCCCATATTTGAGAAAATGCAATTCTCACTAACAGTAGTTGTTCTTCTAGTTGTGGCAATATTTGCACATCTTCTATTGGTTCATTAATTCTAATATTTTTTGGTGTACTATATGTTGGGAGCTTGAAATGTTTCAATGCAAACAAGCATGTTCGAAAAATGAAATTATTTGGTGCTTCATATTTTATTTGCGTCAGAGTATAATAGTTTTTCTTTTCCTTTTGTTTCATTGGTCTGATGTCTTTCATGAAACACAATAGTTGACAAATTGAGCATATGTGTTTTGGTGTATCTTGGACTGTTGTTTCAAATATCTCTATTGGTGACAATCCAGTTTTTATTTTTTTACCAGATGACACTGTCTTGCCTCTTTTTTTTGTTCTTTGGATTCTAGATGTGCATGTTGACTTATTTTGAGTGTTCTTGCTCCGATTTGCATTATTTGTTGTATTATTTTGCAAATCTCTAATAAATTTCTTAAGATGACATAGTCGAAGTGCATTTGTTGTATTTTTTCTAGTATTACTTGGAGAATCTCTGATAAATCTCTTGAGGTGACATAGTTGAAGTACATGCTTTCTATTAGGGCTCTCTAGTTTGATATTTTTAATGTGCATGTTGTCATGTCCTATATTATTTTTGTTTGCAACTTCTACAATGTGTTGTGCGTTATGCTCTTTTATAAATCTCTTCAGTTTGTTGTATCACATTTTTGCTCGATGAATGACTCTTTCTGACTGTAATCTTAGTGGTGGTTCAAAGTGACTTGCAGTAGGATTTGTATCATGAAAGAGGATTGGGTATGCTTCTTCTTCTGTTGATTCATTGAAGTGCAAGTACTTTCTTGTTGTTGTTGTTGACCAAATGCATATTTGTATTTTTAACCACTTCGATAACCAGTGAATGTAGAATATATCTCCACATAGTCTGACTTCTCCATTGTGTATGTTTTGCTTTGCAAGAAGTCGCATTCTACGCAAATATGTTTCTGGATCATGTACTCAGTGCAATTCATATAGAGTTTGTGGATGAAGTTTTGTACTATACGAATGTAATGCTTTTGATTCACCTTCTTGTTTGCATTGTAAGAAGTAATCAATGGTTCCATTTCTTAGCTCAAGTGATGTATATCTATAATTTAGTAGGAATTCCAAGGCATCAAATAAGCAGTCTCCTATGTTGTACTTGAATGTTGGTACTCTGCATAGTCCTTCATTCTCTAGTGCAATGTCAATATTGCAAGTTCTATCTCGACATGTTGGCTTGTAATGCTCTAGGTTTATGATTTCTATTTGATTTTGTATCATTTTATGTTTCAAGAAGGACTAGTACCACCTTGGTTTTCTTATCACTTGTATACTTACACTATGTTTCTTTTCTACATGCGGATATTGCTTTCCTGCATAACAAGATGCACCTTTTCAATATACTATTTTTAGTTATCTTGGATTATTTACTTTGATTTTTCTATTCTTTAAAATTACACTTGCCATAAGAAACTATACTATACATTGCAATATGTAGTCCCATTTTTTCACAAGTATCTAGTATGGAACAATTCAACTTTCATAGAATGATTTAGATTTGCACTATGGTTGTCATGACAAGAAAGTATACTTCCACATTGATATTTTTATAGAGGAATAATTTCATACACTATCTCACAATGATAAATGTAACTTGAAGACATGTAGGCCATACAAAAACTTGTACTTCTTTCTAATATTGCATAGTAAAAAAAGATATATTATGATACTAGAACAAAAAACACATAACATGTTGCATCATTAGAATTCCTTGATGAAATATTCAAAAAACAACATGCTAATATTTTTATAGAGGAATAATTGCATGCACTATTTCACAATGATAAATGTAACCTGAAAACTAGGTAGTACAAAAACTTATACTTCTTATCTCTTCTACTATAGCATATTAGAAAAAGATATATTATAATACTAGACTAAAACCCACATAACATATTGCATCATTAGAATTCCTTGATGAAATATTCAAAAAACATAATGCTAATAGAAAACACAAGTAGCAAATACAAACATTGATACTCCTCTTGTTTTTTAGTCATGTCTCCATGTTACGTTTATGTTTTTTTTATGTTTCCTCTTCACATTGCCACCTCAATATTAAACAGTCATTGATGAAGTAAAGAAAAATGCTAATACAAAACACAAGTAGCGAATACACAAATTGCTACTATGCTTTTCTTCAATCATGCCTGCATATTATCTTTTTGCTTTTTCCACCTTCTCTTCACATCTCCACATCAAATATGATATGTTGACTATGTCATCAAGCAATAGAAATAATGTTGAGATTTCTCTATGTCTGTACCATTTGAATCATAAATTCAATGGTGAAGCTCAATGACATTATTCTCTGATGTCACATGGAAACTGGAGAAGTCAAATGTGTCATGGTTAACACCACACATGTTTATATTGTTAGGATAGGCAGCAAGATTGTTTACAAATGAAGGAACATTTTCACTGGGAACATTACTATCATATTTTTCTATAATTGGATCCATGTTGAGAATTGCAAAATTCCATTTTTCATGAGACAGGTGCATGGGGGAAACAACTTGTTCCAATTGTTGCAATAGGCATGAGTTTATCAAATTTGGGGGATGTATATTCTGATAACTTGTTTCAAAATTGGGTAGTCAAATTGTAGTAGGATAGGTTGATTCAAATAATGGATAGTGAACTTTTGTGTCACTTTCTGAAGAATACATGCTATCTATGCTAGTAGCATATATGGAATTGATATGTTCTTTCGATGGAAGATCTTGTACTAGATTTCTATGAAAAATTTCAAGAATGTTAGGTTTCATGTGCATCATGGTTAGATAGTGCTGGTTCTCAATGATGGGTATTGTTTGACCAAAATGATCATTTGTAGAGACCATTGACATTGGACCACTTTTACCTATTTCTATTGGACATCGTTCAACTTGAAGGGTCAATCGAAGTTGATCTTTCTCTAAGTGAGAGATACTTTTTGTTTCATGTATCTCTGTATCTGGATGCACAATATTTGTAATGGCTTTGTATCCTTTGAAGGATATTGCAGCCAGATCATATGCGATAGTAGCTTCCTCTTTGGTATCAAATGTTCCTAGCCATTTTTGCTTTTGTTGTATAGGATTCCACACTTGTGCAACATAACAACCACTTGAATGTTTCCATACACCTCGAGATGACTTTTCTTTTGGACAGATTTTAGATCCATTGCAAAATGACATATGTCCTTTTTTTTCTTCAACTTTTTTAGAACGTTCTTGCAATTCAAACAATTTCATGTATTTAGTTTTCTTCCTGTTTGATCTCATTACATTTGAGATCTGAGTGCTCTGCACATTGGAAGATTGATTATGAGGTGTATAGTTGACATGGCAAAAGTTGGTGTATGCATTACTGCCTCTCATTAACATGCTGGCTATATCATAGGCAAAGGTTGATTGTTTTGCTGTGTCAAATGTTCCTAGCCATTTTTGTCTTCGTAGCTTGGGCAATGTTATCTTTGCTGAAAATTGACCATATGCTTTCTTGCAAACACCCCTGTATGTCTTCTCCATTTCTTCTTTTTTGTTTCTATGGCACAATTAAACTTTTTTTAAGACATGTCTCAATACACACATGTTTACATTACACTACAAATGACCAATCCTCTCAAACAACAATTTCAATTATAAAGAAATGAAAATGATATGCAATTCCAAAAAATACTAGGTCAAAAATGACTATTGTATTATTGTTCATAATCATCTTTTGTTAGTAGTTACTTGCAGCTTATCTCCATTATAAACATTATTTCCATACTATGATCAATTAGAACACTACCAGCCGATAAATACTAATTGTCATTACTACTGTCATGACTAGTGATGTTACTATTATTCTATGTTGCTTCGTTACATACCAAATGCATACAATATGGCTACCGTACATAGTGCAATTAATGTTACAAACCATGGAGTATTGTCCACTGTGAAGAATAGTGTAAAACCTACTAATGTTATCAAGATTAGTGTCATCCATGCTTTTATTACAAGTTCTTCATAGGTAGGCACATGCTGAATTTTGTTCTCAGCCAACTTAGTCATCGTGTTCTGTGGATATGCTCCATTCACTGCAAGGGGGTCAACAATCCAGAGACATTGTTCAAAAAGTGAAAAACAAATTGTTTGACTGTGGGTGGTCTCAACTTACAAATGTATATATGCGTTTTAATCTATTCTATGAGGTTTTGATTATAGATTTTGTAGTCAAGAAGACAATACAATTAGTAATTTTTCATCTTTGAGATCTATTCAAGCACACTGTGTCTTTGACTTCTTTTGTTGGGAATCATTACTTTGAAGACAAAAACTTATGCCAATAGAGATCTTATGAAATGCTAACATGGATCTTAAGGGAATAATACAAAAAGAAACAAGCAAATTTTGGAAACTTGTAACTTTGAAATTTCTAGATTCTAATCAAATGTATAAGTTTACTTACTATTTTTTTCTTCACTCAACTACCAAGCTTGTGTATTTGGTCCTTGTTGATTTTCCTGCTTTGCAATCAAAATTTCATATTAAGAAAAGCATAATCAAACCTTCACAACATTAGATGTAATTAATTAGGTCACTAGTTCTTATTCTACATATGTGAAAAATAATGTATTGTGTGGCATAATATTGTGCACAAATTAAACATAGTAGATCAAACTTTTACTAGTTCGTAGTCAACTTTGCAAAAAAATGATTAGCTAAATAAAGCTATATGCATGTTTGCAACAATCAAAGTTCAAAACAACTTCTAATATATTATAAAGTGAGATGGAAGTTACTAGATACATATTGTAATATATTTTTTGAAGCCTCAAGGGATACTTCACTAAGAAGCAAATGACATTGAAATTACCAGATACATATTATACTATATCATAGTAAAAAATATTATAGCTTTTACATGCAAGTTGTGAACTTTCATTCATAGTAAGCATAAACTTATACATCATCACTATATTCTTGTGGTAATTGTCATCTTGTCATCATTATTTCATCAATAAAGAAAGTGCCATCTCCCAATATCTGCTACAAGATGAATGCCAAGTGGCTCAAAACTATTCTCAAATACAAACAAAAAATGACATGAGTAATGATGCTTTATGGTCTTAGCTACCAACGCTCCTGTATCATTATCATACCATTGCCCAATAATTTCTATTGTATCATGTCTTATAATCCATTCAAGTGAAAACATTGGATATGTTACCACAAGGTTTATTATGGACAAAAGTGTTTCATCTTCAGCAACTGTGCTAAATGGTGATGGTTTGCAGAATAGTGTCTTGCATGCTGGATTGAAAATGGTTGTTAATTCTTGTGCAGTGTGATTTCCAGGAGGGAAATGTCTTATGATATCTTCACAATGAACTATGATATGAGCTTCCCTATATTGTCGCACTAGATGTTTTAAGTAAATCAATTCACCATTAGTCATGAATGGGGATAGAACACGAATATGATTAGTGTGTGGTATTGGCTGAATGTCTCCCCATCCATCATATCTAAACATGACAACATGCTTATCATAAAAATATCTTTCCAATATTTTTCTTTGGCATTCCTCTGGAAGTTCTAGAATTTTTTCAAGAATACTAGATACTGGACTTTCAAAGAGGTGATCTATATCACGTTCCAATGAAACAAATGCATCAAGAAAATCCATTCTTGTGTAATATGGAGATGAAAAACCTGTTTTTAATGAGGAACATTTCTTAGAATTTATCGAGCATCAATTAGTTCTAAGATATATGTTGCACTTAGTGTCATTCTTTCATGGATATACTTTTTATGGCAATAATCATACAAATATCATTAATATAAATGATTCCATACATACTATTGAATAAATGTGCAACATATGACTATCAATTACAATGTTTCATTTTCCATCAATAGTTTCCACTATTCATTGCATGTTAATAGTATACTTTTCAATAAATGTGCAACTGATGACTATCAATTACAATGTTTAATTTTGCATCAATAAATTCCACTATTCATTGCATCTTAATAGTATAATTAGTATTCAAGTTCTAAACTTTGCTATAGTAATAATAGTATCATAAGTTTACAACCAATTATATTCATAACAAAGCTCAAAGAGACATTACTTTAATAATCTCTTTATTCATATATCGATACAATATTCGCATTACTTGTACATACTTGTTCATTCATAGCATAAAGTACCTAGATAGAGCACCCAGTCTCTGCAGTATTCTCCATACTTTGTAGATACATGTAACAATATGCAAAGCACAATAGTCTATGTGTTATTTTTCACACTTCATACATACATGTAACCATAGGACAAAGACGATGTGGTAATTGAACTTTGACATTAGTACTTCCAATTTATGAGCAAAAGTCAGTTTATAGTACTACTAGACAATCAAACAGTTCATGAAGAGCTTGCAGTTGAAGGAGTTGGAGCAGTCAAATCCATAGTTGGAGTAGTGAGATTTGCTTCAGTTGGGAGTTGTTTGTCACTTGGATGCTTCTGTTCACATGGAACACTAGTTTCCTTAGGTAGATTTGTGTACAAAGACATGAATGCATTGTACAAATTTGTTACTCTTGTCACAAGATGTTCACCCAAATGAGTAGCGTGTGCATTTAATGCATGAACTAGAACAAGGTCACATTCATTAGTAATAGCTAAATGCACAACACTATAAATGCATGATGCAACCTCACACTCTTCAACTGCTTTATGAGAAAAGAGGCTCTAGTGATAGATGCATGTGGAGTTCCTCGATATGTGCAAATTGCTTCATGGTATCCTATCGATGGTACAAAGTACTCTCGTACATAAGCATTTTCTACTTTCTCAATGATTTTTGCTTCTTGTATGAAGTCCTTACAATTCGACAAGAATCGTGAAACAATATCATCATAGAAAATTTTTCCTGAAGCATTTTTCAGAAAGTCCTCGCCTATCAATGTCCTTAGAGATTGCTCGACACATGAACAGTCAAATATGAAGACATGTTGCATTGTGGTTGATTCAATTGGTCCTATAATAGGACAGTCCCACTGCGACCTTGGAATACATACTGACTTATCCATTTTCAAGTTGTAAAGTCTGTTATCAACTTTTCAATTGTCAGATTCTACAGTGCTTTGAATTTCTAAAGCTAGTTATATTAGTCACTAGTATAATTCTCCTAGTAGAGAAAGTAATTGCTCAAGATTGTGAAAAACATGTTGCAAGTATTGTCTATAGCACAAGTTTTTTTGATTTAAAAGAAAAATCAACAAGATGCACAATAATACTATTTATTTTTCTGTTATTTTGTTATGTTTTATTTATTATAGCAATCAATTAACATAGAAACATAGAAACGAATTATACCATTTCAAAAAATTTGATATACAAATCCAAAAACAATACTTGAAAACTTATTTAATTTTCTTTGTTTTTAGTGAATCATTATTATTAAAACATCTTAAATAGGTATCATAATGAAATGTAGTTATATATATATAATAATAATAATATATTATACATAGTGCAATTAAAATAAAACAACACAAATACCTAATAATAATAATAATATATAACTTTCACTACTACAAATTGTCACTCTTCTATGAGTGCTATTTCAAGCTCTCTTGTGGGGCCTTTTACATCATTATTAGCTAAAATGAATAGTATATCTTTATTACTGCATGATTATATTTAACTGATAAATGAGTAATTGAAGAGAATACCAAGTTAACGTATGAATTATTGTACAATATTAAATCAATTTATATCATATATGTTATTGATTAATAATTTAAACATGATATAAATATATAATATGAAAATAGTCAATAAAACTAAAATTAATTTTGTCATAAATCTTATTATAAATTATTAAATGTAGAATATAAAAGTTACATTTGGAATTTAATTTTTAAATTTTTTTTCAAAACAATATCGAACTTAATGTAATGCATTGTAAAATCACAATATTTAAATTAATAGATTTTTAATCAAGAAATTTAAGATTTTTAAAATTTTCATACATAAGTTAAATTTCAAAATTAATTATTTTAAATTTCTTATATTATATTTACTAAATCTATATATAAAATAATGCAACTCTTAATAGCAATAGTATATTTTAATTAAAAAATATTAATCTATTGAGGAATTTGCTTAGATCCACTAAATCTACACTTCCTGCAATCCATTTTTTCCATTCTGATCGTGTATTGTTTGTGGTTCTACCCTAAATTTAAATAGAACATTTCGATAATTGTCATGTATTAAAAGCTAAACTAAGTTCTATTCTAAATGATTCTTTACATTTTGTGTAGAAACCACTCAATGTTCCTCAAAGATTTACCAAGTTTAATCCTTAATCGACATTTTTTAAAAATAGATTCAACAAGATTCAATAGATAACATCTCTATTTTTAAGAAATTACAATCATTTGATAAAACTCATATTAGGCAAATAAAAACATATTCTTGCCTATAATATTCGACTTGAAAACTCAAAAGAGCACTTGTTAAGGAAAATTCAATGGGAATTGGAATTGAAAGATATGTATACACATCCATAACTATTTCTAAGATCTTATAAATATCGATTCCTTAAGGCGACACCACTACAAGAGATATTTTGGAAACTACAGCTTTACAAAGACATAATTATTTTATAGTGACTGCACAGTTTGACTGTCATATGGATTTTATCAATATGCCATAAGTCCTCATCTAGCAATAGAAGATATTAGAGGAGATACTTAAAAACTTAAAAAAATAGGAAAAAAAAAGAGAGAACAGTTACAACATATTATATAATGAGTGAAAGAGCTTCAGGAAGGATATTCACAATATACACTGAATGCACTAGTTGATCCCAACTAATTTTAGTTAATCTCCCATGTGACCCCTCTTCTCCAATTGTGGGAATCTTGCACCATTGGTGCTTGGGCTGTGGTCTGTCCATGGCCCTCGAAGGAGTATCATGGATGCAAGCGGAGTACAATCTGGCACCAATATGGAGTATTTAGAGTACAGGGCGAATACTTTAGAGAAATATATCGAAGCTAGGACATTTGTGAAGTTTGTTTCTTGATTGGGTGGACTTTGCCTTAGCCACAAAAGTTAGTGCATACCAAAATTATTCTCTCAATGGAATAGAGTTGAATCAGAAACAAAATATGGAATCAGACTTGAAAAGAGAATCAACATTCAAAACCGGTTCAGACAGCACTTCATACTCAGTCAACAACAAATATCCAATCAGCAATTAATATCAAGATATTTCATTGGTATGAGTACTATTATCTCCAAGGCATACCTTAATATTAAGGAGAGTGATAAGATGCAATATCCAATGACTAATATCAGCACATCTTATAAGGAAGAGTGTTTATATCAAGGATATATTATATACAAAATATATTGTTGAAGCCCTGGAACTGTTTATACTTATCCAAGAACATAAGGTTGATGATAATGATAAAGGTGGGCATTGAGAATTATATTACTCTATATGACTTATGTACATTAATGGAAGTCCAAAAACAAGAACCATGAGCACAACGATGAAAATAATGATCAGTGATCTAATCCTCACAAAAACATTGAATAATATGTTTGAAACAAACATAGTAGATTTTGGATCAAACCATCATTGAACATAGTCACTATAAAAGAACATAGTCACTATAAAAGATATTCTATAAAACAAGCAAACAGAACATCCCTCAACCACAAATTACCACTCTTCTATGAGTGCTATTTCAAGGTCTCTTGTGGGGTGTAAATCATATGCCAAACACTAACAAAACGGAAGCATAATACACCTAACATTATGTAAAAATTAATGATACCCATAAAATTACTCACCACAAGTATATTTGAACCCTATAAACCCTTTGCTAAACAAACTCCCCAAAGTCTTATACACCTAAAAATTTCTAACCTCAAAACAAAGAACCTCCACTCAATCTATACTTCAAGCTTTTCCCAACCATCAAAGAAACAAAAGCAATAACTAAATTTATTTTGAAAGCAAAAAAAGTTATGGACTTACAAGAAATATTAGAGAGGCAAATAAAGAAGGGAGAACTTGTTGGGAAGGACTCAATAAGCAACGTATAAGGTTTTTAATTGCATAAAGCCCTCTTTTAAAGGTGATCTTCATTATAGATCACACTTAAGGTGCATTACTCTTCTAGTCATGATGTATTTAGAACCATTATAAAGCCCTCTTTTAAAAGTGATCTTCATTATAGGTCACACTTATGGAGCACTACTCTTCTAGTCATGATGTATCCACAACCATTGGTTCTCATTTGTTTGCTATACTAGTAGTGGAATGTAGAATCTGTCTATTCTCAAGTCAACATATATTAATGGAACTAACATTAAGTAGTGGAATGTAGAATCTTACTATTGGATATTGGAGAGGAAAATGAAGAAGGGAGAACTTGTTGGGAATGAGTCAATAAGAAATGTATTCAATTTTCAATTGCATTAAGTCCTCTTTTAAAAGCGATCTTCATTATAGGTCAAACTGTAGTGCCTTCCCCTAGTTCCCATTTCTGTTATCATTGTCAATTTTCTTTAGGTTGATTTTGTGCATTGATTAGTTTAGAGATATTGGATTTACAATATTATGATATTTTTTCATGTCTTGAATTACAAATGTATCAGTTATAATTGTTTAGTTGATTTCATTTCACATGACGTTAATGATGTTTTGATGATTGCTAGTTAGTAAATGTGGTTTCTTTCATAAAAATGTTAACATGATGTCTTTAATGATGATTATGTTGTATTGATAGAGATGCATTATTATATGTATGAATTTGATCTTAGATTTGTGATTTTTATACTTACTCCATACTTGCATGTATATGGTGTGCGTGTTTATTTTATCTTTCTGCCTGACGTGTTTGATGTGGTTAGGGGAGGGAGTCATAGTTACCTACTAGTCGGGATCTACACAATGAACCACTCCCCGCCATTGTCTATTTAGTTTAGATATATTATATACATGTACATGCTCATCTTTTATGCAGGATGTAGGTACCGGACATCGACTTCCCTGAATTGCCAGGATGAGCGTGCCCTACTACAAATACTCAAATGGTGAGAATGGGAAGATAATGATCAGGTCCAATCCTAGCCATAAGCCTATAATACTTGTCCTACAAGGAGGACCTGTAACAGACTGTCTACCCTTTTTTAAACCCGTGAGTATTCGGTGCGTATGTTGTTTTGTGAGTCTTTGATGAATTTTTATTAATTAAGTCTAATTAATAGATTAAATTAATAATTTAATTTAATGGAAAATTATTATGATATTATGAATATTTAATTATATTTAATTAATTGATAAATTAATTAAATATAAAGAATTAAATTGAAGATAAAAGCTATAAGATTAAATTTAGAACGAGATAATATTTATTTAATTTAATGATAATATATTTAGAGTTCATTTTTAAATAAATGCAAAATATTATTGTTATTTAAGTTAATAAACATTTATCAAATTAAAATGTTCAAAAATAAATTAAGAAGTTAAAAGATATTAAATTATGAATATGTTTTAAGTTCGCATGAAAGAGTTTAAAATATAAGAGATTAATTAAAAGATAAAATATGTGAACTTAATAAAGATATTCTAAGCAAGTGTGCATGAGATTTTAAAAGGTTATTAAATTAACTTAAAAGTAAAGTGGAAAGTTAAATAAAGTAATTTAACAATTCACTTAAAATGCATGAAGGAATAATAAAAGAATATTTTAATTTAAAAAGGAAATTAATTGTGCATGAATGAATTAATTAAATAAAGTAATTATTATTTTAGAGTTGTGGAGATAGAAACCCTAAAGGGTAATTAGATTCTATATTAGAGGGTTTGGGGTCATTATTTGGGAGAGTTTTTTTTTAGACATAGATTTCAGGACACACACAGGTTTGAAGAGAAAATCAGAGGGTTTGGAAAAGAAGGGAAGTTTTTCGTAGCTTGAAGGGTTTCACTTGCAGTAGGAATCTTTATCTAGCTACCACTGTTTAGCATCAGATCTAGGTAGGATCTCGTGGTTTAATTGTATAGTAGTTTTTCGCTTTTCAAGTTTCTGTCTACTCCGTGTCTTTTGCATGTGTTGTTTTTCGGGTATGCAATATTGTTCTTGTTTGAGAAATATCTGTACATGGCTTAGATGGATACTTCATTGAATTTATTTTAGAGGATTGCATAAGATTGAATATGAAATCAAACAATACGAGAATCTATTAGATAATTGAAAAGGGGTTTGAAGTTTAAAAGTAAATTTAATTGAGAAATTCGAATGTTAGACAAACCTTTTTATCGAATGGTTTGGGAAGAATTTAAAAATTGAAATAGGACTTTGTACATTATATATTTATATATATGGTTGATAGAAAACTCTTCTATTAGACCATAATTGCAAGATGTGTTAAAAAAAAAATACATACATATATATATATATATATATATATATATATATATATATATATATATATATATATATATATATATATATATATATATATATATATATATATATATATATATATATATAAAATTTTTGGGGAAATGGTTTTATTTATTTATTATTATTTATTTTTGCATATTAAATAAAAAATTAAATTTAAAAGAAAAAATATTAAAATTGGGGAGGGGCGGGTTTTACCCTAGCCCCTACCCCCCTTACCTTTTTATGGGCGGCATAGCTGCTGCCGTAGCAGTAGCCTGCTACGGCAGAGCTACCACCGGCTCAGCAGAGGCTGCGGCCAAAAGCCGGCGGGCTTTAAACACCTTTTTTTTTTTTTTTTTTTTGTAATTTAATTATAATTTAATAAATTTAAATTGTGTTAATTTTTTTTTAAGTTATTAAATTTAAATTATATAAAACTTTAATTATTAATTTTTAAAATTGTATTATTAATAATTTTTTTATTAATAACTAAATTAATTATTAAAGAATGAAATATGGTTTTAAAAGATTATTAATTAACTTAATTAGATTGGATTAACTAAGAATTATTAATAATGGAGGTTATTCAACGAAGTTGTAAACTTAATTATTGTAATACTAATAAAATTATAGATTATTTTCTTTGGAAGAGAACAAGTATTATCTTTAAATTATTACCCTGGGATTATTTTTAGGAAAATGACTTTAAATCAATTAGGGTAAAATTCGAACTAAGATCAGGTTAATATGTAAGGGAGATCTTTGAGACTTATTTACTTGAAATATACGTTAAGACAAAACTGAAAACTTTATTGTTTAACTTGTTTCCAAATCAAACTAAACTATGAGACTGTATTGTTTTGCTTGTATTGTCGATGTTTTTGGATTTTGGAGTCGATTAGGTGTTGACCAGTCTAGGATGTACAACAGAGGTTTTGTGAGATTTTTTGTATACTATTTATGGGACTAGATGTTGTGATGTGTTTTGTGATTCATATTGGAGATTATATTAATGAGGTTTATCTTGTGGAGAAATTATGTGTACTTGGATGGGAGAACCATCTTATTTTCAGGTTGCCTGTTAAGGAACCGAGTTTGATCTTTATGGGTGTTGTGGTATGGGAGACAACTATGTTTTTATGTGCTTAGGAGAGGTTGTCTAGGTACGTGACTTGGGAGTGGCTTGCATAGGGGTCCGGGACCCAAAGTGGTCAGTGCCAAGGTAACCTAATGCAAGTTATGTAATAAGTGATAATCTAGTAATTAAAATTTATGGGGGGGAACGCACTAAAAAGATAAGTTAGAGATTTGATCCACCCATGCCTTGAGTGCTTGTATAGACTAAGGATGGGAATGAGATGAGTGCCTCGTCTTCTTGAGAGGGCTTCCTAGTTTTCCATATGTGTGATGTTGAGGGTCCGGGGTTCAGAGTAACCAGTCCTGGGTAACTCAACGCTTGAAGGTCCAGGGTCTCTTAAGAGATCAGTCTAGGGTAACTCAAGCAGCCATGTGATGACACTCCCTAGTATGTAGCCTGAGTCTCCTCTGTAGATTTTGTGTATCTCTGGTGGTGTACTTATTGTTGGTGGTGTATCTATTGTCGGATGTGTTTATTATGGTTATTTACTTTCATTGATGGAGATTGGTGATTCATGGATGATGTAATTTTGACATGTGGCTTTTGACTTGAGGTGATTGTCTTTTGTTGACTTTATCTTGTGATCTTGGTATTTGGTTTATACTTGGTTTGTGTATGATGTTTGGTTATGTGATGTCGGTATTGGATGGAGTGTTCTTCTTTCTGGATTATTTTATCTTCTGGAATAGCATGTGTTACCTTTGAGGTAGTTTTGGCTATTAGGGGTACCTTGCCTAGGAATGTTTTATGTTTGATAGCCGTATGTGGATCGTTCATTATCTTCCCTACATGGTGGGAGTGGAAGCCTGATTAGGTAACCACGCGGTCGGGAGGTAGTGCCTTCTTACCATTTGGGTTCCCCTTCATATTGCTAGCTGTTGGATGTTCGTTGCAGAAGATGTACCTTTATCATTCTTATATCTTATCTCAGAGACTTCTTTTCAGATGATGTATATATGTTATCATGTATTCTGATTTATTGTATCTATCTTCACATACCCTGCGACATGTGCAGTGGATGTTATTTAGTGGATGTACTTTCATTGTATTGTTTATACTTATGCATTTGCTTATGCGATTATGTATCTGATATTTCTTTATGATCTTAAGACATTGTACTTGGAACTTAAACTAATTAATTTAAATTATTAAATGTGACTCAACGTAAAGGAACCCTTGAGGAATTGAAACTATATCTATAATTGAGTATGTTTATTTGATGTGTATGTTCTTATTGCTTCCGCATTAATGTTATCTTGATGTTGTTTAAACTTCAAAAAAAAAAATAGTTTAGTAAACATTGTAACATGTTAGGTTTAATTCTCTTGGGTTCTCGAGTGGGGCGTTACACAAACTTAAGCCGCACTACTCTTCTAGTCATGATGTATTCACAACCATTGGTTCTCATTTGTTTGTTATACTAGTAGTGGAACGTAGAATCTGTCTATTCTCAAGTCAACATATTTTAATGGAACAAACATTAAGTAGTGGAATGTAGAATGTTACTATTGACAAGTCATAGCTTGGTTCTTTTGCTATAATTGTGATGTCATCAACAATAATAGATTAAATATATGAATCTAATAAAACATTGGAAAATCTTAATGAGTAATCGCACTACTCTTCTAGTCATGATGTATTCACAACCATTGGTTATCATTTATTTGTTATACTAGTAGTGGAATGTAGAATGTTACTATTGGCAAGTCATAGCTTGGTTCTTTTGCTATAATTGTGATGTCATCAACAATAATAGATTAAATATATGAATCTAATAAAACATTGGAAAATCTTAATGAGTAATCGAAAGTAATAGTATATTAAATAATATAATATATTATTATCACCTTTTATTTGAAAATCTCTTATTTAAATAAAAATAAAAGTAATAATATATTACATAATATAATATATTATTATCACCTTTTACTTGAAAATCTCTTATTTGAATCAAAATAAAAATTCATACTTCAAAATACATAATCCAAATTCTTTTTTAAACAAATAGAACATTATGTCATATTTAAACCATTTTATGTTTAAAGGTTCTAAAATTCATTTCTAATTTCAATTTTATTCCTCGTTTTTCATTTATTTATGTATTTTATATGAAAAATCATGCATTTCATATTTATTTGAGTACAAAACTCTATAGACATACCTGTATCACTTCTCTATCCTCTACAAAATGATCTACTCTATCAACATTCGAAGGATCATATCATTAAACTTTTGACCTAGCTTATCTAGTATACCTATCAAACATTTAATTACTTGCGTCTACTTACCAAATTTGGTTGCCTTCTGCTCTAAAGTCGATGATATATTTTATTCACTCCCTATCATGGAGGGCCAGGATCGTGGCTCCCTATCAATGTGCAGAGCACATTGATACACAATTTTTTTAATTGTGCAAACATATCAAGCATTTGAACAAGTGGAACAATAATTGAAATTGAAAATGGAGGATTCAGTTGGGATCCTTTCTCTCTAGCATCTAATTTATCTGTAAGTAGGTTGTAGGTGAAAGTTGGAATCACAATAAACTACTAATGATGCTATATTAGTTCATTGAGTTTGGCTTTACACCCTTTCTTAGGGGACTTTCCCCAACAAATTGACAAGATCCATATTTTGTGATTGTGTTTTGGTAAACTCTTGAACCATTTTGTAGATTAAATTATAGAAATTATTAGTTCATTCTATAGTAGCCAAGCTCATATATTTCAAAAGCTTCAAGGCTTTTTCTACCAACATAACAAAGTTACAAAAACACCATCAAACATAAAAAATCTCATAACATTTCATGCACAAAAGTATTGTGATCTAACATATCTACATAGATCTTCGCAAAAAAAACTCAAATTTTTACAACAAATTTGATTCTACACAATAGATCATCGATTTCAAATTTTGACCAATGGATCTCAAATTTTCATACAAAAAACTCAATTCTTTTACAAAAAATTGATTCTAAACAATAGACTTGGACAAGCTTCCATAGATAGATTGCATATAAATATGATAATTAGAAAAAACAATACAACTACAACACAATAGATTTGGACAAGATTTCATGTAAACATGATCATCACATAAAACAACACAACTAGAACACAATATAATCTCAAATAAAAAGAATAGAGAAATCTCTAACATACCTTGTACTCTAGTAGAAAGAGATGAAAGCCAAGCCTTTAGAAATGTGAATTAAAAGTAATCAACCAATGCTATAAATAAGCAAATAACAATTCTAGAAGATTCCATAATCAATGCTCACACATGAAAAATGTTGACTTAAAAATCATTTATAAGCCACAACTATAAAGAAATATATTCCCTGACATCCATAATCAATGCTCACAGGACAAATGTTGACTGAAAAATAATTTATAAGCCACAACTATAAAGAAACATCTATTCCAAGGAAACTTATGTATAAGCCACAACTATAAAGAAATATATTCCTTGACATCCATAATCAATGCTCACAGGACAAATGTTGACCTAAAAATAATTTATAAGCCACAACTATAAAGAAACATCTTTTCCAAGGAAACTTATGCAACACTACAATCATAAACGACAAGATATGTCATCTCTCTAATTGCTTATCATGTCATATTGTTTTGTTTTTTTGTGTTAATTTCTTAGAAATGGAATACAAATGTAACCGCAACACTAATAAATGACAAGAAATGTCATCTCTATAAATCCTTATCATGTTGTCTTGTTTTGTTTGTTTCTATTGATTTTTAAGAAATCAAATACAACTGTAACCACAATTTATAAATATTTGACAATACTAGTATTGATATGTAAAGTTTGGAAAAATAAAAAATTATTTTGTGTGCACAAAACAATAATGAAAAAAAAACTTTCAAACTCATGACTGTAGCACACATAGACCAATCAAATTGCATGAAAATAAGCTTGACTAAGTTTGCAAAAATGTCAAGAAAAAGATATGTCTATAGTGGAAAATGGATAAAAATAAATAAAGGCTCTTGATTGGACAAACTAATAAGATCATTCACTTTTAACGAATGCATAAGTTTCCTGCCATGGCAGGAACTAATAATAAGATGATACTTGATTGATGGGAAAAGGAGATGAGCACTATGAAAAAAATACATTTTTTCCTGAGAGAGGGAAGTCTAGGTCCTAAAAACACCTTGTAGGCTTTAAGATCTCTCAAACCTTGTTCGGTCCCCCACTTTAGATTAATGTCGAAAACATAAGGGTCACTTACACCTTAGATGATTTTTATTTTTGTAGGCAAGTTATTGTTGTTTGTGCTTGGTTTTTAAATTTTGACCACACCATATTAATGGAGGTGGGTTGATTTTTTTTAAATATATTGAATTAATGCAAATAATACTACATGGAAAATAATAATGGAGAAAATCACAAACTATCAATAGTTAAAGACCCATTATTAAGGATTACATCCAAACAACTAGCTAAAAATTGAAACATGATACATAGTTTAAAATTGTAATAGTAGTTGATAAGAGACTATTATTTGGATATACAACATAACAAAAAACAAACTAAAAGATCTCAAATAGATCTTATAATACTTTATCATAACCTAAACTTTAGCATTTTTTGAAGTTGGTTTGAGCATAGCATTTTTTGAAGTTGGTTTGAGCATGCAGTGTCACAACTATGAAGTTGAAGTAGTTGGTACTTGATTCTATCCAAGTGTTTGCTGGTGTTTAATTGGTCTTTGGCACTTCCTTGAGAGCACAAAAAAATATGTTAGTATGTGGTGATTGGTCAGGAAAGTACTGTACATACTTCATAAATTCTTTTGGGCTCGAGGCATCGCCTTGAAAAAATAAATTTGGTACTATTTGTAGACTTTCCATTCGTAGATTCACCACTAAAGTAATGGCTAATTTATGGCTAACACATAGTAACCCTAAAGCAGTTTAATACTTGTATAAAAGGGCTTAGGGTTAGGGTTATTTTATAGTGGTGATGCAAAATAGGTTCTTGTGGCGGTATTGAGCTATAAGGGATTACAAATTATAATCAAGTTGAAATCATTAGATTGTAATAATATCAGACTTGTTATTTGGTGGACGTAGCCCAAGGATTGGGTGAACCATGTTAAATCTTGGTGTCTTGTGTTCTTTTCTGTGTGATCTATTATTTCTATTATTGGTTATATTTGCATGTAATTGTTATTTCTGTCCATGGTTTAATCCTAACAAAATAGTCTAAAATATAATATTAGAGTGAAACTTTATCATTTCATCTCCTAGATGAACATCATGATTAAAAAACAAAGCCATGCATCTACTTTTCCACATTTTTCCACATAGAATAAACAAACATGTTCTTTTGAAGATTCGATCCCAAAATAGACTATATCTATTGTAATTCATGATAAAAGGAAATAATATATCTAAATAGAAGACCATTTCCTTTTGGCCCACTCACTATCCCAAAAAATATGCTTAAGAATTTCATTATGCTGACAAAATGGACATTTAAATAGTTGAATTTCATGTACTTTAATCTATCCAAAACTAGGAATTTAAAATGAATAATTTTCCAAACAAGAATATATGCATTTGCTTCCACTTTAAACCTCTAAATTTGAGTGCTAATTTTTCTCCAAATGCTCTCCTAAAATTTACAATTCCAATTAGTATTATTCCTATGTTTTAGCAGAAATATAGGAACGTGGTTGAGATATCTCTCTTCTAATAGAAAGAAATCAAAATGATGTTTTTATCAAACAACACCAGTCTTTGATAAAATTACATTTTAAAGGAGTTCAAGGTTTCATGGATAGATCATGGGATACCAAAAAATAAATTAAAAAGATAAATCCTTTGCACTTATTGTCCAAAAAATTATGTTCTTGATGCTTTTGAAACTATCCTAGTTCATGGAACAAAAAATATGAAAAGTCCCTGAATTATTTGGTACCTCTCTTAAATAGAAGGAGATCTGGTCTAGGAATGAGCATAGCAACAAGTTTTCCATGATATTGGATCAACCCATTCCACCAAATCGAAGAGGAGTCAAAACTAAAACCATGTTAATAGAGTCTTTCCATTGCTAATATTTGGAAACTTGTTGACATGATTTCCAAATATATTGAAGTGAGAAAGAAGCTCTAATTTGACAAAAAGGGGCCCAAAAAGAGTCTGTCTTCCCATATCATAGTTTACTATTTTCTTTTTATGGAATCCTAAGAGATGCAAGAGGAAACCAAGAGTTTCCACGATTTATCCCCATTAGTTTCTCAAACTATCCATTTTGTAGTTGGATAGAATCCTTGGGTTTTGATATTCAAAATGTCCAAACCAAATTTATCTTTAGGGTGAATATAATGTATCTAATAAGTACATTTGACCTAGTTGTGCTATCCAATTAAACCATTAAAAGTGATGAAATAATTTAATAAGGGCATCAAATCCTTGATTATATGGAATCTAAATGATGAATAATATGTTAGATCACTAAGAGGGTGGAGAGGAGGGGGGTGAGGTGGGGATGAATCAATTATGTCCATTATCATATAGTCTCTTCAAACACTTTAAGTACCAAATAAACTTTATAAACATAAAAAAAAATTACTCGGTGATCTCATTCAACTCCACAATAAACTCTTATAATCAATTTACTCCAAATTGTTAACTAATTGTCTGTTATTATTGACTATCAATAATATAATTCTACTATTATCTAATTATTACTAACTTGCAATAAAAAGTAAATATCATGAAAATTAACTTGCAACATAACACCAATCACACATTTGACACCAATATTTTTAATGTGGAAATCTTGTAAACGAAAAAAACATCTAGGACCAAGAACCCAAAAAAATTCACTCTTATGAAGTGAGCTTTGCTAGGAGCCAACCTTGTTGAAGGTTTACATATGCATTGTTAATATGCCCTGGTTAGAGGATTTACACCAAGATCATCTATACCTTACATGGAATTTCACATACTTGTTAGGTCTACTAATTTAAGAGATATTTCTACTAAAATGGTAAGAAAGTAACAATTCAAATGATCTATTAGGTTTAGCACTACCTTTCTTGTTCAAATCTCTATTCTACTCGATGTCTTTTTGATCTCTTACTGGTTGATTCACACCTTCTTACTCTTTCACTTTCCTCTTCTTGAACTTCTCTCTTCTCTTCTTTGTGAAAAATTAGGATAATTGTTACTTTAATTTCATTTGATTTGTGAAAAATTAGGATAATGTCTAGCCAACTAATACTTGACATCAATGACAACATAACAACTGATATGGCTCTTTTACATACATTCATAGAATTCTAAGTTACATCATCAAATGGGGCTAACAATCTCTCCCTTTGGCATTGATGGAAACACATAACATATGATATTACATTACAAAACATTACATAAGATAATTAAATGTATGCATTGACAATAATACAACTATTTAGTTCCAAGTTCTTTGTATCAAACTTCCTTAATAGGTGTACTTGGTCTATATCTTTAGCAACATTGATCTTCTTCAATATATCTCCCCCTTAGGATATGATCTCTTTTGTTCTCTTTTTTTCTTATTATTCTCCCCCTTTTGGAATAATATTAGTCATTCACTCCCCTTTGATTTCATCTCTTTATAGATTCTCTCAAAAGAGTCTCTCTCCCTTTGAATTATTCATAGCTTATTGATATAATCTCCTTTACTAATTCTCTCCCTTTAAAAGTAATGACAAAGGTAACTATAAGTTCATGTTAGCCCCAACTAATAATGTAATTGGTAATCCTATGAATGTATGTAAAAGAGTCATGTCAGTTTTTATGTTGTCATTGATGTCAAAGTCTTAGTTGGCTAGACATGATGCTATCTTAGTAGAGTTCTTACAATGATGATTGATGAAGAGGATTTGAAGAAAGTACATTGAAGAGAAAGATGATAAGTATGACATTCAATGAGAACTTAAAGGAGTTGGAAAATGATAATGTAAAGTTGGTTTGATTAGTTTACAATCATGTAATATTATAATGTATTGAGCTATGAAAGCTTAACTGAGTGACATGGATAGTGAAGGAAGATTGTATAATACCCAAAAATAGGATTCCTAAACCAATTTGGTTCAATAGTCTCAAAATATTAATCTATCATCTACCAATTGACAAAGCCCTAATTCACCAGGCATCTCTAGCCCTAATTAACTTTATTTGATCCAAGAATCAATTTCAGAAAAACCTAAGTCTGCAATAATCTCACACTTTATTTAATTCCTAAATATCAACTTAATTTAGATAATACATCCTTCTAATTGGATTAATTTAATTAAAGGTCCTAGTACATTAAATTAAATTAAATCACCCCTTTAGCTAACTGCACATGAGAAAGGGAAGTAAACAAATTAAAAACCCTCATTTCAATTATTGAATTTAATTATTCAAATAATTAAGAATATTCAAATATGAGGTCATATTTAATTTAAATCTTCAAATATCCTCTCCAAATATTCTCTTCAATTCAAAATTGGAAATAGTGAGTTAACTCAAATAAAGAATGGAAAAAAATTAGTTAACTCCTCTAAACTCTCAAAAGTTGTTCTCTTAAATGGAAACCTGCCATTCGAACTAGATTCTCATTCAATTTTCATTGTACATTTGATTCAATCTCCATTTTTGATTGGTTATGAGATTCTATAAATTGGGAATTTCTATCTCTCATTGAGAGGATGGAATTTATGAGTATCAAAACATTGTTGGTTTGAACTCTCAACTTTCTTATATTCAAAGAGATTTTACTATCTTTTTTGCATAAACACATTCAAATAGATTACAATGCATACATTTAGATCAACCTTGATTTCTTGTTCTTAGATTATCTTGCATAATCTATTAGGAATAAGGTGTCTCATGTAGTGCCTCTCATGTTTGCAGTCTATGTCTTGTCTATTTTGATTCGAGAGATACTTGATACTTTTATTATTTTGTACCTTATGATGACCTGAGGGTCAGATGTTATACTTGGATTTAGTACCATAGATGCTTTACTGCTATACTGTTCAGTTTATCACATTTTCATGTTGATGCCATTTTGAGATGACAGTAGATCTATGATGGTATCTAGTTTATGATGTATTGGACCTATTTGTTGATTATGTTATGAGATGGATTCTATGCTATGGTTATTTACTTCATTCTTGTATCTTTACGCTTTTTGCAAATGTGAGTGATGTAAATGGATTAAATAGGTATTTTAATACATGTTGCTTTGGCTATGATATTATTTTCCATTGCACTTGATCGTGTGTTTTAGTGTGCAGGAATTATATCCCTGGCAGTGGCACATGGAGTTAGTGATTCAGCTATTCATATTTACCCATGTCATTCCTATATGGTCGACGTACTCTTATTGTTATTGTTTAGATCAAAACCTTTTCGTGATTAGTAAATTCGAACTCATTTGCATTATGTGATTAGACCAGTGAGTGTGTCTGTGCATTTAGAAGTTCGCATTTGTCGCGAAAGTGTTAAGTGTTTTTCTATGTTTTTGGAGTTTTTGGGGTTTAATCTTTTCAGATTTAATTTCTAGTAGCTTTGCCTTAGGTGAATTTCCATTATGGATAATAACCTATTTTTGTTTGGGTCGATTCGGAGTTTAACTACTCCAGCTAGCTATTTTCCAGAATCGACTATTCACCCAAAAAGTGAATAAGTATTGGAAAAGTGATTTCATAAATCACTTATCACAATTTGGAAATTGAAATTTGGAGAGCAATTTGGAAATCCTCTTCTATAGGATTCTTGTTTTGTTCATTTTGGGAGCTGTGAGCATGGGATCTTTGCGAGGTTGGTCTCGTTGGATTCAACTCGAGGAGTTCTTGCCTTGCCATCAGTTTTAGCAATTTTGGTGAATTGATTATTTTATTGTGTGGGTTTCAATTTCTGCCCCTTTTTCCATTAGGTAGGGCCTTCTTGTTTTATTGGTTTTACTCCGTTTTTGCTTCCGTTTCTTGTAGTTGTATGTTAGGAGGATGAGAACTAGTGTTCCCCTCCATTTATGTTTGTTGGTTCTACCCGATTGGTTAGGTATGAATGTTTTCTTTGTTTTTGAAATAGGGGTTTGGGGTTTTGGGTCGTTATGCTGGCCGTTTTGCATACGGTGCCTGATTTCTTTTATTTTTGGATTTTTGGGGGTTTTGAACCCAAAGGCCAAATGGGTTTTAATTTTGGAAATTTTTTTAAAATTTGGGGTTTTTACCTCATTTTGTGTGCCACCCTATTTTTTTGGGTTTTCTTGGCACATTGTGGCTTGTGGACCTGTGTGATCCATTTGGATACTAGTTAGACCACTTTTGCATCTTGGGTTGCATTGGGATGCATGAGCATCTGTCATCCCAATTATGTTTTGGTTGATTGACTTCTGTTTGCATTCTCATCTTGTCCTTGTGCATGATCTTTGTGATGGTGATGTGCCACACATGTGTACATCTATCAAGTGACCTGCAGGGCCCGATCTTTTGTAGTACTTTCGAAAGTTGTGATTATTGGGGTCGAGTTGGGAGTTTGCATGCCCACGGGCACTCATCGTTGGATGAGCATGAGTAGGGTAGGATAGCATACGGAGGGGGCTTCTACCTCGCAGCCTGGTGATCATTGTGCCCAGAGGGTTGGTGAAGGAAGCTTTAATTAAGTGAAAATTAAATAAATATTGGGTGGTAATAATCTTAAGATAATAAAATATTTGGGGTGCAAGAGCCTTTCCATTGAGGGATCTGCGCAAGTCCTAGCTTGGACTTTTCGATGCCAAGTGACTCTCCATGATGTTAGTCCCTACATAGTAAGCCCATTGAGGTGTCTGACCAGGACCTGTAGTTTATGCATTGTCTATGTCTTGGTTTCAGTCATCATACTACTTGGCGTGAGTATTAGCCATGGTTGTGGTGTTTTTGTGTGTTTGTGGTTGGATCACTATCTCCATCAGCATGGCGGGTGTGGACCTACTGGTGCCACGTGGTTAGGAGGTGTAGCTACCTTCACCACTGCTAGGGACTGGTGTACAGAGACAGTCTATTGTCCTAGTACGACTGTAGCTGGATGTGTCACTTGGTACTTCAGTATACAGAGTATGCTTCTTGTGATTTATGCTCTCATTATGATGTTATCTAATTACAGTTTTATCTTATGCTTACTACTAGCATGTTAGATTTCATTTACTTACATTGTAGCATGTTTAGTAGTGACATCCCTATTACGACAGCACCAATGATTTGATCGGTGGCTTGGATGTTATGCACGGGGGATGGCTAGGGCCCACGATGGTCCTATGATGCCATTGATGGTTGGGAGGAACTGCCTACTTAGTTGGTTATTTTGCTCATTGCAATGTTAACTATGTTATTTGCAATGTTTCTTTCAGTTGAATGTGATGTTTCCTTTCTGTACTTTTCCCTTCTCTATTTGGTAGATGGTTAGATTCTAGTGTTCTATCTTTCAGTTACTCTGTTATTGTTCGAGTGCTCTTTCTTTGGAATATGAATCCGGTACTCCCTGGTGTGGAGCTTTTTCTATGTGTTTGGCTTTTTTCAAGTTTCTTGAAGTGTTTTTATTTTCTATGGGCGACATTTGTTCAACATTGTGCGACACTGTTAAAGTATCGCACGCCCATAGAAAGAATTTTGTATGATACTATAAAGTATCACACACATTACTGGAGAAGTATTGTACGACACTGGAAGAGTGTCACATGGCTTCATGAGAAATGTTGCATGATACTTTTCCAGTATCGCATGCCTTCTTGAGATGTATCGTGCGAGACTAATAAAGTGTCACATGCACTAAGGGAGAAGTGTCGCCCTCCCTTAGTAAAAAGTGTCACATGCCTTTTGGTTAAAACCTGTGTGTGCCAACAATGGGCACTTTTTGTAGTGTTTCGATCATTTTGAGAGTTGATCTAGATACCCTTTTGGGCATTCTTCAAGCCTATGTTGTTGCATTTTGAATTCAGGAGGTTTCTTTTGAAATTCAGTTTTTGGGTTTTTGTTGTAGCCCTTCGGGGTTTAAAATATATCATTTAAGTATAAGGTTTCATTTGAGATGGGTTTCAGACCTCTACGAGCTAAGGTGTAGATTCTAGGAAAAATCAGGGCTTTAGGATTTTAGACTTAGCCAGTTTCCAAGAGTCAGCTTATGTCTTTCAGCTTGGTAGGTCTTTGTGATTTTCATGGTTGTGTTTTGGTTGGTAGTAGCGTTTGGAGATCTGTTGGTGCTTGGTTGTCTTTCTATCTTCCGTTGTGATCTTTTGGTTTGTGTAGGTTGTATCATGTGCACTTACACTTGTTTTCCATCCTTGTTTCCAAGGATCTCTGGGCGCGGCATTACATCTCAATCTTGGATAATTTCTATTGTTATTATTTGTTTTCTAAATGTATTTTTTGCAAATAATGCAATTAAGTGTAAGTGTACATGTCTAGTTGGCATGTTGATGTGTCACTCCACTTGCATTTATCGGCATCTTGAATTGTGTGTAAGGAAATCATGACTGAAATGATTATGAAAGATTCCTATGATTTGTAAGAGCTATCTTTGGAATATTTAATTGTGTGTAAGGAGATCATGACTAAATTGAGATTCCTATGACACATAAGAACTATTTTTGGAATATTTAATTGTGTGTAAGGAGATCATGACTAAAATGGTTATGACAGATTCCTATGACACATAAGAACTATTTTTGGAGGATTTAATTGTGTGTAAGGAAATCATGACTAAAATGGTTATGATGGATTCTTATGACATGTAAGAGCTATCTTTAGAAGATGCCCTAAAAATGGAAAGCACATTATATAAGCACTTTGAGGGCTGTAGATAGTGTGAGTGTGAGTAGTGTATTGTTGGTTTCTATTGGATAAGTCTTCCATTTCCTAAAAGAGCTTGCATTGTAAGCATGTTGTAACCTTTTAGTTGAAGATAATACATTGTGTAGGTTTTGGAGGAGTGGGGTTGTTTTACCAAAAGATTTTTTCCCATTGATATATCTTTTTTTTTTATGTCTTATTATTTATCTATCTATTTTCTGTATTCATGGTTGATTGCAATTTTGTTGTTTTACTGAGAGTGAATTTGAAATTGTAAGGATTTGAAAGAATTTGCACAATACTTTCCTTAAGAGATTAGTGTATGAAGCTATTTCCGACCTAAGTTTCCTTACATAATTATCTATATTAAATTCATCTATTTTGCATAGAAAATTCTTAAAAATTTAGATTAATCTTCATATCATTCTAGTTGAATCCTTCATTCTAGTTTGGCCTTATGGTCACTGAACTCTCAATTTTGAGAGCATATTCAAACCCCATCTAGATAGAAGGCAACAGGTTTCCTTGTTTAGAAATTATAGATGAACAATCCCATGTTCACTCTGAGATGAATCTGATGAATAAAGACCATGTCGACACTACAACATTTGAGGTCAAATTGTGATGACAATTTGCGATAATAGTGTGATTTGTGTGTGTCTTTTTTTGTTTTTTGTTGCAAGTTTCCCCGACGTCATCATAATTGAAACTCTTGTGTGATTATAAAAAATAAAATAAAAATCAACATTGATCATTCCCAATTTTATCGATTGTGGAGGTCTATGAATGAGTGTGAAGAACCATGAACAAGTGTGGAGAGGTACTGCAAACTAAGTTCAAGATGCTAATGTGATCTATGTTGTGCCCTTGTAATCTACATCATACCATTAGGATCTATGTCGTGCCCTTTCTCTACGATTCCCTTGTCATGCGTGTGCCCTTGTCATGATGATGCATTCTCCCTACACAAAAAAAAGGGTTACTAGAGCTCAAAAAAGATTGAGGAGTGGAAGAAGATTGTCAAAAAGGTTTCATACAATATTGACGAGATCATTGATAAGGAGGAGTAAGTTTTTCATTCCCCATTTCTTTAATTTCTAATGTTTCCCATTTTAAAAAATAAAATGGATTTTTACTAATATGTTCAAATAAAACATAAATAAACATAAATATCATTCTATATAGAAAATTTCTACTTTTCGTCTCATTATTTTGTGTCTTCTCACAAAGCTATTTTTTCTATGATATGCTCTATTTCTACTTTTCCTAAGTGCATTAGGGTTTGAGAGAGAGGAGAGTTGTCAAAAGAAGTGGTAGATAGGGGATTGATTATAGTGTGAATAGAATCTTATGTATGTTTTGGCTAAAAGGAAAAATTAGCATGCTTCTCCTACATTTGTTGATCATCTTTTGCATATAGGAAAGTTTTGTGGTACATTTAGAATGGTTGATGCAGAATTTTTTTTGGAGGTATTCAAGGTCTTAACGTTTTCATGATTTAATTAGTTAAACATGTTATTTCTTTTTTTTAAAAAGGTTCCAACTAATAAGTGGAAAGCAATGTTGCTTTTCTGACCAATCAAAAATTCAATTTATGTGCTCCTTTTTGTCTTACCTCTCATTCATTATGTAAGTAATAGTTATAAATATATTGATCATAAAGAAAAATAAATTCTATCAATTTCAACAAATACCATGACAACTAGTCAATTTTTGTACACACTATCTTTTGCCTCCATATTTACATTCATTCTCAGTTGCATAAAGCACAATCATTAATGATATCCAATGATATAATATACCAAACCTAATATAAAATATGATCAACTCATCACCCCTAAAAGTAATTACTGATGACCTCTAACCATCACCAATTCCCAATTTATGTGTTATCATTTCCCATATTTTTGGATTATCCCTATTGTCAGGAAAGAATAATAACACACAATTTTCGACAAAAAGAATTATTTAGGCCTGAATTCATTTTATGTCTATGAATTTAGAAAAAAATATGGGTATCCATCCAAGCATAATCGATAGGGGTTTTTCAAATGCAACCATCCAAAACTACCTTTATAGACATGAACCCAAAATGTGAAAGCATAGACAAGGTACATGAATTGTTTAACATAATGCTTCAAAGAAATGCAGTCTACAATGAACTTTAGATATGCACAATTTGAATTTTTTCAAAAAGTTATGAAAATTTTCAAGAAAAATGGGATCGCAAGGTCCCTCAAAACTTTATAGCATCCTTATTTCATGTTCCAAAATAAGCTTTAATTTTCTCCACCACTGCTAGATCATAATGGGCAAAGAATTCTAGGTATTTACCTTTATTTTTTTGTATTTTCCAAGTTAGGGGAAATGAACATTTTCTTTGATTTTTGTTCATGGTTCTTTACTTAGTTTTTACTTTTATGTCCACTATTTTAGTTCCAGTTACTAGAATCATGTTGTGCATCAATTGATTTTGAAATAATGGTATTTTTTTTCAATATTAGTTTATCAAATGATTGGTAGTAAGCCTTGTTGAATTTTATTTCTAGATATCTCTCATTAGTAGTGTACTTTAAGTTTAAAATTTTAGTTACATGACTAACATTAATCAATTTATTTATTAGGAACTATGATTGTGATACATTTATTGTTGGCTTTTCTTGTAATACCAATTTTGTAAAATGTCTTAAACAAGATTCTTTCATCAAGAATTGTAGCCAATACATCCTCACCAAAAACCCTCATAAAATCTTCACCAAAACAAGATAAGTAGGCATACTAATGCAAATAATAAAATTGTTTCTAATCACTCACATAGTGCTTTTGTTGATCTAGTACAACTAGCCCTACAATTAAACAAATGATCAAAATTTATCTACATTTTGTGAATAGGGTATTTTAAAAATATAGAACCCTTTAAAAAAGCCATTACCTTCTTGGGCTTTGTTCTTCCCCAAATAGAGCATCTATAATAGTAACATAAGTTGAGGATTGGAGGTGGAAAACACAATAACTTTTTTTATGTAAACACCATTGTTGGTTGGGAATCCATTTTTCTTGATTAATCCTTTTCATTGAAAAGGTGTTGTTTGAAGATATGGTGTGCTAAAACAATTGAAAATGTAGAAATTGTAGATCTCTATAGGAAATAAAGAGGTAGCGGGAAAAAAATCTATGAGAGAGGAAAGGGTTTTTTAGATCCCTAAACCTTTGATAAGAAGTTCATACAATTTTCCAAAGCTACTCAAATAATACACTTCTGAAGTGACCTTGTGGAGAGAAAAGACTCCCTGAATGTTGCTCTTACTAAGGGGTTATTTTCTTCTAATAAACTACATGTAGAGATCATTAAATTTTCTATGAAGAAATAAAATGCTTCTCTAAAAAACATTATGAGAAAAATGTGTTATAGACAACCTGGGAGACATTGGCTCTAGGTTAAAAAGTGCAAAATGAAAGGATGACAAGATGTTCATCTTTTTAAATTTTGCGAGAGATTAATGAGTTGTTGATTTTAACTCAATGAAAAAAAAGTTGTTGCATTCGATTAGATGGTCTATATCCCATGGATTTTACTTTTCTTGGGGACTACATTGATGACCTTTTCTTGTACTCATTACTTGAAACCATTTATTGGTAGTCTTTAAAACATTTATTGATAGTTGTTTTCTAGTGTGAGATGATTTTTGGTTGCAAGAAACCTCAAATAAAAACCTATCAATGTATGGTTCCCTTTTAAAGATGAATTCACTATTGTTCCTTGCATAAGTTTGATGCTGACCATATTAATCCTTTTTTCTTCATCATGTCTACCCTTTCCTTATATTTCTTACTACAATTCATGTCCCCCCTTATATTGTTCACCCCCTATGTAATGCAAATAATTAACTTGGAATATTCTATTTTTCCTCCATACATTCACTGTATATTATGTCACCCATAAATATGGGCCTCGGCCTAAAGTTGTTATTTTCTCATCAAATTTCTTTGATGTCTACCACATTTCATTGAGGTCAACTAAATCATATAGAGAGTGGAATTGACAATGACAAAGAAATACATATGGTCAAAGGTGTTATGAAGACACACATGTCCATTCACAAGCTTTCCTAATATTAGGCTTTCTTAACATTTAAAGATTTTGGATTGAGCTTGTGATTTCAGTGCTATACAAGAACTAAGAATGTTTTGGTATTGAAATCTTGTATTAAAAGAGCTAGAAGCTCCCTAAAAGAATGACAAGTCAATCTACACAAAACGTCATCAATATTTCATTCTATGAATTACAATTTGAACAAGTTATGGAAAAAAATAAAAATAATGGAAGATCAACAGGAGCTAAATGTTTGATTAGTTGCATCATCATGAATTAACTACTAGTAAATATAAGATCCCCATACTTTGTATTGATTCAAAAATGATATTACATGTTTCATTGTATAAATAGTGATTATGTATTAAGATTATATATATTGAATATATATATAATTGAGTATATCAAAAAATATTTTTTTCTATTTTAAAATGATATATCTTATTCTACAACTGATAAGTATTTCTCTAAGACCACTTTGTTTAGTAATTATACCATCTTCAAAACCATATGTGTAGATACAGACATTAAGTACAACATATCCAATATTTTTGCAGATATACACATTAATTACTAGATGCAAAGTAGGCTCTTAAAGACTATCTTGTTCAAAAATTCTACCATCTTCAAAACCATAGGTGCAGATATAAACACAAGTACAACATGTCCAATATTTTTGTAGATATACACATTAATTACACCAAAATTTTCTTTCAAAACCATATGTGTAGATATAAACATTAAGTACAACATGTCCAATGTTTTTGCAGATATACACATTAAGTACACCCATTTTTTTCACTCAAAATTATATGTGCAAATATAAACATTAAGTACACAATGTGCATTTTTTTAAAGATTTTCATACTAATGTTAATGTGTATGGTGGAATGGTTATCAATGATAGATCTAACAAGTACAACCAATTCAATAAGGGTAAAAGAATAAGTTATTCCTACGAAGAAGGATCATGTCAGATAATACAAGGGGATTTTATCAAAATAGGAAGACAATTGGTAGATTGTTATCTAGCTTTCTATCATGCCCTAAATCTAACAAGGTAAAACACAACCAAAAAACCTTTTTTTTGAAAGGTACATCAAGGGATAATACACATGCATCTATGAATAATAGGTACACTCTATTGGGCTATGCCAAGATTGAAGTCTACAATTCATGTTTCATAAAGACATTAAGGTGTCCTCAAAACGATCATAGGTAATGCTTAACAACTTCTAGGTATGTTGATATTCTAACCAAACCTTAGGTGTCAGGGTTAGGGTGCTGATATCTCAAGTAAAAGTTTAGGGATATGTTTTAGTTGGATGTCTGCATATCTAATTTTATTTAAATTTTTTTTTTTTTGGCACATAAACTAGGATGTGGAGTAAGAGCTAGCACAGGGTGCATACATGTGACATTACAACAAGGTGTTAATAAGTTATGTGTTATCACCATACAATATATATCAATATGTGTGTGTGTGTGTGTGTGTGTGAGTGTTTAGATATATATATGTACATATATATACATACATATACATACACACACACACACACACACACACACACACACACACACACACACACACACATATATGTATGTATGTATGTATGTATGTATATGTATATATATATGTGTATATATGTGTGTGTGTGTGTGTGTGTGTATGTATGTATGTATGTATGCATGCATGTATGTATATATTGTTATCTAACTTTCTGTCATGCCCTAAATCTAACAGGGTAAAACACAACCAACAACCCTTTTTTTTGAAAGGTACATCAAGGGATAATACACATGCATCTATGAATAATAGGTACACTCTATCGGGCTATGCCAAGATTGAAGTCTACAATTCATGTTTCATAAAGAGATTAGGGTGTCCTCAAAACAATCATAGGTAATGCTTAACAACTTCTAGGTATGTTTATATTCTAACCAGACCTTAGGTGTCACGGTTAGGGTGCTGGTATCTCAAGTAAAAGTTTAGGGATATGTAGTTGGATGTCTGCATATCTAATTTTGTTTTATTTTATTTTGTTTTGGCACATAAACTCGGATGTGGAGTAAGAGCTAGCACAAGGTGCATACATGTGACATTACAACAAGGTGTTAATAAGTTACGTGTTATCACCACACACACACACACACACACACACACACACACACACACACACACTATATATATATATATATATATAACTTTCTATCATGCCCTAAATCTAACAGGGTAAAACACAACCAACAAACCTTTTTTTTGAAACATACATCAAGGGATAATACACATGCATCTATGAATAATAGGTACACTATATATAGCTATGCCAAGATTGAAGTCTACAATTCATGTTTCATAAAGACATTAGAGTATCCTCAAAACAATCATAGGTAATGCTTAACAACTTCTAGGTACGTTGATATTCTAACCAGACCTTAAGTGTCAAGGTTAGGGCGGTAGTATCTCAAGTAAAAGTTTAGGGATATGTTTTAGTTGGATGTCTGCATATCTAATTTTTCCTAAATTTATTTTGTTTTGGCACATAAACTAGGATGTGGAGTAAGAGCTAGCATAGGGTGCATACATGTGACATTACAACAAGGTGTTAATAAGTTACATGTTATCACCACACACACACACACACACACACACACACATATCACCCCCTTTCCTATCTTAGTTCCATTTATGAAATTTTGATATTATGTAGATTATTTAATTATGGTATTTATTCCAATGTAATTGACATACAAGCAACCCTTTTATTGTTATTTTAATATATATTTATTATTATTATTTTAAAATTATTAATAGATACTACTTTATACTTATTTAAAAAAAATATTTATTACTTTTATTATTATTATTTTTAAAAATTATTACAATTACTAATTATGTATAATTAAAACAATGCTATCATAAAATCCTAAATCTCCCACCCCTAACTGTCAACCTATCTTGTTTTACTACGCATGCCTTAAAATACTATATTTATAAGAGAAATAGTTAACAACCCCTAAAGAATTAACATAATCCTAAGCAATAATATTATCCATAAAATATTACTACCAATCCTCACACAACATGACATTATTTCCTTGCATCACACATGAATATACATAACAAAATATGTAATGACAAAATGATTTAAAATTATCATCACCTAACCCCATCTTACTATCACCTACCCTTTCCTAGTCCTACATTTTACCTTTTCCCATAATATAACTTTTCTCTTACTCTAAGTCAAATCAACTTTTCCCAAGGTGGCTTTTCCTAGGTGAGTGGTCATGCTCTCTTCTCCCAAGATGGATGCCTAGGGGAAACATTTCTGACTTTATGTCAGATGCAAAACAAAGTCTTGCTCCCATGTAAGTACGGCTAGATGAGTTTGGACATTTTGGGGGCTTTGGACATTATTATAAAACAATATGTTCAAGAAGGTTTGTTTAATCCAAGATGGAGGCTCCTTGGAAAGGGTGGTCCACTTCAAGTTAGAGGCATGTCATAGTTCCATATGTTTCCCCAAGCTTTAAAGGAAATGTAAACGTTGAGGAGGAGTGGGGGCCCACTATCCATCATCCCCTTTTACTTTTCAATTTATGTAATGTTGAGTTGAGGGGAGGCCACCTAGGTTAGTGGAAGGGAATATGTTTGGTATAAAACATGAATTGTTTGTTTTTAATTTTTTTAATTTTTTATTGTTAATATATGGATGCCTTCTATAGGGTACTTCCTAGTTTTGGTATAGGGTGTCTAGGTTTATTTCTTTTTGACTTGACATAGCTTTGTGTGTGTGTGTGTTGTTTTATAAAAAGGATGACCCAATGGTCACGAGATTTTTATGGTCTACCCTTTCAAACAATTTGGGAAGTAGGCCATTATTATTATTGTCAACTTACAATTAGTACTTATATTATTTTATTAACCCTCCAAGCACAAGATTCAAAGTGTATTCTCCTTGATTAAAATATTGCTCTGTAATCTATGAAAGGGAATTATTTTTCTTTCCCATACATTGTCTAGAGGCTTAATGTGCACCTCCAAGCTTGCCTCCTTATGGGTTTTGAACTATGCCTTCATTTTCAAAATAGTTTTCTCTAATTCTAACATGACATTTTTTTTTGTGAATATGTTTAATGATGTGATGGTATTACCTAACCTAAAAATCTATTAGAACTTGTAAAGATAAATGATTTAATTTTCATACAAAAAATGAACTATCAAGTAGGATATCTTCCTTTCATTTATTGAATAAATAGCCTATACATTTACACTACAACCAATTATGCATTGAATTAAATCAACCATTTCCAAGAAAAAATGTAACCTCTATGAAATATTTACACTAATTAAACTGAAAGGAGAAGTATTTCATTTACATGATTCTCCATATTGCATCAATCACATAGTATAAAGACTTACAATGAATATTTCCTTACAAAGGAACTATATACAATTTCTTAACCTTCCCTTACATAATTTTAACACTATATAATGATGAACAATCTCTTTTACATAAAAATGCAATAGCAATGAAGACTTGAAAACTACAATACATTTGAGATGATATAGAACATTGGTCTCTTTTTATACATTTGATTTTCTAACTTGTCAAGGGTGAAACCCGAACATATTCAAGGAATACATCTTCACAAGGCCTACATACACACACAAACTAGGAATCATGGAGGCTCACCTCCCATCTTAGGCTTCCATGAAGCCACCCACCAAGTAGGGGAAACACGATCCAAATGGGTTACACACATACATCACTTGCCATTGTATGAACACAACACATCACACAAGAACAAATCCCTTCCTTGGCTTGCACATTGATTCACCATTGGAATCATTTCACATTGGGTGAAGGTGGGCTCTTCAAAGAGGAGATGCCATAACCAACATAAACATCATATTGAAATTGCATTTTCCTCTCAAGACCATCATAAAAATATCCTCCTTCATACACACAAACCCCTTATATCTCCCAAAAGAACAAAGGTAGATGGCTTCAATGGAGCCCATACTCCACGAAAGAAAACAACACCTCATCATGAGGTAAACCTTCTCAACTACAATGTTGAGCCCAACTAATCCCTTCACCCAAGGCTTCTCTTCCCTCCCTAGGGTGAGTGAAGCCTTCACACCTATGATCACACCAACCTTGGTCCAAGCTAAAGGTAATGATAGTTGTAGTAGAGCTCCCTTAATCTCCCTCCAAAACCTAATTATCTCTAAACTTAGAGAGTGGGTGAACACCCCACTAGTTTTTCTAAGACTCTCTAATAAGGCATTCTCACTAACTATTTTAGCCAAGACACCTAGTTACTTCCTCTTACAAACTTGTCTCCTCTGAATTTTCTATATTTGAATTAGTGGGAACATGGGAGAAAACACACGTGACAACTCCAATCTCGAATTGATGAAAGAATGCATGGGTAAAGGGCCCCCCTAGATTGTCCAAGCACTCACATGGTCAAAATTAGGTCCCTAACTTGATATACTATCATATGGTAACTTATTTTCACCTAAAAGATACTTTGGGACCACTTGATGACCCCTCAAAACCCTAGCCAAGTCTAAATTCGAATCTCTTATGATTGCATGACCCATCCTACTCCTTGTCAAGAAGGTTTACTTATTCATTTATAGGGTAATTAGTTCTAGGGTAAATTGCCACCATGATCAAAACCCTAAATAATATGCCAATTACATACAAAGTTCACAAGTGTCAAGTGACACATAAAAACACATTCCACATCACCATGACATGTCCTAATGCATCTTTATGATTAAACATTTCCAAGGAGGTCATATAACATGTATATCATAAAATGCATAATTAAAATTTTACGAAATCCATATTAACATAATTCAAATTAAATTCCCTTTCCCAATCCTTTCAATTAAATTATTCAAAGTGTTAGACTCTCAAATCTGCACATCATAAACCATCATAATAAATTTAACATTGATCTACATATCATAAATCATCATATTCAATTTAAAATTTATTTGCATATCATAAATCATCATAATCCATTTAACATTTTGCATCACATTAAAATCTAATACTATCATGTCATAAAACTACATCCATATGTGTTCGATCATTTCATACACAATATCAAGTTCTTTGTGCATATCATAAATGTAACAACTACTAAAATATCAAAATCAATAGGTAAAACCATCCACTGTCCATCTAAGTCTCAAATAACTATCAAAATATCAAAGTTTCAAATATCAAAATTCAAGAAAAAAAAATATATGCTATGATGAGTCGGGGTGAGTAGCTTGATACAATTTATGGATTACCATGCACACAATAGAAGTCAAGATGACATTATTTGAATGTCTATGAATGTTTTAGCATTTATAGATATAGAGGAAAAGTTGCCACACTTTAAAGAAGAACCTCAAAATCTCAAGCTTTCTCTCATAATTGATGGTGTCAATCCATTTGGAGAGATGAGATCTATTTATTCACTATGCCCTATTTTTGTTATCAACAATAATCTTCCTCCATGGATGTTGATAAAGAGGGGGCACATTATGTTGGCAATCATTGTTCCTTTTGTTTTATTATTTTATAGTTATCTACATGTAATTATAAGTCTTGGAGTTAAATCACTACAATAATTATCTAATGTTGTTGTTTATTCAAGTAGGTAAGTACCAAGTGAAAGACATGAATGCATATATTGTACCTCTTATCAATTAGTTGCTAGTGTTAGGAAATTATTTCACCATGTATAATATCTCTAGATCAATTGTACAAAAAAAATTTCAATTCCATGCAATGCTTGTGTGGAGAATTCATGATGCCCTAGGGTTGACACATTTCTATGGTATGTTGTGTTAAATTCTAGTTCTATGCAATAATTCTAATTCTAAAAATTAACATATTTAATCCAATTGTATCATTATCTTGTAGGTCTTCAAACAAAGGGAAAATTTGCATGTCCAATGTGTGGTTCAAAGATGAAATCTTGTCATTCCAAAATTTTAAGAAAGCAAATGTTTGATGAGTATATGCACTTCCTCCACATAAATCATAAGTATCAAAGTGTTAAAAGCCATCTTTTCAATGAGAAATAAGAGACTACATCAAAGCCATGAAGAATGACACCACATCTGTGGTAGTTGGAATATATTAGAATTTGAGGTACTATCATTCCACCTAATGGTTTATGTTTGGAAATTATATATTTTGATTGTGTTTTGTTGACTAATTATGTAGCTGATGATTACGAAAGTCATTAAGGCATCACTGACCACCTTCCAAATGGACTAAAATGTTATCCCAAAGGATTTAGTAGGTTGTCCTACTATGAAAAGCTACAAATTGTGTATTTGTTTCATACTATGCATATTGGAACAAATGTAACATAAACACTACAAAAAATATTGGACACAAGTTATGATAAAGAAAAACTTGCCAAAATTTGTAGATTCCAATCATGCAAAGAAAAATATGATTGAATCAAATAGAAATGGAGACCAGATTAATGCAAGTGCCCTTCCTTGGTTATTAATGAAGCAACAAAGTAATTCCATAAAAGAAGTCATACAAAATATTCGATTTCCAATAGGATTTTCTATGAATATAAGAAATCTCATATCAAAGAAAAGTAAAATTGGCCTAGGTCTGAAAATGCATGATTGGCATACCTTCATCAAGATAATTCACGATCTTTTGTATTTATAGTATATTTGTGAACATTTATTCAATTTTTATTGTATTATATTAGAAAAGAATCAAATGATTAGTTGACAATTGTTGCAATATGTGTTACCCCTATCACTCGCAAAGAACTTTGACAATAATATCAAACAAGTGATATATGATCTTGGAAAATACATGAGGTAAGCAGTAATATTTGTTCAATATATCAAACAATAATATCAAGAAAGTAATATATTGTAAAGTCTCATATTTATATATTTTTATGTCTTGAATCCCTTGTAGGTGATTTTCATCTAAAGAAATCCATAAAGAAGATATAAATAATAGGAAGAAAAGAATTTGCTGATTAATGTGTGAAATACAAAAGTGTTTACCTTAAACTTTTTTCAATGCATAATAACACTACCTCATACACCATGTTGAGGAGATAAAATTGTGTGGACCTATATAACCTAGGTCAATGTGGATGGTTGAGAGACACTTAAAAATTTTCAATGGTTTGGTTTGACAATGAGCACATCCCAAGTGTTCTATGGTTGAGAGATATATGGTATACCAGATGATGGTGTATGTTACTCAACATTTTCCTAATCTTTCAACAAAGACTCATATAGAATGTATTTGGGATCTCTACTCCATTAAAAAATTTGAAGGGGTGTACTTGGTGGGGAATGATAGATTTAGGAAAGTGAAAGGTAATAAATTATGAGATGTTATTGTAGTTAATTAATTCTCAATCTTATAAAAAAGTATTGTAAATCATCTATTTACTTTTGTATAGTTTCTAAAGAGTGAGATGCAATACATTTTTTTATTAAAAACAATCAAGATTGGATGATGGTATGGATTGAACAATGTCAACATTCTAGTCATATATTAAAATGGGAATCCATGCCTTCATTGGTTATACAAGATCATTATAATGGAGAATACAATGTTACACAAAAGGAAATATATATAGCATATGATTTAAGAGATCTTCAAGTACTTATAAATTTTTTAATCAACCTCATGTTTTTGAACTGATGATGCAATAATTTATATGCATTTGACATTATTGTAGGTGAAAAACCACAAGGCTATGTTATGGAATGGTCATAAATTTTGCATCAAAAAGTTGGATGACATGAAGAAAACTTGTGATTCTGGGATAAGTACAGTCTTCTAGGTGGCCAATATTTCATCTAGAAATGACTTACATCCTTGAGAGTCCCAAAATTGATACTATGGCATTTTAGTTGATATACTTGACTGCGACTTTAATTTCTTCAATTAGTTATCTCTATTGTCAAATGGTACATACTAAAAATGAATCAAAATGATCTTGATAGAACTATTATTGAGCATGAGAATAGATTTTCAATGATTAATACAAGGTTGTTTGAGCCAGTTGGGGATGAGCCCTATGTTCTTCTAGGTCAATGTGAGTAGATATTTTACTTAGAGGTTCCATATAAACTAGCTTGGGAATTTTTAGTTAGACATGATCTAAGAGGAAGGTCAATAAAGTATAATGTGATGGAAGAAGAAGATACTGAGAAAGAGGAAGAAGTGGATCATGATCAAGAGTTAATTAATAATGCTCTAGATGTAAATGATGCTGCTACTAATCATGATGATGATGCTTCTAATGATGATGATGATGATGATGATGAGGATAATGATGATGATGATGATGTGGATGACAACAATGACCATGATAGTGGTGGTGATGATGTCAATGATGACAATGATCCTAGTGATGAGATGGATGAAGAATAATATAAATGATAGGGAGGGGGGTTGATTATATAATATTGAAGGGGGAAAATTTGATTATCAATGGCATGAATGAAATGTATAGTTATGTGATCAATGCCTATGCTATTAAATATTGAGTTCTTGTTTGATAAATGATTAATCAAATTAACTTGTCATGTACCTTTTAATGTTTATAATTAATATGTGATGCTAATATTTGGTATAATTTTGAGTATATGTATCATGAATTTTTTAGCTAAAATAAGACAATTGATTTACATATATAGAAACTTGAAGCCCTTTCATGAGAATCCCACATAGTCTCATGGATCATCAAGTATAAGTTAGTACACCCCATAGATATTAATATATTTTACCATTTGTAAGATATCTCTCTCATTTCATGGAGTGCAAGTACCAATGAATTAGTATTTACGTATGTGCTAGATCACAATCAACCAAACTGTGGCCTTAAGTGGTAGTAGAAACCTAACAAATCAGGGTTATGTTAACTTGACACATAATTTTAAAATTGTTATGGGCTTTATATAAAATAATTGTAAGAAAATAATATGTAGAAAATGAATGTAGTTTCTAAAATACTAGGCCTTATTTGGAGGAAAAAATAAATTGATTGGTCAAAATTTTGGATTTTAATGTAGTACTACAAAAATTTTAGGACAAAAATAAAAAGTAGGTATATGTCTAACCACCTTAATCAAAGTCAAATGATAATAAATTTTATATAATTATAGATATAAAAAGTAGACTCGTGCTTAGATGTGATGCATATTTTTGGGTATTTTTATTCTAAAAAAATATTAAATATGAATTTTCTACTATAACTTTTTGAAAATATAAAAACTCTCATGTCTGACCACCTTAACTAATTAAAATTTTACAATTTTTTTCTTATACTAGATGAAGCATAGAATGTGACACAACTTTTGGATTTCAAAAATGTTATACCATTTGAAAGTTATGGTTATTTTTCAATTAGTATGTCAATCAACAGTTTATAAATATCTCATTAGATATTAAATAATAAATACTTACCAAACTCATAATTTGACAACAGTTATATCGATGGAATCTTGAGTGTTCTCAAAAATAACATTTTGTTTCATTAAATTTGGATGAAACAAATATTGTCAGATGGCCAGTCGAATTCTAAATGTTAGGGAAACATGTTTTAAACATTTTTTTTTAGTTGACCAAAGAGGTTTGGTAAATACCAGGCCTAATCAGGTACACAATTTCAAATTAGGTAGCCAAAATGTGGTAGCAACACACAAAATTTTAAAAATTGAGATGGTCGGAACTAAGTGTACATTATAAACCAAAAGCTTACAAAAATATTTAAATATGTTTATTTTAATTTTATTAATATATATTATATAAAAAAAAATTATTCTTATAATATTATATATGATATTAAATATGATTAGATAGCATATCATAGTACTATAAATTATTATATAATATTATATATTATATATATATTATTATTACTATTATAATATTAAATATATATTATTACATACACTACTATAATATATATATTTGAACATAGTATTAGAAATTATTACATAGTATTATATAGTTTATTAAATTGCAATACGATTGATTAGCATATGTCCCTAGGGGTCCTAGGACCCCTAGGGACACATGTCGTGATCCAATGGTTTGAATGGGGTCATAGGTCCTAGAACTCCTATGCACACATGTTACAATGCAATAGGTCAAAGGTGGTTGTAGGTTAGCCTACAACCCTTTTTGACCCATTTTACCAATTATCATATGTCCCTAGTGGTTATAGGAACCCCAAGGACACATGTCACAATGCAACAAGTCATATGGGGTTGTAGGTGAGCCTATGACCCCATTTGACCCATTGTATTGATGACTATATGTCCCTAGGGGTTCTACCATGATGCAATTGGTCGAATGAAGTCATATGTTAGCTTGCGACCCAATTCGACCCATATAATTGATTATCGTATGTCCCTAGGGACACATGTCATGATGTAATGGGTCAAAGGCTATCGTAGGTTAGCCTACAACCCCATTTCACCCATATGATCAATTACCATGTGTTCTTTAGTTGCAATGCAATGGGTCAAATGGGGTTGTAGGTTAGGCTACGACCCCATTTGATCCATATGATCAATTACTATATGTCCTTAGGGGTCCTAGGACCCCTAGAGAGACATGTCATGATGCAATGGATGGAATGGGGTCATAGGTCAGTCTACAACCCCATTTGACCCATATCATCAATTACCATATGTCCCTAGGGGGTCTTAAGACCCCTAGGGACACATGCCATGATGAAATGGATTGAAGGGGGTCATAGGTTAGCCCACAACCCCAATCAACCCATATAATCAATTGTTGTATGTCCCTAGGGACACATGTCACGGTGAAATGGGTCGAAGGGGGTCCTAGGTTAGCCTATGACCCCAATAGACCCATATGATTGATTATCATATGTCTCTAGGGGTTCTAGGACCCATAGAGACACATGTCACAATGGAATGGGTTGAAGGTTAGCCTATGACCCTAATCGACCCATATGATTGATTATTGTATATCCCTAAGGGATCTAGGACCCATAGGAACATATGTCATGATGCAATGGGTTGAATGGGATCACCGGTTAGTCTACAACTCCATTCAACCCATATGATCAATTACCATATATCCCTAGGGGTCCTAGGACCCCTAGGGACACATGTCACATGTAATAGGTCAAATGGGGTTATAGATTAGCCTATGACCCCATTCAACCCATATGATTGATTACCATATATCCCTAGGAGTCCTAGGAACCCTAGTTACACATGTCATGATGGAATGAGTTGAAGGGGGTTGTAGGTTAACCAACAACCCCATTCAACCCATATGATTCATTACAATATGTCCCTAGGGGTCCTAGGACCCTTAGGGACACATATCATGATTCTATGGGTTGAAGGGGGTTGTACATTAGCCTACAACCCTATTTGACCCATATGATTGATTACCATATCTCCCTAGGGGTACTAGGACCCCTAAGGACACATGGCATGATGCAATGGGTAATAGGTTAGCCTACCCATTCAAACCATATAATCAATTATCGCATATGTCACAATGCAATAGGTTGAATGGGTTCATAGGTTAGCCTACAACCCCATTAGACCCATATGATTAATTACTGTATGTCTATCCCTAGGGGTCCTAGGATCCCTAGGGACACATGTAATGATACAATGGTTCAAACGAGGTTGTAGGTTATCCCACAACCCAATTGGACTCATATGATTGATTACCATATTTCTCTAAGGGTCCTTGGACCTCCAGGGACACATATCATGATACAAAGGGTTAAATGGGGTTGTAGGTTAGCCTACAACCCCATTCAACCCATATGATTGACTATTGTATGTCCTAATGGAAACATGTTGTGATGCAATAGGTTGAATGAGGTTGTAGGCTAATCTATGACCCCATTTGACCCCATTCAACTCATATGATTGATTACCATATGTTCCTATGGGTCCTAGGACCCCTAAGGACACATGTTTCAATGCAATTTTTTGAATGGGGTCACAAGTTAGGCTACAACCCTATTTGACCCATATGATTGATTGTCATATGACTCTAGGGACACATGTCACAATTCAATGGGTCAAATAGGGTCATAGGTTAGCCTATGACCACATTCAACCCATATGATCAATTACTATATATCCCTAGGGGTCCTAGGTCCCATAGGGACACATAGGCTATGACCTCATATGACCCATACGATTGATTACCGTATGTCCCTAGGGGTCCTATGACCCCTAGGGACATATTTCATAATGCAATTGGTCAAATGGGGTCTTGGGTTAGCCTATGACACCATTCAACCCATATGATCAATTACCATATGTTCTTAGGGGTCCTAAGACCTCTAGGGACACATGTCATGATGCAATGGGTCAAACGGTGTCGTAGGTTAGCCTATGACCCCATTCGACCCATATGATCGATTACCGTATGTCCCTAGGGGTCTAAAAACCATATCATGACACAATGGGTTGAATGGAGTCATAGGTTATCCTACAACCCCATTTGACCCATATGATCAATTACCATATGTCTCTAGGGGTCCTAGGACCCCTAGGGACACATGTCATGATGTAATGAGTCAAATGGGATACTAGGTTAGCCTATGACCCCATTCAACCTATGTGATTGATTACATTACTATATAACAATCATAAATTAATATTTTATCTAATAATTAATATGTGTTGGAAAAAAATGTAATAAAAGAATAACACTAAGCAACTAATGCACATTCCTACATTATCATGCAAAACTTCAAAATATGAAAGAAGACATGTAAATCAACAACATGAAACAAACAAGAGTATTAATGGAATCAAAATAACACATATGCAAACCTCATGAAACCATCAAGTGTAGATGATTTCCTTGCTCATGGGATGTGGTTGCTCACAAATCCAGTAGCATAACAATGAGGTAGATGGTGCTTGTGGAAATGAGGAGAGAGATTTCCTTTTATAGGAAATGAGATGCAATGGACGGTTGAGATTCAATGAAAGATGGAGGGCTAGGATCTCTTAGGATCGATGAGGTGTCAATGAGGTGGAGGCCAAGTAAACTCCACATGGATTAGGGTTTTGACCATTCAAAGGGGGTAATATGCTCACACATGTGTGAGCAACCTTTGATGGTGACATGATCAAGAGGTATGAGAAGCATGGCTTCTCACACATGTATGAGACACCTTGATTCTCATGCAAGAGGACAAGTGTGCAAGGGGTGTGATAAGGCATTGCTTCTCACACATGTGTGAGACACCTTGACTCTCATGCAAGAGGACAAGTGTGCAAGAGACATGCAAGACATGAGGGATATGGGAAGTGTGAACATCTCTCACACATGTGTGAGCACAACTTAGGATTAAAAGTTAATTAGCAAGGTGATTATGTAAAGCAAGCATGATTAAGGAAGTGGGTAGGTTTAGCAAGGTGGGTTAGGTAGGATAGTGAGGTTAGGTGAGGGTTAAAGGTAGGAGCCATCTGATCAAATAAGATTAAATGTAATATTTAATTCCAAATGGGATTTAGGCAAGTAATTAATTAATTAAACAAAGTACTTAATTAAAAGGAATGGGTTAGGATGCAAGGGGAATAGGTTAATATTTAAATAAACCTTAGTTTATTTAAATCAAGGAAAGGGGAATATAATTAAATAAATGTAAATTTATTTAATTAAATGATAAGGTAATTAAATAAATAATAAATATTTATCTAATTGGTCAGAAAATGGGTTTTGGATGAATTTAGGTGTCTACATTTCCCCCCTCTTTGATATAGCATTAGTAATGTTATATCAAAGAAGAATAAAATATAGTGGCTGGAAGGATAAGACTAGTAGCATGATGGCCTAGTCATGGAAGGATGAGGAAGGATGATGAGGGTGAAAGGGTATGTCCCCTTGAAAGGACATGTGGGTTAGGAGAACACAGATGTTCTCTCAAAATGGATGGTAGAATGGAAGGGAGTTATGCTGAAATGGTGTGAACAACCTAATTTTGATATAGTAGTCAACACTATGCAATAAGGTATGAGGAACCAAGATGATAATGTGTCAACTACATGATAAAAGGGGTCTAATACAACCACGTGCCTTATGAAACCATGATATGGAGGACCATGATTCCTGGGAAAATAGGATGCAAAGACCATGAGAAATGAAAAAAATAATAATGCATACAAGTAACAAGAAATCATGCACAAAAAACCAAAAACAAATCAACATTTTTCCCCTAGTCAAGATGAAAACCCATTAATGGATTGATTGATGATAATTGATTAAGGATGGCAAAGCTAACGATAAGTGTAATGTGCATCCAAAGATTTGGAAGGATTCATCCCATGATAATGATGTTTGAATATGGTTAATGGATTATCAGCTCATTGGGTCAAATTGATGAATTGATTAGGGATTGATGTACAAGAGTGCAAGATTAGATTGATTGGATTAGTATTGATTGCACAAGTGATTTTTTTGATTTTTTGATTTTATGGCGGATAGAAGAATGAAAATGGATGAGAGTGGAAGAATGATGTTGATGGGATGAAGAATGATGAGAGTAGAATAGATTTGATGTGAAAGAATTAGAAGAAGGGAAAATTGATTGAAATAGAGGATAAATGAAGTAGATTGAAGTGAGTTGGAAGAATTAGAACTAAATGTGATATGAATGAATTTATAGAATGGATAAAAATGAATTGATTGAATGAATGTGGAAGAGAATGAATAGAATGGAACCAATGACAAGGGAGGGTCAAGGTATGGTAAATGGAGGAAAAGAAATGTGATGTTGGTGGATGCAAGGAATAGTGAAAGGATATGAGGGGCCAAATGATATGGTGTCAGAAAGTGCGAAACCAAGGACCATGTTTCAAAGGAGTCCAAATGCCCCATACCAAGGATATGAAAATGGAGGGAAATATGTTGGGAAAGGATGCGTGGATAAGATGCATGGAAATGGAAGGATGGAATGAAGTCTAGTGTGCAGAGGAAAAGGAGGCATGTGCTCTTCAAAAGCATGTATGAACATTTTTGTATTGTGCCTCTAGTATTGATCATGAGCATGGGCATGAAAGTGTAATGAATAAGGAAAATGTGAGGGAGGGTATGAAATAGGGATAAGGATATGAAGGGTATGAATGAAATGTGGGATATGAAATGCAAGGGAATGGATGGGATAACTAAGATCAAGAACATATGAAAGGGGTATGGAAGTATATAGGAGTATGGATGGAAAATGGATGAACATGAGAAGGACTATGGAATCAAAGATATGGATAGCATGTCAAGATCAAATATGTTAAAGGATGATGGAAGTATGTAGGATGGTGTGTGGATAATGTGCAAAGGATATGGAAAGTGCATATGGATGGATGAAAGGAAAGTGAAAGTCAAGATCAAAGATGGAAAATGATAAGGAATGGTAAATGGAAGTATGTAATATATGTAAGGAAGAGCGGTATGGATGGAGCTTGCCCCCAATGTAGAGTGCAAATGGAAGAGGAAAAGTGAATAGATGGAAGGATAAGTGGAAGTGGAAGTCAATGGATACATGATAGGAAAATGAAGGGAGGACTCAAGCATCTATTTACATGGATGGTATCCCTTGATATTGTTCTTTTTTTTTTTCTTATTATTTTCAAGGAATTTTAGCTGTTTGCTCATAGATGTTGGTAGGATAGTGAACAGAGGAAAATGGCTTATGAAAAAGGTTGGATTAAGGGGGTGGAGTGGGAGGGAGGAAGACATGGTTGATGAATGCTAGGTTGGAAGGCTTGTGCATGGGTGGATGAAGGAGGTGAAAAGATCATCATTGGCACACACCTTGAAGGCTGATGGAACAAAGGAAATTGTGGAGGATATGTAGGGGAAAGTGTGGATTTGGGTATATAAGGACCCAAAATGGATGAAGGAGATGATGGATTTAGGATGGTGGATTTGGGTACATAAGGACCCAAAATGGAGATGGAAGATGGAAGTGTGGATGGATTATGAATGCGGGAAGAATTTGGATTAGAAAAATTGGATGTCATTTTGAATCTTTCTTTGAGATTCATTGCTACATTAAGTAGCTTTGGTATCCACAAATTTTTTTGCATTTTTGATTTTTAGCCTTTGTGGTCTTTTGATTTTTCTTTGGATCAGATTTTTCTTTTCTTGGACATGTCATTTAGAAGGGACATGTTGATCCTTGGGCTTTTGTGGATTTTTGGGATTGTTTTCTTTTTTTGTAGCATCCAATTTGCTTCCATTGGCTATGGTATGGGTGAATGAAGGTAAATGAGATGGAGAACATTGGAAGGAATTCAAGAATGTGTGCCTTTGTTGATCTTTAGGAGGAGCATGAGGGGATGATGTGGAAAACATGGATATGGTAGATGGATCTATGTAAGGAACCAAAATGGATGGAAGGGATGAAGGATTTGGCGGTGGAATATAAGGACCTAGAATGGATGGAAATGAGGAAGGAATGGGAATATAGATATAAGGTCCTAAAATGGACTTGGAATATGGAGGATGGGAAGCTTTAGGTTTGGAAGGAAGAAATGTGGAAGGCACACCAACATCTTGAGACATTATTTCTTCAAGGGCATGCTTATTATTTTCAACACAAGATGTGATTCTATGTATATGGGGTTCATGAGTGGATTGGATAGGTGTGATAAAGTCATGTGGAGGATTAGGATCGCAAGGAGGATTATAGGGGATAATGGGATTTGGAGATGGAGTGGAATCATGAAAGGAACATGAAGGGGTGCTTTGATCTTGACTTCAAAGAGGATCATGTAGTGGAATACATGGATCATGAGATGGAATAGGTTCATGAGATGGAGTGATTTGATCTTGACATGGAGGAGAGCTAGTGGATGGAATGGAAGAAACTTCTTCATGAAGCAGATGATCTATGGAGGCTAACTCTTGAGATGGAATGGAAGTGGTAAGGTGTGTGGTACATGGAATGTCTTGATCTTGATTAGGAAGGGAATCGTGAGATGGACTAGGGGGGATAAATGGATCTTGAGGGATAGGGGAAGGATGGGATGGAGAAAAGCTCAGATCTAGAGGAGAAGAGGCATCTATAATGTCATGCTTTGGAGGAAGGTCATGAGATGGAATTGGGTGTATAAATTTGGGTGATTGGCTTTCTTCATTTTGTATTTTACACTTAGCCAAGAGTGATGTGAAAAACCCCTTACGAGGTGGGGATGAGGTTTTTGGAGGATTTGGATTGTGAAGGGAATTGCATGGAGGGTGGGGGATGGATGGGACATGAGGACTAGGATCTTTGAAACATGGAGGAAGAGGACACATGGCATGGAAGGTGGACTCTTTTTGTTGGCTTGCCAAGAGATAATTCTTTAATTGTTCCATTTCCTTAGCAAGGTCATTTGTGTTTGAGGAAGTGTGTGGGATATGAATAGAAGCGTATGTAGATGAAGGATAATGAGGTGGATTTCCCTTGTCAAAGGTAGAAGAATAATGAACATGAGATGGATGAGAGTTGGATATGAAATGTTGAGGATGAATTTGATATGCAGGTTGAACAAGAGGTATAACTCCATATTTTCTTTGAAGATTGTCAACCATTTGATTAAGAAAATTCAAATCCATAGATGTTAGAAGAAGAGTGATGAAAGATTTGATATGAACTTAGGACTAGGGGCCTTGGACTTTGACTTGATTCAAATTAGATTTGACTTGATATTGATTTGATTGAATTTGATATTGATATTGGATTTGATTTGATATGATTGGATGAAGGTTTGATTTGATTTGATAAAAACCCTATGATATTGCAAACAAGTGAATGTTAGATTTGAATTAAAGTCCAATGTTCGGGACCATGCTCCTATGTCCAAAGTAGAAGATATAATGCAAAGTTGAATTAGAAGAAGACGTAAATGAAATTAGAAAGATTGATTGTGGATAAAAATGTAAATGGATCAAATTAAAAATTGATTAGAAATGAATGAATTTGACAAGGGATTGGATTAGAAGAATGATGAGGTGGAAGATTGAATTAAGAATGCATTATGAGATTGGTGGAGGAAATTGGATCTAGATGATGATGAGGCATGACTAGGATGAAGATTATAGATTATATTGAATGGTGAGGAAGATAAGGAAATGATTTGGATGAATATAGATGATTAAGACTTCAAGGAATGGTTTGGATGATGAAGACAAGAGATGGATGAGGGTGATGACTATGATGGAAAGAAGAAGTGATGTGGAAAGCTTGACTAGGGGAACCTAAATCAAGACTTGTTTTTGTTGTTTTTGAAATTTTTGATTTTTTAAATTTTTTTGGATTTTTGAACTTTTACGAATTTTTTTTTTTTTTAATGTTTTATGATGTTTTTGGATTTTTCAAATTTGAGATGCAAAATATATACAATGAAATATGTACAAGGCAAGTGTGTTTCAAACACTCAAGAATGTCAAACACACCAACAATTCTATAAGGTTTTGACTAGGATGTACAGGGATCAGCTAAAGGGCATCCTCAATATACACAAGGTACATGAGGCCCAAATCTATAGATGAAAGAAAATATTGCCACACAGCTGGGGGGAGATGGTAACCCAAATCTCCTCCTTCACTTCCCAAAGGTATAAAGTTCTTTGGAGCTTAGCCAAGAGTGACAATATTTTACTTCCAAGAGAGGTGTCTTTTGATTCACCTCTCAATTTTTATAATCCACTAGAACATTGGAGTTGAGGTCATCCCAAGGGGTGATGAAATCCCCAAGCATGCCTCCTAAAAAGAAAAACAAAACCAATTATTTGTTATGCACCCAAGATCACCCGAAGGCACGAGGGGAGAGAATATGTAAGTGGCCTTGGGGTTCAAAAAGACATGCATTCGTTCTCAATGAAACTTTAGGTTATGTAATCTACTTGAAGACACACATGTTTAAAAGCATACAATGTTCTTTCCAAGTTGAAATGTCGCCAACGTAAATGAAAATGTGGATTCTTAAACAAGAAAGTAACTCGAGCATGCATAAACAAAAATGCTAAAAATGAAATCAGTTTCCCTTAAGGCATTCAAGATTGTGTGAGTTCATTTTGAGCACCAATTTGAAATGTTTTCTAGCTTAAGCATGCATGTCCATTTCCCTTAAGGCATTCAAAATTGAATTTGATTGATTTAGCATTTAACCATGCATGTAAAGACAAGTGTTTACTCATACAAGTTCATTCCCAGAAAAAAAATTGAAGTAAAACTTGCAAGCAAGATGGTAAGTGAGAAGATATCCCTACTTAAACACAAGTTAGGGTAGGAAAAATGTAGGACAAATGCGAAACAACCCTGCAATGAAAAGGTTAGCACAAAGTTTGGGCTTTGATAGAAAAAATAAAGATCTAAACTACATCAAAATCTCATGAAACCAATATCATCATGACGAGCTCGGAATCAGCTTTTCAGCAATATTTAATTTTTTAAAAATGGAGCCTGTATGCTCAAGTTATGAGCAAAAAATGGAAGACTACTCTTTATGGCCTAAAAAGGCATGTGGACTGCTAATGCAGTGTTGACATCAATGACTTGCGAGCAAAAAATTGATAGTTAAGAGAATGTCAAGCAATTTTTTTTTTGGTTTTTTTACATTTTTCTGCTAAAAAGATGAAATCTAGATGTTTAATGAAAAAGATAAAGTTTATTTTGCAAAAAATAACATTGAACAACAAATCAATACTTTTAATTTAATCTAAATATTAAAAAAAATGTTTTGTGTTTTGAAAGAGGGCTGGTGGATGAGTAATGGTGGAGGAGGGGTTTTCAAGTGAAGGAGGAGTGGATGCAGGGCTGTGGGAAAGGGAGCAACGGCGGTGGGGGGTGCAGGTGCTGTGCAAAAGGTTGCAGGGTTTCTTGTGATCGATGGGAGGCACAGGGGTGGCAGGGATGGGAAGCGATAGGGAGGAGGTGCTAGCCAGTCATGGGTGGCAGAGTGGGGTTTTAAGGTGCGGTGGTGGTTTTCACAGTGGGAGGCAACGACGAAGTTGCGGGTTATGGAGGCACAGAGGTGGAAAAGCTATGACGAGGAAGAGCCGGGAGGTGTAGAGGCCAGAGGGTGGTTGCAGGTCGAGGCGAAAGGATGGGCGGTGAGTAGCATCAAAGCAGCGACTGGTGCAGGGTGAGCCACAGGTTGAGGACACTGTGCAAGGAACAGTGGTGGTAGTGTGTGGTGGAACAACGGGCGGTGATAACGGGCGGAGGGAATTACAGGTGGATCAGGGAGGAATGAGCGATGATAGGAAGTGGTTAGTGTTTGCAAGTTTTTTGATGGCGCAGGGGGAGTTTGGCATCAGGCCGCGAAGTGTAGCGGTGATATTAGGGGCTGCGGAGTAGGGAGCCACTGGGAGTGGCACTACAACTGGCGACGATGACGAGTGTAATAGAGGAAATTTGCAATGTAGAGGTGGGTGACGTAGGGATCAAGTGAGTTGTGGGTTAGCGAGAGATAGGGAGTAGGAATGAGTGGAGCTCACAGTGGGAGAAGGTGCCAAGTTGTAGCAACAGGGCGCTGTGAGTTGTAGAGAAGCCAGGCAGGGGAGGCAGTTCAGCCACAGGCATGAATTCCAGGGGGTCATGGTGAGAAGAAGCAGTGGAGTGACTGGCGGCAGGAGAGGAGATGGGAAGCAAGGGAGCGAGGGTAGCGCTCACGGGCACAACCGCTGGTGGCGCATATAGGTGCCAAGCCTGCGTGAACCCAAAAAATGATTGTTATTTTAATTTTAATTTTAATTTTTTTTTAAAAAATTTTTTTTTTTTGATTTAAAATTTTTTTAACCTAACTTTTATATATGAAATTATAAAAACAACTTTTAATATATCGATTCCCCCCAATTTTTCATTTTAATATATAAATGTAAATGATTTTAAAAGAAATATGTGTAAACAAAATAAAACAAAATGAAATCAACTCACCCCCTTTTTTTTGGCTTTTTAAAACCTAGTTATTTATTAACAAGGAAAGAGTATATATACATATATATATATTTTTTCTTTTCTAATAACAAAAAGTATATTCAACGTACATACACCTTAGAATTTGAAAATAAAGCAATAAAAAATGAAATATAGAGTGTTATATGTCAAAATATTTTCCTTATGTCCTCCAAAGATGATGATGTGCTCATTGGCTCGATTAGAGGCTCCTCATGAAACTTGATTTCCAAATGTAAGCCTTCAACCTACAAGCTTGAAAAATCACAAAACACTCAAAAACACATTAGATGGGTAGTTTGGACCTGTGAAGTGGGTCCCACCAAGCGTGCCAAAATGTGTTGCATAAAAATGTAATAAAGGAATAACACTAAGAAACTAATGCACATTCCTACACTATAATGCAAAACCTCAAAATATGAAAGAAGACATGTAAATGAACAACATGAAACAAACAAGAGTATTGATGAAATCAAAATAACACATATGCAAACCTCATGAAACCATCAAGTGTAGATGATTTCCTTGCTCATGGGATGTGGTTTCTCACAAATCCAGTAGCATAACAATGAGGTAGATGGTGCTTGTGGAAAAGAGGAGAGAGCTCTTATTTTATAGGAAATGAGATGCAACAGATGGTTGAGATTCAATGAAAGATGGAGGGCTAGGATCTCTTAGGATCGATGAGGTGTCAATGAGGTGGAGGCCAAGTAAACTCTACATGGATTAGGGTTTTGACCATTCAAAGGTGGAAATATGCTCACACATGTGTGAGCAACCTTTGATGGTGACATGATCAAGAGGTATGAGAAGCATGGCTTCTCACACATGTATGAGACACCTTGATTCTCATGCAAGAGGACAAGTGTGCAAGGGGTGTGAGAAGGCATAGCTTCTCACACATGTGTGAGACACCTTGACTCTCATGCAAGAGGACAAGTGTGCAAGAGACATGCAAGACATGAGGGATATGGGAAGTGTGAACATCTCTCACACGTGTGAGGATTCCTCACACACATGTGAGCACACAATTAGGATTAAAAGTTAATTAGCAAGGTGATTATGCAAAGCAAGCATGATTAAGGAAGTGGGTAGGTTTAGCAAGGTGGGTTAGGTAGGATAGTGAGGTTAGGTGAGGGTTAAAGGTAGGATCCATGTGCTCAAATAGGATTAAATGTAATATTTAATTCCAAATGGGATTTAGGCAAGTAATTAATTAATTAAATGAAGTACTTAATTAAAAGGAATGGGTTAGGATGCAAGGGGAATAGGTTAAGATTTAAATAAACCTTAGTTTATTTAAATCAAGGAAAGGGGAATATAATTAAATAAATATAAATTTATTTAATTAAATGATAAGGTAATTAAATAAATAATAAATATTTATCTAATTGGTCAGAAAATGGGTTTTGGACAAATTTAGGTGTCTACATTTTGCCCCTCTTTGATATAGCATTAGTAATGTTATATCAAAGAAGAATAAAATATAGTGGCTGGAAGGATAAGACTAGTAGCGTGATGCCCCAGTCATGGAAGGATGATGAGGGTGAAAGGGTATGCCCCCTTGAGAGTACATGTGGGTTAGGAGAACATGGATGTTCTCTCGAAATGGATGGGAGAATGGAAGGGAGTTATGCTTCAATGGTGTGAACAACCTAAGTTTGATATAGTAGTCAACACTATGCACCAAGGTATGAGGAACCAAGATGACAATGTGTCAACTACATGATAAAAGGGGTCTAATACAACCATGTGCCTTATGAAACCATGATATGGAGGACCATGATTCCTAGGACAATAGGATGCAAAGACCATGAGAAATGCAAAAAATATTAATGCATACAAGTAACAAGAAATCATGCACAAAAAACCAAAAGCAAATCAACATTTTGCCCCTAGTCAAGCTGAAAACCCATTAATGGATTGATTGATGATGATTGATTAAGGATGGTAAAGCTAACGATAAGCGTAATACACATCCAAGGATTGGGAAGGATTTATCCCATGATAATGATGTTTGAATATGGTTAATGGATTATCAACTCATTGGGTCAAATTGATGAATTGATTAGGGATTGATGTACAAGAGTGCAAGATTAGATTGATTGGATTACTATTGATTGCACAAGTGATTTTTTTGATTTTTTGATTTTATGGTAGATAGAAGAATGAACATGGATGAGAGTGGAAGAATGATGTTGATAGGATGAAGAATGATGAGAGTAGAATAGATTTGATGTGAAATAATTAGAAGAAGGGAAAATTGATTGAAATAGAGGATAAATGAAGTTGATTGAAGTGAGTTGGAAGAATTAGAACTGAATGTGATATGAACGAATGCATAGAATGGATAAAAATGAATTGATTGAATGAATGTGGAAGAGAATGAATAGAATGCAACCAATGACAAGGGAGGGTCAAGGTATGGTAAATGGAGGAAAAGCAACGTGATGTTGGTGGATGCAAGGAATAGTGAAAGGATATGAGGGGCCAAATGATATGGTGTCGAAAAGTGTGAAACCAAGGACCATGTTTTGAAGGAGTCTAAATGCCCCATACCAAGGATATGAAAATGGAGGGAAATATGGTGGGAAACGATACGTGGAAAAGATGCATGAAAATGGAAGGATGGAATGAAGTCTAGCATGTGGAGGAAGAGGAGGCATCCACTCTTCCAAAGCATGTATGAACATATTGGTATTGTGCCTCTAGTATTGATCATGAGCATGGGCATGAAAGTGCAATGAATAAGGAAAATGTTGCATAAAAATGTAAGAAAGGAATAACACTAAGCAAATAATGCACATTCCTACATTATCATGCAAAACCTCAAAATATGAAAGAAGACATGTAAATGAACAACATGAAATAAACAAGAGTATTAATGAAATCAAAATAACAGATATGCAAACCTCATGAAACCATCAAGTGTAGATGATTTTCTTGCTCATGGGATGTGGTTGCTCACAAATCCAGCAGCATAACAATGAGGTAGATGGTGCTTGTGAAATTGAGGAGAGGGCTCTCCATTTATAGTAAAATGGATGCAACGGATGGTTGAGATTGAATGCAAGATGGAGGGCTAGGATCTCTCAGGATTGATGAGGTGTCAATGAGGTGGAGGCCAAGTAGACTCCAAGTGGATTAGGGTTTTGACCATTCAAAGGGGGCAATATTCTCACACATGTGTGAGCAACCTTTGATGGTGACATGATCAATAAGGTTTGAGACGCATGGCTTCTCACACATGCCTCTAGCACACTTGTCCTCTTGCATGAGAGTCAAGGTGTCTCACACATGTGTGAGAAGCCATGCTTCTCACACCTCTTGCATGAGAATAAAATAATATATTACTATATTATATAATAATAAATTACTATATTATATAATAATAATTGATTATATATACTAATATATAATACTAATTGATTTCCCACACTTTCCCAATTCATTTCCCTCCAAATTTTTGGCAATGATTTTAGGTACCTGATATCATATCAAGCATCTAATCTTGAATCAGATACCTTACAATATTAGATACCCAATATGAAATTGGATACCTGATATGGGATTGGGCACAAAAATATTTTTACTAGTAGAATTTTCCCAAAATATTCTTTGTCACTGCAAACCCAACAATCACATTTTTTTGGCATTTTCATAGGTTTAGAGGATTTTTTTTTTAGGCTCATTTTTTGAAAAGGTTACTATAAGATTTGATTAGGTATCTAGTATTCTTGTTTAAATGGAGAGCAATAGTTATCTAAAGGATAAACACAAAAGAAAGGTATCGAATGAAGACATTGCAACATATAGGGAAAGAGACATGAGAAGTCACCGAAGGAAGAGATAAGGTATGTTAAATGTGAATCAAATTGATGATGTATTGATTGAAGGTGAAATCATAGAGTCAAAAAATGAATATGTTTAGTTGGGGAATGAAAATGTACCAATTGATAATGATAATGTCGAGATCTAAAAATTTGGAGAATGAAAATTTACTAGTTCATAATGTAAAAGCCATGATTGACCATGTCAAAAATGAAAATGCACAAGAATGTTACATATCTCCTAATTATAATTGAAATGAAGGTCCTATAACACCAAAATGGATAATTGATATTAATGAAATAATTATTAGTAATTTGGAAGGGAAAAAAACACAAAGAACCATTCAGTTATGGGCTTCAAGACTATATAAGATGTTTTCCAGCAACAAGATAGTGGTGGGGCAATGTCAACTTTTTATGCACTTATTAAAGATGCAAAAGATAAGACCTATAATTTCCAAATTAAAGATTCATGTCAATAAGAAAATGGAAATAAATGTCATTATTGTGAAGAATATTTTTAGTACTCTCAATAGCATTGGAAGAAATAATAGGGAGAAGGATAAGAGAGATGCTCAAAGAGTTATTACAACCTCTTTGGTAAGTCATCACTTGAGAAACCATTGATATATGAGACAAAATTGTATTGACTTGAAACTAAATTGTACTAATTTGAGAAGAGCTCTTACTAGATGAGAGAGAAATGACAATCCTCTTCAAAATTATACATGGGTTTTTGGTGTGAGACATCCACATTTTGATAAGAAGCTAACCAATGATGTGAAGCAATAAATTACACAGTTTTGGCTACTTTAGCTCAAGAGTATCACCCAATGTTAAAGATGTTTTGAAGTTGGCATTCAACATTAGAGACCACACAACACATCCTAAACATTATTTGGAGGTAAGTCAAATGATGTTGTTCAAATAATTTAGAGAGAGTCATCCAAGATTGCATATATCACTACGATTTTTGACACTATGATTTTTGGTAGTTGTGTATTAATGTAATAATGATGAAGCACTTGAGATATTATAAATTTAAAATTGTTGATTTAATGTAAGAAATAACAATGATTTTACTTAATTTAATTAATGTGGAGGGACCTTAAAAATGATGATTTTACTCAATAATAACACAAATCTTTCACTATGCCCAATGCCAAAAACTTGAGGGAGCTAAACAATAATGTTTTTACTTAATAATAAACATAGTAACATCCTTTATCTAACCATAGAGAGCCTAAAAAATTCATGGCCACTCCATACCAAAAAGTCTCAAGGGTTCTCTAAGTGTGTTTGGAGGTTGATCTTCCAAGGGTTGTAACTCAGAGCTCAAGGAGGCTATTGGTGAAACATTGAATGCTACAGGATCATCATGTTTAGGTTTACAATAATCTATCTCCTTTTGGAGAGATCACATTCTATTTGGATTCATCACATCAATCTTTCTCAATGCTAAAACTTGCAGTGTGCCTTAGGTCATTGGTGTATCACTGCATAACATTGAAAGTACTGATCTTGTTATAAAATTGTCAATTCCATTAGCTCCAAATGGGTAAGTGAAGCCTAGTGACACCCTTGTTCCAGTCACTGAGAGCCTCCAACATTCACAACCACCTCATACTAAAGAGTCTCCAAGGTGCTCTAAGTGTATTTGGAGGTCAATCTGTAACGCCCCGCTCGGGAACCCAAGAGAATTAAACCTAACATGTTACAATGTTTACTGAACTATTTTTTTTTCTAAGTTTAAACAACATCAAGATAGCATTAATGCGGAAGCAATATGAACATACACAACAAATACACATTTGCAATTACAGATATAGTTTCAATTCCTCAAAGGTTCCTTTACGTTGAGTCACATTTAATAATTTTAAATTAATTAGTTTAAGTTTCCAAGTACAATGTCTCATGAGCATAAAGAAATAACAGATACATAATCGCATAAGCAAAGCATAAGTATATCTAATACAATGAAAGTACATCCACTAAATAACATCCACTGCACATGTCGCAGGGTATGTGAAAATAGATACAATACACCAGGATATATGATAACATTTATACATCATCGGAAAAGAAGTCTCTGAGATAAGAAATAAGAATGATAAAGGTACATCTTCTGCAACGAACATCCAACAGCTAGCAATGTGAAGGGGAACCCAAATGGTAAGAAGACACTACCTCCCGACCGCATGGTTACCTAGTCAGGCTTCCACTCCCACTGTGCAAGGAAGATAATGAACGATCCACATACGGCTATCAAACATAAAACATTCCTAGGCATGGAATTCCTAATAGCCAAAACTACATCAAAGGTAACACATGCTACTCAAGAAGATAAAATAATCCAAAAGTAAGAACACTCAATCCAATACCGACACCACATAATCAAACATCATACATGAACCAAGTATAAACCAAATACCAAGGTCATAAGATAAAGTCAACAAAAGATAATCACCTCAAGTCAAAAGCCACACGTCAAAAGTACAACATAATGAAACACCAATCATCATCAATGAAAGTAAGTAGCCACAATAAACACATCCAACAATAGATACACCACCAGAGGTACACAAAATATATAGAGGAGACTCAGGCTATATACTAGGGAGTGTCATCACATGGCTGCTTGAGTTACCCTGGACTGATCTCTTAATAGACCCCGGACCCTCAAGCATTGAGTTACCCTAGACTGGTTACTCTAAACCTCGGACCCTCAACATCACACATATGGAAACTAGAAAGCCCTCTCAAGAAGACGAGGCTCTCATCTCATTCCCACCCTTAGTCTATACAAGCACTCAAGGCATGGGTAGATCAAAAATCTCTAACTTATCTTTTTAGTGTGTTTTCCCCCCATAAGTTTTACTTACTAGATTATCACTTATTACATAACTTGCATTAGGTTACCCTAGCACTGACCACTTTGGGTCTCGGACCCCTATGCAAGCCACTCCCAAGTCACGTACCTAGACAACCTCTCCTAAGTACATAGAAAACACAATTGTGTCCCATACCACAACACCCATAAAGATCAAACTCGGTTCCTTAACAGGCAACCCGATAACAAGATGGTTCTCCCAACCCAAGTAGACATAATTGTACCACCAAGCAAATCTCATTAACATAATTTCAATTTAAATCACCAGATACATCATGACATCCAGTCACATAAAATAGTATCAAAGAAATTTCACAGAACCTCTGGTGTACATCCTAGACTAGTCAACATCTAAACAACTCGAGAATCCACAAGTATAAGCCATACAAGAAAAACAACACAGTTTCATAGTCTGAGTTTTGGTTTGAGAATACATAATTTGATTACAAGTAAAGTTTCACTTTACGTTTTAATGTACGTTTTAAGTATAGAAGATTCTCGATTTATTCTACAAGTCAACTCATTAATTAATTTGGATAAACTATAAAATTACCCCCATTATATAATATCAATTAATTATTAAAATAATAATGATTGTTCTTCCAATAAAATTAATTATTTCCATTTCATTAAAGCCAATATCATTAATATTAAAATAATTCTGAATTCCAGTAAGTATTCTCTTATATTAATTAATTTTAATTAAATTTCATATAATTAAACTAATTAATAATATAAAATTAAAATAATCTTACTCATTTATAAAAATAATAAATGTTAATAAATTCATAATAACATTCATTAGACCAAATTACTAAATAATCCTATAATTTACATTATAAAACTTGTTAATAAAATATTATTAAATATTAATAAAATTAACATATTAAAATTCATTAATAAATAATAACAAAGTTTATGTAAAAATTATTATTAAATATTAATAAATATTAATAACTTTAATAATAAATAAAAAACAAAATAAAATAAAAAAAGAAGCCTACGTGTTTTAAGGCCCGTCGGCCTGCGCTGCTCTGCGACCGCAGGGTACCCTGCTGTGCGCAGCAGCAGTACAACTGCTGCTTGCAGTAGCAACGGTACTGGCTGCCGCGACCTTTAATGCCGGCAGCAGGTATGGGGGGGGGAAACAGACCCCCAAAAAAAAACTTTAATTTTTTTTTTTTTTTTTTAATGTTTTATTTTAATTTTAATATAAACGAAACATATTTATAATATATATATATATATATTTTTAATTTATTTTTTTAATTTTATAATTATGTTTCATAAATTTAATTTATATAAAGTTTAATAAAATTAATAAAACTATATATATATATATATATATTTTTTTTTTAATAACATGTACATTAATACTCTGATAGGAAAACCAAATTTAACCATTCAATATCCTAATTCAAAATTTTCTTCTCATTTCAAACTTTTTCCCAAATTAATTTTCGTTCTTAAAATTTATTGAAAGAGGATGTTTATCTTTTAAATCTCAAGTTTGATTTCAATGTCCAAAAGATTCACGTATTTAATTAATTTCTTATTCAAATACAATTCTCTAAAATAAACCCAATGAAGTATCCATCTAAGTCATGTAGAGATATTTCTCAATCAAGAACAATATTGCATACTAGAAAAACAACACATGCAAAAGACACGGAGCAAACATAAATTTGAAGAGCAGAACTACTATACAATTAAACCACGAGATCCTACCTAGATCTGATGCTAAACAATGATAGCTAGATAAAGATTCCTACTGCAAGTGAAACCCATCAATCTACAAAAAACTTCCCTTCTTTTCCAAACCCTCTGATTTTCTCTTCAAACCTGTGTGTGTCCTCAAATCTGTGTCCCCAAAAATGACCCCAAAACTCTCTAATATAGAATCTAATTACCTTTTAGGGTTTCTGTCTCCACAACTCTAAATTAGAATAATTTTATTTAATTAATTCATTCATGCACAATTAATTTTCTTTTTAAATTAAAATATTCTTTTATTATTCCTTCATGCACTTTAAGTGAATTGTTAAATTACTTTATTTAACTAGCCACTTGACTTCTATTTTAATCAATTTATAACTTATAAATCTCATGCGCACTATAATAAAATATCTTAATCAAGTTCACATATTTTATCTTTTAAATTAATTTCTTTTATTTTCAACTCATGCATAAATCATGCGAACTATAATCTTTATGATAATTAAATATCTTTTCACTTTTAATTTCTTTTTTTTTTAGAAACTTAATTGATAAAATATTTATTAACTTAAATAACAATAATATTTAGCATTTATTTAAAAATGCACTCTAAATATATTATTATTAAATTAAATAAATATAATCACGTTCTAAATTTAAACTTTATTTAACTTTTTAATATATTTAGAACGTTTAATTTGATAAATATTTATTAACTTAAATAACAATAATATTTAGCATTTATTTAAAAATGAACTCTAAATATATTATTATTAAATTAGATAAATATTATCATGTTCTAAATTTAATCTTAAAACTTTTATCTTCAATTTAATTCTTTATATTTAATTAATTTCTCAATTAATTAAATATAATTAAATATTCATAATATCATAATAATTCTCCATTAAATTAAATTATTACTTTAATCTATTAATTAGACTTAATTAATAGAAATTCATCAAAGACACAAAACAACATACGCACAAAATACTCACGGGTTTAAAAAGGGTAGACAGTCTGTTGCGAGTCCTCCTTGCAGGACAAGTATTATAGGCTTATGGCTAGGATTGGACCTGATCATTATCTTCCCATTCTCACCATTTGAGTATTTGTAATAGGGCACACTCATCCTGGCAATTCAGGGAAGTCGATGCCCGGTACCTACATCCTGCATAAAAGATGAGCATGTACATGTATATAATATATCTAAACTAAATAGACAATGGCGGGGAGTGGTTCATCATGTAGATCCCGACTAGTAGGTGACTACAACTCCCTCCCTTAACCACATCAAACACTTCAGACAGAAAGATAAAATAAACACGCACACCATACACATGCAAGTATGGGGTAAGTATCGTAAAAATCACAAGTCTAACATCAAATGCATGCATATAATAATGCATCTCTATGAATACAACATAATCATCATTAAAGACATCATGTTAACATTTTTATGAAAGAACCCACACTTACTAACTAGGAATCATCATTAACGTCATGTGAAATGAAATCAACTAAACAATTATAACCGATATATTTGTAATTCAAGACATGAAATAATATCATAATATTGTAAATCTAGTATCTCTAAAACTAATCAATGCATAAAATCAGCTTAAGGAATTTGACAATGATAACAGAAATGCGATCTAGGGGCAGGCACTACACAATCTTTCAAAGGTCATAACTCAAAGCTCCTATAAGGTATCGGTGAAATGTCAAATGATACAAGATGAGTATGTTGAGGTATACAATAACCTACCTCATTTCAGAGAGATCACATTTCATTTGAATTTGGCGCAATGATCTTGCTTGATGCAAAAACTTGTAGTGTGCCTTAGTTCATTGGTGAATCATTGTGTAACTTTGAAACTACTAATCTAGATGGGTAGGTGAACCTTAGTGACAACCTTTTTCTAGTCATAGATATCCTACAACATTTACAACCACCCTGTGCTAAAGAGTCTCCAAGGTGCTCTAAGTGCGTTTGGAGGTTGATCTTTTGAGGGTCATAACTTAGAGCTCCTAGAGGGTATTGATGAAATGTCAAATGCTATAGGATGGTCATGTTGACATATATAATAACCTATCTCATTTTGAAGATATCACATTCCATTTGGATTCGGCATAGCGATCTTGCTCGATGCCAAAACTTGTAGTATGCCTTAGTTCATCGGTGCATCACCGAATAACTCTGAAACTATTGATCTTGGAATCTAATCATCATTGCCATTATCTTTGGATGGATGTGTGAATCTTAGTGACACCCTTGTTTCAGCCACAAAGATCCTCCAACGTTTGCAGCCACACCGTATCGAAGAGTCTCCAAGGTGCTCTAAGTGCGTTTGGAGGTTGATCTTCTGAGGGTTGTAACTCGAAGCTTGTGGGGGCTATCAATAACATTTTTAAAAATATAGGATGGTCATGTTAAGGTATAAAATAACTTATCTCATTTAGAGAGATCACATTCCATTTGGATTCAGCATAGTGATCTCACTTGATGCCAAAACTTGCAGTGTGTCTTAGTTCATTGGTGCATCACCACATAACTTTGAAACCACTAATCTTGGCATCAAATAATTAATGAAATTATCTCTAGATGGGTGGTTGAACTCGAGTGACACCCTTTTTCTAGAGATGGAGAGCCTCCAATGTTCACAACCACCCCATACCAAAGAGTCTCCAAGGTGCTCTAAGTGCATTTGGAGGTTGATATTCTAAGGGTTGTAACTTGGAGCTCATGGGGGATATTAGTGAAATGTAAAATGATACATGATGGTCATGTCAAGGTATAAAATAACCTATCTTATTTTGGAGAGATCAAATTCCATTTGGATTTGGCACAATGACCTCTTTTGATACCATAACTTGCAATGTGCCTTAGTTCATTGGTACATCACTACATGACTTTGAAACTACTGATCTTGGCATTGAATAATTAGCACCATTAGCTTTAGATAGGTGGGTGAACCTTAGTTACACCCTTTTTCTGGCCACAAAGAGCCTCCAACATTCATGGCCACCCCATATGAAAGAGTCTCTAAGGTGCTTTAAGTGTGTTTGGAGGTTGATCTTCTAAGGATCATAACTCAAAGGTCATGGGGGCTATCAGTTAAATGTCGAATGTTGTAGGATGGTGATGTTGAGATCTAAAATAACCTGTCTAATTTTGAAGAGATCGCACTATGTTTAGATTTGGCACAATGATCTCACTCGAGCCAAAACTTACAATGTGCATCAGTTCATTGGTGCATCACTACATAATCATCAATGCTATTAGCTCTAAATGGGTGGGTGAACCATAGTGACAACCTTCTTTGAACTATAGAGAGCCTAAAGCATTCACAACCACCCCATAATGAAGAGTCTCTAAGGTGCTCTAAGTGCATTTGGAGGTTGATCTTTCAAGGGTTGTAACTCAAAGCTCGTGGGGGATATTGGTGAAATGTCAAATTTCATAGGATGGTGAAGTTGAGGTATACAATAACCTATCTCATTTCAAAGAGAACACATTCCATTTGGATTTGGTATAATGATCTTGCTTGAAGTTAAAACTTGTAGTGTGCCTCATTTCATTGGTGCATCACTGTGTAAATTTGAAACTGCTAAACGTGGCATAAAATCATTAGTACCATTAGATTTAGATGGGTAGGTGAATCCTAGTGACAACCTTGTTGCATCTATAGAGAGCCTACAATATTCACAACCACCCAGTACCAAAGAGTCTCCAAGGTGCTCTAAGTGCATTTAGAGGTTGATCTCCTGAGGATTGTAACTTGGAACTTGTGGGAGTTGTCGATGAAACATTAAATTCTACAAGATGGTCATGTTGAGGTCTAAAATAACCTAGTGACATCTAGTGACACCCCTATTTTGACCACAAAACTCCAATAACATTTGCGACCAATACATACTAAAATGTTGCATAAGACCAAATTGGCCATGGATTTGGGTAATTGTAGACATCTTAAGGGATTGTAGAGATCATTAAAAATTAAACATGTATGAAATAATTTCAAATTAAACATTGCATCAAAATTTGATAATACAAGTGTTGAAAATTTATTGTACACTCTCCTTGAAATTTATGACAAGGGCATAACTATCTCCTATGTACTATAAGTTGAGTGGTTGTATCAGGAATTGACAAATTGGTCTTTTGGTGAAACAAAAACTCCACTCTAACAATTGGTATCAGAGATTTATCATAGGTTTGAATCCTTATACCCTCATGTAACACTAAGGGGGAGATTTATTTAGTGCTCCCCTTGGGATTCATGACAAGGGCTTAACTGCCTCCTATGTACTATAAGTTGAGTGGTTGTATCAAGCATTGATAGATCAGTCTTTTGGTGCAATGACAACCCCACTCTAACAAAAGGTTGTTATAATATTCTTTACAAATTATTGCATTTGAATAGAATATAATAAACATGATCAAAATGAATGATATTCCATAAACATGAACAATACACATGATCCATGATAAATTGAACAATAGTATACTATATTAATATGTATATCATTGTGCACATAATTGACAAAAATTTATATCAAAATAGATATATCCATAGATAAATTATGCAAATATATATCAAATTTCATGTATCCATAGATAAATTAGGCAAATATATATTAAAATACATAGATCCATATACAAAATGTGGCTTTTCATAACATCAAAATATGTATAATATGTCATGTCCCTCTTTTAGCGACATAATTATAATAGGGGGTTTGCCTATCATTGACTCTCGTAGGCAAATGATTATGGGAAGAGGGTCAATTTTGTCTTCTGATTAAGTAAGTGGGGCCCACTCATTCCAATATTAAATTAAGGTTGTATTCTAACTTTATAAAGTTAATTATTTAATTTTATAAAGTTAATAATTGTAGTGCAAGATGATTCCGGATAATTTCCAGAAACTTCTCAGCAAAGGGGATAAGTAGAGGACATAGGGCTCCCATTTGAGGCAAGCAGTTTGTGGATTTGATTTCCTATTCCAGTTGGAGCGATTTGTGGTCATTGGTCTGCAAATTCTTCAAGTTATCTCTGGGAACGAAAACTCCCATTGATAAGAAATTGTGAGGGTATGAAATATTGCCCGAATTATTGCATTGCTGGAGGTGACATTGCAGTTATCTCATTTGATTAGGGATTTGTGGCAAATGCCAAATTTTGTGATTCACTGACATCAGAAAAAGCAGCTAATTACGACAAATTTGGAGGAGTTGGAAAGAGGTTGGAAATACGTTTGAATTTCCATGCTTGGACAGATTTGCGAGTAAGTGGATCTGCACCTCGACGGCTTGGTCCATAACCGAATTGGCATTGACCAAGTAATTGTGAGTAATGATCTGCATTCCAACAAAGCGCATTAGGAGAAGATAAATTGAGAATCCGTTTGGGTCCCTTGATTGCACTAGGCGGAGGTATATCTGGACCTTCACACCAATCCGCAGGTTCAGCATTCCCATAGGGCGTCACTGCCAAACAGGATTTAACCTAAATAAATGCAGACCGAGTCAGCTTGAGAATTTCTACTTTCAAATGCCGCCGAAATCACAAGGACTATTGGGAACGCGAAAATGCTGTCCAGACTTCTGTTCGAGTGAGTGGGATCAGCGATTTAGCTTGCAGACTTCAAACCATTATCACGAAGGGGGGGCCGACAGAAAGGTTTAATGGACAAATTGTAGTTGGTGCACTTGTTGCGGCTTCACCTCACAAATTTCCAAATCACCACAGCATCAATAGGGCAGCTTTTCAAATGGTGAACTTTACAAGGGGAAAGAAATTCCGAGGCCCTTTGGTATCGCTTTAGTTAATTAAAGACTGGAGCTTCATTTTCACAAGCAATATAAAGAGCTGCTAGGTAAATAAAAGTTGATTAGAATTATCATTGTAAACTCCTGCATTTTTAGTGAAATAACTAGACAATCCCTTAAGTTGGCTAATTTATGGGATTTTACTTAGTCTCAGAAAAACAAGTGGATAGTGCCCCTTCACAGATTAAGCATTGTTTGTATTAAGATTTTGGTGTTTAACGAAACAATCAGCCTGTTGAAATTGTTCCAGTGGTTTCAAACTTGTTTGCAAATTGCTTGACGAAATGTCTAGGCTTTGAAGTAGTAAGATTTTGGTACTTGGAGGTAGTTATAGCCGCAGGGGATATTTCAGTGGTATCAGAGCAGTAATCCTGCCATCCTGATTGGGTAAAGGTACAGTGTTATATTCGCAAGAGAACCATATTCAAGGACGAAGATATGGGTGAAAGATAAACACAGAGTCTGCCAAGATTTCCCAGGGTCGACGATAATGAAACCAGAGAATTCTACAGAACCATGACTACCGGACAACAATAAATAACTCAGACACTACAAGATTTGACTACCATAATGGAAAGAGTTATTCAACCCAGGATTCAGGATCAAGGAAGAGGCACATCTGATCACGATCATAGGAGTGTGGCAGGATCACAAGGTGCTCCTAGGCGCAGATCATGGATAGCAAATAGGCCTACTCGTCCCACCTTCCTAAGGGAAGAGGCTCAGGAGATGGGAGAAGACGATGCACCAAAAGATTTCCAGGATGACCTTAGGGCTGCTATGGCAGAATGGTAGGCATTACCTCCGCATGTGCGTGAATTATTAAACTTCAATCGATATCTAAACCAAAGAAGGGAACATATGAGGAACAGCTGCCAGAATAGGAGACCTAGAGGAGGTTATGATAGCGAGTTACAGCGAGCTGTCAGTAAACTTACTTTACCCTTTTTCGATGGAAGTGATCAGATGACGGCACAAGCTTGGATTCATAAGTTGGACACCTTTCTAGCGTTAAGGCCTATGTCTGAAATAGATGCCATCAGATATGCTACCTTGCATCTGGAAGGCACAGCTCATGACTGGTGGTCACATGGAATGGTTACCTTGCAACACAACCAGGTAACAACGTATCAGGACTTTGTGGATAGATTAGTTGAACGTTTTGATAAGAAGGATCCAGAAATTTATTTTCACGACCTTGCACAATTAAGACAGACTGGCAATGTGGAGGTTTATATTAGTGAATTTCAGAGGTTGTCAGTCATGGTACCAGATGTATCGGAAAGGAGGTTAGTTATCTTATTTACAGAAGGATTGTCTGAACCCCTCAAGGGATGGATTAAGGCATTTGACCCACCAACACTGCAGGAAGCCATGAGGAAAGCACGAAGTATGGTACTTACAGCCCCTTCTAGCCAGTTCACTCCCAAGAGTACTACCTCTTTCAGAGACAATAGGAAGTTTGATAAAAATAAAGGGAAGAGCATTGAAACCAAAGGGAAATCTACCACACCCCTAGATACAGAGGCATTAAATGACTTGTGAAGGAAAAAATTATGCTTCTATTGCAAAGGTCCATATGACAGGGATCATAATTGTCCCTTACGACCAAAAGGAAAAGCCAATAGGGTTATGTGGGCATATTACGAAGGATCAGATTCCGACAGTGCAGCAAAAGAGGATGAACACACTGGTTTAGAATCTGAGGAAGAGACAGGAAAGTCAGAACAGAAAGAAGAACCTGAATTGCATCTACAGCAAGGGCATTTGTCTAGCATTCAATAGGAAGGATCTTTCAGATTACGTGGTGTCCTAGCAGGGCAGAAGGTGATTACATTAGTTGATACCAGAGCTACACATAACTTCATTGATGTAAGATTGGTTGAGCGTCGTGGTATTAAGACAAAAGAATTCGAAGGTCTTCGAGTACAGGTTGCTGACGGATATACTCTTAAGTGTAACAGGATAATCAGAGACATGCCTTTACGCCTGAATAACTATGAGTTCAAAGCGGATTACCACGTGGTCAATATGGGTGATTTGGATATCGTTTTGGGAATGACATGGTTACGTTTATTGGGTAAGGTTACCTTTCGACTCAGGGACATGGAGATTAAGTTCGAAGTAGGTGGGAGGCAGCATGTATTGAGAGCTATTCAGAATAGTGATATCCGAACAATCTCCCTTAGACGATTGGAAAGATTGGTGAGACACGAGGATCTTGAATGGGCCACCATGTGTACTCTCATGCCTACACAGGAGGAACAAAAAAAGACAGAATATCATTCCGACATACAGATATTGAGGGAAAAGTATAATAAGGTATTCAGCGATATTCCACCTGGTACACCACCTGATAGAGGGATCGAGCACATCATCGAATTAGAAGAAGGTGCTAAACCAGTCATGATCACTCCATACAGGCATCCCAAAAGGCTTAAAGATGAGATAGAAAAAACCATCAAGGAGCTTCTCGCGATGGGACACATCAGACCCAGTAAGTCTCCTTTTGCTTCCTCAGTAGTTTTGGTTAAGAAGAAAGATGGTTCGTTACGGATGTGTATAGATTACAGGATGCTGAATAAGAAAACCATTAAGAATAGATATCCTATCCCACGGATTGATGAGCTAATAGATGAATTGCATGGGGCATGCTACTTTAGTAAGATTGATTTGAGATCAGGTTACCACCAGATTAGAGTCAGAGAACAGGACATTAAGAAGACTGCATTCAGGTGTCACTGTGGGCATTTTGAGTTTGTAGTAATGCCATTCGGATTGACCAATGCACCAGCTACTTTCCAGTCCACCATGAATAAGGTCTTCCATCATCAGCTGAGAAAATTCGTGTTGGTATTTTTTGATGATATCTTGGTATACAGTCGAACATGGCAGGAGCACATGGCGCATCTAGAAACAGTATTGAAGACCTTGCAAGAAGAGTCCTTGTATGCCAAAGAGTCCAAATGCGATTTGGGAATGATTGAGTTGTTATACTTAGGTCATATTATCAGCCGAGAAGGAGTATAGATGGATCCTGATAAGATTCGTGCTATTGTGGAGTGGCCTACTCCTGAGAACCTAACTCAGTTAAGGGGGATTCCTTGGGTTATGTGGCTTCTACCGCAGATTTGTTTGCGGATATTCACAACACGTGGCCCCTATAACAGATTTGCTTAAAAGGGGAGCTTTCGTTTGGACAACAAAGGCACAGGCTTGTTTTGGCAAATTCAAGGAGATCATGACTTCATGTCCGGTATTAGCATTGCCTGATTTCTCAAAACCATTTGAACTCCAGTGTGATGCCTCAGGAGATGGTATTGGGGCTGTTTTGATGCAGGATAAACACCCAATTGCATATGAAAGCAGGAAACTCCGTGGGCCAGAGAGATCATTCAGCATTTACGACAAGGAGATGTTACCTATCATGCATGCATTAGCCAAGTTTAGGCAGCACTTAGTAGGTGGCAAATTTTGCATAAAAACTGACCACAACAGTTTAAGACATTTCCTTGGGCAAAGGGATCTCAATGATAGGCAGCAGAAATGGGTCAGTAAGTTACAGGCATATGACTTTGATATATCTTATGTTAAGGGCACACAGAATGTGGTGGCAGATGCCCTGTCACGCAGACCACATCTTAGTTCAATGATTGAGATCTCTGAGGATTGGAAGCATCTGATTATTGCAGAATATGCCAAAGATTCATGGGCATCTAGGATAGTTGATGGGACACTTGTTGATACCAGGTATACACTTGTGGATGAATTGATTATTTACAAGAGCAGGGTATTTTTAGTCCCAGGATCGAAGGTGAAGCAGTTCATTATGCGAGCTCTTCATGATTCACCTATAGCTAGTCACCCCGGATACTTTAAAACATATAGACAGGTGCAAGAACGGTTTACATGGAAAGGACTTAAGAAGGATGTTTTGCAGTATGTTCGTGAGTGTTCCATTTGCCAACAGAATAAACAAGAGCACACTTTTCCAGCGGGGCTTCTACAACCACTTCCCATTCCATGTCAGAAGTGGGAATGCATATCCATGGACTTCATTACCGGGTTGCCCAAGGCTCAAGGATGTGATTGCATTTATGTGGTGGTGGATAGGCTAACAAAATATGCTCATTTCTTTCCCATCACCACTACTTATACTGCAGTACAGGTAGCTGAAGTATTCTTCAGGGAGGTTTTCAGGTTACATGGGATACCCCGCAGTATTGTCAGTGACAGGGATAGTAGATTCTTGAGTCATTTCTGGCAAGAGGTGTTTCGATTATGAGACACTGAGCTCATACCCAGTACTAGTTATCACTCGCAAATCGATGGACAGATGGAAATAGTAAACAAATGGGTGGAAGGCTACTTGAGGAATTACGTAGCTGATCAGCAGAAGGCTTGGGTAAGATGGATTTATTTGTGTGAGTATTGCTATAACACCACTTTCCACATGTCTATCCAAATGACACCTTTTCGAGCATTATACGGCTATGATACACCCAGTTTCATTGACTTATTGATGAGTGATGTTCAGGTTCCACGTGCTGGGGATTTACTGCAAGAAAGTAAAGATATCATTAGCTCTCTACGTGATAACATCGCTCGAGCCCAGAATCAGTATAAGCAATACGCAGATCAAAAGAGGACGGAGAGAAGCTTTGAGGTGGGCGACATGGTTTACTTAATGCTTAAACCATTTCGACAATCTACTCTCAAAAAGAGTGGGTCAGAGAAGCTTAAACCCAGGTATTATGGACCTTTCAGGATCATTAGGCGAATAGGGGAATTGGCTTATGAACTTGAGCTTCCAGCAGACAGCAAAGTATATAATGTGTTTCATGTATCATGTCTCAAAAAGGCATTGGGATAGAATGTGATACCTTCTGCAGTATTACCGCCTTTGGATGATGAAGGAAAATTGATCATAGTACCGGAATTCATTTTAGGAAGCAGAGAAAAATAGCTCCGCCGAAGAGTAATCAGAGAATATTTGGTTAAATGGAAGGATCTACCAGTCGAAGATGCTACTTGGGAGAATGAGACCATTTTGCAGCATCCAGCTCTGAGATTGCTTGAGGGCAAGCAATTTCAAGAAGGGCGGACTGTCATGTCCCTCTTTTAGCGACATAATTATAACAGGGGGTTTGCCTATCATTGACTCTCGTAGGCAAATGATTATGGGAAGAGGGTCAATTTTGTCTTTCGATTAAGTAAGTGGGGTCCACTCGTTCCAATATTAAATTAAGGTTGTATTCTAACTTTATAAAGTTAATTATTTAATTTTATAAAGTTAATAATTGTAGTGCAAGATGATTCCGGATAATTTCCAGAAACTTCTCAGCAAAGGGGATAAGTAGAGGACATAGGGCTCCCATTTGAGGCAAGCAGTTTGTGGATTTGATTTCCTATTCCAGTTGGAGCGATTTGTGGTCATTGGTCTGCAAATTCTTCAAGTTATCTCTGGGAACGAAATCTCCCATTGATAAGCAATTGTGAGGGTATGAAATATTGCCCGAATTATTGCATGGCTGGAGGTGACATTGCAGTTATCTCATTTGATTAGGGATCTATGGCAAATGTCAAATTTTGTGATTAACTGACATCAGAAAAAGCAGCTAATTACGGCGAATTTGGAGGAGTTGGAAAGAGGTTGGAAATACGTTTGAATTTCCATGCTTGGACGGATTTGCGAGTAAGTGGATCTGCACCCTGATCGCTTGGTCCATAACCGAATTGGCATTGACCAAGTAATTGTGAGTAATGATCTGCATTCCAGCAAAGTGCATCAGGAGCAGATAAATTGAGAATCCATTTGGGTCCCTTGATTGCACTAGGCGGAGATATATCTGGACCTTCACACCAATCTACGGGTTCAGCATTCCCATAGGGTGTCACTGCCAAACAGGATTTAACCTAAATAAATGTAGACCGAGTCATCTTGAGAATTTCTACTTTCAAATGCCGCCAAAATCACAAGGACTATTGGGAATGCGAAAATGCTGTCCAGACGTCTGTTCGAGTGAGTGGGATCAGCGATTTAGCTTGCAGACTTCAAACCATTATCACGAAGGGGGGGCCGACAGAAAGGTTTAATGGATGAATTGTAGTTGGTGCACTTGTTGCGGCTTCACCTCACGAATTTCCAAATCACCACAGCATCAATAGGGCAGTTTTTCAAATGGTGAACTTTACAAGGGGAAAGAAATTCCAAGGCCCTTTGGTAGCGCTTTAGTTAATTAAAGACTGGAGCTTCATTTTCACAAGCAATATAAAGAGCTGCTAGGTAAATAAAAGTTGATTAGAATTATCATTGTAAACTCCTGCATTTTCAGTGAAATAACTAGACAATCCCTTAAGTTGGCTAATTTATGGGATTTTACTTAGTCTCAGAAAAACAAGTGGATAGTGCCCCTTCACAGATTAAGCATTGTTTGTATTAAGATTTTGGTGTTTAACGAAACAATCAGCCTGTTGAAATTGTTCCAGTGGTTTCAAACTTGTTTGCAAATTGCTTGACGAAATGTCTAGGCTTTGAAGTAGTAAGATTTTGGTACTTGGAGGTAGTTATAGCCGCAGGGGATATTTCATAATATTAATGTTTCTATATAAAATATGGCATATGCCATCTCAAAATGTCTCATGAAGCATCATATGACAATTATACTATCATATGCTATTGGCGGATCATCAAAATGCAACATCTTTGTTGAACTAGGTGGATCAAATGCCTCCTACATAAATAAAAAAGGAAAACCCAAAGTTAGACTGCCAAATTTTTATGATTATATGTATCTAACATTGAATTACTCAAATGCCTAGTGATCATTTTTTTAATGGTGATTTATAGTATTAAACTTTCATCATAAATACCTCTCTTGTTGACCTCTTGCGGTGGTCACAAGTCCTCTCATATGCCATGATTTGTGGAACCTGGTTGGTAATGGATTGTATATGTTCAAATATGTATGTCAAAGGGAACTACAACTTAAACTATAACATTATTATTTATAGTATACTAAATTTATAACATATAATTGATAATTCAAGCTAAAACTTACCTATGTCGACTTCTCCTCTAGATATAATGGTTGTGTGAGCAAAGATACAAAACTCTAACATCCAACCTTTTGTGCACTAGGTGTTTCCTATGATATAAAAAATCAGAGTTATTAATATCATGGATATTATTTTTGAATTTTTTTATGAAAACAAGGAAAATAATAAATAAATGATACTTATACATATGATGGGGCTCTCACTACGAATGGAAATGCTAGAAGGTTTACGATGCCAAATCTGCCTAGACTGATCAATAGTAGCTACACCATATACAATAAAGAATGTAATTAAATTTCATTAGTAGAAACATTTTACAAGAATACATCAATGTTTAATCACTTTAAAAGCACCTAATTACCTTTCCCTTGTCAATGGGTCATGCCTTACCCCTCACACTCTACCCCCCATTGATAGGTGATACCTACAAGAGAAAAAAAATATTAGAAACCATATATGTTTTGATATCAAATAGAAAAACAATGATAACAAAACATAATGTAGCATAGATGTCTGAAGGCCAAATGAAATAGTTGAGAGCATGACATCATCAACCTATATGAGCTCCTCCTTAGTCATCAACTAAACATGAATGAAGATCACATACATGTATAAGTCAATATGGGTTAAAATTACTTTATTATAAAGATTAACTTTAAATCACATATGCCGTAACAAAAAAATGTATACACATACCAACACAGAATGATACTATGATTCTACATGTGCCTCCTCTCTCACATCAAGGTGTGTAGTTTATGTAGGCATGTCTAGTGTATCATCCTCCTAAAATAAAAATTGATACTCAAAAAGATCACCTATGGGACCCAAACAAATATTCTTGTATATTATGCAAGTATGGGACACACAAACATGTGATGAGCTAATGAACTCATTCCAACATCATCAACAAGGGGAAGACAACACTAACCTAGCTTGGGATATCAATAGGCTACTCAATCTATGAATGACTCTAATAGTCTGAGAGCTAGCCTCTATAATGATATCAATATGCTACATTGAAGGAGGGGGGAGACATCACTAGGGGGGACAAAAGTGTTAGCTTTCTTTTGCTAGGAAAAGGGTCTATCTCGATGAGCTCCTCCTCCTACACCCATGTTGGGCCTCATGCTCCAGTAGTTCACCTTGAGGCCCAACACAAATTTGGCATACAATTTTTTAATGAAATAGAATGACACCTCTAAATTTTTGTGTGGAGATTTTTCAAAAACCATCCACCAAGAATCCCAAAAGTTCACATTCATTGCCTCATTTGTGCACCATTTAATTGATAATTTGAGCTTTTTGCGGTCTACTATTTTACCAGTTTTTGGGTCCACAAAAATCTTAACCATATAATCTTTAGTTATGTTTAGGGTTGCAACCTCATCATAGTTCAACCCATCATCAAATATGGCATTCATTTTCTCATGCTAGTGAAGAGAAGCATTTTGTTCAATGGTAAGTGTTTGAATATTATCCATTTTGGTGTTTAATGTGGATAACATGGGAGCTAATGCAGGTATAGTGTTATATGCGGTTTGCAAACCCCTCAATTTAGTGAGATTTTCTTGTATCACATCTTCAATTCAAGGAGGGTTTTGAGGGGGTAGGGGATCATTTGGTGGACAATTTTGAGGGGGTACTAGATCATTTGGTGGAGAGTTTTGAGGAACATTGTTTCAAGGCTCAATTTCATCATTCAAGTCAACCATACCTATTAAATTGCAAAACAACATGTCTATTACAAAAAACCTAATTTTCAACAATTTCTATTTAAAAATATCTAATTTTAAATAAAATTCATTCAAAATAATATAATTTAAAAAAATTTTATTTACCTATATCAGATAGCCATTCTTTGATTTGATACCCAAAATAGATGCAAATAAAACACTGTGGCCACAAATGCCTATTTTTCTCTTGGTTTTTTATTCTATTTTAAATTTCTAGTTGCAAATTTTGGGTATCTGATCTCATATATTAGATAACTGATAATTGATTGGATACCCAATAAGGTTTGGCCCAACCTTTTTGCCTTAGTATGAGGATGAGTGGGAAAAAGTCAGAGTGGATTTTGAAATGCTTTTAGATGTTTTAAAACTCCACTTTTTTCATGTTGCCACTTTTTGGCACACCATGATCTTGCACATACCCATTTGTCTAATTTGTCTTCTTTGAGCAAGGAAAATGTAGGAAAGGAAGAAGAAAGTGAGACATTTAGTATGTTTAAATTAAGGAGATCAACTTGAGGTCAAAAGATTAGAAAGAAATTTAATAACCACATGAAATTTTTCCTTTCTCAAGGGGGATCATCTTCTTATGATGATGAGAGAGAAGGTAACTCTGATGTGCCCTTTATTAGGTACAAACATCTATAGAAATAATGGGTCCCTAGTGAACTTACTCCAATAAATACTAATTTTTGTGCTAGAGAGAGGATATATCACATAGGACCATCCTCATTACAGGGTTTGGGTCTATTTTCCATGGATGGCGTAAAGGTCTCGTACAACAAGCTTATTGAATTGATAGAGTATGTTGGACCTTAGTGGAATTATAGTAGTTGGATTTAGATTGTTAGATATAATAAAATTATGTGTAGGTATGCATTTAAAAAAAATTATATAGCTATATACATTGACAGAATACCAAAAGCACCAAGGAATATTGCAGTTTTTATTACCATCCTCATTACATGGTTTGGAACTATTTTCCATGGATGGCATAAAGGTGTCTTACAACAAGCTTATTGAATTGATAGAGTATGTTGGACCTTGGTGGAATTACAATAGTTGGATTTATATTGTTAGATATAAAAAAAGTATGTGTAGATATGCATTTACAAAAAATTATAAGCAATAAAAAGTCAATGAAAAAAGTTTTAAAATAGCTATATACATTGACAGAAGACCAAAATCACCAAGGAATATTGCAGTTTTTATAAATAGTAGATGACCTACATCAACTAAGAAGTTACCCAATTCCATATTTGAGGTGTGTGAGGGAAATCACATATTTGTATGTGTGATAAAATTATACATTGAGGCAAAGAGCTTCTTATTTATTACAATTTGAATGGAATAGATGCAAACAAAGCCACAATCATGGGCAAGGTGGTGCATACCATGCATATTTAAAATCAACTCCAATCAATGAATTCAACACACCATTAACTTTTTTTTTTTTGCTAACTTATAATAATAACACATGTGTCTTAACATGTATCACTTATTTTTTTTGAAATACATCGCTATAGTATGGATCAAGAACCACACGATACACACAATGATGGTTCTTATGGGGCTTCTTCTTCCTGATAGGTAAATCTCATTGTTGTTGTAAAAATTAGATACAATAAATACATTATTGCATGTTTTTTATAATGTTTCATTATTCACTACTATTTTGGATTCTTTTTGAATGTAGTGTTGATAATACTATTCTCAAAAATGAGTGTTGATCAAGAAAAGGGAAAGGAACAAGTAGTCCATGAGGAGCCATAGGATGAGCATGATCTATTCATTGTTGATTTTGTGCCAGCCATTGATCCTACGGTTGCACTACAAAAGGCCCTTCATGCACTATCAAAAGCATTAAATCAATTGGCATCAATTCAACCTCACACTCCTCAAATACAAATGAGATAGGATGAGTTGATGCACCTAGTTCAGATTTATACAATAAATATTAATGCAATTTTTAATATATTATAAGAAAAGATCAATAATGGTTTGTATAGTATAATCTTTCATTATGTCATTAAATAAAATGCATGTGTTATTTTTATAGAGGATGCAAAATAGTTTAAAGGGCCATGCCCTAGATGTAGATACTTCAAGTGGTTCAAGAACATCCCAGGTTTTACCCTACACTTGTGTTTTTCTTGAACAATTTTTTTAATAGATCTAACAATATTATCCATAGTTGCCCATTTTTTTTTATGCTCTAACAATTTTATTTTTTAATGCATAGCATTGATCCTATATTTAGTACATTACCTACTATGAGGAACATATCCATAGAGGTAATGTTAACTGCAATGTTGACAACACATAGCATGACCATAGATGCAATGGCAACACCTATTGGTAAGTAGATTCCTCTTTCTCTCTCTCATTTTGTATTTGTTTATTTCACTTGAACTATTATTTCTTAGGGAAATTTTATAATATTTGATTCATTTTATGTAGGAGGTGATAAGGAAATTCTTGGATGTACCTATGTTAGATGTACAAGAACAATAACGAATTGTGATCAATTTCTTGTGAGCAATGAACATGGACTTACCTCAAGAGTAGTCCAAATTCTAGGTACTTTAAAGATTGATCCTTTCTTTTACTATACAATCTTATACTCATAATCAAATGCTCTAACCTCTCATGTAGTCTCTTGCAATAACTACTAATCCCATTACTATTTTGTAGGGAATAATCTATTTTATGAAAAATTTAATGATGAATGTTTGTACATATTTGGGCCGACCACATGTACCGAGTTGTTGGAAATACAATAGGGAAAATAAACTTTGAGAGGGAGTAGGGGGTGAATTAGTCCTTTAAAACTTTATCCATTAAAAAATTCATCACACATCCATATCACAATTTGCATATAAACTAAAATACCAAACTAAGCATGTTCATCCATAGCATAAAAAAATAAAAATTCAACATACATATGACATAATATATTTGGTTACTCAGAAACCCTCCAATGAGAAGGTAAAACTAGGGTGGGGAAGACACCCACAAATCTTCACTACTATAGTTGCAAAGTGTATCTAATAAAGGTTACAATGCTTGATCATAAACTATGATTTACCCTATGAAAGGTCTAGCCTGTTAAAGGCTTACAAGATTATTATATATTACCCTATTAAATGATTTCAACACCCTATTAGAAGTGTGGTTGGTTAAATGACTTCAAATTATAATGAAGTAAGCACTCAGTTAAGAGATTTATACAAAAGTCTACTAGAACTTGAAACCTATTAAGGCTACTCTATTAAGAGATTTTACTAATTCATCTATAAGAATGTCTCAACCCTGATCCTTTAGTTAACACTTTTTTTCTAGATAAAAAATCACCTCTTTTATGATGTGTACTTGATCCTCTTTGATTAGATGTATCACTTCTATCCTCTTTAGTTTTCTCTATTCTATCTAACTAATTCTACAATTCATATCTCAATTCACAACTCCTTAGGCACCATGAATGCTCTATCTACACATTCAAACTTCTATCTTCACTCCTTGGCATCTTTAGGGTTTGCCTTTCATAAGAAGACCTAGGTGACTTAGGGTTAGATAAGAATCAACGATTGTGATTCACCAATTTTTCCACTTAGAACATCCTTCAATTTGATTGGTTACATCTAGTACATAGAGATTCTCATTTAGAGTTGTTCTTATCATCTAGAATCACAAAACAATCCTTAAGTTGGCCCAAAAATGGTTTAATTAGAAGTTTGTGCCATTACAAACAACTATATTAAAAATTGTTTACTCAACTCTTAAAGCCTCCAATGCTCAACATCAACTATATCTTCATTATTGTAACTCATCTCCTAAATGACTTGACATCCACTATTCAATCAACATCTGAATCACTTGGTATATGCTAACTTTCTCATCACTAGAGTGACTTAGCACTAACTATCTACTTGCTACATACTTCATATTCTTCTCAGCTTGCATTATCTAACAACTTATGCTCAACATACACTACTTACTCAACATGCACTTTAGGAATATGACTAAGTGTGTAGTCACTCATATGTCAAAACCAATATGAGATTAACAATATCCCCCTTCTACATGAGTGGAATTTTTTTTTTTCCCATGCTAATACATACATATATACATACATACATACATAATACATACATACATACATACATGCATACATACATATACACTTAACTTAAGAATAACTCAAATAATCTATAATCTTTACTCAGCTCACATATAAAATTTGAAAAATATAATTTTTTTGCAAAACTGATGACTTAGTAGTCATACTTGAAAACTTCATAACTCCCCCTGAGTTGATTGTTTTATGCTGCATTTGAATCTGATACTCTTTCTGAGTAAACTTACTCTAATTGCTAGCTTACTCTATTTCTACTTGTACTCCCCTTTGGGTATTGTCTCCTTTTCTATCTCAAGTCCCCTTTTTCTCAATTCCCCCTTTTTTGAAACTTATGTCATGGGTGGTACATGAATAGTGTGTTTGTCCAAAAAATTTTGATGGACCTCCATTATAATCTTTACTGTTGTCTCCCAATTGTTGCATGCTATCTCTAGAGATTGAATTTGTACATTTGGCCTGGCAACAAGGTTCACTATGCCTTCATGAGTAGAAAGATGAGAATATTTCTTCATCAATATCTCTATAAAGGCTAGTTACATATGTAATATCTCCATGTGTGGGGTCAACATGGCTTGAATATTTATCAAGGTAGCCCTAGTATTTGCATCTTGTACATGTAGTGTAGCTAGCTGACCTTGATTAGATAATAACCTTTGAAAGTGAGTTTGATGATGACTAGGAGAAAACTTAAGAATATTACTTGTTGTATTTAAATATCCTTGTAGCTGATCAATAGCCCTCTATGCTTCTTGTGTGAACAAGTTCACATAACAAAGCTTTGTGTATAGAGAAAATATATTCTCTAACACCTTTTTCACATCTTCCATCTTGGTTGCTAAGTCAACCTATCTAAGTACAATGACAATAGAAATATTTTCATCAATATTTGTTAAAAATATCTTCTCAAACCATTATAAATGTTTAGTGTTTGTGTCCAGGTCTACATCACTAATCTTATCCACTGAATTCACTAGTTATTCAAGAATAGTTTTTTCTTTATTTGGTTTTGGGAGGTTGAATGCATTAAGAAGTATGTCTTTGATTTCATATAGAACTAGTCTTTTCTTTTACTCCCTCTTGAGTAACTCTTAATTCATCTTTTTATCAATGTTTGTTAAAAATATCATCTCAAACCATTATAAATGTTTAGTGTTTGTGTCTAGGTCTGCATCACTAATCTTGTCCATTGAATTCACTAGCTACTCAAGAATAGTTTTTTTCTTTATTTGGTTCTAGGAGGCTGAATGCATTAAGAAATATGTCTTTCATGTCATATAGAACTTGTCTTTTCTTTTACTCCCTCTTGAGTAACTCTTGATTCTTCTTTCTTGTTAGAGCTTCCTGCAATATGCTCATCTGTTCTATGGTGATTATTTCTAGATCAAACTTTGGAAGTTCAATTACCTCATCTATGTTGAAATCTCCATAATATGTTCTTTCTCAAATCTTGGATGCATCAAGACTAGGCCTTGATGATTGTAATGGGATAGCATCCACACTTGACCTTTGAAGAGTTTGACTAGGAATAGGAGATGCAAAGCTTGGTAGGGTAACCAATGTCTAAATTGTAATCTATTCCTCTAGTTTCATAATCAAAATAGACTCTTTAGTCCTATCCTTCTCCTTATTTATTTTTTCTTCACCTTGAATCTATGAGTTAGGTGCAAGATTTCCTTCATGACCTATTTGGACTTGTGTCACATCCTTCTCAACTATAAAAACTGATTGCATTGAAGCATTTGGCGTCAATGTGCTAACATGTGGTTGTATTTTGTCCTTTCTTTGGTATACCATAATGGGAATTGAAACATTAATGTTAGAGATGCTACCCAGTTGTGCTTCTAAACCTGTTATCTTTGTAAGTGTAAGGGGTACACTAGATGTGTTAGTGTTCTATTTCTGCCCTACTAATGCTTGGACAATTTCATCTGTACTAATTAATATATGATCAGTGAAAAGTTTAGGAGCTAAATTTGAATATTTTAGAATCATGTTCAAATCACCCTCTATCAAAAGATTGATGTTTTGCATAGTCTTATTAGAAACATCCTTGATCTTTATTGTTTCTTGTTGACTAGCTTGTTCCACACAAGGAGGACTATTACACCACATATGTACCTTAGGTACACTCAAATCTTGATGTTTCTCTTCTTCAACTATTGTCTCTACATTTACTTCCTTTTATATGCATCCCTTATGTCCATCTTTGATAGATCTATCCTTGGTAATCTAAACTACCTCTTGATCATCTTTGTCCTCACATACCTCCTTAGGTGCTTGCTCAATTGCCTTTTCTATCTACAACACATAGATAACTTTCCATAGACAACTTCCTCAATGTTATTTAGAAAAATGTTAAAGGATATATATTTGGAAGAAAATTTACCCTTTTATTTGTTAATGGCCTTAGTCATAGATGACTTATCCAATTTTGGCATTACTTTGGCAAGAGTAGTCTCCCTTATATTCCTTTTAGTAGTTAAACTATATTTCCACCTTTTCTCAACTCTATCATATAGACTTTTGGGTAAAGAGTTGTTGAGCTCAATAGGAGTGCTCTTAAATATGGTCATCATCTTGTATATAGATTCCTCAACCTTGTTCATTTCTACCTTTCCTAGTTTGTCAAACTCAACATGTGTGAACCCTAATAAATCTACATTATTCTTAATGTTATCACACAAGTTGTCTAACTTAGAAGAGGGACTGTGGCTTACCACTTGGAATTGACTATTTTCACATGACTCAATCCTCTCCTTATCTAATTCATTTGGAGCTATATACTTCTTCCTCTTTGGTTGATCTTGCTAACCTTCCTCTAGAGTAGTAGTTGATCTTTTGCCTTTGGGTTTGTTAGCTTCCTATGATTTCTTTGTAGTAGCCCTTGTGCTAGCCTTAGTGATAGGCACTGCTATCTTTTTTTGTCTTGGCTTCACAAACTTCTTTGGTTTCTTTGCTGCTAGCTCCTTGGATTTCCTCTTCTTCTTCTTTGTAGGATTAGGTTATTCATTGGCTTCTTCTCTCTCAGAACCTTCATCATGTTCTACTTTCTCTTCTTCTTGGTCCTCTCCATGAAATTTTATTAGTGCAAGAGGGGCTTGAGCTGGTTTCTCACCTTCTTCATCCTCATCATCATGTTCTTCTTCTCCCCCTTCACCAAATATTTCTTTAAGATTCTTCACAATGTGTTCTTCTTTCTCACCACATAAGCTATGTTCACATCTATTGTGATTTTTGATTTGGCTTCCTCATAATTGCCAAATGAGGTTGCACTCTTATCAACTTCTTCTTTGAGTAAGGTTGTGATGGCTACTAATGCCTCATACACATTAATTTCATAGGGCAATGGACTGAGCCTTCTGACCCTAGGAACAACTACTTGTACATGTTTAAAATCAGCATTTACTAGAAAAAACCATCATCATAATATTTTTCTACTAGTGATACTGTTATCCTTAGTCTTTTCTTCATAAAATTCTTAAAGCCTTCAAAATATCATGTCATGATTGACTCAAAATTGTCTCCAAGTTGATCTATGAACTCTCCAATTTGAACTGCAATTGACCTATTAGTCTTCCAAACAACTTTTCCAAATAAAGGAAATATATTCTACACATAGAAAAATATATAAACTAGTAATGCACCAAATTTACATTGTGAACTCTTTTTCTTTCTTATGGCTCCCAAGTTTCTTAATAATTGCTAGAGTTATAACTCATCAAGGTCATAAGAGTTATTCTTCTTGACTATCTTGTAGCCCAAATCCACAGCCATACAAGATACACTATTCAACCTACTAGATTGAAAGAACTTGTGAGAAATAAATTATTGGACTAACCACCAACATTATCCTTTGAGATTTATTACATGGCTTAACCACCTCTTTTGTTCTATAAGTCTAGTGGTTCTATTGGGCATTAAAAGGTTGATATTTTGGTGCAACGACAGCCCTATCTTGTAACAAGTGATATCAGAGCTTGGTCATAGGATTAAATCTCCTTGGGTAACACTGAAGGGGGGATTGTTGGACTAACTACCAACATTCCCCTTTGAGATTTGTGACATGGCTTAATTGCCTCCTATGCTCTATAAGTCTAGTGGTTGTATTGGGCATTAAAAGGTTGATCTTTTGGTGCAATGATAACATTATCTTGTAACATAATTCTCACTATAAATATAATTAGGGGATCTAAAATTGTGTCAATTATCATCCCTCTTTTGTTGCATACAACCCCTATATTCTTCTGAGTTACTTCCTTTGCATCACTTCACATGGTCTTGTGTTTAACTAGGGTAGGGTACCCTATTACTCATTGACTTATCCTTTTAGTGATCTTGGTAGGGCCATTTTCCAATCATACTAAATGATAATGTATTCTTCTCAACACTATCTTAATCCATTCTATTTTGAATACATTTGGAAAATCTAGGGCAAGGGCTAAACATTTTCTCTCAACAATCTTGTTTTCCTCCTTCAAGACTCCATCAACACATAGTTTTCCATACAAATCTCTAATTTTCATGTCTCCAATACTTCCAAACTTAAAGTGTAACAACATCTTACATCTTGTATCATCAAAAATTGTGGTGGTATTATCGATAATGTACTAGTTGGATCTCTCTTGTATGTAACATCAAGAATATCTTGGAAGGGTGGTTGTTTAATTTCATTTCTTATCAATTTAAAATTTAAATTGTCTTTTCCTTCCTTCCTAATAGTAGTAGAAGAAATAGACACTGTATCAAATAACTAGGGTTTGTGATAACTCAAACACCATAAATCGGTACATGATAAATACCTAATGAGTCTAATGATTGGTGATGAGTAGTAGCTAAATCTAGTTCAAAAAATCTTTAATCCTTTACCTCAATTTTCCTTATTCTCTTTATTATCTCTTTGATATCAAATGAATGAAAATGTGTCAAAAATCAACCATATAGCCCTTAAAACTTGGCAACAAATGTTTAGTGCTTTCATAGCTATAAGATTGACTATCATATAAATTTCAACTTAATTGGATTACAAATGATTTCTTTTATGCTTAGTAACCACAATGATCTTGGCCAATACTATTGATTTTAATAGTTTGACACCAACTAAAATTTTTATGCTTGATAGTAATATGAAAACTAAGAAAACTTATAGATTTATTCCAAGTTTGAACAAATACATTGCATCTTAATTCATGCATATACGCTCCTTTCAAAACTTAGATTCTTGGAATTGATGTAATATATATCAATAAAATATCAGTCCCACATAATTGTTGATTTCCTTTTTGGAGGTGATGTGACCACATAATGTATTGGATGAAGTGACCTCATTTGAACTTGATGTGTTGTATTATGAATTTTTCTTCCATGTCTTGTTCATATGCACTTTGACATTCTCAACATCAATCTTCCCTTTGCCTTTGTTGAATTCACTACTATGTGCTATTGACCTAGTTGGACAATTCCTACTGATGTGACCAGTGTTCAAACAACTAAAATATATAGTTTGACTCAACCATGTACTATAGTCACTTCTAAAATGTGTTCTAATGCAATTCTTAGCAACATGTCCATACTCTTGACAATAGTGACAAAGTTTATAAATTTTATTGTAATTCATATTGTAAGGTTTTTCATTCTATTGTACCGTTGTCTACTTGTTTGATGTCCACTTGGCATTGGATTTGCATTCATATGCTCTATGTCCATACTTCTGACAATTATGGCAATGACCTTCAAATATTTGTGTTCTTTTAGTCTTAGCCTTGCATTCACGTGCATGATTTCCTTTCTTGTTTCTATATGACCTCTCTTTCCACAATTATGAGAAGTGGATTTTTACTTCTTACCTTTTTTGTTTCTTTGTTCACCACTTTTAGAGGATTCTCCTTCCTCAGTACTGGTGTATCCTTGTCCAATAGTATCATTATTAGATCTAGGAGATCTCATCATTTTCTCAAAGTACTTGATGGCTTCATTAGGTCTGTTGAAATTTTTAGAAAATTATTTTTCTCTTTTTAGATCATTTCTAAGTTGATCATTCTATAACTTGAGGGTTGTGATCTCAATGTCCTTACCATTCAATTCATGATTGGCAATCATCACTTGATTCGTTGTTTCTAATTGCATTCTAGCAATCCTATGTACCTTTGATGTCTTTTCTTCCAATCTATTGATCAATATCCTTTTGTCATCTTCAACCATGAATTTGTCTTCCTCAACTTTGTTTTTCTACTTAGTCACCTCACATAGCAATACTAATTGGACTTCTCATTCTATGTTAAGATTTATAACCTCTTCAGTTGGGGCACCATTCTTTTCCATCAAATTTGCAACTACTACATCAAATTTACTTGAGTTTCCATCTATAAACAATTTAGTAGTGTCTTCTCTTGGTAATCTGTCTCATTCTCCTCAATAGCCATCTCTTTCCTTATATTTAATGATTAGTTCAAATCATCTCTTTCTTTATTCAGCTAATGTAGGGAAAGATGAACTTCAATCTTTTGGTTCTCAATGACCTACACACTTCCATCTTCAAGATCTTTCCTCAAAGGTACAAATATTTCCTTTTCAAAGAACAAGGATTTGATACCAATTATTAGAAATACAATAGGGAAAGTAAGCTCTAAGAAGTGTGCAGGGGGGGGGGGGTGTTGTGGTGGGGTGACTTAGTCCTTTAAAACTTTATCCATTAAAACATTCACCACACATCCACCTCACAATTTGCATGTAAACTGAAATACCAAACTAAGCATGCTAATCCATAGCATGAAAACAATAAACATTCAACACATATATGACATAAGATATATGGTTACCCAAAAACCTTCCAATGTGAAGGTGAAACTTGGATGGGGATGACACCCACAAATCTTCACTACTGTAGTTGTAAAGTGTATCCAATGAAGGTTACAATTTTTTATCATAAATTATGATCTACCCTATAAAAGGTTTGCCCTATTAAAGGATTACAAAGATTGTTAGATCTTATCTTATTAAAGGATTTCAACACCCTATTAGAACTATGTCTAGTTAAAGGACTTCAACTTACAATGAAGTAAGAACTTGGTTAAGAGATTTATACAAAATTTTGCTAGAACTTGAAACCTGTTAAGGCTACTATGTTAAAAAATTTTATTGATTTACCTATAAGAATGTCCTAGCCTTGATCCTTTAGTTAACACTTCTTTGATAGATAATGGATCACGTCTTTTCTGATGTGTACTTGATTCTCTCTGATTAGATGTATTACTTATTTCTTCTTTTCTTTCCTATGTTCTCTCTAACTGATTCTACAATTTATATCTCAATTCACAATTCCTTAGTCACCATGAAAGCTCTATCTATACATGAAAAATTATCTCTCTTCTCCTTAGCATCTTCAAGGTTTGTATTCCTTAAGAAGACCTAGGTGACTTAGGGTTAGGTAAGAATCAATGATTTTGATTCACCCATTTTTTTTTCTTAGAACATCCCTCAATTTGATTGGTTGCATGTATTGCATAGGGACTCTCAATATACATTCATTCTTATAATCTAGAATCACAAAATAGTAATTAAGTTAGCCCAAAATAGTTTACATAGAAGTTTGTGCCATTATAAACAACTATGTACACAATTGTTTACTCAAGACTTAAAGCCTTTGATGCTTGACATCCACTTTTATCTTCAATTTTGTGACTCATCTCCTGAAACACTTAGCATCCACTGTTCATTCAACATCTAAATCACTCAACATATACTAACTTGCTCATCACTAGAGTGACTCAACACTAACTATCTACTCGACACATACTGGTGCTCAACACATACTTGATATTCTTCTTGGCTTGCATTATCTGACAACTTATGCTTGACATAATCTACATACTTGGCATGAACTTTAGGAATATGACTAAGTGTGTGGTCACTCACATGTCAGAACCAATCTGAGATTCAAAACTTTTTGAATGATTTGTAAGTATTAGTAGATGAAAAACCCTATGTAAATATCTATAAATTGTAAACAATTTGGTCTTGATGAAATTTACTACAAAAAAAATTCATGATATTAAGCAAAAATGTAGGCCTTGGATTTTAAAAAAAACATTCTAAAGAGGACAAGAAAATAGCCTACAAAAAAGGCTATACAACCTTGGTTGAACGACTCTGAGAAATGAGTGTGCAAGGTTCTTTCATTGGATCTATCAATCATGTAAATAAGTCAATAGATTTTTATTTCAAATTGGATACTCTACCAAGTAATGTATTTGATATTAAGTTCCAAAGATATAATTACTTATATTTGTTTTAAGTAAGGAAATAATGATTATATATTTGTTTAAAACTTTAAAGTGAATATATCTATATGTATTAAAATGGATGATTAACATTTCTCATTATTTTTCATGTTTTAATATGTATATATTGTTGATAAATTCACTAATTATTTACATTGGATTGTAGCCTGCTAATCTTGCTACACCATCCAAGCACCATGGAGGTGTTGATTCAAATGTGCATTATAGTACTCAATGTATATATTTTCTATTTGAATTTTGACTTCTAAATTATTAATACAAGTAAACATTTTAAATTGAATTTGGTGTAGTAATGCAAATTTAACTATAATATGTGTACATAGTATGAACGTGTATTCATGAAACTTTAGTGTAGAATGCAAATGGACTAATGACAAACTATACTAGACAAAAGATATCATCATCAAAATGTAATCTCTACAAGTGTCTCATGTCTCCCTAACTACAACTACTAAAATAGCTCTCATACCAGCATCTTAGTGATAGTTCTAGAATGGGATTGTGCTAAAAATGTAGATTTGCAATGAAAAATGCAAGATCTATGACTAAAATGTGGATTATATGTGAAATACAACTCTTAGAAATGCTCTTGAAATGATCATGCCATGAAATAATATGCTATAAATAATGCTAAATGATACAAAATGATGCTAAAAATGCTATGAACTTGCTACAATGAAAATGCTAAAACAGTGAGTCTAAATATGCCTATAGTGTAGATGCATAAAAGCTTGGGTCCCTTGCCTCTTAGATTTCCCTCCTATTTATAGGATTTCGGAAGGGGTTGGGGTAAGAACCAAGATTTTCACTTTTGACTGGGGGTGAAAGTGAAACTAAAAATATCTCATAAAAGGCTAGGAGGAAGAGTCCAATAGACTTGGTTTTGAGGATAATATGAGGATTTTTCAAATTCTTTTAAATGGTAAAAGTGAGACTTTCAATCTTGTGAGGATAAAATGATTTTATTGATTTAATAAATGATTTATTTTCAACACTTTGTCTTTTTCCTTCCTTCATTTTTGAATTTTTTTTTATGAATTAGAATTGTTTTCTTCCTCTTTTAAAGTTGATTTAGGTCTTGTCAATTTGATAGGTGATTAATGACTTGATGTGAATTTTGATTTGAAAGTCTATTGTGTTTCTTCTAATTTTCTCTTTAATTTGGACTTGATTGATCAAAATTGCCTGATTTAATTCTTTGCCAATTTTTGGGTGTACAAATGCCCCTCTTTGGGCTAATATGTGAAGCATATTAGTTCAAAGACTAGATTTTTTGATTTTAGGTCAAATTCTAATGATTGGATATTTTCTTGATGATATTTTAACATTTCATCATTGTCATGGTCTCTATCTATTGATGGCTTGATGTTTGATCATTGATGATTTGATGTTTTGATTGTTATTGATTTGACGATTGGATTACGATGTTGATTTGGTGTTGCAATGGTTTTGCTTGGATATCCTGGTTTTGATGTTTAAATTTTTTTGGCTAGGGTAGGACATTTTTGATGTTTCAAAATTTTTTAATGCCCTAGCATGGATGCCCCAATTTGATACAAATATACTACCCCTTCAAAAATAAAATTGGAAGAAAGTATGAAAGTGCGATTGGTGAGTAGGTTCCAATTTTATTTCTGACATAATGGAAAATTGGCAAAAAAATAGTTAGATTGGTTTGATACAATACCAAGTCAGCCTTGGTGAGCAAGAAGGTGCCAATAGGGGGTAAATAATTTGAAAAGGTGATATAGATGCCACTTGGCAAGGGGGTTAAATAGGTCAGAAAGACTTTTTACCCTTATCATTTTCACTTTTTCCTTTTACATTTGGTGATTTGGAGCTTTGATTCAGCGAGGATGGTGGTTTTGTTACATGAGCATAGATTTGAGAGGGGTTGTCAGTATGAACAGCCAACAAACTATGATGCCCTGGTAAGTTGTCGAGATCCTCTTTTTTGAAATTTAGTGTTTTTACCTATATTTTGGGAGTTTTTACACTGATTTGTAGGGTAGATGTGGTGATTTTACGGATTTAACACATTTGAAGATTATTTTAGTGCATTTGCATTAATTTAGTGCATGTGAGTAGTGATTTAGTGAATGCATAGGACTTTTCAACACATTTACAAACCCTAGGTTACACATGGAATAGTGCATATAGAAAATCTAATAACACATATGAATACATTAGCGCATATGGGAAATATTATAGCATGTATAGAAAATGTTTATGTGCATTTGACTAAAATAGCACATTCGATTGATGATACAATGCACTTGGGTAATAAATTAGCACATAGGTATTTTATAGCACATATGAGCTATTTTTCAATGCTTCTATACTATATTTCAGTGCATATGAAAACAATAGTGCTTACGAGTGCTAAAATAGTGCTTATACGTATTGTCGTAGCATGTATAATTATTATAGCACATGTGAGATGTGAAATAGTGTTTTCAAATGTTATAAGAGCACATTTGTAGTTTGTGATGCATTCAAGTGATTTGCTAGCACATGTGGTGTACAAAATGGTGCAAAATATTATCAGAGGGAAAAAATTGGGTGTAGGTCCTCAGTCGAGTGAAAGATAATGCAAAAGACTAATTTCTCAATCTGTCACCTAGGGATGGTCATAATGAGGAAACAAATAGGGGTTAGTTATTTGTGAAGTGATGTTGTAGGATCTATCTAATAATAGAGAGGTGATGCTCCAACTCAGGATACAGAGTAGGAAAGACAAGTTAGTCTAACTCAAGATAAAGAAAGATGAGCAATAGGTCCAAGATAGAACCAGTAGCTAGATAGCTAGATGTAATTATGAGATTGATTTTAGATGATCTCTTTGTGATGAAAAACTAATACATTGTGTTTGTTTGATGAATAACAGGTGTGTGGGTGAAAGCTCATGGTACAAAAACTCTACCTGTGGCCATTAGAGGCAGTGGGCCGATTATCTAATGTAGATAGGTAAGTGATAGACAGGTGTGGCTTCACATATTTATTATAGATGCCCCATTTTTGAGTGAACAGGGGATTACTAACAACTATGGCTAACCAGTGGCACTTAGACCATAATACATTCCATTTGCCTATGGGGGAGATGACAATGACTCTTGAGGACATGTACAGGATTTTTTGGATCTTGATTGTAGGGGATTTGGTTTATTATGATCAAACTATGGGTGGGGCTACATTATGAGACTTTTTTGGAGATGACAGTATTGGTGATAATAGTGTGTCCTAGTTTTAAATGCTGTAGTATGATGCATTACTAGTATTATTGGTGGGATTGATAGGAGGGTTCTTGTTGTGAGATCGCCGAGGGTGAGGGTGTCCAATTGGATGGGGTCAGCTAATTTAGGAAATGATTAATGAGCCACAAATATTTGCATGGGGTAGCTATATATTGGCTCATTTATATCATGATTTACATTAGGTTAAATATTCTAGGGCCTCATCATTATCAACAAGGGTCATCTTGTTATAGGTATGGACATGGGAGAATCTACACATTACATATCTAGTGTGTGTATGATAGTGGCCACAGGGCATGCCACATATGTATACTTATTTTGGTCCTGTCATGCAACCCCATTTGGGCAAGATAGAGTACTAGCGCTAGATTTTGGATGATATTGATGAGGTCGTATGGAGACCTTACAGGTTTATAGAGCCATGGGTAGAGGATAATTATGAGATGGTGTATTTCTTTAGCCTAAGGTATTTTCTTGGTCAAATTCCTCCTGTGATAGAGTAATTTTGCTTCAAGTGAGTGGTGAGGCAGTTTGGTTGGTAGTAGGGCATGCCATAGGAGACTGCACATTATGCCTGGGTTCAATCAAAGAGAGTAGTATGGGGGCCAACATTGGATTATGAGGCTTGTTTGGAGGCATTTTTATAGATGATAGACACACCACAGTCTTGGGCCATGCGAGATGGGGTAGCAAATTGATGCAGGAGCATCCTAGGTTGCCTTGTTATCCTGTCCATTTTTGTTCATTCTATAGTTGGTGCCGAGTTACTTAGTTGGTGTCGAGTTACTGTAGCACTCTTCATATGCTGAGTTACTATAGCACTCTTCATGTGCCTAGTTACCATAACACTCTTCATGTGCTGAGTTATTGTAGCTTTCCTTCATGTGCCGAGTTACCTAGTGTATCTTGAGTGATTCCTCATGTGTCAAGTTACTTAGTGTATGACAAGTGTTTCTTCATGTGTCGAGTTGCCAATTTGTAGTTGATGTCAAGTGCTAGTTTCCAGTGGATGTCAAGTGATGCCGAGTGCCAATTTCTAGTTGATGCTAAGTGCCAGTTTCCTAGTGGGTGCCGAGTTATCTAGTGGGTGCCAAGTTGTGTGTTTTTGGTTCTTAGTGGGAGTTGACCTGCGTATTTAATTTTGATTATGAATTTAATGATAGGATCTTGTGTCGGCCTTTCTATTATGTAATGTTCTAGAATCTTCTGTAAGCCATTTTGGCAAGTATAAATAGAGAGTTTAGGCTTAGAGCTAAGTAAGTTTTTGAGGAAGAAGAAGTTTCAGAGAAGTTCTAAAGGCCTTCTAGTTGGGCATGTATGGTGAATATTTGATGAGTTAGCAAAAGATATCTTGTTCTCTCTCCTTGGTGTTGTGTTTGTGTTGCATTTTAAGCTATGTTAACTCTTGCAAGGTGGTTTGGATAGCTGGGTGTGCCTTTGGCCCTAGTTATTCTATCCTTACCTGCGTCAGTTGGTATCAAAGCTTGAGGTTCATCCTTATGGAGATTGGATTGTGTAGAACCCTAATTTGGATTTGGTTGTAGGGTGGCAGATCTACAGATTTGACCTATAACTTGTAGAGGATTACGATCTTGCAGGAACCTGATTTGTAAAGATGGTTCATGGTAGAGGAAATAATGTTGATAATGCTATATTAGATCAGTTGAGACAAATTGTACCCAAATTAGATGCTATGGAGATAGCCCAGAGGAGAGGAGCACATATTGATGATGTAAGTGATGATGAAGCAGTAGAACCAAACCCTAATCAAGAGCCTAAAGGAGACCAAGATGAAGCAAGATTGTTGAGAGTATTGTCTAGAGTGAATTTAAAGCCTACTATAGAAGTTATTCCTTATGATGGAAAATTGGACACTAATGTTGTGTTGGATTGGATATCTGATATGGAGAAGTTCTTTGAGTATGAAAACACTCCTGATAATAGAAAGGTGAAGATTGTACTCACTAGGTTGAAAGGTCATGCATCACTATGGTGGGAGCACTTGCAAACTGATAGACAAAGGAGAGGAAAGGAGAAGATCAAAACCCGGCCAAAGATGGTGAACAAGGTAAAGAAAAAATTCCTTCCTACTAATTACCAAGTTATCTTATTGAGAAAGATGCAAAATTTGAAGCAAAAAGACATGACTGTGAAAGAGTATATTGAGGAATTCTATAGACTCGACATCAGATCTGGACATGTGGATGATGATGTTGAGAAAATTGCAAGGTACATTAATGGATTGAGATTTGGAATACAAGATGAAATAATTTTTATGAAGTTGGAAAGTGTAGAAGAAGCATTTCAATATGCCTTGAAAGATTAGGACATCTTGACAAAGAAGCATGAACAAAGACAGAGAGGTAGAGGTGGTGGATTCCAAAGAGGTAGAGGTAGATCTTATGGAGAAAGTGGCAGATCTGATAGTTCTATGCAGGGTAAAGGAGAATTTGAATGGAAGAATGATGACAAAGGAAAGACTAAATGGAAAAGTGGTAATTCTTACTGAGGAAGAGGTAATTCTTAATCTAGAGGTGGATTTCATGGTAATTATTTTAGATGTGGCAAAGAAGGGCATAGATCCTTTGAATATAGATCTTCTGAAGGTGGGCTAAATAATATAAATGCTATGATTCAAGAAGACATTGAGATTTCACCAAGTGGACCTAAGGCTGGAGAAAATTTGATGGTGAGAAGAACCTTATGTAATAAGGGAAGTGATGAGGAACCTATTTTAAGGAGAAGTCTTTTCAAGACAAGATGTAAGATGGCTAGAAAATGCTGCAAAGTGATCATTGATAGTGGAATTTCTACAAATCTAGCATTAGAAGAGTTGGTTACCAAGTTGCAGTTGCAAAGGTTGAAACATCCCAAACTTTATCATGTTTTGTGGATTGAAGATGAGCATAAGATATTGGTAATTGAGCAATGCCTTGTGAAATTCAAAATTGGACATTATGTTGATGAAGTTTTGTGTGATATTATGCCCATGGATTGTTGTCATATTTTTTTGGGTAGACGTCGGCAATATGATAGATATGTTATACATGATGGAAGATTGAATCAATATACTCTTTGGGTAAATGGGAAGAAACAAACATTGTTTCCTTTGTTCGAAAGTCCAGATGAGGTTAATTGTACTACTATAAAAAATTTCATGGTTAATGGGAAACAATTTGAAAAGAAAGTGAAGAAGAATCATGTTTGTTTTGTTATAATTCCAAGAAAACCAAGTTTTGTCAATGGAGACTAAGTGCAAGAAAATAGTGTTAACCGAGTGTTAGTTAGTGGTGATCGAGTGACAGATGGTAGTATTGAGCAAGTGCCAAGAGAAATTGTAGAGTTGTTCAATGAGTATAAAGGCATTATTTCTATAGATATTCCTGATGGTTTACCTCCTATAAGAAGTATAAGTCATTGTATGGATTTGATTCCTGTAGCTAGTTTGCCAAACAAAGCACCATATCGATTGACACCTATAGAGAATGAAGAACTTAATAGACAAGTACATGAATTGTTGCATAAAGGTTTGATCAGAGAAAGCTTGAGTCAATTTGCTATACCTATTGTATTAGCACCTAAAAAGAATGGAGAATGGAGAATGTGTACCAATTCAAGAGCCATTAACAAGATAACAGTGAAATATATGTTTCCTATGCCAATGATGGATGACATAATGGATTGTTTGAGTGGACCAAAGTATTTTACCAATATCGATTTGAAGAGTGGCTATCATTAGATTAGAATTAGGGAAGGTGATGAATGGAAGACTACTTTCAAGACAAAAGATGGTTTGTATGAATGCTTGGTTATGCCTTTTGGTTTGACTAATGCACCTAGTACTTTCATGAGGTTGATGAATGAAGTTTTGAAAATATTTTTGGGTAAATTTGTGATTGTTTATTTGGATGATATTCTGATATTCAATAAGACTAAGGAAGAAAATCTTGAACATATTGTACAACTATTGTAGAGTTGAAAGAGGAAAAGTTGTTGATTAATCTGAAAAATTGTTCTTTTATGCAAGAGGAGATTGTTTATCTAGGATTTATGATCTCAGTTGATGGTTTGAAGATGGATCCTGAGAAGGTTAAAGTAATTTTGGAATGGCCTACACTTGAGAATGTGAGTGAGGTAAGATCATTTCATGGTTTGGTTAGTTTTTATAGAAAGTCTATAAAGAATTTCATTGCTATTTGTAATGCTATGACTGAAACAATGAGGGGAGATAAAAAGGAATTCAAGTGGACACATGGAGTTGATAAGATTTTTGAGACTTTGAAACAAATGGTTGTTGAATTACCTATATTGGCTTTACCTGATTTCAACAAAGTATTTAAAGTTGAATGTGATGCAAGTGGTAATGTGATAGGAGCTATATTAAGTCAAGAAGGTAAGCCTATTGCTTTCTTTAGTGAAAAGTTGAATGATGCTAAAAGGAAATATTGTGTGTATGATCAAGAGTTTTATGCTATTGTTCAAGCATTGAAGAAGTGGAGACATTATTTGATGCCTAAGGAGTTTGTGTTGTATACTGATCATAAAGCTTTACAATACTTGGGAAGTCAACATAAATTGAATCAAAGACATATGAAGTGGGTTGAGTATTTGTAGAGTTTTACATTTGTGATCAAGCATAAGAGTGGAGTTACTAACAAAGTTGCTGATGCATTGAGTAGAAGACATTCTTTGTTGACTAAAATGAAGGTTGAAGTTCTTGGTTTTGATGAGATGAAAGAGTTATATGATGCTAGTCTTGATTTTTATGAGGCATGTAGAGAGTGCAGAGCACCAAATCTAATAGACCACATAAGTAAGTATGATGAGTATTCCATTCAAGAAGGTATGTTGTTCAAAGGTATTCAATTGTGTATTCCTAGAAGTCCTATGAGGTTGAATTTGATTAAGGAAAAACATAGTGGTGGATTAGTTGGACATTTTGGAATTGATAAAACATTGAGTTTGCCGAAAGAGAAATATTATTGGCTACAAATGTATAAGGATGTTCATAAATTTGTAAAGAGTTGTGGAGTTTGTCAAGTTGCAAAGGGAGTGAGTCAAAATATTGATTTGTATGCACCTATTACTATTCCTTAGAAACTTTGGACTAACATTAGTATGGATTTTGTTCTTGGATTGCCTAAAATAGTGAAGGGGTATGATTCTATATTTGTTGTAGTGGATAGATTTTCTAAGATGGCTGATTTTATACCATGTAAGAAGACATTAGATGTTGACCATGTTGCTGAACTTTTCTTCAAAGAGATTGTGAGATTGCATGGATTACCAAGAAGCATTATTTTAGATAGAGATAGTAAGTTTGTTGGTTATTTTTGGAAGACTTTGTGGAAGAAGATGGGTACTGAATTGAAGTTTAGTTCTACATTCCATCCACAAATAGATGGACATACAAAGGTTGTGAATAGAAGCTTGGGTAATTTGCTGAGATGTTTAGTTGGGAATAAGTTGAGTAATTGGGAGATGGTATTGGCACAAGCTGAATTTGCATATGACAATTCTATGAATAGGAGTATAGGGAAGACACCTTTTGAGATTGTTACCAGAATGCATCCTAGAGGTATATCATATTTGAGAGATGTTGTTGGTGAAGAAAAGAAAAGCATTGTAGGAGAAGAATTTTCTGATTTTATGGAGTCTTTCCATTAAGAAGTGAAGTTGAGGTTGGAACAAAGAAATTAGAAGTATAAGGAGAATGCTGATAAGTCTAGAAGACACCATGATTTTCAAGTTGGTGATGAGGTGATGGTTCATTTGAAGAAAGGAAGATTCCCAATTGGAACACATAGCAAGCTAAAGATGAAGAAAATTGGACCTTGTAAGATCCTGAATAAGTTTGATAGTGGTAATGCTTATGAAGTTGACTTACCTAATGACATGGATATATCTCCTATATTTGATATTGCTGATTGGTATAAGTATCATGAGTCAGAGGATGAAGTTGTTATACTAGATGATTATCCTAAGAAACAGATTGAGGAAGTTGAACAGATATTAGATTAGAGAGTTGGCAAGAGTACAAGAGGAAAAGATTACCATGAATATTTGGTGAAGTGGAAGAACAAACCTATTGAAGATGCTTTATGGATTTCTCAGTTTGAGTTGGATTCAACTCAGGTTGGGACATCTCAATGATTCAGGAGAATCATTTCTTTCAACCCTGATTATCTGATACAAGAGCATCCTGGGTTGCCTTGTTATCCAACCCATTTTTGTTCATTCTATAGTTGGTGTTGAGTTACTTGGTGCCAAGTTACTGTAGCACTCTTCATGTGTTGAGTTACTATAGCACTCTTCATGTGTCGAGTTACTATAGCACTCTTCATGTGCCGAGTTATTGCAGCATTTCTTCATGTGCCAAGTTACCCAGTGTATGCTAAGAGATTCCTCATGTGTCAAGTTACTCAGTGTATGCCGAGTGTTTCTTCATGTGCTAAGTTGCCAATTTCTAGTTGATGTCAAGTGCCAGTTTCTAGTGGATGCCGAGTGATGTCGAGTGCTAGTTTCCAGTTGATGCTGAGTGCTAGTTGATGCCAATTGCTAGTTTCCTAGTGGGTGCTGAGTTATCTAGTGGGTGCTGAGTTGTCTATTTTTGGTTCTTAGTGGGAGCTGACCTGTGTATTTGATTTTGATTATGAATTAAATGATATGATCTTGTGTCAGACTTTCTATTATGTAATGTTCTAGAATATTCTGTAAGCCATTTTGGCAAATATAAATAGAGAGTTTAGGCTTAGAGTTAAGTAAAAAAAAATTTGAAGAAGTTTTGGAGAAGTTCTGAAGGCCTTACAGTTAGGTATGTATGGTGAATATTTGATGAGTTAATAAAATATATCTTGTTCTCTCTCCTTGGTGTTGTGTTTGTGTTATGTTTTTTGCTATGTTAACTCTTGCAGGGTGGTTTGGATAGCTGGGTGTGCCTTTGGCCCTAGTTATTCTATCCTTTCCTACATCACAGATGTAGGGTTGGAGGGGGATTATGCATGGTGGTTGTGGGATCATCCCTTCCCTAGATACACAAATCTGGCAGAGCCAATGCTAGGTATTGATGAGTTTTTGAGTGGGGGAGAGGATGATGATGATGAGGGTGGTTTAGGGAGAGGTAGAGGGAGATGATAAGCTAAGGTTAGAGTGGGAAAAGCATAGGGAAGATGAGGTTGAGTAGCCATGGTGTTACCACAAAGGGGAGTGGTACTAGGCCCAGTGCAGGGATCGATGGGTGTAGGGATAGTCAGAGGTATCTATGGCCAAGGTGGTGCATGGGTGAGAGGAGGGATGGTTGGGTAGCATGATGGAGTAGAGAAAATGAGGGTGAGAATACCAGAGGATGTGTAATTTATCCATTGAAAGAGGCCACGAGTGCATGGTCCTATCAGAGATCCACTAGGTATGTACCCGCAAGTTTAGCAATAGGTACTACTAGAAGCATAGTCACTACTAGAGAGGCCTCGAGGGTCAACTAATTTGGAGGCTTAGATGATTTCCATAGAGGCTTAGATGGGTGAGGTGTTGACTACCTTATAGACCTTATAGACATTCATAGCAATGATGACACTAGGACCACCACCACCACCACCACCACCACCTAGTTGATTTAAAGGGGGTTGAGTTTGAGTTTTGACATGATTGGCTTCAACTACCCCATCATTTGTGATTTTTTTATTATTGTTTCTCCACCATGATTTCTATTTGTTAGTGGACCAATTAGAGGAATTGTGCATTTGTGTGGAATTGATGGAGAAACCTTTACCATCTTTGGATAATTTAATTATGTCATTGTTTACCAAGGTTTCTTCCACTTTAATGGCATTTTGTAAGGTGGTTTTAAAATCTTTGGGCCCTTGGAGTTGGAGCTAAATATTCATCAATTTTGAGAGACTGTTGATGAAGATATGTCTTCTCTTTATCCGGTATGTCCCTATGATATTTAGCAAACATGTGCCTCACCATTGTTGAAAGGCCTTGAATGATTCACCTGGGAGTTGTTTTGTGTTACATAGATTAATCATCATAACCTCTCTTTCAATGTTATAAGAATATTGAGTGATAAAAATGGAGGCCAATTGATCAAAGGTTTTAATATTGGGGGGTAATTTGGAGAACCACTCCATGGCTTGCCCCCCAAGGCTCCTAGGAAATAGATGCATTAGGTATGTTGTGTCATGGAAAAACTCCATACTTAGCATATAGAATTGCCTTAGGTGATCTTGTGGATCCAACGTGCCAAAATTTATCATATTTTGGTATCTACACATTTGGAGGAAAAGGTGTGAAGGTAATGTTTTTATTGAATGGTAGGGGACACACCTTTTCGAGGCTAAACTTTGTGGGTTATGTTTTTCCTCTTTTCATCTTTTCCATTTCTAGTTATAAGTCTTGAAATTTTTGTGTGACTATATCTAAAGGTGACTCTTCTTCATCTCATTTTAGATTAGTCACATCAAAATCAATTGGCAATTTTGCACCTTGTTGTGCTAATGCAAGGATGTAGCATTCTTTGAGTTTTTCTAGTATCATGTCCATGATATTGACAAGTTCAAGGCTTTTCTAAAAATCTTTGATTTTAGATTCAATGCTTTTGTCATCCCATGTATGAAATGCGCCCATTGTAGCTAAGGATTCTAAGTTTTGATTGAATATGGGTGACTCAAGAGTAACTAGGTTCTACACGTAATCTGTTGCTATAGTAGATTTGAGGAGGTTTAGAGGTTTTGTGTGTTTGATAGTTCTACTTGCAATTCTAGCACTCACTTGTATGGACAACCATTTCAATTTTGTTGGTACACCTTGTTGGCACTCAAAATTGAAGGCTTGATTTTGAGTACCATTGAGAAATTGAGCCCTATAAATGCTTTTTGATGCCTTTGTACCCAGCTGTACCTTTGAGCCCTGTGAGGTGTTTAATGTTTCTAACACCTTCCATTCAGCCTATCCATTCATTTCATGAAGTTAAATTGACGTTCCAAGCCATTTCGCAAAGTCCCATTTCAAGCACATTTCAAATTTGTATTCACCTGTGTTAAATAGTGATAGGAGGCTATGTTTGCAATTGAATATGATACACTTAGAAATGTTTCATGAGTTTCCACTTTGGGAGTGTTTAGTGTCCATACCAAAGAACCTATGTTTCAGATTTTGAGTCATTTTGAGTTCATTTTCCTAGATTTTGAATCCCTCAAAGCTGGCTAGTTATTAATGTCATGCTGATATGAAATGTTCAAAATTCTAGAAGGCCTTGTTTGATGTGTTATAATTTTGACCTTGTTGATCCAAATGCTAAATTTCTTGTTGTGTTGCATTGTAGACGTCAAAGACTTCTTATGTTTCAAGTTTCAGCTCATGCCGAATTTGTATGATTACTTTTCAAACATGATTCCAAATGCAATTTTATCTTTTTACCAGAATGTAGATTGTTTGGTACCCCTGTTCGTGATGTCATAGCTTGAGATTTGTGATTGCATACATCAAATGGATTGTACCACTATGTTGTCCTCTAAAAATACTTTAAATGTGCCAATTTTCACATCTTCACAAATCCATTTGTACACTTTTCTAGGTCAATTCCATTTGCAAAAAATCACTTTTCTACCATTGTTTCCAATCATCAAATCTGAATAGCCAATTTTGACCGCTCGCCATTTGTGCCCTATTATTTTTCATGAGCCCAAATCATAGACTTATACTCTCCTCATGACAAAGAATCAATGGCCCAATTTTTAGAGCTTGGTTAGGTGTTCAGATCAATTTTTAAGGCCAGTCAGAGGACCTTCTGGCATTAAAATGACAATTGGCAGTAACGGGTAAAAATAAGTTCTTAAGGATCAGTTAGTGCTCAAATTCAATTCTAGTGAGTATCAAATAGTGAATAGACTAGTTTGAAGATTTAGTTGTTTGGGAATGAATTTTATTTTAGCTAGACCAACTTTGGGCTCGACTGATTTTGCTAGCCAGCTAAGATAATCATGAGTCTTTCAAAGATGTTAAGGATGAAACCATTATGATTTTATTCATTATAATCACTGGATCATGAAGCTTTTAGAATTTGGAGAGCTACTGTTATGAAGTATAGGCATGCATTAGGGACTAATTTTTCAAAGGTGAACTGGTAATTGAACATTTTACTATTGCCTTTCAGATACCAATTTTGAGATTTTCTAATAGAGTTGGAATTAGATTGGTTTCTAATGATTTTAATAAGGTATCTTTCTCTATCCAATCTATACAAAGTGTTGCAAATTTTGAATTTCCTAGAGATGATAGAAGATTTCTTATGGAGTTTGAAGATGATGACAACTTTAAAGATTCTGGTGCTACTTCACCATATATTCATATGAGAAGAATCTAGAAAATGAGAGTAGCATCCCTAAGGCCTATACAGTGCAATCATCTAGGTGATCAGTGTTTGGTAGAAACTATTGCCAATGTGCTAACATCATTGACTTTCATATTTCTTAGAATCCAAGCTCCAAGAAAGTGAATGAGAAATGTAGTTTATGTAAATTCTTTGATTGGTGTTGGTGTTGAATGTTCCATGTACCAGTGAATCAGAAGTATTTTATTTTAACCATTAAAACCTTTTAATTGAAAGTAGATTGCATGCATATGAACATATTAGACAGTTATGAAAAACACATAAGCATCACCACATAACACTTGATATTTTGGTAACCTAGAAACCCTCCAAAAATAAGAAAGTAAAATTGCAGTGGGGATGATACCAAAAAAATCACTATAGTAATAATATTTAACCACTTCTGATGGTCTACCCTGTTAAAGGCTTTACGCTATATCAATAGTGACATGGTTAAAGGATTTACAAACACTTTACATGAAGTGTCACCCTGTTAAAGGATTTAATCACCTATTTAAAGGATCTACTAGGAGCACCAATTGGATCAACATGTTCAGTATCAATTGAATTTTGGGTATAATCTCCAATGGATCCAAGATGTAGCTTCATCAAGCTTTTCCAAGCAACAAAGTTGTCTTTGTTGAGCTTGGGAGCTTCTCTCTTAGACATTTTGATCTTTTTCGATTTTGGTCCTTTTAAACTAAATTAGCAGCTGAGGCTCTGATACCAATTGTTATAATTCTTTAGAATAACTGAGAGGGGGGGTGAATCAGTTATTCAAGGTCCAAATGCCATAATAACAATTTTTCCTTTTTCTCTACAAATCCTTAATGGTGCATAACTGAACTTATCATGTATGCAAATTAAATATTGAAACAACTAAGAAAAGTAAACATGCATCACACCATAACACTGAGAATTTGATAACCCAGAAACCCTCCAAGAATAAGAAGTTAAAATTGGGGTGGGGATGATACCCACAAAATAACTGCGCAGTTGATTTTAACCACTTCTGATGGTCTACCCTGTGAGAAGCCTACCCTATTAAAGGCTACAACACATTGTTAAATGCAACCTTGTTAGAGGATTTCACCAAATTTTTAGGAATGGGCCTGGTTAAAGGACTTCGTAACATTCACTTAGAATGTCACCCTATTAAAGGATTTACAATATGGCTATTAAACCAACCTAAGTCCATAGGATTTATCTTAACTATTACAATTGCTAGAAAGTAATAACAATGGCTTTGATCTGATACAACTTACAACATAACTTGCAGATTACATATCACACTTCAGTTCAGTCCATTGCTTGGCTTTTAATCACTTTAGTTATGTTAGCTTGTCTTCCTCTCAAGCTTTGTTTTTTTGAGTCTTCTTCACTCATCATACCAATGCCATCATATCAGTGGTCATCCAGTGAAACAGAGTATTCTTTGCTCTCTTTCTCCTTAGCACTTTTCTTCAGCAGCTCATGCTTTCATACTTTCTCACTACCACCACACTACTGCTTCATGACCTTATGACTTCTTAAATAGAAATCTAAAATATATTTCCCACTTAATTCTCCCTCTCCAATTTTAGGGTTTCAATGGATTAGGTAGGATACAATGTATCTACCCTATATTTCTTCTTCATCTAAAAACCTTGTCTAGCATCCAATTGTATTTGCTAAAAACCTTTTTACATGGTGTTTTGCGCCACCAACTCATCACTCTTATCTTCTATCTAGTTTACAAATTTATAGGTAACAACCTTGTTAGCTCAGATCTAGAAAATCTTCGATTTCAAAATAATGCAGCAACTTGGCATTATTGGTTTACTGATACTTGGCTTGTTCTGTGTTACTCGACACTTGTTTTTTGCTCGGTACTTGATGTTTACTTGTCACTTGTTTTCTGCTCGATACTTGATATTTACTTGACACTTATTTTCTGCTCGGCACTTGTTTTCTGCTTGGCACTTGATATTTACTCAGCACACTCTAAAAGTGAACTTTTCTTGGCTTCAACTAAGAATCTGTTCGGTACTAACTAGGCTTGCTCGGCATTCTCTTATGAACTTAGTTAGGCTGTCACAAATAACATAGCTAAACCCTTACATCTTTGATATGTTTTAATGTGTTTATTATATGTTTCTTAGAATATGTCAACAATGCACTATTTCATCAATGGCTTAGCTGATCCTTGTACTTCATTACAACATCATAACTTCAACCTTTCTATAAGTACTCTAGTTACATTTTATTGATTGTCGCCTCCTTATCAATCAATTGATAGTATTTGGATCACTAAAACAATTGTCATTCTTGCAAGTAGAAGGTTTGACATCAATGACAAAATAATGATTGAAAACATTCTTTGCCAGTTCCATCATTCTTATTCAATCATTTCCAACAATCTCCCTCTTTGGCATTGATGGCAAACAAAACTGATCATTTGATCAACTTATCAAGATTACATACATTTTTCTGCCACTTTCTATTTCTCCCTCTTTTGTTGTAGTTTTACTACTGATCATATATCTTTACCTTTCAGTTTCTCATAAGTCTCCCTCTTTGACATAAATGCCAAAAATGTAGCATCTTTAACATGTGAAATATAGACTTTGCATCTCATATTTTCTCCCTCTTTCACCATGCTTGTGACTGATTTGGAGTTTCTTATTTCTACTATCATCCTCTGCATCACTCTTCTGACATTTCAATGATCTACTCTTGTTAATGTAGGGCAACGTCTTTTGTTGCTTTAAACTACTTGAGTTAGGGGCATTACCCCTAACTTGCCTCTTAGATATTCATAAGCATCCTTGGGCAATGGTTTGGTGAAGATATCTACAATTTGTTCCTTTGTGTGAATATAGTCCATCTTCACTTGTTTGTTTTCTACCAGTTCTCTGACATAGTGATACTTGATTGCAATATGCTTGGTTTTTGCATGCATTACTGGATTCTTGGATATGTTTATAGCACTTGTGTTATCACAATACAATATCACAGGTTTGGTTATCTCTTCTTTCATTCCTTTCAATAAATGTGTGAGCCAGACAATGTTTGTGCAATTGACTGCTGCTGCCATGTATTCTGATTCTACAGTGGACTGAGATGTGCATGTTTGCTTCTTGCTGGTCCAAGTAACTAATCTTTTTCATAAAAATAGTGCTCCTCCACTTGTGCTTTTTTTCTCATCAATGTTAACTCCCCAATCTACATCTGTGTATGCATTGAACTCAAACTTTTCATTCTTTTTATAATATAGACCAAAGTCATCAGTTACTTTAAGATATCTCATTATTCTTTTTACTACTTTAAGATGGTTTTCTTTGGGATTAGCAGAGAATCTAGCCACTATTCCAACTACTAATGCTATGTTTGGTCTACTATGTACAACATATTGTATTTTTCCAATCATGGATCTGTACATTTTTTGATTAACTTTAGCTGATACATCAATTTTAGATAGCTTATGTCCTATTGCCATTGGTGTGCTGATAGGTTTGGAATCTTCTAATCCAAATGTTTTAAGTATCTCTTTGATGTACTTTGATTGTGTCATAAATATACCATGTTTTCACTTATGTACTTGCAAACCAACAAAGAATTTGATTTCTCCAAGCATAGACATTTCAAATTCATGTTTCATTTTGTTAGAAAAACATTTTCAAATCACTTCCTTTCCTCCAAATACTATGTCATCTACAAAGATTTCAGATACAATAATGTCCTTACCTTCTTCTAATTTGATGTACATGTTTCTATTGTCATCAGTTCTTTCAAAACTAATTTGCACTAGATACTTGTGAAGTCTTTCATACCATGCTCTAGGTGTTTGTTTCAGACCATAGAGTTCTTTATGTAGTTTACAAACCATATCTTTGTTGTTTTCATCAACAAAACCATCTGGTTGTTCAATGTAGACTTCCTCTTCCAATATACCATTCAAAAAAGTAGATTTTACATCCATCTGATAGACTTTAAAACCTTTATATGCAGCATATGCAAGTAAAGTTCTTACTCCTTCCATTCTTGCAACAGGAGCAAATGTTTCCCCATAGTCTAATCCTTCTTCTTGAGCATAACCTTTACATACTAGTCTGGCTTTATTTTTGGTAATTTCTCCATTCTCATCTAGCTTGTTTTTGAATACCCATTTCGTACCAATCACATTTTTGCCAATTGGTCTGGGAACTAAACTCCAAGTTTTGTTTTTCTTTATTTGATCAATTTCTTCTTCCATAGCTTTATACCAGTCACCAGCTTGTAATGCATCATACATTGTCTTAGGTTCAATTTTTCTTAGTAGACATGATTCATTTCTTAGTCTATTCCTTTTTATTGGTCTTGCATCTTTGTCACCAATTATCTATTCAGCAGGGTGATGCCTCTTCACATATTTGGACAATCTTGGTTCTATCCTTGTTTCCATAATTGATCTTTTAGATTCAGGATCACTATGCACTTCATTGTCAGGTAGCTCTATATATCTATCATGTGTACTAAATTTAGAGTCAGAATGAGCATTTTCTTCATTCTACAACTTAGCTTCTGAATGCAACTCAGCATTCATTGGCTCTGAGTTGGCTGAGACTGAAACTTGTTGTTGAATCCTAGTTTGATTGATGGTATCTTTGTCAATGGGAATTCCTTCATAAGAATACACGAAGGTTCTGTAGTCATCCATTTTCTTTAGTTTTTCAACTTGGACATCTGCATGCTCATCAAAATTCACATTTTCACTTTCCACAATTTTGTTAGTGTTAGTATTTAAACACTTGTATGCTTTACTTCTAGTGGAGTAACCAAGGAATATGCCTTCATCACTTTTTGCATCAACTTTTCCATTTCTAGCATCTTTAAGGACAAAACATTTGCAGCCAAATACTTTGAAATGCTTTACATTGGATGTGTGTCCATACCATAATTCAAAAGGTGTTGCATTTGTACCTTTATTGACTTGTACTCGGTTTAGTGTATGAACAACCACACTTACAACTTCTCTCCAATATTTTAGAGCAACAGTCTTTTCTATCATTAATGTTCTAGCATAGTCAATCATAGATCTATTTCTTCTTTTAGAAATTCCATTTTGTGGGGGAGTTCTTGGAGCTGATGTTTGTCTCTTGATTCCTTTGTCATTGTATAATATCTTGAATTCATTTGATGTAAATTCACCACCTCTGTCTAATCTCAGGCATTTCAAACTTTTTCCTATTTCCTTTTCAACTCTAGTCACATACCACTTAAATATTTGAAAAGCATCAGATTTTTGCTTTAAAAATATAACAGTCATCATCCTGGAATAATCATCAACAAACAATATTATATATTTGTCTCTTTTGTAGCTTTGTACTTCCATTGGACCACATAAGTCAGTATGGACTAACTCAAGTACTTCTTTAGATGTATAGTTTTTACTTTTGAAACTTGACGTGGTCATTTTTCCTAGTTGACAATGTTTGCAAATGATATTGTCAGGCTTCTTCAGTTTGGGTAAACCTCTGATTTCTTCATTTTACTGATATTGACCAGATTATCAAAATTGACATGACATAGCCTTCTATGCCATAACCATACATCATCAAATTTTGCAACAAGACAAGAGGTATTTTCTAGATCAAGATAAAATAGATTACTTCTTGTTTGATCTCCTTTTCCTATTAGTCTACCATTAGTATCATATATTTTTGCAGTTTTATTTCCAAATTATACTTTGCAACCTACATTGCCTAAATGTGAGACACTTAGCCAATTGTAGTTTAGTCCTTCAACATAGTATGCACTATCACATGAAATTTGTTTTGTAAGCTTAATGTAACCTTTTCCTTTGACTTGACATGGAGCATCATTACCAAATCTAACACAATTTCCATCATACTGAGTAAAGTTAACAAACTTACTTTTTTCTCCTGTCATGTGATGTGAGCATCCACTATCTATGATCCATTTATCATTATTTTTCATGCATGTTTCCAGTGATGTTGGCTCTTCTTCATCAGATTGGTCCTTGATGGCCACATAAACAACTTCATCATCATTATCATCAGAATCCTCTTCAACTATATAGCACTTCTTGCCTTTGTCTTTGTAATCTCTCTTGTCATCTTCTCTTCTATTTTTGTACTTTTTCCCTTTCTTGTATTCCTTTTTCTGTGTACACCTTGCAGCAATATGTCTTACTTCATTGCAAGTAAAAAAAATTGATAGGCATCTTACCTTTGAATCTTCCTTTGCCTTTGTGAAATCTTCTAGCTAGTAGTGCTTCCAATTGTTCCACATCTTCCTCATTAGTGCTAGTGTCACTGGATACATATTTCATCTTTCTTCTTTCTTTCTTTGATTTTACCTTATCAACATCTTTCAATGATAGCTTGGCTTTGAAAGCAGATTCAACATTCTCAGGTCTATAGTTGTCAAAGTTAGATAACTCAAATGCAGTGAATCTTCCTACTATGCCTTCAAAACTTAGATTGTTTCCTGGCACACATCTTAGCTCTTGTATAGCTGATACTCTAATAGCATAGATAGGGAGAAAGGTTCTTAAAAACTTACTATTAATAGTATCATCATCTAATTGACCATTCAAGCATCTTATTGCACTTACCACTGCCTTTATTCTAGCTACATACTGAACGCCATTCTCACCTTCTTCCATTTTCATATCATCAAACATTCCTCTGAGACTTTCTCTTTTTTCTCTTTGGACATTTTGATCTCCTCCATAAATGTCAGATAGGGCTTTCCACATCTTGAATGCAGTGTCACATCCTTTGATATCATCAAATTCAGCATAGTTGAGTGTAGAAGCAATTTCCAGCATTGTTTGATTGTGTTCCTATTTGTTTTTAAAATCTTCTACAGTAGGAGCACCAGTTGGATCAACATGTTTAGTATCAATTGAATTTTAGGCATAATCTCCTATGGATCCAAGATGTAGCTTCATCAAGCTTTGCCAAGCAAAAAAGTTGTCTTTGTTGAGCTTGGGAGCTTCTCTCTTAGGCATTTTGATCTTTTCTGCTTCTGGTCCTTTTAAACTAAATTAGCAACTGAGGCTCTGATACCAATTGTTATAATTCTTTAGAATAACTAAGAAGGGGGGGGGGGGGGGTGAATCAGTTATTCAAGGTCCAAATTCCATAATAACATTTTTTCCTTTTTCTCTACAAATCCTTAATGGTGCATAACTGAACTTATCATGTATGTAATTTAAATATTGAAACAACTAAGAAAAGTAAACATGCATCACACCATAACACTAATAATTTGATAACCCAAAAACCCTCCAGGAATAAGAAGGTAAAACTGGGGTGGGGATGATACCCACAAAATAATTGCGTAATTAATTTTAACCACTTCTGATGGTCTGCCCTGTGAGAAGCCTTCCCTGTTAAAGGCTACAACACATTGTTAAATGCGACCTTGTTAGAGGATTTCACCAAACTATTAGGAATGGGCCTAGTTAAAGGACTTCATAACATTCACTTGGAATGTCACCCTATTAAAGGATTTACAATATGGCTATTAAACCAATCTAAGTCCATAAGATTTATCTTAACTGTTACAATTGCTAGAAAGTAACAACAATGGCTTTGATCTGATACAACTTACAACATAACTTGCAGATTATAGATCACACTTCAGTTCAATCCTTTGCTTGGCTTTTAATCACTTCAATTCTGTTAGCTTGTCTTCCTCTCAAGATTTTTTTCCTTGAGTCTTCTTCACTCATCATACCAATGCCATCATATTAGTGGTCATCCAGCGAAACAGAGTATTCTTTGCTCTCTTTCTCCTTAGCACTTTTCTTCGGCAACTCATGCTTTCATACTTTCTCACTACCACCACACTACTGCTTCATCACCTTATGACTTCTTAAATAGAAATCTAAAATATATTTCTTGCTCAATTCTCCCTCTCCAATTTTAGGGTTTCAATGGATTAGGTAGGATACAATGTATCTACCCTATATTTATTCTTCATCTAGAAACCTTTTCTAGCATCCAGTTATATTTGCTAAAAACCTTTTTACATGGTGTCATGTGCCACTAGCTCATCACTCTTATCTTCTATCTGGTTTACAAATTTCTAGGTAACAACCTTGTCGGCTCAGATCTAGCAAATCTTCAATTTCAAAATAATGCAGCAACTTGGCATTATTGGTTTACTGATACTCAGCTTGTTCTATGTTACTTGGCACTTGTATCATGCTCGGCATCTATATCTTTACCCAGCACTTTTTTCTTGCTCAGTACTTGATGTTTACTCGTCACTTGTTTTTTGCTCAGCACTTGATATTTACTCGGCACACTCTAAAAGTGAACTTTTCTCGGCTTCAACTAAGAATCTATTCGGTACTAACTAGGCTTGCTCAGCATTCTCTTATGAACTTAGTTAGGCTGTCACAAATAACATAGCTAAACCCTTACATCTTTGATATGTTTTAATGTGTCTATTATATGTGTCTTAGAATATGTCAACAATACATTATTTCATCAATGGCTTAGCTAATCCTTGTACTTCATTACAACATCATAACTTCAACCTTTCTCTAGGTACTCTAGTTACATTGTATTGATTGCCGCCTCCTTGTAAATCAATTGATAGTACTTGGATCACTAAAACAATTGTCATTCCTGCAAGTAGCAAGTTTGACATCAATGACAAAATAATGATTGAAAACATTCTTTTCCAGTTCCATCATTATTATTCAATCATTTCCAATAGTACCATACTTAAAAAGCTGAGGGGAGATTCCATTGTAGATGAATCATGTTGAAGGTTAACTAGTACATCAAACATAGTGATGATTATGCAAAAAATAGGGGCACTCAACATGTAAATGTAGGCAGTATGAAGGAGAATTTGTAGATTGAATACAAGATAACAATGCACATGTTAAAAGGAATATCCATGCTTTGAAGAACATGTATACAAAGAAAAATAGGGTGGAAGCATGAAAAGTAAACCATTTAGAAGAAACAACAGAAATGAAGAGCAACACTTCAAAGAAGACCAACATCAAAAGTGCCATGAACAAGAGAGCAAGCACGTAGATAAGAGCAAGAAAGCACCAAAAGGAAAAGAAAGATTTCTTGTTTTGTTGGATGCACTTAAAAGTGAACCAGAACATAACAAAGGGAGCCCCATCATAGAGAGGGAAAAGCACACAATGAAGAGGCAATCCACATGCCAAGCCAGGAAGCTTAAGAAAGATGCATGTCAAATGAGAATGTTGCAAGTAACATGTGCAAAGAGAAAATCACACCAATCAAAGGAGACCCCACTGTGGTAGGGGAGATCATGTGAATGAGGAAATGAGAGGGGCTTGAAAGCAATGAGGTATTCAATGTTTGCAAAGAAGAGACCATGCCATGTCAAAGATGCCCATACGTAGTATGAAGAAGAGGAGTCAACATGTATAAAGAAATAGAGCATCAATGAAAAAGCCACCTGCTCATGAAACAAAAAATCACGCAAATAGAAAGGAATAGCTCCTACACCAAGAAAAAGAAGATTTGGAGGTAGCTAGTGCCAACACATAAGTTGAAGCTGTTGGAGATAAGGTAATACACAATAGTCATATCATCAATACATGAACAACATGTTCACATGAGTAATGTGTTTCTCAAAACTATGCCACTTTTAATTTAGTGCTAAAGTTTGGCATGAGTTAAGAGACTAGCTAGTGTGTTCAAGGGGTGGCATTGGGATAGGAAATCTACTAGTGACACAAGAGAAGAGTCAACACATAAGAAATCATGGAGTTGCCAGATAAATACAGAGCCAAAACCCCAATGCATATATCCCACATTTGAAGAGAATAGGAATTTTGAAATGTTTAAATACAATCTTACACTAAAGGCATTATTGACTAAGACAAGAACTTTTGGAAGGCAATGCCTGTGTAGTGGGTCCAACCCATGCTCAGCTGGAGGCGATGTCAAATTTTTTTTTGAATGGACATGCATATCAAAGAGGATGACATTAGTAGATTGAGGTCACCAAAAAGTCAAAAAATATGGCAACTCGCTACCTCATTAGCTAGAAAATCCAAGGAATTCCAACTAGTGACATAGCGAATTGCTGGAAAACCACTAAAATTTGGCCAAGCTCAAATAAGCAACATGGCTCTTGCCTAGATATAAAGCAGCAAACCAGGGAGAGACAAGTGGCAACCAAATAGAAAAGGTAGTGATGAAATGATGAGGTGGATTTTTGGACCAGTCACAAGGTGCCATGTGGCACAGATTTTAAGTTAGGATGATGTGGTGAGCAAATTTTGTGATGTTCCAGATCATGCTACGTGGCAGATTTGAGGGTATTTGCTAAATCGCCAAAGGAAAGTTGCAGGGAAGATAACATGGTGACATAGCAAATCACAATAGGAACATGATATGTGGTAGCAAAGGATGAGGTCACCGACCAATCTCAATGTGACATGGTGCTATGCAAACTAGAGCTAATCAAAAGGTGACAAGTGGCATCATATGATTAGTTGAGAGGAAAATGACCTATTTTCAAAGGATTAAATAATATCCTCTTTACTTGAGCATTCATGCAAGATTTGAAAAAAATTAATGCTAAAAAGTGAATATCTTATAGTTTTGAATATAGAACTTTTTAAATTTTTAAATTTTTAAATACAAAGCCATGAACAGGACTCAGAACTTTAGAGGGCCATAACTGGAGCTATTTTTATTGAAAATGGGCACTCTAGTATACCACCAGAACCAAAATGAGCTAAATTTTCCATTTTTGAGGTCATTTTTTTGCACAAGTGCTCATCAATTCATGCTATAGGCCAATTCATAAATTTTGGGGCATTCTTAGGAGAATAGGAAAATTTCAACATTGATCATCAGAGTTGGTTAAAGGACAAATATGAAGACTTGGTGAAATGTTAAAGTGAATAAAATCAATTCTGAGATGTTTTATTGGCTTCTAAAGGTCATATAACTAATTTTTCACTTTTTACTTTGAGTTCAAATTTGACATCAGAAATTAGTTATATTTTCTACCAAATATCTAAGATTCTTTATGCCTTTAAGAGCCAAAATGATGAGGATCTAATATGAAGTTACAAAGAGAAGGTAGAGAGAGGCTTTTTCACTTCTTGGGAAGGAATTCTAAAGGGACACATGTCAATTAAAAATTCAATCTGGGAATTTCCCTCTTGATACATATTCTTTCTTCTTCTTTGAAAGTGGTTGTTGGTTGGTTTTCAATTTCCAGTTCTAGGAGCTTTTCTTAGGCTGTGAAAGCCACACACCCAACATTCTCTCTTGTATTGAACAACAATTTAAGTTTATGTAGATAGTTCTTGTTTGTTAGGTAATTTTTGAGTTATTCTCTATACATCTTTTATGTATTTTGTTTCAAGGAAAAAAAAGTAAAGCACAATAAAGGGTTTCAAATTCAGTTTGAATCTTGTCTCCTGCTCATGGATATGTAATCTTTTCTAATTTGTGAACCAAGAGCATAAATTAGGTTGCATTTCATTTTGGAATGTATGTGGTTAAAATGTCTTGATGGTGGAACAAAGAGCCATGTAATTTCTTGATGTTTATCATAGGGTTTGCAAATTTCATGATGGGATAATTTGAGTATGAGATTCAAATCTAAAGCAAATGTCTATTCACAAGGTGAAAGATAGATTAGGGATCTTGATGTAGGAATTATGTCAAAGATTTCAATGAGATGTATAGTTGTAATTCATTAAATTGCCTAATAGATAAGGCACTGATCAGAGATAGAATCATTAGGTTTTGTTGCTCATACCTAGATTTTTTTGATATCAACATGTTAAATCAATTTTCCCTTTTATGTTGAAAGTCATTCAAAGTTTAACCCACACTTAGCTTGCTAGTTTCATGAGTCATGTTCTTAGCTATTTCATGTTTATGATTTCTTGTTAAGTATAGAAGATTTAGGGGTTTTTATTTGTTATTCTAAATTCTGATTATGCTTATTCCACTGGTCACATAATTAGATCCTAAGAGGTCCATCCACCTAGGTTTTGTAGAGCCTAAAGTGAGGGAGTGTAGCCTTATAGTTGGCCTAAGTTCTTGGTAATTTGTGTCCATTATTGGAGATAGCTGCCCATAAATGCAATCTTACCCTGTATACTTAGTTGTTTAAACTCTATTAAATTAGGACCCAACACACTTGTTTTGCATGGTGGCATGAAAGGTGAGTTGGATTCTTTTATTTTTTAGGCATTTTTCAAAAAGTGAAAGTTTTTGTTGACCATGATTTGTTTGTAGTAACAAGCTAGATTGGATAAGGTGTTTGCCAATGTTGATCAGATAAGGTTCACTTTCACAAAGTTAGGTTAACGAATAGATGTGTATCTCTGAATGTTCCTAGCTTGATGTGAAAAGTGAGGTAATGGTAATTGTTGGGTTGATGATGATGTAGCTTTGCTTGTTTGAAAAGATGTTTTTGGTTGTACACAAAAATTCTCAGACTTTGTAAAATAGTAGCAAGGAAAAGGGTATCCAAATTTATTGTTTGTTTACAAGTACCATGTTTGTAGATAGCCTTTGTTTCATGTTTTTTCTTAGGTGCATCATAGGAATGCTCGGATGCACTAGTTCAGTAATCATATGTGCTACCTAAATGCTCAGATGCACTATTTTATCTTTCATATGCACTATTTTTTGAATCAAATGTGTTGTTTTAAGTCTCAAATGCACTGTTCTATAGGTGTATGCATCATAATAGAGATCAAAAGTATTACAAGAATATTTAGATGCATTTTTTTATGTCATATATTCACTACTTTAAGGATTTTTCAGCAATTTCTTCATCTTAGACTTGGTTTCTTGACACTAGTTTGAGGTTTGTCATTCTCAAAGGTTTGTGATCTGCATTGGTGTTCATTATTAAGTTTTAAAGAACTTCCAAGCACAATAGTAGTTAGATCAAAAAAAAATGAAAAATCACACACACCTAGAAAATGAAAAAAAAGGCTTCCTATCAAGGTAATCTAAGGCTGGTGACTAGTAGGTCTTAGTGTTCCAACTGTGTTCAGATTTACCTCTCCTATGACAGAGAGCTTCCCACCAATATTAGGGAGGTTTGGCACAATCCCTTGTAGGACTATTAGAGGAAGGATATGTTCCAAATGTAGGTGGCTTGAATTTGGTTAGGAATATAAGATTGGGTGGTAATCCCTCTCACTGGCCCTACTAGGGAAACTTGAAAAGTAGCCCTTCTATGGCTAGATTATCCTACCTAGTGAAAAGTGAGAAATGGAAGTCACAAATAGGTATGGGAATCTGATCACTCAAGAAGAGTGAGAACATATCCCTACTATTTTGGCTCCCTAAACATGTATGGGATTAATTTCCAACACTTATACTACTAAAGATAGGGGGCTCCTAATTAGACTATGCATGGGTTCTTTCCTCATTCAACTTTGATCGATCTTTATAGAAGGTCAAGCATTTTTATCCACTCAAAGGAGTTGAGAGCATAGGCCCACTTCTCTATCAAATCAGAAAGATTGAATGTTTATTAACCTATGTTTGAAAATTTTAGAAATGCCACACTTTTAATTGACGAGAGTCAAGTTCCACCTACCTAATTTGGAGCTAGCTAGCCTAGACACATTTATGAGGGTCTTCATTCCTGTAGCATGCTATCTATAATCTAAAGGCTTTGTTAATTAATGAAAAAGGAACAAAGAAAAAGGTATTCAAATTTGGAAAATAGATTCAGGAAACTACAACTTTTATCGGATGCACTACAAAAATGCTCATATGTGTCACAGAAAACCTCATATGCACTATTCTATCATGCAAAGGTGCTATAAGAAAATGAAATGCACTGTAAGATGCTTCATATGCTCTATAGAAATAATCAAATGCATTACAAAAATATTCACAAGTGCTGTGAGAATATGAAAATGCATTATAAAACTATGCAAATGCATTACAAAACAGCGTAAATGTGTTACAAAACTATGCAAATGTGTTACTGAACTATGTAGATGCATTATAGAAAAATGTGTATGTGCTACAGTAAGATTAAATGCATTAAAAAAGATTTCATTAGCATTAGAATATCTCTTGGAAGCATTGAAATAGAGTGCAAAAGTGTCAAAAGATTTGGATCCTGCTCTTCTATGCTTGAGGAAGACTTTGGAATGTTGTTCTTGCTGATATGAGGTCTCCCAAACTCAGTAGAACCTGATTTTGATCATATCTGCATAAGAGAATATCCCAAAAAACATAGATCTATACTAGAATTGAAATATTAGACTAAAAAACTTGAAAATAGAGAGGCTTTTAGTTTAGCCCCATGGCGGGTGCCATTTTGTACATAGTGTGAACACGTATTCATGAAAATTTAGCGTAGAATGCAAATGGACTGACAACAAGCTATACTAGACCCAAGATATCATCATCAAAATGTAATATCTAAAAGTGTCTCATGACTCCCTAACTACAACTGCTAAAATAGCTCTCAGACAAGCATCTTAGTGATAGTTCTAGAATGGGATTATTCTTAAAATGCAAATCTACAATGAAAAATGCAAGATCTATGACTAAAATGTGGATTATACATGAAATAAAACTCCTAGAAATGCTCTTGAAATGATCATGCCATGAACTAATATGCAATAAATAATGCTAAATGATACAAAATGATGCTAAAAATGCTATGAACTTGCTACAATGAAAATGATAAAACAATGAGTCTAAATATGCCTATAGTGTAGATGCATAAAAACTTGGGTCCCTTGCCTCTTAGATTTCCCTCCTATTTATAGGATTTTAGAAGGGGTTGGGGTAAGAACCAGGATTTTCACTTTTGACTGGGGGTGAAAGTGAAACTAAAAATATCTCATAAAAGGATAGGAGAAAGAGTCCAATAGACTTGGTTTTGAGGATAATATGAGAATTTTTCAAATTCTTTTAAATGGTAAAAGGGAGATTTTCAATCTTTTGAGGATAAAATGATTTTATTGATTTAATAAATGATTTACTTTCAACACTTTGTCTTTTTCCTTCCTCCCTTTTTGAATTTTATTTTATGAATTAGAATTATTTTCTTCCTCTTTTAAAGTTGATTTACGTCTTGTCAATTTGATAGGTGATTAATGACCTAATGTGATTTTTGATTTGAAATTCTATTGTGTTTCTTCTAATTTTCTCTTTAATTTAGACTTGATTGATTGAAATTGAGTGATTTAAGTCTTTTCCAATTTTTGGGTGTCTACAATATGTGTTGGGATTAAGGGAACATCTTGTATTGTAGCTGTAGGGGATGTGGTGATTGTTCTTGATGATCATGTTGAGGTTCAATCCATTGAGAAAGATGATATGGTTGAACAAGGTAAAGAGCGCTATGCTTATGTTCTTTAAAGTCTCAAAAATTTTAAATTCAACATTTTTATTTGTTATTGCAGAGCATCCACCTTTGCAAAGGATAGTGAGATCACATCCACGAGTGAGAAGAAGTGTTGATGATGACATGGATATGCCTTTGCAACAATATAAGAAAGGACAAAAAAAGAAAAAGACAAAAAAGTAATGATTCTCATTTCTATAGCTTATTTGATAATGACTAATGTTTATGTGTTGAAGTTTTAATTATGTGTTATTGAATGTTCATGTGAATGTTGTAATGAATCTTATGTGTTAATGAATTTTATAATGTGATAATTCATGAATGTTACACTTTATTAATAGATGAATTAATGAATGAACTTTAGATGTTAACAAGGAATTTAGATGTGGGCGGGGGGGTGAACTTCCACCATCATGTGGTTGGCCCTAATTAGTAGAGAATATTAAACTATTCTTGAAACCAACTGAGGCTTAACATTAGCCTATGATTGGATGACAACTAATTATTTTAGGCACACTTAATTTTCCACAAATCATATAAAACAAATGATTTTCCCTATACAAGCACATTCTATAAAATAGTTCACATGTCTTGCCTATGTGATTTCAATAGGAATGGAGTAATAAATAAATTGAGAACATTAAATTCTTAATGGTAAATTGAAGGTTTGTTTTTTTACTTGTATTTCAATAGCAATGTAGTAGTAAATATGGTGCTAGTTTTAGATGTTAACCATGTCAATCTCTTTGTTTCAGGAAATGTAGAAGGAGGCCATAGTTCAATATGCAATCTCAATTTGTAGGCATAGGACATCAGATAGATCTGAAAAATGCAATAGGTTTGCATTTTTGTTAGAAGTCTTTAATTAGGTATTTTAAGTTATAGATAATTATAAACATTGTAAGTTTGATTCTTATAGGCAAGGGTAATGTCCTCAGCATGAAAGCAAATCAAGACTTTTTATGTGCTAGTTTGTTGAGGACATTCTCTTAGCCATAGCAGCTAGAGTTCTAACATTTATGATGGTCTATAATTTTAAAACCTTAATAGACCTATTAAATAAATGTAAACGTGGTGCATTTTTTCAGCTCTCCCTATTGTCCATGCACATGGAACACATTTGCATGTGCATTATGGATTTAGAGTGTTAGAAGCTTATTTTGGATGTGAGGGGAAAATGACATGCACTAGAAGATGCAAAAATGATGTCACTTTGTAGGTCTGGAACCTTTTTTTATTATATTTTTGCACATGTATCCACATGAATACAAGTATTTTCTCACACGTATCATTTAAGAACATTGTTTCCTTCATATTTTAGGTTGAAATAGGTGCATTTTTTTCATTGAGCATCTTATAGTCCCTAGGTAGCTGAAATAGCCAAATTCACCTCAGGACATGTTTTATGTAAGGTACATGTTCTAAAGTATTTTTTTTCTTGGATATATTTTTTTCAATATATTTTCATCAATGACTTTAATTTCATGAAAGTAGGGATTTCCAACCTAGATTTCATATGCTTTACACTTGATACTTGTACTAATCAGGATGAGATGTCCTTCACTCACATGCTAGGTGAAAAATTAGAGGTGTTTATCTACCACCTTAAAAGTTTCCAAAATATATACCCCTCTACAACACTTTGGAATAGTACATGCTTGACCTTTGATCTTTGTTCTAGATAGATATTTACTTTCCAATGCTCAATTTTCCTATGCAATCATGGTAAATCTAATTAGACCATCACACCTTTGTAGCTAGAACCCAATTTGAAGTCATGCTTGTGGTGAACTAATAAGATTAAATAATTTTATTGAAACATATGAAATTAATTGATCTATATTGGATCTATTAGCATTGTTGACCAATTATAAATAAATATAATCATTCTTAGGCCATCTTGACAAAAGGTACCTCTTGCAATAGCCTTGCCATTGTATCCACCTTGGTGTCCAAAATTGAGGTTTATCTCTCTTTCTTCTTTACAACATTTATTAGTAATCAATGCAATATAAATGTTGGTTATTGCATTTCTACATAGTGCAACTATTGGAGGGGGAGGACAATCATTGAGAAAAAAAGATAATTTTGAACTATAAAAAATGTGATGGTTGCATTACCTTTGCTAATTTCATGAAATATTAAGAAATCATTTTCTTGCACAAAACCCCCCAACAATAGATAAAAATTTGGAAGGATAGAACAAATAGTTTGTTTCCATGTCTTCTTTTTCATTTCGAGGACATGGGTGCATCTTCCTTACATACAACTTTCATCTTTATAGATTTTAGTTGGCTACTCTCCACCTCCTCTAGACTAGGAATTACTTTCTTGGGAAATAGAATTAAAAATTTCATGGCTTCTAGACAAAAGAGAGATTTAAGATGAATTATGTTCTCCATTTTTTGATGCCTATGAAGTACCACACTCTTTTCTCCTCTTCTCAAGCCATGTCCTTAACTTGTCCACCACATACAAGGTTATGTTTTCTACATCAAAAGTGTCCTCTAACCAATAGAGATGTGGAACAACTATAAGAACAATATTATGATAGATCTCATTAACAATTTTATTACCATCATTGATTATACCTTGAGGAACAACAAAGCCCACTCCATGGGCTTTGGCCTAATCCAACATTAACCTCATATAATCTCTCTTCCATACCTTCCTTATATCTACATAATATTCTTAGTAATCATCTTATTGGGGTTCATGCAGATATGACTTCCCTCCATAGAATGATGATATACATAATGTTTACTATCACAATAAGGTCTTTGTGGTTGAAGCTAAAACTTAAACTTTTATAGAATTATGCCTGACATCTTGGTGACCTCATTGCTTTTACAAAAAATATTATAAAAAATTAGAAATGAGTAAACCCCTTTTTTATATAAATCTAATGTTCACCTTTGGCATATGGCAACATAGTTCTAGGAACACTACATAATTAAAAATACTTCTTAGAAATCTATGCAGGGCATTTTTAAAACCCCCAATTCTCAAATGCAAGAAATTATCAAATTGAATATAATAGCTCCCATATTGAGTCACCAAAGTAGCATCTTCAGGGGAAAATATTTTTTTTGGAAACTCTTCAATATTTTAAGAAATGCATCATTCACATATTCATAATTTTCCATGCCTTCTTTCTTCTACAACTATAGAGAATAGTCCTACACATGTGTGTGTCTCTTTATAGATTGTATAGTTAATAGACAAAGTCAAGCAATTTGTCTTCTAGCAAGCACATATATCAACAATGGAGACATATGAAACTCTTCACACTCCTCATAGCTAGCTAGTTTCTCATGCAAATGATGACTATTCAGGTTGGCCCAATCAATATAGTCACCATGAAAATATAGTTTGCAAGAAATCACATATTCCCACTTCTCATAGCTAGCTAGTTGATCATGCAAAAAATGACTATTCAAGTTGGCCCAATCATTATATTCACTATCAAAAAATTGTTCTCAAAAAATCACATATCCATATTACAAAATTTCTTCAACTCTACACTTCCCATGACATGGTGCAATAAGTTAATTACATCAAAGGATACTAAATGCAAGTGAAGTTCTGAATCTATAGATTGTTATGTACTCATAAACTGTATACATTGTTTTTTGAATAAAGAGGACACTACAATCACACATCTCAGAAATGGATTCTTTTAATGAATTTATGCAATTAGGAGAAATGGTACAAACAATATTGTTTATTCTTCTTCTTCTTTGTTATGACCATTATGTAGATGAATTAGACTCATTTGTTTCTTCTGCATTTATTTAGAAGCTATGAGACGTTCTTTTATTTTGTATGAAGAATGTTAAATGTGAGATGGCAAGTGTGAACATAAAGAAATCATATACAAATAGAAACTATAATGAAATACATATATCTAAAATAAGAGGAAATGCGATCAAGATGTTGACTCAAAAATTATATAGTTAAATCTTGAAAACAACATTACAATTTTACTTGTAGAAAATGGAACTTAGAGCCAACAATTCTTAAAATAAATTGTGCAAAAAACTATTATAATTAATGATAGGACTCTAATAAGTTAATTACATCAAAAAAATTATTCACAAAATGCTCTCCTTTTAAACTTAAAGGAAGCTTAAACTTGCCTTCCCTCTTACCCCTAGTGAGGCACTTACAATTTTACTCAAAAACCAATCCTTCATGTTCCAAAATTACTATAGACCACACTTCATAAATACATCTACTAATGACTCTCTTTAAGAAGCTTCAATTCTTGTGAGACAAATTTAAGAAATTTTTTAACAAGCACCAAACCATTAGAAGTTTTGAGATTCACAACTCTTAGAATTGTAATGATTGACACAAAACATAATCAATTCATGACAAAGAACTACAAGGAAAAGACCACACATGCACCATAAGCTTCTCAAAAATAATGAAGTTCTAATTTTCTTTCACTCTCCTCACAATTCCATAAACCCCCACATCATGTAGCTTTGTATCTTTGATCCCTTCCAAGCTAATATCTATGATTAGCAACATTGGAAAGGCTAGGGTTTGACATTTGTAGTATAAAAGATGATCTATCAAGGTTTTTTATAATTATGGTTGCCATACAGTACGTGCACCTTATAATTTCATCACAAGACACTCAACAAATCACTACAAAAGCTACAATTCATAGAAGCTCTAGTTTGTAGGTAGTTTTCAATAATTATTTTTTATAATTCAACTAGTCATTACAATTACAACAATAGTACATTGTATGTGATGACTAGTTTCGATAGACATTTGTCTCTTGTACAACTCAACTATTGCATAGATGTTGCAAGTGAAATAGAAATTTTTAATGGATAACTATCACTTCTACATCATATTTATTGCATAGGCATCACAAGTACAATAGAATGTTTTGATGGATAACCTTCATTTCCATAATATACATACCACAAATGTGTTGCAATTGTGATGAAGGATTCAAAGCTCTGACCATCATAATTACAATGAAAACCCATGGTTGTTTAGCATGACTATCAAAATTGCAATGTACACAAAATCAACTCTTGTATTTCCCTTCTTCCAAGGTATGACTATGTGTTTCATCACCATTATGATGGATGCCTTTTTCATCATAACGTGTAATAGAAAAAGTTTGATGAGAGCCAATAGGAGGGTCTATCATTGATGTGATGGTTGGATGTCACAATTATGTGGATTTTCCAATGAAAAATGACCCCAAATGTTGTAGTGTGGAGTGTGTTACCGAGTCTGAGGCCAACATTTTTCACTCACATTTCTAGTGCCCACCATGGGGCATCAAATCAATTTTTTGGCCTCATTTCTATTAAATTTTGTCATTCTAATTTTCATTTTTGTACATTTTCATAAAGTATCTCTTGGGAAGTTCTTTCCTCACATGAGCTTTCTATTTAATCACATGACCATTCAAAAAATCTTGCCTGAAAGAACATAAACTCTCTTGAGAACTACATTCTCTCACATAGGATCCAATTTTATGTTGCTTAGAAAACTATTTTCTCACCTAGAAGTAGCTAAGTCTCACATGAGATTCAACATCAATGCTCTTAATTGTTTAATTGTGTTTCAAATTTTTCTTTTTTTCACATTTACTAATCGTGCTAATCTAGGTATCTATGTGATTTATTTGGTTTTATTAGGACATAAAAATTGTCTGCAAGATGCATGTGAAAGAATCCTTGAAACACATTAGACTTACTAAAGTTTGATTTTAGGATGCTTGTCAAAGATACATTCAAAACCACAAAATAATGTGTTTTATTTTTCTACCTTTTGCTATGGCCTCACAAAGCATACCCAATTTTGAGTCACAAAATAGGGATCTCCTAGTTTCAAAATTTCTTATGAGGAATCTAGTCAGAAGCCTCAGTCATTTTGGATCCTCCCCTAGTTCTAGGTCAAACCTTGCTCTCTAATTTGAAAGGGTTAGAGAGTTAGACATAGGTAAAAATTCAAGCTTAGGACTTTTTTGTGCTTAAAGTGTGCACATGTGCATGTGTGCTGAGTGTGCACATGCGCACCTCACCCCTATTTTGGGGATGTGCACGTGCATACATGTATATGTGCACATCTTTAAAGGTGTGTGCTTGTAAAGGCGTACACTTTTTTCCCCCCATGCACCTATATAAGACTCTTCCCTCACTTGCACAATGTCATATGTACATGTGCTTAGTTGTGTACATGTGCACCATGTGCACCATGTGCACTTTGTCAAGGTGCACATGTGTGCTAGTGAAAAACTATGCACTTTTCTATTTCCAAGGTAACTTAGTGAACTAGAACACCTTCCAAGGTGTGCTAGTGCACAAACCTAGCTTATTTTTTGGGTAAATCTCCACTATCTTCTCTATTTTGACTATTGTTGACCCATTTTTTCATCAGGCTGAAACCTTATGGAGTCCTCTTTTGGGTTTTTCAACATAAGATAACTAATTTTTTCTTCCTTGTTTAGATAAATTGATATCTTCATTATCCATAGCACAAAAAATATCCATGGTATTGCATGTGCATGGTATTGGATAACTTGTCGGGGTCATAACTTTTGACCTAGAGCTCAGAATTTAGAATTGTTTATATCATTGGAAAGAAGAACTAAAAATCTAATTTTAGTCCTTAAAATAGTGAGCCTTTGGCTTCCCAATTTGAGGGATTGATGAAAGTTTCAACTTGAAATTTTGAGTAGAAGACCTCCTAAAAATCTAGTTTAAAAGGCCTAGAAAAGCTTGTTAAAAAAATATGAAAACGTTTCAAACATTTAATTATTTTAGATAATTTGGATCACTTGGTCTTTGACCAAGAATGATTGGGTGATCAAAGAGAAGAAAAAATAAAGTAACAAACTTCACAATGCACAAAGATGTACATAACATGAAGGTGCACAAGTGCACATAACATGAAGGTATGACACATATTGTGCAAGTGTGTAGATTATCATAGCATCTTCATTATCAGTAGCAATAGAGATACCACCTAGTCTAGTAACCTTCACCTTAAAATGAGTCACGCATAAGTTTTGATTCATGAATTTACATTTAAGATCAAAGATATAGAGGTTGGACACATGAACCAAAATAAGTTCCTCATCTTATGAAACTATTACTGACAAGAATCAACACATGTACCTTGGGAGTTCAGATAGAAGAAGTAGAAGGAGTTCAAGTCTATGAAAATTTTGGGCTAGAAAGAGGGTATAAATAATCAAATTGGGAAAAATAAGTACACAAGAGTTCTCCTAGACATCATCTGAGAAAAACCCAAAAACTATTTTCAATACAGAGAACTTTTATTTTTTGGTGAATTGAGCACCTTGCACAAATTCCTTGAAGGTGCACAAGTGCATAATTTGAAGATTTGGTGAATGAATTATCTCTAAAGGTGTGCAAGTGTGCATATCATAAATATCTATAGGCCCCTTAAGGTCTTGAACATTACCATGGCTTACTTGTCTTTTGTAGCAGCTAAGATCACACTCAAACCCATGACTTTCAAGCTCTAGAGAATTCCCAGGAAGTAACACTTCATGATTTCAATAGGGAAGTGAGAGAAAAGTATGAAGCTCTAGACTTATTAGCTCTTCAATAAATCACTTTTCTATCCAAAAGTTCAAAGGGAGACATTCATACATCATTTTTGTATAAAGGGGAAGAAAACCTAGATGCTAAAAATTCAATTTCAATACTCACAAAATTTTTGGATTTTTGGACCCTATCATTAAGGTGTGCAGGTCTACTATTGCACTGATAATTTTGAACCTAATTTAGAGTATTCCATGCACTAGAAATGCATTTTCACAACAATTCAACTGCTATAAGTGCCTAGAGAATGTCAAGCTTCCACTTTTAGAGCTACCAGTGACTCTTAGATCCCCTTTTAGCTTCCTTCTTATTATCTACTTATTCTTGTATTGTTTGAAGTCATGTAAAGGCTCATGCACCCATTAATTTATATCAACAATGGGAGACCTACATAGAACCTTTTAGAGAGTTAACTTGTATATAATTGGATTTATTTTATTAGTTTTTTAGTAGATTTTTTCATTTTAAGAGATCTCTGATGTAGGAGCATCTTGGGTTCACTTGCAATCTTGCACATTTGAGAGGGATTTTGGTTAAGGGTTATGGAGCTTGGTGAATACTGGGAGCTTGACATGGTCTATGGAGTTTATGAATTTGGTGTCTATTTTAGGTTGTATAACTAATTTTTTGCAATGAGTTAAAGGATGAAACTTTAGAGATTGAAGAAGGCCTATATTTCTACCTATGGTTCAAAGCTCGAGTTCTAATTCATTCGGAGCTAGGAGATATCACAATTTTACTAAGACATTGATTTTGGGAATTTAATTGTTGTAGGAGGCTGACTTGTGGCATTTAATTTATGTATTTGTATTTAATTTGTGTTCAAGGACAATTTGTGGCTTATATTGGTATAATTAGGGGTTGGGGGGGGGGATTCTTTAGGATTAATCATCCATTGTGGAGGAAATGAGGAGCTTGGGAGAGTGAATTTTGAGAGGGGCTAGTAGTTGCAGCTTGGAAAACAAGGAGAATGCTTGGTGGGCTTGCGAGCTCAAGTTGAGATCTTCCTTGGAGGTTTCTACCAGAGTGTAGATTTGGACTAGCTAGGGTTTGGGTTTGGATCTTGAGAGATCTTGTAGAACTATTACTTTCTATTTATCTGGTTGTAATCGGGAAGGCCTTACAGCTTGGCACATTGCATGTAATCAATTATATTTTTTGAATATATTATGATGATTTGGTATGAGATCTTGCATTATTACTTCTTATTGTTGTGTTTCCACTACATGGTTATATAGTTGGGGGCTAGGACATCTCCTTTGGGGACTCCCCTACCTTAAACTATGTCAGGTAGTATCAGAGTGAAGGTTGTTCCTAAGTGTGTGGATAGATCACTGAAGTTGAGGCAGTTTGCACCAGGACTTGGGTTGAAGAGGTGGATTCTAGTCATGGATTTGTTGGTTAGGGTTTTCTAATATTTTGGAAGATGTCTCCCAAAATATTGAACCCTAGGGAAATTGCTGATCTTACTGATGCTATAGAAGAATGGATTTTAGAGAAGGTTAAAGCAGATATCAGATCTAAGTTTGAGAATGTTAGAGCAGAGATAGCATCAATGAAGAGTGACATGATTACTAAAATTGTGATTGCTTTAGGTGGTGTACCCAGGCATGTGGGTATTGAAGGTAGTTATGAGGAAGTTGCTAAAGATTTTGAAGTTACTAGATCTGGTGGTGAGGATAGATCTGATCATGTGGAGAGACCTATTGGAATTAGGGCTGGTTAGTTTTCTCAACGTGGATCTCAGTTTAAGCTAAAGCATAAGATGGAGGTTTCTAATTTTTCAGGCACTTTGAATCTTGAAGACTTGATTGATTGGATTGGTGAATTGGAAGACTACTTTGAGCTTGAGGATATTGAGGATCCACTTAGAGTAAGGTTGGCACAAACTAAGTTGAAGGGACATGCTGCTCTTTGGTGGAAAGAACTACAAAGAGATAGAGAAGAGGAAGGTGAAATGAAGATCATGTTGGAATGTCTTAATGAGAATAGATCCTCTGAGAGTGGGGGTGAATCAGAAGTACTGGCTTTATAACCACTTTTAAACCCTTAATAACATATAACTAAAATTATCATGCATGCATATAAACATTGAGCAATCATAAGAGACAAGCATGCATCACCACATAACACTTGAGATTTTGGTGACCCGGAAACCCTCCAAGAATAAGAAGGTAAAATTGGGGTGGGGATGATACCCACAAAATTATTGCAGCAATTGATTTCAACCACTTCTGATGGTTTTCCCTGTTAAAGGCCTACCCTATTAAAGCCTACAACACACTGTTAATATGTGACCCTGTTAAAGGATTTCTACACCCTATTAGGAGTCTGCCTTGTTAGAGGACTTAAGAACATTCAACTTAGAATGCCACCTTGTTAAAGGATTTACATAAGGCTATTAAACCTACCTAACTCAATAAGATTTCCAAATTCCTAATACAATTGCGAGAGAGTATTAGAATAATGCACTTGAACTAATGTAATCTCTAATGTTGATATTAGGCTCTTGATCTACTCATCTATCCCTGATCTCTACTAGATTTGATCTACTGATTATGTTCCTTATTCTATTCTGATCAACTAGATGTGTAAATGTTGTCCTTTCCACTAAATCTTTGACACCAATGCTCTCCAATGACCTCAATAAAAGGCTTTGTCATTCCTTCTTCTCTCCAACTCTCATTCAATGATGTCAGGACTTCCTTATAAATATTAGTGGTTTGTTATGCATCCTTGGATAAAATGTTCCCACTCAAACCCTTGAAATTCACCAATTGGCTACTTGTAATTCTAATTTTCTAATTGGTTGCATATGGATCAAATAGGTAAATGGGAGGATTTAATCTTATCTCCTTATCCTGTCATGAGTCATGAATAACCATTTTATATCTTAGTTTGTATTGGCACAAACTCTTATGCTAATCCTACGTTGCTCGGTACATGAAGTAATACTAATGCTCGGCACCATCTATTCTAGATTGCTTGGCATCCACTATGTTTCCTACAGTACTCATCTCTTGTTAGTTTTTTTTTGCATTGCTTAGCTTCTATTGATTCCTGAATCACTCAGCTCCTATTAACTTTGCAATGTTCGGCACACATTGTCTTCTAATCTACTCAATACATGTTGAATTCTATATAGCTCAGCATATACTGTAATTGTTTTTCTCAGCATCAACTATAGTTTTCTCGACACTATCTGTGACCTGGCGTATAAAGAAATTCTAGCTCGACTTCCACTGTGTACTTGACATGTATAGTAAAAATGGTTAAGAGTGTTGACACTCATTTGTCAATCTTATTTATTTGATCAATAGATCACTAGATGGAAATTGATGGTGACTAAGCTAAAGGCTAAGTTCATTCCTACTGATTATGAACTTAAGCTATTTAAGAGGTTGCAAAATCTAAAGTAGAAGGATATGATTGTGAAAGATTATACAAAAGAATTCTACAATTTGACTATTCGGTCTGGGCATCGAGAATTGTCAAAAGAGAAGGTAGCACGATATATTAATGGTTTGAGATTCAATATTTAGGATGAGGTTTCTATGCTATATATTTCTTCAGTTAAGGATTCTTATCAGTATGCTTTAAGAGTAGAGGAGAAAGTAAAGAGGAAGAATCAAGGTATTTCTTGAGGGAAGGAGAAGCGGGATAGTTCAACACAAGCTAAACCAAAAGAAGAAGGTGAACCAAAACCTGTGGAACCAAGGAAAATGATAGGTGGAGGTGGGTTCAGAGGTAATTGTTTCAAGTGTGGTCAAGAGGGGCATAGATCTTTTGAATGTCCATTTGGTAGGACAATTGCTATTGTGAATGGGGTTGAAGTCTAGGAGAGTCAGCCTAAGCAAGGAGAGAGTTTTTTGGCTTGATGAGTATTGGTTGGTGAGAGGACATTAGATTCTTGTCAGAGGACTAGTTTGTTCAAAACTCATTGCAAGTCTGGTGGTAAAGCTTGCAAAGTGATTGTGGATGGTGGTAGTACTAATAACCTTGTTGCTAAAGAGATGGTTCAAAAACTTGGTTTGAAGAAAATGAGACATCGTTATCCTTATAGGATTGGTTGGTTACAAGGTGAGCATGCTTTGGAAGTGAGGGAACAATGCCTTGTTGATTTCTAGATTGGGCAGTATAAGGATCAAGTGTTGTATGATATTGTGGATATGAACAATTTTCATGTATTGCTTGGTAGACCTTGGCAGTATGATTGCAAGGCTATGCATGATTGTGTTAGGAATGTGTTTACAATTGAGAAAGGTGGTAGGAAGTTTTCCCTAATTCCTTTGCAGAATAAAGAGCTTGGTAGGAGGAACCTGAGCATTGGTGACTAAGTTGAGTTGGAAAATTTTGAGAAAGTTGGAGATCGGCATGGAAATCAGACCTATGGAACACCTGTGGTAGATGTGAAGAAGAAAAACAAGGGAAAGAGTGTACAAGTTGAAGACTCAGAGGATATGTATGTAAAGAACCAATTTAGGATTTATGTGTTAAATCTAAAAAGATTTTCTTCTAATTACTAGAACATCTTTTTGAACCTGGGGTGTCTGATGTAGGAGCATCTTGGGTTTGCTTGCAATCTTGCACGTTTGAGAGGGATTTTGGTTAAGGGTTATAGAACTTGGTGAATACTGGGAGCTTAGAATGGTCTATGGAGCTCGACATGGTCTAGGGAGCTCAACATGGTCTATGGAGCTTGGCATAGTCTAGGGATCTCAGCATGGTCTTTGGAACTTGGCATGGTCTATGGAGCTCGGCATGGTCTAGGGAGCTCGACATGGTCTATGGAGCTCAGCATGGTCTATGAATTTGGTGTCTATTTCAAGTTATATAACTAATTTTTTGCAATGATTTAAAGGATTAAAATTTTAGAGATTTAATAAGGCCTAGATTTATACCTATGGTTTGAAGCTCGACTTCTAATTCATTCAAAGCTAGGATATATCGCAATTTTACTAAGACATCAATTTTGGGAATTTAAATGTTGTAGGAGGCTGACTTGTGGCATTTAATTTATGTATTTGTATTTAATTTTTGTTCTAGGCCAGGTTTTGGCTTAGATTGGTATAATTAGGGGTTGGGGGGGGGGATTATTTATGATTAATCATCCATTGTGGAGTAAAGGAGGAGCTTGGGAGAGTGAATTTTGAGAAGGGCTAGTAGCTGCGGCTTGGAAAACAAGGAGAATGCTTGGTTAGCTTGCGAGATCAAGTTGAGATCTTCCTTGGAGGTTTCTACCAAAGTGTGGATCTAGAATAGCTAGATTTTGGGTTTCGATCTTGAGGGATCTTTCAAAACTATTACTTGCTTTGTATCTGGCCGTAACTGGGAAGGCGTTACAGCCTAACACATTGCATATAATCAGTTATATTTTATGAATATATTATTATGATTTGGTATCAGATCTTGCATTGTCTCTTCTTTTTGTTGTGTTTCCACTACATGGTTATATAGTTTGGGGCTAGGACATCTCCTTTGGGGACTCCCCTACCTTGCACTACATCACTCTCACACTCAACAAAAAAAGAGGAGATGAATTCTCAAAAATACATGGGTTTGATATGTACTCTAGGCCATTATTTTGATGCAATAATATATCTTATTGGTGCTTCCATTATGAGTGTAGTTATTCTTGCTATAGTGTATTATTTTTGTGAATGCATGTTCATGAATACTAATGGATCCAATGGTTTTGTCATCTTAATTTGATTGTGCAATCTTTTAGTTCTCATATTTTCCTCATGTTAACAAATTCCACTGATGTACCAAGTTTGAGAACATATCACTTATTATTCATGCATAGCCTCTTCTCTCACATGAGTCCACTTTCCATGGCCTTGCAATTTGATGATAAGTGAAACATATTTTAGTTATTACTAAGTTTCTATTGATGATTACATTAGTGGAATTGAGGAAGCACTGCTCCTATTTTCATTGGTTTCATACCCGATCTTTTTGATGATTTAACTTGTAGACACATTGTTATCATGGTTTATTTCCATTAGGAATTTCCCTTTCAAGTTATTTTCTTTACTCTCTCGTTACCTTATCTTTGTTATTTGATTTTCTAACACTTGGTTAAAATAGGAATTCATATAGTTGCATTGACTCTAAATTGCATTCATCATAAACAAAAAATGCAAAAAATATATGTCTTTTGTGGTTACTTTTCAAAATAGAAGATTCAACATCTAATCTAAAATTGATTTGAACTAGCAAAGGCATCCTCATGAACATACACATTTATCCTCAACTGAGTGGATTCTAGTAGCTCGCAAGATCACCTAAAACCTTGAAGTTGATCCTAGATTACCTTTTCAAGAAAGGATTTAAAAGGATTCCTAGCATTAAGCATCATGTGAAATGACAACTCAACAGAAGTGGTGCTAGGAGGGTCTAAAAACCATTTGGCTCAAAAACACAAGTTGATGTTTGAAAATTTTATAATTTTTGGAAGTTTAGAAAGAAAAAAGAAGAATAAAGTTCCAAATCTATGAACTGTTAGGTGTGTAGGTATTTTTTTTGAAGGTGTTGTTTTCCAAGGTACACTTTTCAAAGGTGCACTTTTCTAGAATAAACACAAATTCCTAGAACTTAGTCACTTTCACAAGTGTCATAGCGATAAAGTGATACCAAGAACTCACCCCATTTACATTAAAAATCCCATCATCATTATCCACTCTATATTCTACTTCACACATTCTCATCATAATGCACCATGTCTTTCTTCAATGCCCAAAGTTCACCTTTGATTCTAAGTGGTCCATTACATGACTTGCCCAAAAATCTTGAAAATTTTTGCCCATGATTCATCTATGGAGAATCATGAATAACAAAAGATCATATTAAAATTTTCAAGGAAATCTATAATCAAAACCACATTTAGCATATGTATATGGTATGCCAAATTTTTCCTTACACTTTGGGGGAAATGACATTCAATTGGTACCTCAATCTGCCACCAACATCAATAAGGGATTGTAACTCTTTTGAGAGAAATTTTCTAGAACAATTTAAGATCTATATTGATCCAACTATGCTACATCATTAGTTCATCTCAATTAAGAGGGATCCCAATGAGACTATTTCATAACTTAATCATTTCTTCTATAGGATGTATCAAAGAATGAGGTTTCCTTACATTATACCATAAGAGGATATCATCCAAATCTATTTGGGAACAATGGATTCATTAACTTCTATTTTTCTAAGAAGGCTCCCATTTAGAGACATTGATAGCATTGATAAGGTTTTCAAAGAGATTATTACATTCAAAAATTAGGAAGATACCCATGGTGGAGGGAAATTTGTGTCTTCCTTCACTCTGAATAATATAGTTATTGTTGCTCCAATGCCAACATGGCTTGGGATGATGTATGTCTTCCTAAGTGCTTTGGGGGCCTGGGAATTAGGAAATTAAAACATATCAATATGGCTCTCCCAACAAAATAGACCTAGCACATCTTTAATAGTATAGCAGAATGGAGAGATATCTTTGTTAATAAGTATATTAGTAGAGCTATTATTTAGTTCTTGCTTAACAATGAGGACATTCTAAATGGGTTTGTTATTTGGAATGGTATTCTTAAGGCAAGGGACCTAGCCAAGGATAAGGTTATTTGGAAAGTGGGTAATGGGGGGGAAATCCTCTTCTAGCATGACAATTAGTTGATTCAAGGACCTCTTTTAAATAATCCAATATTTGAAATCTAGGCTAATGATTGTTTAAGGCAATTTGGATTGAAAGTTAGTCATTATAGAACTGACCAAGGATGGAGAGACTTGTCTTTCATCTCTGAGGATCTAAAGTTGATTATAACAATGCTAAACTCTATGGTTATTAATAATAAGAGGGATGAGTTAGTTTGGGGAGACAACCCTAATGGTTATTACTCGGTGGCTTTAGGTTATAACTCCCTTTGGAGCTTGAATTAGAAACCCCCTTGGGTGAAAGCCTAGTTACCTAGTCTTACCCCAAAGATTAATATTTTTTACTCACTATCCTTGCAAGACAAAATTCTTAGGATAATTTAATAAAAAGAGGACATCTACTACCCAATAAAATTATCCTATGTAAAAACCAATTGGAATTGGTCAATCATATGTTTAGACACTATCCTTACTCAAGGGAGGTTTGGGACAACTTAAAAAAGAATCTTGGGGCAAGTTGGTGCAAACTAGGTAATCTTATGGATTTCTTTTGCTATTGGATAAGTATGTTCAAAGGCTCAAATATGCAAGATTTAAGCAATTGGACTTTGTCTCATTTCTATTAGGGAGTTTGGAAGGGAGAAAACAATAGAATTTTTAGAGATAGAGAAAAACCTACTTATGTTTTAGGGGAAAAGATTTATACAAAAAAAAAAAGGAAAACTACTAGGTTAGGAAAAGAGGAGATATTGAAAATGGTGGTAATAAGAAGGAGAAAGATAAGGACAAGAGGACAAAAAGACAGGAGGTGAAATGGCTGCTCCCTCCTAAGGGATGACATAAAGAAAATTTTGATGGTGCAGTGAAAGAAAGCCCTAGACCTTCGGGTTGTGGAGGTATCATTATAAATAATTATGGTGGAGGGGTGGTGGCTTTTTCTCATTCTTTCAGTTTTCAAACTAACCATTTTGCAAAAGCCAGTGTTGCTCACCACACAGTGAAATTGGCCTTGGACATGGGGATCAAAAAATTATGGTTGGAGGGGGATTCTAATAATATTATTAGATGTATTAAAAGAATCACTCAACCCTTATGGTCTATAGCTAATCTCATTGAAGAGACCCATACTTTCCTTGAAAATTTTGAATGTGTCCATGTCACCCATGTTTATAGGGAGGCTAACCCCATGGTAGACTAGTTTGCCACTAAAGCAATCAAGCAAGACAAGCTAATGATTTGGAATTTGGGTGTGAATATTTTGGAAGAAGTAAAGATTCTTATTGAGTTAGATAAAATCTAGGGAGGTATGGTGGAAATCTTATTGTAATAATGATCATAAATGGTAGTTTGGGTGTGAATTTTTGCAATTATGGTGTTTATGGAAAACATAGTTAGGTGAGATTATTTGTGCCATATCGACATATTTTGTGGGTTGATTTCTTCATCCTCTGCTATCTTTTCTGTGGTATCAAAAAAAATATTAGTGCTTATTAGAGTAGTGAAATCTAGGGTGTTAAAAGGCTTGAGAAGGGTTCTTAGAGGTCAGCATTTATGAGAATTATTCATCTGGAGAGCTCTGAAATGGTGGGGGAGCAAAGTAGGAAGGAAGTTATGGGTGAATTGGAAAAATGAAAACAAAGGGAGAAAGTTTGGGAGAAATTGGAGAAGGCAGGTATAGAAAATTTTATTTCTAAACTCCATGGTTTCGACCCAATAGTCACTAACAGTATGGTAAATTCTAGGAAGGATAAGAGGGTTAAAGTGAAGGGGGTTTCATTTCAAATTACAGAGGATGTCATTGCTCTTGTTTCTAAAATTTCAGCTGAGGGGTTCAAGTTTTATAAAAACAAGAAGTTGTCAGTCAATGCTATCAAGGATTTCTCAAAGAATTTGGAGGAGAGGAATGAACTGATAAAATGTGAAACATACTATGAAATTGACTCTATCAAAAAACTATAGATGTAAGTTTTACGAGTTGTTATAGAGTACATTTCTTTGGATACTATATTTGACCAAGTGAGAACTCACCACTTTGCTTTTCTCAATCATTTCCACCATGGCATCAAGATTTCTTTCCCATTTTATTTATTTACTTCCATAAATAAGGCTATCATTGGGTTCAAGAAAAAACCCTTAGTGAATCTTTTCCTGCATGAGGGATTATTGGTTCTAATTTATGAGCATTTTGAAGCTTAGACCATTAGCAAATCTCCTCTGCAAGGTGTGGATGCTTCTATGGACTTAGGTAACTCTAGCTTTTCCTCTAATATGGAGGATGTCCAAAGTATCAGTTCAAAGGGTGAGAAATTTTTTTCCTCTGGTAAGAAGGCCAAAGAGTCAGAGAAGAAATTGCCCTTGTTTATTACCCCAAGCAGGAAGAGCCCTAGAGGACATGGGTCTAATACTTCAGGCAAGGGAAATGAAGATGACAATGAGGATGGGGAGGATATGAAATATGATAAAGAGGATGAGGAGGAGACAAAAATTAACAAAGAGGAACCAATGGCTAAAAATGGAGGAGGTCAAAAGAGAAGGATGTTAAGGGGATTTTGGGTTCAGGGTTCAATATCTCTGCCATTTCTCTTTCCCCTATTTAGCCTCAGGAATAGGAGAAGGAGAAAATTGATGGTGAGGGAGGAGAGGTGGTTATGAAGAATAGGTGAAAGGCCTAGAGAAATTTCAATGTTAGAACAACCAAAATGGGTATTGTTAGAGAGACAATGAACCTCCAAATTCTAGAAGTAAATCAAGGTCAACTCTAGTTCGAGGATCTCACTGATCCTATTATGGTGGCAATAATGGATAATTCTAGGGAAATTGACTTGAATTTGTTGAATAATGCAAGAAATAGCATGATCAACAATTTTAGGTCAATCAAATGGCTTTACCATGAATTGGAAGAGTTTCGAAAAAAAATTGGCCAACTAGAAAACAAAAGGAAGGAGCCTGATCATGGAAATTAGAAGAATCAGGGGGGATCATCTTAGTTTGGCTAAGAAGAGAATCTAGCACCTGGAAAACTATAACCATAACCTAGAAAATTAGATTATTTCCATTCTCAACTCTATTAATGATAACATTTTATCCCTCACTAGAATGTTCAAAGCTAGAGGTTTGCTAGATGAGTTTGAGGACAAGGATAGAGAAAAAGCTAGGATGGAAGAGGATGTGATGATAGAAATAACTTTTAGTAGCTTGGATTGGGAAGGTTAGAAGATTCAGGAGTAGATGGCTAAGGAGACTCACAAAGCCTATGAAGCAACATGGGCAATGCAAGAGCTTGAGAGAAAGACAGATGAATAATCTTGGTTTTTTTATTCCTATCTTTTTCTATTAGTTTACTGCTATTTTTTGTCTAGTTGGCTTTATCTAGTTCTAGCATTTTGGATTTATAAGTAGGAGATAATTTCCACAGCAAGTCAAATTGTGATATTGCTATCAGGATTTAACTGTGTGATTTTTGAGTCAAACTCATTGACCCATATTTCATGAGTAGTGATTCAACATGAATCCATCTCTCATGAGAATAAATGGAACACTTAGCAGTCATTGGATCTAGGTGATGCTCACAGGGGTGAAGCACCGAGACTTCCTAGGAGGTCACCCATCCTAGTACTACTCCAGCTTGAGTGCACTTAACTACGGAGTTTCCTCCATGGTTAAACCCAAAGCTTGCTCAGGCTGGAGTAGTACTGGGATGGGTGACCTGTCGGGAATTCCTAATGCTTCACCCCTATGAGCATCACCTAGATCCAATGAGTGCTAAGTGTTCCATTTATTCTCATGAGAGATGGATTCATGTTGAATCACTACTCATGAAATATGGGTCAATGAGTTTGACTCAAAAATCACACAGTTAAATCCTGATAGCAATATTACAATTTGACTTGCTATGTAAATTATCTCCTACTTATCAATTGATGACCTTAAGGGGCTTTATAATGAATGGTTCATAAGGCACAACACTTGGTGAAGGTTTCTTTGCAAATGGGGTTGCAAGCTTTGGGTTTAACCATGCAGGAAACTCTGTAGTTAAGCGCGCTCAAGCTAGAGTAGTACTAGGATGGGTGACCTCCCAAGAAGTCCCAGTGCTTCACCCCTGTGAGCATCACCTAGATCCAATGAGTGCTAAGTGTTCCATTTATTCTCATGAGAGATGGATTCATGTTGAATCACTACTCATGAAATATGGGTCAATGAATTTGACTCAAAAATCACACAGTTAAATCCTGATAGCAATATCACATTTTGGATTTAGTTGAACTATGGCCTTTGTTTTATGGCTAGGCTTAACTTGCTTAGTATCAGCCTTATGACTTGTTATAATTTTTGGTTGGGCTTTATCTGCTTATTATCAGCCTTGGATATGTTTTAATTTTTGTGTTTCAGGATCCTTATAAAACATATTTATCTTATCAAAAATAATTACATGCACATGGTATGAGCCCCAAAAGACTGTATTATTTGAGAAAAAGACTTATCCACCTACTAAACTCAAGAACAATATGGCTAAAGAGGTTAAGGCCATGAAGGAGACAATGTCTCATTTATCCAAAGAACTCATCAAAATAAAATTGAATTCCTCAAGAAACCAAGACAATCATCCAAGACAACTTGCTACCCAAAAGAATTATTCTCAAAATTAGAGTAGAAATTTGGCCTTTACAATAACATCAACAATGATAATAATTGTATTACAGGTATGAGTCCAAGTGAAAATTGAGATGGGCACAATGATGTTGCAGATTAGCCTTCCCAAATCATGGAGGAACAACTTTTTCAATCTAGTGCATTGGTGTTTGACTGATGTAATAAATCTGCAAGAGGATAAAATGATGAAGATGGTCAGGGGGAGTTTGTGTTCCCATTCAATGAAGAGGAAGAGCATAGACACTCAGAGATACATGATTATTATAGCAATAATATGAACACACAATGTTTGAAAAGAAGAGAAGAATCTCTAATAGATGATGTCTCTCAATGGTTACAACCCACTCCTCTAGACATGTAGGTCTGTAATACTCCAATTCATTATGAGGCTTCAACAAACATTACCCTGATGATTCAAAAGGAATTACATGTAAAGGATGAGGTATTGAAATGTTTTATGGGCAACATAACAAAAAATTTAAAGTATCTTGGAGAAGGTCAGAACCCAAACATCCTTTTACTTCCTAACTATTGTCACCTCCATCAAAGGATTCACTCAGAGTTCGAATGTGCTAGTTGTCAAGATGCAATATCTAATTTTTTGGCACATATAGATGGGCATGTGGAAATTGTTAGAAGTAATGAAATTTTTTCAAGTTTTGATGTTGCAATAAGTGTGGATATCCCAAGAAATTTTGAGGACATATAAAATTTTGAAGTTCGAAAACTCAATGGAGTTGCAAAAATTATCAAAGTTGCAAAAAATGATGGAAATGTAGAAGATCCTAAGGTTGGTGAGATTTTTGAATCAGGAAGTCATGAAGAAGAAGATACCAATTCTTCTTATCATGATATTGATCCCCCATTGAATAATGATAAGCTACCTCACTCAAAACAAGATATATCATTAGAAGAGATGGATAGAGTGCTTAATTTGGTCTCAAGCTTGACTGATAAAATGTCTATTTGTGGATATTCTAAACATATATATCAAACCATGCAATAACCAACTCATGTAATATCCATCCATTTGGGTTCCATTCATAAGTAGGTTGTCTTGATTTCTTGTTAGCTTGGGATATTACAATGTAGAGTAAGTATGATTTTGAACATACTTCTTTGGGATATGAGGGAGAAAACACCTTGATTAATGATATTAATGAACCTGATAATTTGAAAGGAAGGCTTATGATTGACTTTTCTAGTCCCAAGAAACCTAAAGGTGATAATTCATGGTTTATGGCTAATGATGGTGATAATAAGGACCATAAAAACAATGTTCTCTACAACATCAATGATAGTGTTTCCATGTGTGTGTAGAGTTGTGTACGATGAGATAAGACCACCAAAAAGAGAAATTGCAATGTGCGAATGTACTGCTATGGTGGGGGACTTGTTAGATTAGGTGATATCTTCCCATTATTCCTCTTAGTTTGATGATTTTCAAATTGAATATGATGCTAAAGGTAAGAGAACTTTTCTGTGGATTAATCATGGTCATGGAGAGTTACCACAACTTCAAAATTTGTGTGATTTGTGCCCAAAAATTGAACCAATACTATCCAAATTTTATTTTTCTGAGTATAAAGACAAATCAATATTTTTTAGTACTATATGGGTGGTACATTACTACTACACATAATGAGAAATCTACTGAAAACCACGTTCTTTTTATTTGAATTTTTTTGTATATATGCTTTTGTTTTTATTTATTTAGTTAGGTGTTAGTTTTCTTGGTGTTGAGCTTATTTTGTTTGGGTTTTTTCATTTTTCTTCTTTTTCTTTTTCAGTCTTTGAGTCATGGAGTTAGTGTGTTTTGTTGAGGTTGTTCCCAATATGTGGTCCATCCATCCCAACTAGTCTAGACTTTAGGGAAGAGGTATTTCTTGGTCAAAGCATTCCGATAATTTTATTTCTTGTACCAACTAAAAATAAGCATTGCTTGTAGTTGTAGAGGACTTTTAGTCTTAAAATCAGAATAGAAGATTGATAGCTCTCAACACATTACAAGTTAAAAATTTGATTATCTAGGTTTTTTTTTAATCTATGTTGATGGTATCAAGGGATAATTCAAAACATATTGGTTCAGAAAAAGGGTCTCTTAAAAGGACAACTAAGATCACTATTTGGCATGAGAGTCTCATAAATGATCATCAAAATTTTAATGCAAGAGTTATCAACTAAAGTATTGGTTTGGGAAACAATAGTGATGCCTTGGTCACACAGTTTAAGCATGATCAAGGTGAAAAAGAAAGAACAAATGAATCAAAAGGGTGTTACATGTAAAGATTCTAGATGATTGTAAAGATTATCAAATATATAGGGATATGCACTCTAAAAGGGTTATCCTAATATATGAAAATGCTCCAGGGAAGGATCAAGTGGAAACAAGCAAGCTCTTAAAAAAAAGACAAAAAATATTATGAAAAACTTGAAAAGTAAAGAATTGATAACTTGCCAAGAGCCCTTAGAATAGTCAAATAGTGACAGAGAAATATTTTTATAAGAATTCCTTATGAATGGACTAGTGGAGTAAAATATTTTTTCCAAGTTGCTAGACGCTCATGATAGACTGCACTTTGAGAGATCAAAGGAAATGAATACATTGAGCATACATTGAGCTTGAAGATTCAAGGTTCTGAAGTTCTGACTATCAAGGACTTGAAAGTTTCTTGAAGTGTTCAAAATTTAGTTGTCATTTGAGACATGTTGAGAGAATGCTTGTTGATGAAGAAATGCCTTTCTCATTTCTTCCCTTTTGTTAGGTCTATTTGTTGTGGCCACACAATGCATGCCCCATTTTGAGTCACAAAATGGGGAACCCCTAGTTTCAACATTCCCTACGAGGCATCTAGTCTGAAGCCTTAGTTATTTTGGATGCTCCCCTAGGTCTAGGTCAAACCTTGATCTCTAATTGGGAAGGGTTAGGTAGTCAAACATAGCTAAAAAAATTAAGTTTAGGACTTTTTGGGCTTAAAGCACACACATGTGCACATGCACATGTGTGCCATGTGTACACATGTGTACATATACATGTGCACCAAATGCACACATGCACACCTCACCCCTACTCTAGGGATGCACACATGTGTACATCCACATCCTTAAGGGTGTGCACCTTTAGAGGTGCATACCTATAGATGTGCACACTTTGGTCACGTCGAGCGCCTATATGAGACTCCCTCCTCACTTGCACAATGCCATATGTGCATGTGTGTAGTTGTGCACATGTGCACCATGCACACCTTGTCAAGGTGCATGTGTGTGGTAGTGTACAACTATGCACCTTTCCATTTCCAAGGAAAATTAGCACACTCATGCACCTTCCAAGGTGAGTTAGGTGTACCAATGCATAACTAGCTTTTTTGGAGGGACAAACTCCATTATCTTCTCTATTTTGACTATTGTTGACCCATTTTTTTGTGAGTTTGAGTCCTATGGAGTCCTTGTTTGGGCTTTTCAGCATAAGATAACTAATGTTTTCTTCTTTGTGCAGATAAATTGACATCCTCATTATCCATACCACAAAAAATATCCATGGTATTGCATGTGAATAGTATTGGACAAATTGTCAGGGTCATAACTATTGACTTAGAGCTCTGAATTCAAAACCATTTACACTATTGGAAAGAAGAACTAAAAATCTAATTTCAACCCCTAAAATAGTGAGTCTTTAGCTTCCTAGTTTTAGGGACTGATGAAAGTTTCAACTTCAATTTATGAGAAAAAGACCTCTAAAAAAGCCACTTAAAAAGGCCTATAAAATCTTGTTTAAAAAGTAAGAAAAAGTTTCAAACATTTAATCATTTTAGATAATCTTGATCACCTGGTCTTTGACCAAAATGGATTGGGCAGTAAGAGAGAAGAAAAAATCAAGGAATAAACTTCATAGTGCATGAATATGTACATGACATGAAAGTGTGTAAGTTCACATAACATGAAGTTGCAACACATAATGCACAAGTGCATAGATTATCATAGCATCTTCATTGTCAGCAACAATAGAGATCTCACCTAAGCTAGTAACCTTCACCTTCAAAGGAGTCACATGTAAGTTTTGATTCATGAATTTACACTAAAGATCAAAGATGTAGAGGTATGAACTAGAATAAGTTACTCATCTTATGAAACTATTGATAATAAGATTCAACATATGTACTTTGGGAGTTCATATAGAAGAAATAGAAGGAGTTCAAATCTATGACAATGTTAGACTATAAAGAGGGTATAAATAGTCAAAATGGGAAAAATACATACACACGAATGCTCCGGACCTAATCTAAGAAAAATGTAGATTTTTTTTTCAAAATAGAGAACTTTGATTTTTTAGTGAATTGAGCACCTTGCACAAATTCCCTAAAGGTATGCAGGTACTCATGTGTGCAATTTGAAGATTTGGTGAATGAATTATCTCTAAAGGTTCCATTGCATGTATATATAAAACATCTATAAGCCTAGGTCCTCAACATTTCCATGGCTTCCTTATCTTCCGTAATAGTAAAGATCACACTCAAACCCATGACTTTCAAGTTCCAAATAATTCCCAAGAACTCATGCTTCATGATTTCCATAGGGAAGTGAGGGAAAATTATGTAGCTTTAGATTTATTATCTCCACAATATATCACCTCTTCTATCCAAAAGTTCAAAGGGAGACATTCACACATCATTTTGGTACAAAGGGGAAGAAAACCTAGATTCTAGAAATTTTTCAACCTGTCATAAAGGTGTGTAGTGTGTTATTGTGCAAAATTTTTTTAAGAATTAATAGTAATCCAATATTTAACTACCAATTGTTAATGTAAAGCATTCTAGGCACTAAAAATGCATTTTGACAGTAGTTCAACTCCTAGAAATGCCTAGAGAAGATCAATCTTCTATTTTTAGAGCTTCGAGTGACTCTCAGATCCTCTTGCAACTTTCTTCTTCTTATATACTTCTTCTTTTATTGTTTTAAGTCATGTAAAGGCTCATGTACCCATTAATTGATATTAAAAAGGGTGGAAACCTACTTGGAACCTTTTATAGAGTTAGTTTGTATATAATTATATTTGTTTTATTAGGTTTTTAACAGGGTTTTACATTTGAAGAGCTCTCACTCTCAACACAAAAAGAGGAGATGATTTCTTATAAATACATAGATTCAATATATGCTCTAGGCCATTATTTTGATGCAATAATATATGGTATTAGTGCTTTCATTTTGAGTGTAGTTATTCTTGCCAAAGTGTGTTATTTTTGTGAAAGCATGTTCATGAATATTAATGGAGCTAATGGTTTTGTTGTGTTGATTTTATTCTGTGATATTTTAGTTGCACTATTTCCTCATGTTAACTAATTTCATACCAAGTTGGAGAAAAGGTCACCTATTGTTCCTGCATAGCTTCTTGTCTCACATGAACACACTTTTCGTGGCCTTGTGATTTGATGAGAAGTGAACATCTTTCAGTTATTATTAAGTTCCCATCAATGATTGCATCAATGGAATTGAGGAAGCATTGCTCCTATTTTAATTAGTTTCATCCTTGATATTTTCAATGATTTAACTTCTATACATTTAGTTACCATGGTTTATGCCTGTTAGGAATTTCTCTTTCAAGTTATTTTCTTTAGTCTATCATTACCTTGTCTTTGTTATTTGGTTTCCTAACACTTAGTTAAAATAGGAATTCATATAGTTACATCAATAATTTTGCATTAATCAAAAAATAGAAAATACCAAAAATATATCTCTTCTATGGTTACTTTTCAAAATAGAAAATCAAACATCTTATCTAAAATTAGTTTGAACCAATAAAGGCCTCCTCATGAACATACACATTTATCTTCAACTGAGTAGATTCCATTAGGTTGCAAGATCACCTAGAACCTTGAAGTTGATTCTAGATTAGCTCTTTCGAGGTGCACTTTTTAGAGGTGCATTTTTCTAGAATAAACAAAAGTTCCTAGAACTTAGTCACTTTCACAAGCTTCACAGTGATATAGGGATACCAAGAACTTGATCCATTCACATTAAAAATTACATCATCATCATGCAGTCTACATTCTACTTCACTCATTCCCATCATTATGCACTATTTATTTCTTCAATGCCCAAAGTTAACCTTTGAATCTAACTAGTCCAATACATGAATTGCCTAAAAATCCTAAAAAGTTTTGTGTATGATTCATCTATGGAGAATCATGAGCAACAGAAGATCATATTAAATTTTTTAGGGAAAGCTGTTATCAAAACTAGATTTAGCATATAGATGTGGTATGTTTCCTTTTTCCTTCCACTTTGGGGGAAATGACGATCAATTGGTACCTCAATCTTCCACAAGCATCAATAAGGGATTGAAACTCTTTTGAGAGAGTTTTTGGATCAATTCAAGATCTATATTGATGTAGCTATCCTACATCATCAGATCATCTCAATTAAAAGGGACCCACATGAGACTATTTCATAGTTTAATCATAGATTTTATAAGATGTATCAAAGAATGGAGTTTCCTTACATTATACTGTTAGAAATAGATAGTATTGAGAGGGTTAAATTAGTATTCTACAAAATTTTGGTCACAACTAAATATTGTTAATTACTTTATAACTTGCATATGAAAGTAAACCAACAATGTTGAACAATAAATATAATCATGCACATAGAGAACTCATCACACTCTTATTTTTTAACTAGGGAAATCTTGGCCAATGGAAAACCCTGGTGGGGATGATACCCACTAGATGATTCACTAAACAATAGGATCCTATTAAGGATATTGACCTTATTAGGAGTCTATGAGGTACATATAGTGTCTCAAGTCCTTGTTAGAGGACTAGGCCTTGTTAGAAGCCTCAACCCTATTATTAGTTTCTTCAACCTTGTTAGGATATGTTTCAACCCTATTAGGAGTTTTTAGATCAAATACAATGTATGCACAAAGAGCCCATCACCCTAACATGCAATTATACAATTCAGTTCTTCACAAGAATAGATATACATACAATACTTTTTGTTTGATCACTTACTATGATTAAATAATAGATTTAGTTCACATATCATCGACTTCATATCAATCATAGATCATACATATGTCACATAGTACATCATATATCACATATATCTTTCACATTTATCTTTGCAAGATAAGATCTTTACTTATACCTTGCATCTTCATAATTCTCTGCTCAATCGACCTTCATGTCTTCACATGCTTGACATAATATAAAATAACTTATGGAATAATATTCACATATTTGGGTCATCATGACTTAGTAATTATTTTTTCACTCAAATAATTCCTCAAGTCATACAATACAATTCTCTATGATGCTCTATTTTGTACTGTTAAATACATATGCTGGTATTTCAATCATAACTCACATCATATTGTTCCTACATACCTATGCACCAGTATACATCAACATGAAATTTTTATAGAGCTTTCCTTAACTATGCATAAGCTAACTTTCAATGAGTCATCCATACAAATCACATCTTCTCTCTATGCTATTGCAAACTATCTAATACTTAGACAATTTTCTATCTCTAAATATATAAATGAAATGTTGAATACATGTTGCCAAAAATGACAACCATCAATACATCTATTTGACCATATTTTCAACAATCTCCTCCTTTTGCATTGATGACAGCATTTGGGAAAATTGATTAAGCCCCAAAATGATGTCATACATAGTCAAAACAAATAAAAGTAACTATAGAAAATTCCCTTCAAAACATAACAATTTTATTCATGTTTTGACGGATCATTACATTCATTATATCTCCTTTACATTGATACATAAGTACATATTTTCACTCCCCCTTACATATGAAATACATACAATTTTTTTCTACATAATACTCCCCCTTTGACATCAATGGAAAAGGTGTCAAAAACAAAACTATATCAAAAACTAGGTGTCCTATTGTTGATCAACTTGATATTCTAGAAAATCAATATGCATATACAAGTTTTAGTCTTTCCACTTCCTTCTTCTAGTTATCCTACACTATATCTAAAATACTAATTAGTGAACATAGTGCATAAGATTCTACTTCAACTACACTAAAGTGAGTTTAGGCAATTTTTTCATAGGAATTGTTTGCCACAAGACATTCCTCCAATTACCTCTGCAAAATGTTGATCTTTTCTAGAAAAAATTCTCTAAGACTAGATAATATCTTTTTTTCCTTCTCCTTATTAGATTCCAAACCTCTAATCACATCATGTATCTTCTCAACTTCTACTCCATGATCTTCAATACTGGTCTTTGGAAGTTGTAACTTAGCAATTAGTGTTTCAAGTTCACTCAACTTACCCTTTATTTAGCTCTCAAAATCAGTTAGGTACTTGTATGAAAGTGCACACTGTCCATACAATCACTTGCCTTCATGATTGAGTTTTTTGAGTTCCTTGATGATTCCATCAAGGGCTTTCAAATCATACTGTATCAAAAAGTGATGCATCATGCTTTGTTTGTGCCTATGCTAAAGCTACTTCTACTAGAGTTGTGAAATCTTCATAAAAAGTATTCACCAACTCTTTGGCCTTTGACTAAAAGTCTTTATTTGCTACAATTTTAGTAAATATCTTATGTAATTTGTCTAAGACTTTAGTTAATGTCTTATCCAAAGACTTTACTTATTTGTTCTTCTCAAACAACTTGTTCAGTAAGCTCATCAATCCTTTCTAATCTTCATCATCTAATACTACTACTGATGGACTAGTTGCTAGTATAATAATAGATATAATTTTTGGGGCTATATAAGGTATGTCAACCTCATGCTAGAACATTACCTTCCCAATTTCTAATTCCACATGTCTTAGATTGGGCAAGAATATTGATTCATGCATCAAAATCCTCCACTTATGCTTAAGTACATAATCTTCCTTTTCCTTCTCCTCTTCTTCTTTCTTCTTCTTTTCTCTTCTCATCTTCTTCCTTTTTCTTCTCTACCTCTTCTTTTTTCTCTTTCTTCTCCTCTTCTTCATAATCTTCTGAGCTAGAGTAAGCTATAATATTTCCAACAATAGTTTGGCTATAAGCTGCAAATGGGTTTTTTTGGATACATAGTTATGTGCATACTATCCACTTGCATGTGTTTAGTACCCATAACAATATGTAGTGGTGAGAGTGCTTGTTGTGTCTCCTTTGCTTCTTCCTCATTTCTAGAAGGTGTACTAGCTTGCACATACACTGGGATGTTAGGTTTAGACTATGTACTCACCTCTAGCACCAAGGCCATGAATTTCACAATTGCATCCTCTATTTCTTTCCTTACCTCCTCATAATTACCTCCCATCAAAAGAATTTATCTTCTTTTATTCATCAGGAAGGGTTCAATACCCTTCAAAATTCATTTGATTCCTCCTTAGAGTCAACCTCACATAGTTTTTTTTATCATAGAGATCCTCATATTTAGATCTTCTTCCTATTTATAAGCCTATTATATATATCTTCTAGTATCTTATTCTATATATTATTAAACTTCATATTCCTTAAAATTATATTTCTTACTATGCAATTTTCTAACTGCCTTCTATCCATATTACTTTACAAGTTATAACACTTATTTAGTTGAACAAAATTATCATCATTTATTATCTACATGTTAAGGTTCTCTACCTTTGGTTTCCATGCTCTTTTTCCAACTATAGTTCTACTTTCCTACAATCTTGCACTACTATTCTATCTCTAGCTTCATCCTCAAAACTCTCTAAATCACTTACTTGCATCAATTTTCTTCTCTTATCTAGTCCACTGGTGGTCAGTTTAACCCTTTTCTTTGGTGAACGTGTAGGTTCTTGCTTCACCTTGACTAATCTCTCAAATTTTCTCTATGCAATAGATGCTTTCACCTCTTTTTGATTTCTTGGTTGCTCACTTCTTGTCCTTATAGGTTGCACTTGTGCTACTATTGTATACAGTATAATAGGGGCCCACACACATGGTTGTGCCACTATCACACCTTCTAAAGGTCTTTCTATAACAATAGGAGTTGTTGTAATCACTTCAAACTATCTACTTGTTCTCATTTCCATTGCAATTCCTTTGACGCTATTAAACTCTTCTCTTGTCATTCCTAATTCCTTAAGTAAATAATCAATACCTTTCTCCACTTTCTTCTTTCTCTCCTTGCTAAGTAGTTCTGACTAAACTACTCTCATTTTCTCCTCATATTTTTCCCATCTAGGGCACTTTGTGTCCTTTTCTGACTAGAGAATGATCTACACATACCCTTTTATGAGCTTAGCACTCATCTCATATCTCATAGGCTCTATGAATTTTACCCTTCATACCACAACTTCCATATAGGTGTCATCAGTTTCCACCATGAAGCATATTTCATCCTTATATTTCTCCACCATAGAGGGAGGTATCCTATACCTCTATTTTATTTTAGTATAAAAGTTCTTCATCATCCTATCAGTGTCAATATCTCTAACATTTTCTAACTTTGATTTGTAGCATTGAGTCACCATCGTCATTGTGCACACACTACTATCCTAATTTTTCATACCAAGAAACTTCTTTGTAGCATAAAAGAATAAATGAGTCAGTAGGGACTCAAATCTAAAAACTCTACACCTTTGATTTCTTCAACTTTGCGATGTTAGCCAACAATTGCAATCTAAGAATCTCACAAAGATTAACTTGTCTTCCTTTTAGTGCCATTACATAAGCTACATGCAAAAATCTAGCTGGTACTAAGTTAACCCTTGTTCCATGGTTGAACTTGTACCCTAACATATTGCTCAGTAGCTTTACTCCTTTTTCTTTAATGGAGTCTACATTCATGTTTCTTCCATCAAACCTAATGTTTAGGTTTTTCTCCACCATATTTTTGACATTCTTTTCATTAATAGGATTGTAGCATTCATTACTTAATCATGTGACCTTATGAATTAATTCAATGTGAATAGCAATTTGAGCATCACCTAGCTACAAAAAATCATCATGTACCCTACTTAGAATTATTCGAGTCCAATCATGATTGTTGAATTTTGTATAGAACATATACTTCACTAGATTTAAACCATCTAGATGTGCATACTCAAACTTCAAGGTTAGGTCATTGTTACACATTTTTCCCAAATCCTAATGAATATCATGATCACTGATACTTTCTATCTTGTAGTGAATATAGCTTCTAATTTCCTCAACATGTAGCACATTCTCTGGAACTTGCAAAAATGCACCCAATAGGTCATCCACTAGAAACTCAGATGGATGCTTCTTAAATACATATCATGGTCTATCACTCACATCATACATATTCTGATTAGCCATTTAGTTATAGCTACAAATACTGAAATAATTGGATTTGAACTCTGTAAAATACCTTTAAAATCATGATTTAGGGCTTCTGCAACTTTTTGCTTCAAAACCTTCACTTTCCACTTCAATTCGCTATCAAATCACTCTTTAATTCACTCAAGACACTTTGCATGAAAAAATGGCACACACAATCTTTCTTGCAATCCTTAAATTATTTTAAATCACACTGTGTATTAAATGTGTATCTAACATACATTAAAATATTGTTTATGTTTACCAACTTAAGCTTGATTTCTCAATTCTCGCTCACTACAATCATATCTAGACTTGTGCACTTGACCATAGCCTCCTCTCTATGTCTATAACCTCCTATTAACTATGCAACTTCCAAATCTCTCTCTAACATCAGTTATGGCCAATTGATGGACTGCCTCTACTGAAACTACTTAATTTAGGTAGGATGAGTCACAAATAATTTGTGATTTCAATGCCTTATCATGCACAATGAAATGTTGTTCTTCCAAAACTATGTAAGATCTTTTTGTATCCTTAGCTATCACAAATGATTCTTTGAATTCATCAACATGTTCCTTAATTGCTTCCTTCTGACTATTGTCACTACCATTATCATTTCTTCTATCATTTCTATTGTCGTTTCTTCTTTTATTAGGATTCATATTAAATATCTCTGTCTTTTCTTCAATATCTCACTATGTGTCTAAAGTTATTTCATAACTAACATATAGGTGCCTTTCTTCTCTGATTAGTTCCATTATGATTCTCAGGTACTCCTCAATTTCTTGCAATGTGTCTAGGATTGTTACACTTGTAACACACAAAATGGTTCTTCTCTCCATTAGGCTTCTCTCCATCATTGTACCTATTCTATGATCTTCCTCTTTCATTACATGCATGTTTAGTATTCCTAAAGATTCTACTATTTGCATTATTGCCATCAAACTTAGGTTTCTTACATTGTACTGCCTTATGTCCATAACCATGACAACTATAACAATAGAAATTGGTAATGGGTTTAAAAGATTTACCTATGAAATCTCTTTTCATATGTCCAACATCATTACATATGAAGCATCTACCTTTGAACTCATGACTTACTTCCTATGGTGGTTCATCTTTCTTAGGTTTATCAACTTAATCTATTTTCTTAGGCTCAACATGTTTTTTGACAAATCAATTAATTCTACTTCCTTTGATCCTTCAATAGATGGGCTTGATTCAACCTTACTTGGATCAAATTCCTCAAAAGATTTAATAATTGGATCTAGTTCTCTTTTTATTTTAATTCTCTTGGGTAATTTTTCTTCAATCAAATATCTAAGTCATGTCTTGTCATAGGCAAGTCTCTAGTGAAATATCTATTGATCTATCTTCTTGTTGCTGGAATAAAGTTTTTCTAACTATTGCTTAGCTTGTATCAATTCTCCTTTCACAATGATATTGTACTTTTCTAATTTTTCATCTTCAATCTTAATAGTATCTAGTTCAATTTAACTTGACTTAACTAGGATCTAAGATCTTCATTCTAAGTTTTCAATTTAGGTTCATTCTTTCTAGCATTTTTCTTAAGAATTCACTTAAGTTCAATGATTTTAAGTTCATATTTCAAAATCTCATTTTTCCTTCTGGAGATTTCCTACTTCATTATTATCACTAGTCTACATAAATGATTACTTTATAGATTTCAAATCATCAATCTTATCCTTTAACTTGCCAATACACTTTTGCATCTTCATATCTATCTTTCAAGTTATCTCTTTCTTTAGTAAGAAGGTTCATCTGTTCAAGAACTTCTTCAAGGTTTTTCTTTAACTATTCCATATCTATAGGGATAATACCTAATATTTCAAACTTCTTCTGAATAACTATGTTTTGATACCAATTATTAGAAATAGATAATACTAATTAGGGGGTGGTGAATCAGTATTCTACAAACTTTTGCCTACAACTAAATATTTTTAATTACTTTATAACTTTCATATGAAACTAAACCAATAATGTTGAACAATAAATATAACCATGCACATAGAGAGCTCATAATAGTATTAATTTTTATCAAGGGAAACCCTAGCCAAGGGAAAGCCCCAATGGGGATGATACTCATTAGATGATTCACTAAACAATAGGATCCTATTAAGGATATTGACCATGTCAGGAGTTTATGAAGTACCTATAGTGTCTCAAGTCCTTATTAGAGGAATAGACCTTTTTATAAGACTCAACTCTATTAATATTTGGTAGATCAAATACAATGTATGCAAGAAGAGCCCACTACCCTAACATGCAATTATACAAGTCAATTCTTCACAAGAATAGATATACATACAATAATTTCTATATGTTGTACTTTACACTTGCTCCAGTCAAATATTACATGTAGTTTTCATATCTTCAACTTCACATCAATCATAGATCATACATATGTCACATAGTACATCATATATCACACATATCTTGCACACTTATCTTTGTAAGATAAGATCTTTACTTATTCCTTGCATCTTCATAATTCTTACTCATTCAACCTTCATGTCTTCACATGCTTGACATAATATAAAATAACTTATGGAATAATATCTACATAGTCAATTCATCATGACTTAGTAATTATTTTCTCACAAAAATAATTTCTCAAGTCAAACAATCCAATTCTTTGCTACACTTTTTTTTGCACTGTTAAATACACATACTATTATTTCAATCATAACTCACACCATATTGTCTATACATACCTACACACTAGAGTATGTCATCATGATACTATCATAGAGCTTTCCTTAACTACACATGAGCTAACTGAACATAAATAAAATGTTGAGTACATGTTACCAAAAACGACAACCATCAATACATCTATCTGAACATATTGCCAACATATACCACAAAAGGCCCTATCATCCATATCTATTTGGGAACAATGGATTCATTAACTTCTATTTTTCTAAGAAGGCTCCCACCCAAGGACATTGATAACATTGATAAGGATTTCAAAGAGGCTATTACATTCACAAAGTAGGAAAATACCCATGGTGGAGGGAATTTTGTGTCTTCCTTCACTTTGAATAATGCAATTACTATTGCTCCAATGCCAACAATTACATACTCAACGTATGAGCCCCAAAAGACTGTATTATTTGACTAAAAGACTTCTCTAGCTACTAAACTTGAGAATAATATGGGTAGAGAGGTTTAGGCCATGAAGGAGAAAATGTCTCTTTTATCCAATGAACTCATCAAAATAAAGTTGAATTCCTCAAGAAACCAAGGCAATCATCCAAGACAACTTGTTGCCTAGAATAATTATTCTCAAAATTAGAGAAGAAATTTTGGCCTTTACAATAACATCTATAATGAGAATAATGGTATTATAGGTATGAATCCAAGTAAAAATGGATATGGGAACAATGATGTTTTAGATTAGCCTTCCCAAATAATGTAGGAACAATCTTTTCAGTCTAGTGTAATGGTGTTTGAATCATGTGATAAATTTGCAAGAGGACAAAATGATGAAGATGATTAGGAGGAGTTTGTGTTCCCATTTAGTGAAGAGGAAGAGCATGGAAACTCAAGGATACATGTTTATTGTAGCAATAATATGAACACACAAAGTTTTAAAAGAAGAGAAGAATCTCTAATGGATGATGTCTCTCAATGGTTACAACAAACATGCAAGTCTGTAATGCCCCAATTCATTATGAGGCTCCAACCAAAATAACCTCAATAATTCAAAAGGAATTACATGTAAATGATGAGGTTTTGAAAGGTTTTATGGATAACATGACAAGAGATTTGAAGTATCTTGGAGAAGGTCAGATTCCAAACATCATTTTTCTTCCTAACTATTGTTGCCTCCATCAAAGGATTCATTCAAGGTTGCAATGTGCTAGTTTCCAAGATGCAGTATCTAATGTGTTGGTGTAGACAGATTCCTTATTGAAATTGTCATAGTAATGAAAAATTTTCAAGTTTTGATGTTGCAATAAGTGTGGATATCCCAAGAAATTTTGAGGACGTAGAAAATTTTGAAGTTCCAAAACTCCATGGAGTTACAAAAATGCTCAAAGTTGCAAATAATGATGGAAATATAGAAGATCCTAAGGTTGATGAGATTTTTGAATCAGGAAGTCATCAAGAAGAAGATATCAATGCTTCCTATTGTGATATTGATCCCCCATTAAATAATGATAAGCTACCTCCCTCAAAATAAGATATGTCATTAGAAGAGATGGATAGAGTTCTTAATTTGGCCTTGAGTTTGACTAAGGAAATGTCTATTTGTATATATTATACATGTATATCAAACCATGCAATAAGTGAGTCATGTAGAATCCATCCATTTGGGTTCCATTCAAATGTAAGTTGTCCTAATTTCTTGTTAGCTTGGGATATCACAATGGAGGGTAAATATGATTTTGAACATGCTTCTTTCAAACATGAAGGAGAAAACACCTTGATTAATGATATTAATGAACCCAATAATTTGAAATGAAGGCTTATGATTGAATTTTCTAGTCCCAAGAAGCCTAAAGGTGACAATTCATGGTTTAAGGCTAATGATGGTGATAATAAGGACCATAAAAACAATTTTCTACATTTTGGGTCTTGTTCTAATAGCTATATTACATGTATTTCAATTGTCATTTTGAAAGGCAAACATCTTATCATGTTGAAGATCAAGTTCTTGACTGAATGAGAATGAGAATTCCTCACTTGTTTGTTGTTCAACTTGTGCATTCTGTGTAGAATCATAAGATTTCAATAGCATCATATTGAATTGAAAAAAAGGATCATTGTCATTCACTTGTGAGTTTTGATTCACCTCCTTATTATCATTATAGTACAAACCATCATTGCTAGGCACATTTTGGCTATCATCATACTGATTGATATTAGCATATTGAACGTTGTTGTTGTTTTTATCAACAAGAATACTTCCATTATTTAGTCAAGTATTCCATTGTTAGTTTTTCCTTTGGAAGCCATTGTTGCGATCGAGAGGTTTGAAGTTGTTTCCTTTGCCATTGTTTCCTACATTGTTGCTACTATTATTGTGGAAGTTCCTAGTGTAATTGTGACCAAAATTGTTGTTGTAGGGGCCAACATTATTTATTTGGAAGTTGTTATTTTGTCCTTGTGACAATCTAAGACATGTCAACTCATTGTTCATTTGTGACATGGTCTTCTTCATTTGACCAACTTTTGAAAGAAGATTGTTATATGTTTCCACAAGAACCATTTCTTTTTGTTCAAAGAAATCTATTTTTGGGGGCTCATTCCCTAGATATGTTATCCCTCAAGTTTGTGGAGTAGGTGCCTACTACAATGGAACTGGGTTCATAGGTATGAACTGGCTAGGCACAATGGGTGCTCCCATGGGGTATGTTGGCATCATAGCAACTGCTTGTGTCGAAAGCATCATTCCTCCTCCATTAGGATTAGCTTGCTTTGTAAACATGATCACTGCTACAAACACTTTATCCAATGTGTCAATATTTGCTACAGGAAGTCTTCTCAAAAAGATTGTAGTAAGAGGGTCCATAGCATTCAAATAAATTTGGATGGTGGCTTCAACCGATATTGTGTATGGTGTTTCCAACTTGTAGTAGGCCATATGAAAGTGATGGTTGAAGCATGAAACCGTTTTAGCTAGGTCCCTTTTTATTGTTATTAATTGTTGATGTATCACTTTTGGATTGATGATTTTTTTGAATTGTTCCAAAAACAATTTTTTGAATATATCCCAATCTCCAATGCATCCAGGTGGAAAATTGACATACCAATTGAAGGAAATTTCCCCCAAAGAGTAGGGAAATAAACAAAGAACCACGTCCTCATTAGCTACTTGCTTTTGGTTGCAAATTTCTTTGAAAATGTTGACATAGTCTTTGGTAGTTCGTGTTTCACCATAGATGAATCTTGGGCAAAACTTCTTGGGATTCTTTGGGAGCTCATGGAGTGCACCTCTCAAGTTTATTAGTGAGTCTACAACATTTGCGAAGAAGGCCATGGGAGGATTTGGTAGACCTAACGGTGGTTGTTGGGGAATAGTTATAGTAGTATGTGGTGGTTCACCAAGTGGTTGGAGTGGAGGTGGAGTTGAAGAAGATGATGAAAGTTTGAAAGGGAGTGGTTGAACTTGGGATGCTCCCTTGTCACTATGTAGTTTACAAAATTGGGTAAGCTTGAGAAATTTGTGTGTACTTGGCATAGATCTTAATGCTCATTGAAATGGGGATTTAGGATCAATATCCTCAAGCTTGCATCAAATTTTGGAGAAAATTGCACCTCTATAGAAGTACACTTTCTCACAATTCTCAATTTTACACACCAAAGATTTTTGTGGACCTATGGACTTGTGTACTTGTGTACCTACAGACTTGTAGAGCTGCAGACCTGTATAGTTGCATACCTAAATTTTTAAAAAATTTAGAAGTATTTTCTACACTTGTACAAAATGCAGTTTATTGCAAGGGTGCAAAAAAATTCTGAAACTTTTGTCAAAATTTCCTCATTTTTGGGAGTATGTTCTTTGGTTTGTGGCCCTCCTTCTAGCACCACTTTTGTTGGGCATTCATTTTGCATGAGGTCAATGACAGGAATCCATTGCATAATTCCTCTATTGAAAAACAAATTTTTTTAAGGACCCACTCCAAGGTTCAGTATTTGTCTTGTGATGTACCAAAATTTGATTAGTAGAAGATAAATGTAAGTGTTCACAAGGAGGCCTTTGCTAGTTGTAAAACTCTTTTTATCTCAGAATTGAAGTAAATCTATTCGCTGTCTCAAAATATCACACCAAAGGAGAACAATATTTTTCTATTTTCTATTTTTCAATGAATGCAACTCTAACAATGAAGCTACTATGAGGTCCTATTCTAATAGGGGGTTAGTAAAGAAAATAAAAAAATTGAAAACAAATAACATGAAATTGAAATAACTTGAAATTGAAATTCCTAAATGGACATAAGCTACAAAACACAACATGCTACAAGTTAAACCTTCAAAGAAATTGGTAGGAAACAAACAAAAATAGGAACAAAACTTCCTAGAATCCATTGATGCAATCATCAGTGAGAATATTTAACAAGTCAAATGATGTTTCACTCTTCATCGAATTGCAAGGCCATGAAAAGTGCACTCATGTGAGACAAAAAGCTATGTAGACACAATCGGGTGATCTCTTCTCAAGCTCGTTACATCAGTGAAATTCTTATATCTGTACCAAACACTAGAACTAAAGATTACACAACCGCAAACAACATAATAAACCTTTGGCTCAATCACAATCTCATGAATAAAATCCACAAAACAATGACACATTTAGGCAAGAATAACTACACTATGAATGCTAGCACCAAAAGCATAATTTTATTGCATAATAATAGCAGCCCTTGTTACATTTTACAATGGGGTATTCATAAGAAATCATCTCCTCAATTTTTGTTGAGAGTGAGAGATATCTTGATGCAATAAAATGATTTTAAAACATTTAAACAAACTAAATATATACAAACTGACAATCTAACTGGTGCTTAGAGGGACTCCATCCATATTTTATTCATTAATTGGATGCATGAGCCCTTTACATGTCAAAAAAAATGAAAACATGAGAGATAAAGTAGGAGGAAGTCATTAGTCGAAGTGGAAGTGCTTGGAGGTGTCAAAAATGGAAACTGGCCCTTCACTAGGCATGTGTCAGAGTTAACTTGCCATAAAAATGCATTACCAATGCATGGAAAGTGCTATTTTTGGAACTAGCAGTCAACTATCAATGTACCTTTAAATTATGCAGCTATGGACCTACAAAGCTATGGACCTGCAGAGCTATAAAACTTGATTGGGTCAAAATCTCAGAATTTTACTAAGTGTCAAAATTGAAATTCTGGCATCTTGGTTTTGTTCATCTTCATCCTAAAGCTATGTTTGGATATTTTCCCTTGAATTTCCATATCATCTCAATAATCTTAGTAGCATCTAGAAGATCCAAAGCCTCATACTTATCCTTAACCTTCTACCTATAGTTGTCTACCTCAATTCAAGACTCTACAAAATCTCAAAGTTTGGTGTCCAACTCTACCAATGCTTCCTCTGTCCTAAAGGCTTGTTTGATGTCTTCATCACTAGATGCTTCCTCTAAATTCTTCATCTTCAAAAATTTCCAAGCATGCATCACTATACAAATTTTCTGCTTCCAAAATTCTCTCTCAGGCTTGGCCCTTAAGCCCATGTATCTCATCATGCAATATTTCCATCACTTTATTTCCATCTAAAATCTTCTCTATCCAATCATCTATCATGTCTAACTCTTCTTTGCTATATACATCAATCAGAATGTAGTACCTTTTCCCTTTTATGGCTTGTAGAGTTTTCAAATCTTTGCTCCATGCCTATACCTCATCCATGATACTGAAGTCCTACCTCAAAACTACCACAATCTTATCAACATTCTGTTGTGTAGCATGTAAAAACTTCAAAATTCCTATGATTATAGTGACACCCTTATCCTCAAGGCTGTCTCACCAATCCTGAAAAGCTTTCAAAAATGGATTGAGTTGTACACCTTCCCCTTCTCTAAGAATGGTATTCAATGTCTCCTTAGGCCATGCAGAATCAAGAGGACCAATAACTTTGACTAGATATCCCTTTATGATCTCAACTTTCCTTTGAAGTGTTCTAATTTCAATATCATCCTATTCCATGTGGCTGAGAACCTCTTTGACTCCAATAGTCATCATCTATTGAGATGTATCTTATGTAGGCTTTCCTAACGTAATATCTTTCACTTCATAGTCCTCAAGACTAAGAGCTTCTACATTTGTACCTTCAAGAGGGTGAGCCACTTGTGTAAATAAGTCTTAGTTCCATGTAGTAGTGACAAACACAAATGGTGTTACATCATGGAATAGAAGCTTAGGCTTGTTCAAAATCTTTGCAATGTCACAAATATCATCCTCTGAAGTACGGAATTGATGCTTGGCACAACTCATTATTTCTTTCTGAAAACATCTTGGGATATGTATTTATATAGCCTTGGCTCTAGATGATGAAGGGATGTGTTCAACTACCTCCTTCCATTTATCACTCTTGCTCAAAGTCTCCTACTATGAGGACTCTTCTTTTGTAGTCTCAGTTTTTGTAGATCCTATAGTTTGATCCTCAACTTCTTGAGAAGGTTTCTATACACATTCTACTATCTATAATGACAATTCCTTTTGAACATGTTCCTCTTTTGAACTTGGAGGTGGAGGAGTAACTGAGCCCTTATCTACCATCGTGACCTATGGTAGAGATGGAGGAATGAGATTAGGACCTTGTTTTTTTGGTGCCATCTATGTCCAGTCTTTCTATTGGAGTTCACCTATAGGGGTGTCTCTAATCTTATCTCCAACTAACTCCATACCTACAGGCATGGAATCAAAATTTAGGATGGAGAGAACATCATCACCTTGCTCCCTTTACTCATTCACCCATTTGTTCACTTCATCCTCTGAAGAAGAGAGTTCTACCAATTCTGCTTGGGTGGGTGGCAAGGTATTCATGGAACTCTTCCTTCTTTCCAATTATGTGGCTTTTAACAGCTGAGTTCTCCTTTCTAGAGGCACTTGTTCCTCCTCCTCATTTGATTTTGTTTCCTCCTTGTCTAATTCTTCCTCTGGAATGGTCTTAGGAATAGATGGATTAGGGACTAATCTTTTACGAACTCTTTGCCTCTTGTTCATTCTAACCTTGATCCTCTTTTATTTCTATGGAACCATAGGAGAAGCAGGCTCTTCATGCATTATAGGAATGGAGGTCTTTGGAATTTCTCCCTCTTCTTGTTGACTTAACAAAATAGGAGGCAATGGAAATTCAACCTAGATATGAGAAGCTCCACTATCCTGGGGCTCTTGGGGACTTGATTCTTGTTGCTAGGAAGGGACCTATTCTTCAACATGCTCTATCTGAAACATCTGAGGAGAGGTTCTCTTCCTCTTTCCCTTCCTCTTTGAAGGGTAGGTGTATCCCATTGGACGATCGAGTTGGTCAACTATTTTAGGCCTAATAAGAGTCTGGAGTGCAAAGATAGGAACTATGACTTTCCTTCCCGTACCCCTTTCTAGGTGAGCATTTGCATGGAAGATCACTATATCCAGAATTGGATCAAGTGGAAAGGGTTTCTTGATCCAACTCTTTGTCATTCAAATGAGATGTCTCGCTCGATGATTAATATCATCTCTTTCCTCTCTATCAACTTTTGCATTCAGAATGTGTCTCTAACAAAATTTATCTATATTGAATAGAGGATCTAGTAGTTACTTAGAGTCTTATAGCCTTATCTCATCAAGGATGGTCAAATGGAGATCCTTGTCTACTAGATACAAAGTCATCCTACAATAGTCTTTGATGTAGACATTATAGTCATTTGTGGCATTCATCCAATGATCTTCAATGGCATCCTCATGATAGAACTCCTTCCCTACAAGGTTTTCCACTTTACCAACATTGTCAAAGAATGGCTGAGGAGAGTTATACTCTTCAAGAAGGTAGTTCTCCCATTCCCACTCAAAATTTTGGATATCTTGCTTTCTCTTCACCTGATATGCTCCTATTACACAAGGCCAATCCAAACAAGGTTTCTATTGTCTTTTCATCCTCTCATAATCTGACTCAATTTGTCAAGGCTTTTCCATTAGGACCAACTTGCCACTTGGGTACCTTGGGAGGTTTTCTGGATTGATAGATGCACCACCTACTTGAATATATGTAAATGTCCAAAACTAGATGAAATATGCTCTGAGACCTATGATCTATTCCTTAGCTTTCTTAGATAATCTCTTCCCATAGCTTCCTTCTATGACTCAAATGATTGCAAAGATGAAGACATCATTTACAATCCTATACACTTTGCTCTATGGTGAGAGATTCTTCTTCACCAACTAAGGATAGACTATATATGGCCATGCATTAGGGTCCTACATACTACCTTTCTTTTATAACCCAGGATAGATCATCACCCTTTTTGCCAATAGGTACACCACATAAGAAGTCGTATAGAACTTCTTATTATTCTCTACTATTCTCAACTAATCACACAAGTTCTTGCTTAGCATGGTGGCCCAATCTAGTGGTATCTTCACATGTTTGATAGTCTCAATGAAGTTGACCATAGATGGAGCGAGATGGCCTGCTATAGGTAAGCCCATGACTCTACTTAGGAGAATGATCAAGTATTCGATGTCATCCTTCATGTAACCCCATGTCATATCCACTTTTCTTATTGTCTTTCTCTGAGGTGGCTTCTCAATGAAGTATAAGGAATGTATGATGTTGATGGCCTCCTAGTGGTGATCTTTATACCATCTCTTAGTTGCTTCATAGGAGAGTTGGATGAACTGATTGGCTCTAGGTAGATGGAAGAATCACTTAATTTTATCAGGTTGCAGATCTAAAACCACTTCCTCAATAACACTCTTGAATACCCTTTCATTAGGAATGAAGTGTCAAGAAAGGGTCATGATCAACTCAGCTGATTGCACTATCCCTGGATGTAACATTGCATTCAATAATCCTGATCAAATTAATGTAGACCTCAAGGATGACCTTTCTATTGGACTATTGTAAACTCTCAAGAATTCTCCCAAGTCTGTGTGTTAGAGGTTCATGTCTTTGATCTTAGTGTAGTCATCATGTAATCCTTATTTTGGGGTCACGCCTTGAAATTTGTAAACAACTGGCTTCACTGCTGATCTGGATGTGGATGCCATCTAATCATGTTACCTACACATTACGAGAAAGACAACATGATTAGTCAAAAAATAGTGAAAAATGTGAGGAAAAAAAGTTCCCCCCCTTGGGGACCTATTCATTTTATTACAAAAAATTTATTGTTTTGTTATTTTTTTTAAAAAATTATTTTTTATTTTTATTTTTAAATTTTGACTCTAAAAATCTAATTTCTAACCATATTTTCTTCTCTCGACTCTAGAACTATGAGTTCAGGAGTCAAAAAAAGTAGGGGGGTCCCCATTCCTAGTGAGGAATGGGGTGTGTGTTGTGAATACCACAAAAAATAGCCCTGAAAAAAGGAAGAAATAACAAAGGAATTTCTTCATCAACAAACATCTCTTTGACATGTGTCAAACATCAACCAAGCTTTGAACATCCCAAGGGTATTTTGAATGACTTCTCAATCAAAAATCTCAGTACTTGAAACCTTCCAACTCAGTGTGTGCATTGTGTATTCATTCCCTTTGATGTATCAGAATGTAGTCTACCAAAGTTTTTTGGCAACTTGAAACAATCTTCCATTCTTCCTAGCTCATTCATTTAGGAACTCCACTTTGGATTTTTTCAATCAATTGTTTGATTAGATGAGAGAATCAATTCGAGGGCTCTTTGTGTGATGCCATGTCCTTTTAATTTTTGGCTTTTGAATAATTTCTCCACGTTACTTTTGATGAAGCAATAGTTTGAATTGAAGATACTTTGTTTTGAGAACATTTCTTTTGCCATTTTAGATCTTTGGAATCCTTTAGACTTAACATTGTATTATTTCCTCTCTTTTTTTTGTTTCTATCCTGACTATGCTTAGACTATGTAGTCAAAATATCGATGTTGTTTCTTGAATTCGATCTCTTGTGAACATCCCTTGCATTCCTCTTTTAGAACTCTTTGAAAACTCTCACACCAAACAATGATCTTCACTGACCCTTTGAGAAGACCCTTCCTATTTGAACTTAGTTGAAATTTGGATTGTCTCTCGCTATTTTTTACTTCAAATCAACAACACCTAAAACAATCAAATCTTTAAATTTGCAAAGTGTTAAGAACTTGGTGGTCTAAGCCTCTGATTTCCAAATTGAGAGTCCCCTATTTCCACAAGAAATATCCACTGCTTGGTTGGTACAAGACATACAATTGTCTAAATGTTTTGACAAAGAAATACCTCTTCCTAAAATAAGGACCAAGAAGTGGTTAGTGAAATCTTAAGAGAAAATCTCAAGTACACCTTACCCCCTAGGACTGACATAACTTTGAAAGGAAACACGTGATTGAAAGCAAACACTCAACTTGAAAGTAAACACACTTGAGAAAATAAACACACTTACAAGAATGAAAATCTAAGCTAAATGCAAAAATGAAATCTCACTAATTTTTTTGTGTTTTCGTCTCTTAGGCTTCAAAATAATTCTTGAGAAATTTTCCATTTATGGGCAAGGGAAGAAATTCCCCCTGTAAAGAATTGAGCCTAAAAGTGTTTTCTCTTGGGATTTTTGCAATTTGATAAGGGACTATCCATAAGCATTGAAACTTGGTATGACTGCTCGACTTTTCTTTTTCCTTATCCCATAGTAGAACAAGGTTAAAAATCCTAAATGATTTGATCGTGACCCTCTTATTGAACCATCTTTTTACAACTACTTGATGTTTAGCCATGTGCTCTAATGTAGTTGTTCATTTCTTTTCCATTTCTAGGAGATTCATCAATTTGATTTAAACTTTATCAACATCCTCAGTATACACACTCATTAATTTCAAAATTGAAATTCTAAGATTAAGTGGGAACACTGGTTCTTGTCTGTAAATGAACAAGTATGGAGAAGTCCCCAAGGCATTTTTGACTCTAACTCAATCTATCCATAGGGCATATTTTAGTTGTGTATGCCAATCCCTAGGATTCTCCTTCAACAATCATTTGATTACTGTGATCAAGTTCTTGTTTGTAGACTCTGCTACCCCATTTCCTTGTGAGTAGTATTTTGAAGAGAACTTGATAATGACCTTATTTTCAAATGCCCATTGGGTCAAGAATGGAGATGCAAAATTAGATTTTTTATCACACACCAGAGAAAATAGCATTCCAAACTTGGTTACAATGTGTTCTTCCAAAAAGTCAGTCACCACCCTAGTCATGCAATTTCTGAATGTCTCTGCCTCCGTCCATCGTGTACAATAATATGTAGCTATAAGGATAAATGTATGTCTAGTTGATGACGGTGGATTGACTAGACCTATGAAATCTTGTCCCCATTTTGTGAAGGGGCACACCTCATACACCAGTTGTAATGGAATTTTTGGGTGTCTCTCCTTGTTAGCACTAGTTTGGCATATATGACAAGAGTGCATGTGTTGAAAAGTATCCTTGAATATTGATGGCCAAAAGTAACTTGATCTTAGAATCATGTGAGTAGTTGGTTCTATTGAACCATGTCCTATACCATATTTTTCATGTAAATGTTCCAAGACATCCTTAGCTTCTTTACATCCTAAGCATTTTAGATAGATCCCTTCATAGTTCCTTTTATACAACTTTTTATCAAGTAACATGTAAGACTCACATTTCATCTTAAGTCCCCTACATTGTGAACTATATATCCATTTAGGGCATTGGTCTTGTAAGAGATAATAAATAATGTCTTGGTACCACACATCTATCACCACACCTTGGTTGATATCAACTTGTGATATAACCATCTTCTTTTGATCATCTTCATCTATTTCATCATCAAACTTGGATTCCTTTTAATTTCCATCTTGGTTATCAGCTATCATTTTTTATAACCCTTGACCTATGACTAATATCATAGATTGAATCTCAAGATCAAATTCTTGAAGTATGGTCATCCACTTTCCTCTCCTTTCACCAAGTTCATTCTGCATCAAAAGTGTCTTTACTGCTAGATCAGATACAATTGCACACACCTTACTTCTGAATATGTAGTGATAGAACTTCTTTACTACCTTGATTAACGCAAAGGAATATTTATCAAGATTTGAATATTTCAACTTATCATTCTTCAAAGGACAACTCATAAAATTAATTTTCCACTCATCTTCCTTCTCTCTTTTTTGTGTTAGGATCCTTGCGCAAGAGTGTTTAGAAGCAAAAGAATAGATCTTGAATGGAAACTCGTAATCTAGACTCACCAAATCTGGGGTTGTAGAAATGGCAACCATAATATCTTTGAATGATTTCTTTATCTCTAGTACCCATTCTATTTTAGCCCCTTTTTTGAGTAAATCATTGAGTGGATGGACTATCTTTGTGAAACCACTTATGAATTTGCATACAAAGTTTATCTTTCCAAAGAAAGATTTCAATTCTTTATGATTGTGTGGAGGTTCTAACTTCAAAATAGACTCAACTCTATTTGGATCAATGAATATTTTGACTTCAAAAATGATACGTCCTAGGAGCTTTCCTTTAGTAACACCGAATGAACATTTCTTGGGATTGAGGGATATGCCATATTTATGACATCTATTGAGTACTTGCTTTAAATTAGCAATATGGATACATTGATCTTTTGAAAAGATAGTTAGGTCATCCATATAGATGATTATATACCTACTTTTCAATCCTTTGAAAGTTTCATCCATTGCTTGTTGAAATTTAGCTCCCATTTTAATCAACCCAAAAGGCTTCCTTTTGTAAGCAAATGTTCCCCACTTGGTTGTGAAAGTAGTCTTTAGCATATCTTCTTCATCAACCATCACCTAATTATATCCCAAGTAACCATCCAATAATGACATCATCTTTGAACCATTATCAATTTGTAATACCTCATCCAATGAGGGTAGAGGATAGTTATCCTTCTGAGATGCTAGTTTCAAGTTATGAAAGTCAACACAAAGACAAATCTCTCTGGTCTTCTTCCATGTGAGAACCAAATTTGCAACCCATGTGGAATGATGGATAGGAAATATGATCTTAGCATCCAGTAATTTCTTTACTTCTTTCATAATTAGTGGTTTGATAATCAGATTTTCTAGTCTCTGTCTTTGTCAAAATGGCTTTGCATCAGGTTTCAGCAGGATGTCATGTGTGATAATCATAGGATCATAAGTCTTCACCTCTTCATAGCTCTAGGCAATGACATCCTTATACTTAATGAGAAATTTGAGCATGTCTTTGCTTTCTTGTGAGGTACATGTTTTTCCTATCTATACCATTTTTGGTTCTTTGTCAGTACCCAAATTGTATGAGTCACATTCTTCAATTCCCTTTTCTTGAGTTTCACTTCTATTGAGTGCTAATTCATCATATTCAAAGATGCATTCAAGTTAGACCATCCCTTTTGGAATAGTGTTAGTTTTTAAAGTCAAAATCTCATCTTCATCTTCAAGTCTGTCATCTGGTGTATCATCAATTTCCTATCCCTCAAAATGATGATTACACATGATAAACTCAAGTATATGTTGATCGTCTTGAAAGACTTCAAAGTTTGTGATATTATTAGGGATGGATGGGACAATGACCAATTCTACTAAAAATATTTTCAACTTGGTACTCAACTAGTTGCAATGTACTAGCTGATATGGCAAGAGCATATGCTATTATATTCTTTCTCCTTGGAATGGATTTGATGTTTAAGGCCTCAAAGTCATCCAATATGTCCCATACCCTTTTCCTATAAGCAAGTAATATTTTTTTGTTGTAGGAATATATGGATTTTACTTGTCGTATGACCAATTGTGAATCCCCCTCAATTTTAAGAGTTGTGATTCCCTTTTCGAGTGCAAAGAAGAGTCCTTAGATTAACACCTCATATTTTGCACCATTGTTGGTACATCTAAATTGCAATCGATAGGTGACATAGAAAGATCTACCTTTTGGGTTGATTAATTTGATACCTAGACCAGCTCCCATCTTGCACCTAGAACCATCAAAAAGAGTGTCCAAATTGCATTTTCCTTGGGTTTTCTAACTTTATGCTTATTTGTCCTTAACTTTTCTTTCACCTAAGTCTTGAATGATTGTTTCATTACCTATGGATAGAGGAAGTGTGTTTTTTTCTTGTTTCTCCTCAATTTCCCCTATTAGCTCTTTGATTTCCTAAACTTTAGGTTCAGGATGAATGACTATAGAAGTCCATCCTTTACCTTTCACATATCATCTTCTTCTTTGAACTTTAATAATCCTTGGAGTAGGAGAAGATAAACCTCCACCACCTGAAGAGGTATCACTATATGATACATTTAGATCTTCACTTTCTTCTTCAGTCTTTTCAATAAGGTTGGATGAATTCACAGAATCTTGACTTTTTGTGAGTTCATCTGTTGAAGTCTTCATATCCTTGTTTTCCATCATGTGGGTCAATACCTTTGAAACTACTTCTTCACATTATGAACATTCAAATTTTGAGTGACTAACTTTGTGTAATCAACAAAATCCCAAAAGGAGGAGGATGCTGGGGTCTCCTAAACAATGTATACTAGTCACCATACTTTCTATGAATTGTGTCACAATTTCACTTTTGAGTACCAGCACCTTAGGTTCTTCATTTTGATATTGAGGTGTATTGTTTGCAACCATATTCAATACCATCACTTTGTACAAACCCAAATCTGATTGTAAGAATGCTATCTCATTTGGGGCCTTGTAATCTATGATCATTGTTTTCAATTTGGGCTCAGCATCTATCTTGATTTGATTGCTCAATCCTTTCCATGGAAACCATAATTGAGTGAAGTCTATAGAGAACCATCCTCTAATACATTTTGTCCATTCTCTGCTCAGGAGTAATCCATATGTCTCCAAGATATCAACCACATGTATGTCAATAATATCCTAGATCTGAAGATCAACCGTTAACTATATCCGCACATCTTTCAATACTCCAATGACTTTTACCTCTATTTTATCCATTTGTATCACCACTTGATTAGAGGGTTGAGGGTTAACTCCTAGCCTTTGCGCTATTGATAATGGAATTACATTACATGAAGCTCTTGAGTCAATTAGGAAATTGTGAAGATTCTTCCCATATATCCTTATGCTTAGCAAAAATGGGGGTACCTCAACTTTGTCCTTGAACATAGTGGGCATTGCTTCTACAACATTATCTTTTGAGGGACAAAATTTTTATTGTGGAAAACATTTGTATTATCCAATGTCTGCATGAGTGCTTCTCTTTGTTGTGGACAATTCTGTAACATGTTGAACATGGACATATTGGCTTTAGTTTTCTTCAGATCAGTAGACCAAGTGAGATTCTTTAGTATTTTTGGTATGTTCACTTGATTTTGATATTGTTGTCCTCCTTGGGCTAGCCTTGTCGATGGCAGATTGTTGTTTTCTCTTGGATCAGGTGGAGTTGGTTGCAAACTAGGAGGAATTCCATCTATCAAGGGATCCTTTTTATTTTTGAGATTATATGTATTTCAATTGTCATTTCAAAAGGAAAACATATCATCGTGTTGAAGATCAGGTTCTTAACTAAACATGAATGAGAATTCCTCACTTGCTTATTGTTCCACTTGTGCATTCTATGTAGAATTGTAAGATTCCAATAGCATCATATTGAATTGAACAAAAGGAGGATTGTCATTCACTTGTGAGTTTTGATTCACCCCCTAATTACCATTATAGTACAAACCATTGTTGCTAGGCACATTTTGGCTATCATCATACTAATTGATATCAGCATATTGAATGTTGTTGTTGTTGTTGTTATCAGCAGGAATGCTTCCATTATTTAGTCAAGTATTCCATTGTTGCTTTTGCCTTTGGAAGCTTCAAGAGGATTGAAGTTTTGGATGCTTCCTCTAAAGTCTTCCTAAAATTTTCCATGACTACCTCAACTAGCAACATCTTCTCTCCTTCTTCATCTTCAAAAATGTCCAAGCATGCATCATTGTACAACTTTTCTACTTCCAAAATTTTCTCTTGGGCTTGGTCCTTGAGCCTATGTATCTCATCATGCAATGTTTCCATCACTTTATTTCCATCTGCAATCTTCTCTATCCAATCATCTATCATGTCTAACTCTTCTTCAGTATATACATCAATCAGAAAGCGGTACCTTTTCCCTTTTATGGCTTATAGATTTTTCAAATCTTTGCTCCATGCTCGTACCTCATCCATGATACTAAAGTCTTGCCATAAAATTGCCATGATCTTATCAACATTCTCTTGTGTAGCATGCAACAACTTCAAACTTCCTATGATTATACTAACACCCTTATCCTCAAGGCTGTCTTGCCAATCATGACAAGCTTTCAAAAATGGACTGAGTTGTACACCTTCCCCTTCTCTAAGAATGGTATTCAAATTCTCCTTAGGCCATTCAGAATCAAGAGGACCAATAACTTCTGCTAGATATCCCTTTAGGATCTCAACTTGCCTTTGAAGTGTTCTGATTTCAATCTCATCCTGTTCCATGTGGCTGAGAACCTCTTTAACTCCCATAGTATTCATTTGTTGGGATGTATCCCATGGAGGATTTCCTAACATAATATCTTTCACTTCATAATCCTCAAGACTAGCAACTTTTGCATCTGTACCTTCAGGAGGGTGAGCCACTTGTATAAATAAGTCCTAGTTCCATGTAGTAGTGACAAATGCAAATGGCGTTGCATCATGTAATGGAGACTTAGGCTTGTTCAAAATCTTTGTAATGTCACAAATATCATCCTTTGAATCACAAAATTGATGCTTGGCACTTCTCATTATTTCTTTTCAAAACTATCTTGGGATATGTCTCTCTATATCCTTGGCTCTAGATGATGAAGGGATGAGTTCAACTACCTCCTTCCCTTTATCACTCTTGCTCGAAGTCTCCTACTATGAGGAATTTTCTTTTGTAGTCTCAATTTTTGTAGATCTTGTAGCTTGATCCTCAACTTCTTGAGAAGGTTGTTTTACACATTCTATTATCTATGCCTCTTTTGATGGCTCATCAGTAACCCTTGGTTCTAGTTGCTCTTGTAATGATAGTTCCTTTTGAACATGTTCCTCTTCTAAACTTGGAGGTGGACGAGTGAATGAACCCTTATCTACCATCATGACCTATGGTGGAGATGGAGGAGTAAGATGAGAACCTTGTGTTTCTAGTGGCATCTACATCCAGTCTTGCTATTGGAGTTCATCTGTACGAGTGTCTCTAATCTTATCTCCAACTAAATCATTACACATAGGTATGAAATCAAAATATAGGATGGACAGAAAATTATCACCTTGCTCCCTTTGTTCATTCACCCATAATTGCACTTCATCCTCCAAGAAAGAGAGTTCTACTATTTCTGCTTGGGTGGGTGGTGGGGTATTCATGACACTCTTCCTTCTTTCCAATTCTATGGGTTTTGACAGCCAAGTTCTCCTTTGTAGAGGCACTTGTTCCTCCTCCTCATCTGATTCTTCCTCTAGAATGGTCTCAAGAATAGATGGATTAGGCACTAATATTTCATGAACTCTTTTCCTCTTGTTCATTCTAACCTTGATCCTCTTTTTTTCTATGGAACCATAGGAGGAGAAAGTCCTTCATGCATCGAAGGAATGGAGGTCTCTGAAATTTTTTTATCTCTTCTCATTGACTTGACAAAATAGGATGCAATGGAAATTCAACCTGGATATGAGAAGCTCCACCATCTTGGGGCTCTTGGGGACTTGATTCCTATTACTGGGAAGGGACCTATTCTTCAACATGCTCTATCTAAAATGTCTAAGGAGAGTCTCTCTTCCTCTTTCCCTTCCTCACTGAAGGGTGGTAGTATCCCACTAGATGATCAAACTAGTAGACTATTTTAGGCCTGAGAGGAGACTAGAGTGCAAAGATAGGAACTATGACTTTCCTTCCCTTATCCTTTTCTAGGCAAGCATGTACATGGAAGATCACTATATCTAGAATTGGATCAAGTGGAAAGGGTTTGTTGATCCAATTCTTTATCATTCAATTGACATGTCTCACTCCATGATTAATATCATCTATTTCCTCGCTATCAACTTTTGCATTCAGAATGGGTCTCTCACCAACTTTATCTATATTGAATAGAGGATCTCATTAGGGATGGTCAAATGGAGAGCCTTCTTTGCTAGATACAAAGTCATCCTACAATAGTCTCTGATACAGAAATTGTAGTCATTTGCGGCATTCATCCAATGATCTTCAATGGCATCCTCATGATAGAAATCCTTTCCTTATAGGTTTTCCACTTTACCAATATTTTTGAAGAATGGCCAAGGAGAGTTATAATCTTCAAGAGGGTAGTTCTCCCATTCCCACTTGAAAGTAAGATATCCTACTTTCTCTTCACCTGATATGCTCTTATTACAAAAGGGTAATCCCAAAAATGTCTTTGTTGTCATTTGATCCTCTAATAAGCCGACTCAATCTACCAAGATATTTCCATTAGGACCAACTTATCACTTGGGTACCTTGGGAGTTTCTTTAGATTGATAGATGCACCACCTACCAAAATGTATGTAAATGTCCAAAATAGGATGAAGTATGCTCTAAGAGCTATGATCTTTTCCTTAGCTTCCTCAGACAATCTCTTCCCATAGTCTCCTTCTATGAATCAAATGATGGCAAAGATGAAGGCATCATTTACAATCCTATACTCTTTTCTCTATGGCAAGAGCTTCTTCTTCACCAACTAAGGATAGACTATATATGTCCATGCATTAGGGTCCTACATACTACCTTTCTTGTATAACCTAGGATAGCTCATTGCCCTCACTACTAGTAGGTACACCAAATAAGAAGTCATATAGAACATATTATTATTTACTATCCTCAACTGATCACACAAGTTCTTGCTTAGCATGGTGGCCCAATCTAGTGGTATCTTCACATGCCTAATAGTCTCAATGCAGTTGACCATAAATGGAGTGAGATGGTCTATTGTAGGCAAGCCCATGACTCTGCTCAAGAGAATTATTGAGCATCCAATGTCATCCTTCATGTATCCCCATGTCATATCCACTTTGCTAATTCTCTTTCCCTAAGGTGGCTTCTCAATGAAGTATAAGCAATGTATGATGTTGATGGCCTACTAGTCATGATCTTTATACCATCTCTTAGTTGTTTTGTAAGAGAGTTAGATGAACTGATCAGCTCTAGGCACATGGAAGACTCACTTGATGTTATCTTGTTGCAGATCTAAAACCACTTCCCCTATAATGCTCTTGACTACCCTTTCATTAGGAATAAAGTTTCAAGAAACGGTCATGATCAACTTAGCAGACTAGATTTTCCCTGTATGTGATGCTACATTAACTAATTTGGATCAGATTAATGCAAACCTTAGGGATGACCTTTCTATTGAACTATTGCAAACTCTTAGGAATTCTCCCAAGTCTATGTGTCCAAGGTCTATGTCTTTGATCTCAGCATAGTCATCATGTAATCTTGATTTTGGGGTCATGCCTTGAAATTTGTAAACAACTAGCTTCACTGCTGATAAAGATGTAGACACCATCTGATTATGTTACTTGCACATTATGAGAAAGAAAACATGATCAGTCAACAGATAGTGAGAAATGTAAGCAAGGAAAAAGAAGTCCCCCCTTTGGGGACCTATTCATTTTATTAGAAAAAATTTATTATTATTATTATTTTTTAAAAAAATTTAAAATTTTTATCTTATTTTATTTTTAGAAAAATTTTGACTCTATAAATCTAACTTCTAACCAAATTTTGTTATCCCAACTCTCCAACTATGAGTCTTGGAGTCAAAAAAACTAGGGGGGTCCCAATTCCTGGTGAGGAATGGGGCATGTGCTGTGAATACCACAACAATTACAATGGAAGACTTAACTAACAATACTAACTACAAAAAAATCTCCAAATGCCACTGCCAACTAACATGCTCAAATTGAAAGATGAAAACCAAGGATGACAACAAAACATGAAATGTCTAATCTATTGAAGTCTAGAAATTCAAGCAATCCCAAAGGGTACTCAAAAAACCAAGTTGAATTCTCTTTAAAACAATGGAGATACTCCCTTTTTTCTATGCACTAAAATGCTCCCTACAGTCTCACACAAGGAAATATGCTACGCCATGTGAGGAAATAACATCTTGTATGACAAAATTCTTGGTCCAGCCACTAAAACCACTATACTAGTGTCAAGGCTCATGTCAGGAAGTACCAATAACCAGGCAAGGAAATGCAAGCCCCCACATGAAACATGAAACTCTTGCGTGAGAGAGTATAATCTCTCACAAGGAAACACAACAATAAGGAAAAAAAAAGATGAAAAGACAAGGAAAATAATTCCTCCATATCGAGGTGTACCAAATCCACAAATTGAGGCTTGGACACTTGAACACCATAATATCAAGACAAATAGAGTAGTAAGATGGAACAAGCAACTAACCATCTAAAACATAGTAGTATAAGGCAATGTAATAAAATCAACATTGCAATGTACAAAAACAACTACACTATTGCATGTTTCATCCCAACTAATAGCATCAGAAGACCTCAAAGGTCCTAGCCATCCCTTATACGTAACATCCCAAACTACCAACCAGATAGTTAGAGCTATCTTATGAAGGCATCACTACTAACATGTAATAACATCATAAGAATAAGGAAACATAACATGGTAAATCTAGTAAAGCTATAGATATTCCAGCTAAGTAAATCACATCATCTAAACATATGCTAAACATCATAATATAGGAATGCATCAAATAAACTAACATCATCCAAACATGATATCTAAGCATTCCAATGAAAGCATAAATCACGAGGAAGCATACTCTAGAATCTTGAATATACCAAGTGAAACATCAAGCACTGGTTGCATTAGAACAACAGACTTCCACCGATCCATAGTAACGGCATCAATAGCTATGCCTCCTAACCATGTGAAACCTATAGGTCCATTTCCACCATGTTGATGGTGATGATGATCCAACCACACACACACACATAAAGAAAATGTCCATGGCTAGCACTCATGCCAAATAGTAAAGAGGACTACAACCAACATCATGAGACAATGCAAGTGGATCAGGTCCTGGTTAGACACTCTATGGGTTACTATGTAGGGGCTCATTGGAGGGTAAATAGCTTGGCATCAGGAAGCCCAAGCTAGTGTTGCCACCTCACACTTCCCAATGGAAGGAGCACAATCTTGTATATTTGAACTTAACCAGGTGCTCACATACCATTTTATTATCTTACTTTATTACCTAGTTAATTTATTTAGTTTTCACTTGATTAGAACCTCTTCACGCCAACCCTCTAGGAAATAGTCACTAATGTTGTGAGAGAAGCCCCTCCATGCTACCCTACATACCCATGCTCACCAAAATGATGAGTTCCTGTAGGCATGCATATTACCAACCCAACCCCAATGAACATAATTCAACTAAGAGATCAAGCTTCGCAATTCACTTAAAAGATACATGAGGGCAAGCTCATGTGTGGTGTACCAAAATCAAAAAGATCATGGAACAAGGGCTAGATGAGAACACAAGCAATAAAATACTCAACCGCAAACACGTTTAGGAGTACAAATGTGACATATATCCTAATGCAACATAAAATTGCAATAGTGGCTTAACTAACACCCTATGGATAGTCCAAGTCCATGATGAACATCATGCTAAGGAAACCCAGGAGAACTAGGTGGCACACAAATCAAATTGAAAAACTTGAAAACTAAAAAACTTCAAAATTAAAACCCATTTGGTCTTAGGGCATAAAACCCACAAAAATCCAACAAAAAATGGGTTTTAGACACTTTATGAAAAAATGGCCTACATAACTATGTGAAACCTCAAACCCTCATCTCAAAAATTTGGAAAACATTCATTCTCGACCAACTAGGTAGAACTAGCAATTAGAAATAGAGAACACTAGTTCTCAACCTCATAACATATAACTACTAGAAACAAAAACTAAAAAAGAGGGAGAGCCCTACTTGATAGCCAAAAGGGATAAAATGAGATTCAGTTAGATAAAATAAATATCCCCTAGAAGCTGCCAAAAGTTGCTACAAAGAAAGGTCTCACTAAGTTGGATCCAATGAGACTAATCTAATGAAGATCCCACATTCATAGCTCTCACAGTGAACAAAAACATAATCCTCCTCTTTGGATACTTATTCACCTTTCGAGTGAATAATCAATTAGGGTAAATAACCAAGTAACCTAGTTAAGCCCCATATCAACCCAAATGAAAATATGTTATTCCATGTAGTTGAAATTCATCTATGGAAAAGATGCCAAAAATTAAAATCAATTAAAATAAAGCCTAAAAACTCTTAAACTAAAATCACAGAAAACCTTACAAACTTTCACAACAAAGCAAACCTCTAAATGCATAGACACATTCACAGGTCTAATCACATAATGCAAATGAGTTAGTATTTAATTTAAATAATTAAATAAGATACATGAATCATACAATAATGACATTGGTAAAATATGAATAGTTGAAACACCAACTCCATGTGCCACTACCAGGGATATAAATCTTGCACACTAAAACACATGATCAAGTGCAATTGCATATAATAACATAGTCGAAGTAATAAATGCACTAAATAACCTAATGTAATCAATTATTTAATTATTCATAAATAATCCATTTACATCACTCACATTCACATAAAGCATAAAAAAATAAGAATGAAGTAAATTACCATAGCATTAAATCCAATACATAAAAATAATCAGAGATATGTCCAAATATTGGATAAGTAGATATAATCATAAAACCTATTGTCATCTCAAAATGGCATCATCATGCAAATATGATCAATTGAACAACATAGTAATCTAGCATCTATGATACTGGAAATCAAAGTATAACATATGACCCTTAGGTCATCTCAAATGTAAAAATAACATGAGTAACAAGTATCTCTCAGATCAAAATATAACAAGGTACATAATGCAAGCACAAGAGGCACTACATCTTCCCCCCTAGGCATAAGCTTACTCCTCAAACCCTACAAAAAGATTGGGGTATAATCCTCTAAATTGTGTAGCATCTTCCCAAATAGCAGAATCTCATTGCTCGAGTCCTATTGGACCTTTACCTACTCTATGTCCCAACCTCTCAAAGTTAGTCTTTGATGTTGAAGGATACAAATGGGATCCAAAGAAGGATGATTTTCCTCCACTTGCAAAGAATCCCAATCAAGAATATCAGTCACATCATGAATATACTATCTCAAAACATAAACATGGAAAACATCATGGATGCATGATAGACTAGGTGGTAACACCAGTCAATAAGTAATAGGATTGACCCTCTTGAGGATCTCAAATGGTTTGAAAAAATGTGGCACCAACTTTGAACCTCTCCCATAATGGATGGGGCTCTTCCTCAGATGCACTCTCAAAAACATCTTGTCACCCACCGAAAAGTGATGATCCAATCTTTGGGCATCTGTAGACTTCTCTTTCCTATCATGAGAAAAAACTAAATCCTCTCTAATATAAACAACCTGCTACTCCATATCCTAAAGCATCTCTAGACCTAGAAGTACTCAGTCCTCCAAATGATTCCAACTCAAAGGGGTACAAAATAGTCTACTATACAAGGCCTAAAAAGATGACATGCCAATATAACTATGATACCCATTGTTATATGAAAACTCCACAAGGTATAAATATTCCTTATACTTCACCTACATATCCATCACATACATGTAAAGTTTTTCTTCCAAAACCTAGTTCATTTTTTCTGTCTGAGCATTAGTCTCTAGGTGATAAGTCAAACTAAAATTGAGTTATGTGCCCAATGCATGTTGGAGAGACATCCAAAATGCTAAAGTAAACATTAGATCTTTATATAAAATAATACAATGAGAAATCCCATGTAAATGAACAATATCTTCAAGGAAAACATGTGCTACTGAAGAAGCTGTGTAGGATGTTCTCATGGGTGAAGAATGTGCTACCTTAGACAAATTTTCCACTATCACCATGATACAATCATGTCACTATGATAACATAGCTAATATAGTGATGAAATCAATAGAGATCATATCCCACTTCCACTCTAAAATGGCATGTGGATATAAAAGACCCACCAAATGTTGATGCTCTGCCTCCACTCTCTGGCACTCAAGACATCAAGCAATAAAATCAACAACATCATGCCACATCCCTACCCAAAAGTATAACTATATAAGATTTTCATGCATCTTCTTGATGTTGAGATGTGTAGAATATTGTGCATGATGTGCTTCAAATACTAGTACATAGATATGCCCCAAGTGTTGCACTAGTCCATCAGACTCAAGAAAATGACCTAAAAAGATCCCCTTAGGGGTACATCTAGACTCAAACTTCATCCTTACCTTCTAATACCATGTGTCACTAATGCAGGAACATCCTGGGTTGCCTTGTTATCTTGCTCATTTTTTTTCATTCTACATGTTGATTTTGAGTTACTATAGCTCTAGTTGGTGCCAAGTTACTATAGCACTTAGTTGGTGCCAAGTTTATAGCACTTAGTTGGTGCCGAGTTACTATAGCACTTGGTGCCAATTTATTGTAGCACTTAGTTGGTGCTAAGTTACTATAGCACTTGGTGATGAGTTACTATGCAATCTAGTGTTGATTGATTGTTCCTTCATGTGCTAAGTTACCCAACATATGCCAAGTGACCCTTCATGTGCCAAATTACCTAGTGTATGTTGAGTGACCTTTCATGTACCGATTTTTCCTATTTATATCGAGTGTCAACATTTGGATGTGATTTCTATGAGCTGACTTGCATGATTCATTTTGATTGTGATATTTATGTTAAGATATTTTCTTGGGATGTGTCCAAACTATTTTTGGCTCAGCCTTCCTCTTATGTAATGTTCTAGAATGATCTATAAGTCATTTTGGAAAGTCTATATAGAGTGTTTAGGCTTAGAGTTAGGGAAGTTTTGGAAGAGGATTATAGAGCAAAGCTTGAAAGGGTGAATTTTCTATTGGATCTTTGAATGTAAATGTATTTTTATTTGGACATAACCTAGAAGGCCTTATATCTAGGCATGTATGAAGATATTTTGATGAATCAATAAAATTATTTCACTCTTCTTCCTTCTTTGGTTGCTGCTTTTTATATTTTCTTTTGTTGTGTTAACTCTTATAGGGTGGTTTGGATAGCTAGGTGAGCCTTTGGCCCTAGTACTCATCCCTTCCCTACATTAGGTGGTATCAAAATTTGAGGCTCATCCTTTTGGAGATTGGATCATGTAGAACCTTGATTTGGATTTGGTTGTAGGGTGGCAGATCTACGAATTTGACCTATAACTTGTAGAGGGTTACAATCTTGTAGGAACCTAATTTCTAAAGATGGTTCATGGTAGAGGAAATGCTAATAATTCTATATTGGATCAGTTGAGATAAATTGCATCCAAATTAGATGTTGTGTAGATAATCTAGAGGAGAGGAGAACATCTTGATGATGTAAGTGATGATGAAACAATAACACCAAACCATAATCCAAAACTTGAAGAAGATCAAGATGAGGAAATATTGTTGCAAGTGTTGTTTAGAGAAAATTCAAAGTTAGCTATAGAATTTGTTCCTTATGATGGAAAATTGGATACTAATGCTGTGTTGGATTGGATCTCAGATATCGATAAGTTATTTGAGTATGAGAATACTCTTGATAATAGAAAGGTGAAGATTGCAGTCATTAGGTTGAAAGGTCATGCATCACTATGGTGGGAACATTTACAAACTGATAGACAAAGGAGAAGATCAAAACTTGGCCAAAGATGATGAAAAAGGTAAAGAACAAATTCCTTCCTACTGATTACCAAGTTAGCTTGTTAAGAAAGATGCAAAATTTGAAACAAAAGGACATGATTGTGAAAGAGTATACCAAGGAATTCTATAGATTGGACATCAGATTTGGACATGTGGATGATGATGTTGAGAAAATTTTAAGGTAAATAAATAGATTAAGATTTGGAATTCAAGATGAAATCAATTTTGTGAAATTGGAAAGTGTGGAAGAAGAATATCAATATGGCTTGAAAGCTAAGGGGATCTTAGGAAAGAAACATGAACAAAGACAAAGAGGTAGAGGTGCTAGATTCTAGAGAGGCAGAGGTAGATCTTATGGTGAAGGTGGAAGATATAAAAGTTTTGTGTAGAAAAAAGGAAAATTTGAATGGAAGAATGATGATAAAGGAAAAAATAAATGGAAAAGTGGTAACTCTTATTGAGATACTAATTTGTATCGAGGAAGAGGTAATTCTTATACTGGAGGTGGATGTCATGGTAATTGTTTTAGATGTGGTAAAGAGGGACATAGATCTTTTGAATGTAGATCCTCTAAAAGTGGGCAAGGTAAAAAAAATGTTGTGATTCAAGGAGATGATGAGGGTTCACCAAGTGGACCTAAGGTTGGAAAAAATATGATGGTGAGAAAAACCTTATGTAATAAAAGAAGTGATGAGGAACCTATTTTAAGCAGAACTCTTTTCAAGAAAAGATGTAAGATGGCTAGAAAATGTTGCAAAGTGATCATTGATAGTGGAAGCTCTGCAAATTTTGCATCATAAGGGCTATTTACAAAGTTGTAGTTACAGAAGCTGAAGCATCCTAAACCCTATCATGTTTTATGGATCAAAGATGAGCATAAGATATTGGTAAGTGAGCAATGCCTTATGAATTTCAAGATTGGACATTACTTTAATGAAGTTTTATGTGATATTATGCCTATGAATTTTTGTCATATTCTATTGGGTAGACCTTGGAAATATGATAGATATGCTATGCATGATGGAAGAATGAACCAATATACTCTTTGGGTGCATGGGAAGAAGCAAATATTGTTGCCTTTGATTGAAAGTCCAAATGAGGTTAGTTGCACTACAATAAAAGTTTGCATGGTTAATGGGAAACAATTTGAAAAGGAAGTGAAGAAGAATCAAGTTTTTTTTGCCATAGTTCCTAAAGGACCAAGTGTTGGTAGTAATGATCAAGCAAAAAAAGCTGGTAACGACCAAGTGATAGCAGATAGTGATAGCCGAGTACTAGTAGAAATTATAGAATTGTTGAATGAGTATAAGGATATTGTTGTAGAGGATATACCTAATGGTTTACCTCCAATGAGAAGTATAATTCATTGAATGGATCTTATTCATGGAGCTAGTTTGTTGAACAAAGCACCATATAGGTTGACACCTACAAAGAATGAAGAACTTAATAGACAAGTGCATGAGTTGTTGTAGAAAGGTTTGATTAGAGAAAGCTTGAGTCCATGTGTTATACATACTATATTAGCACCTAAAAATAATGGAGAATGGAGAATGTGTATTGATTCCAAAACTATTAACAAGATAATAGTGAAATATAGATTTCTTATGTCAAGGATGGATGACATAATGGATTGTTTGAGTAGAGAAAAGTATTTTATAAGTTTGATTGATAATGGCTATCATCATATCAGAATTACAAAAGGTGATGGATGTAAGACTCCTTTCAAGAAAAAAGATGGTTTGTATGAATGGTTGGTTATGCCTTTTGGTTTGACTAATTCATCTACTTTCATGAGTTTGATGAATGAAGTTCTGAAAAGATTTTGGGTAAGTATGATGAGTATTTCATTCAAGAAGGTATGTTGTTTAAAGGAATTTAGTTGTGTATTCCTAAAAGTTCTATGAGGTTGACTTTGATTAAGGAAAAGCATAGTGGTGGATTGGTTGGACATTTTGGAATTTGATAAGACATTGAGTTTGTTGAAAGAGAAGTATTATTGGCCAAAAATGTATAAAGATGTTGAAAAATTTGTCAAGAGTTGTGGAGTTTGTCAAATTGGAAAAGGAGTAAGTCAAAATATTGGTTTGTGTATACCTATTACTATACCTGAGAAACCTTGGAGTGACATTAGTATGGATTTTGTTCTTGGATTACCTAAGATAGTGAAGGGGTGTGATTCCATATTTTTTGTAGTGGATAGATTTTCTAAGATAGCTCATTTCACACCATGTAAGAAGACATTAGATGCTGAGTTACTATGCAATCTAGTGTTGATTGAGTGTTCCTTCATGTGCTAAGTTACCCAACATATGCCAAGTGACCCTTCATGTGCCAAATTACCTATTGTATGTCGAGTGACTTTTCATGTGCCGAGTTTTACTATTTATGCCAAGTGTCAACATTTGGATGTGATTTCTATGAGCTAACTTGCATGATTCATTTTGATTGTGATATTTATGTTAAGATCTTTTCTTGGGATGTGTCCAGACTATTGTTGGCTTAGCCTTCCTCTTATGCAATGTTCTAGAATGAACTATAAGCCATTTTGGCAAGTATATATAGAGTGGTTAGGCTTAAGGTTATGGTAGCTTTGGAAGAGGATTATAGAACAAAACTAGAAAGGGTTAATTTACTATTAGATCTTTGAATGTAAATGTAAATGTATTTGGCTGTAACCCAGAACGTCTCACAGTTGGACATGTATGAAGATATTTTGATGAATCAATAAAAGTATTTCACTCTTCTTCCTCCTTTGGTTTCTATTCTTTGTGTTTTCTTCCATTGTTTTAACTCTTGTAGGGTGGTTTGGATAGCTGGGTGAGACTTTGGCCCTAGTCCTCATCCCTTCCCTATGTCAGTCACCAGGTAAGGCCTCCAAGATACAGTCTCACAAATGCACTCCCAGTGAAAACACTAATATTCCATGTCACCTCCTACTCAAAGAATTTGCAACAACATTTTTTTTTCCTTTAATGTAGTGAACATCAAAGTCATATTCACATAGGAACTCCATCTAGACATGTTGTTGTGCATTTAGGTTTGGTTGTGTAAAGATATATTGCAAGCTTCTATGATCACTATGTACCTCAAACCTATGTCCTAAAAGGAAATTCCTCCAATGGACAAGAGCATGCACTATGGCTGCAAGTTCCAAATCATGAGTCAGGTAGTTAAGCTCGCAGTCCTTGAGTTTTCTAGACTCATTGTAATTAGTCGACCATCCTGCATTAACACCGCACCCACACCTTCCAATCAAGCATATTTGCAAACCATGAAATTGCCTATAGGATTAGGCACTGCAAGGATTGGTACACTAGTTGGACACTCTTTAATAACATTAAATTTTGCCTCACAAAAGTCTAACCAAACATACTTCTTCCCTTTCCACTAAAGAGGAGTGATGGATGAGCTACATGTAAAAAATCCTTCATAAAGAGACAATCCCATGAAGCTACAAACCTCAAAAACATTAGTAGGTACTAGTTAATTCATGATAGCATAAATTTTCTCTAGATTCATCTCAATACCATCACCAATGATGATATGCCCCAAATACTTAACCTTGGATACGAAGAAACCACATTTATCAAAGTTTCCATACAATTGATGATCTCACAAGCACTGCAACACCTGACATAAATGGAATTCATGTTTGTCAATAGTATTAGAATAGATCAATATGTCATCCAAAAATATAATGACACACTAATTGAGGTATGTGCAAAATACTCTATTCATCAGACTCATAAACATTAATGGTGCATTGGTTAACCCAAAGGGTACAATCATGAAATCATAATGCCCATATCATTTACAAAAAGCAATCTAATAAATTTTGGCCTCATAAATTCAAAGCTTGTGGTATAATAACTTAAGACCAATATTTGAGAACACTCACACTCCCTTCATCTGATTGAATGAGTCATCTATCCTTGGCAAAGGATATTAGTTCTTCACCGTCAACTTATTCAACTATCTGTAGTCAATGCATAAACAAAATGATCCATCTTTCTTCTTCACAAAGATGCCTAGTGCACCCCATGAGGATACACTAGGATGAATACGGCCCTTGGAAAAAAATTCCTCCAACTACAATCTGACCTCACTCAACTCTTGAGTAGTCATATAGTAAGGAGCTTGTGAAATTCCTCTACTCCTAGTATGAGATCTATCCAAAAATCAATATAATACTATAGTGGTGTACCTAGTATCTCATTAGGAAACACATTTGCATACTCATGAAGGAGTGGGTGACCATCAAGTATCACTTTACTGCTCTTAGCTACCTCAAGATCACTGATAGAAACAACAAAAATCTAACATACCTCAAGATCACTGATAGAAACAACAAAAATCTAACATCCCTTCCATACACTAGTTCAACTGATTAGCTAAGATAATCCGAAGTGAGACTAATCTTTGGACCCCTATAATTTCTACCTACCCACCTATGTCATCAGAACAATATACCATCTTATGGTGGTAATCCATATTTTCTTGATGGGTGACTAGCTAATTCATGCCCAACAAAATGTCATATGATCCTAGTAGTAGGATACAAAGATCCACTATGGTGGTGAAGGTACCAAAGTTCAATCTACAACTACTAACCAAGGAGTCTACAACCACTTTGGAACCTATGGCTAACTCAACTTGCCACCTATCAACCTATTGTGTTGCCACTAGCCCACATTGTTGAGCAAGAGATAGTAAAATAAAAGAATTTGAATCACCTAACTCAAATAATAATAAATATGAAATACCATGTAACATACCTATAGCCTCGACTATAGTACATTGATGCTCACCTTAATGGTTACCACCTGATGCAAAGACTCGATGGCTTCTACCTACATCTACCATGGTATGATCTAATCTAGTTACACCTTTACTAGGTATTGAAGAAGGCTTAATAGGACATTTCAAAGCTTTATGGCTGAGATGGCAACAAGAATAAAATTCTCTTGAGAAGATGGAAATAGGTCCACATCCACCTGAGTAGCACTAGAATATGGTACACTACCCCTACTAGAGTTCTATTGACTACTTTAAGGAGGGTGTTCCTGCTGAGACTTTTAGCCATGACTGTGGTCACCTCCTTTCTTTCCTGAGGTTCCATGATTCTTTCCACCTTGGACTAGTACCCACATTGTTGATTCTTATGATGATGAACACCCTATGAGAGTGCTGATTGGGTTTAGCCCTTTCCTAAGGACTAAGAAAATTGTGCATCTTGCCCTAAATTCTATGCACCATGGTTTTGAGACCTCAATTTTCCACTAAAACCCTTAGCCAAATTACTCTCAATAATTTGTGCCTTCTCCATAGCAAGGATAAGTATCCTAGGTTGATGCATCCAAACCTCTCCAATGAGGGAGTCCTTCAAACCTTAGATAAAATGATGAGTAAGGAGTATCTCATCATGATTATAGCATTGGTACTACCTAGGCTCAAATAATATAATCTTGTACTAGTCCACTAACATGTTTCCTTATTTAATCTTGTGGGAATCCTTAGCGCCAACCTCCCTAAACTAAGGAGATAAAAATCTCTCTTTTAACCTTTCCTCAAAGATCTCCCAAGTGAGACTTGTGATGTTGATCTGAAGCTTCTACACCTCTATATTCCACCAAATGGATGTGTGGTCCCTTAGTTTCATAGCTACACAATGAGCCCTCAAATTTTTTGCATATGGATACATGGATAAGCAACACATGTCCAATAACCAAGTCCATACCTTGAGGCCATTTCCCTTACAATCATAGTATGGTGGTTTGGAATGCTGAAGAGACTTCATAATGTCCAAATGGATGGAATCTTCACCATTGCGGTCCATACCACCTTGATGCTACCTTTTTCCCCTAGGTGGTGTATGGGAGAGTTTACACTCATGTTCCTCTTGTCTATGCTTAGACATGTGGGAATCCCCATGATGAGATCAGTCATGGAGCTATGTCATCCACAATACCATATCAACATCTCTGATGTTATAACATAAAAAGCTACATTAAAATCAAAGTTATTCAAATGCATGGGAAAATCTAAAATCTTCCTATCACACCTAAGAGTGTAGCCATTTTTAACCTTTACTCTTATACCCCCAAAGACCTATGTCTATATGTTGCATCTTTCAACCAACCAATTATCAATGATGTTATATGTGGCTCTTGTATAAAGTAAGGTAATGATCTTCTACCCAACTAAAGCTCCATACATCCTAAAGGATCCCTCACACTATACATTAGTGAGACATGCTTCCTATAGCTAAACTAACTCTTCCCTTTTAGCCCTTTCTTTGTCATGTTCTGATCTTGCTAGCTCAAACCCTTCTTGATAAAATTTTTGATCTAAATTTTCAGATTTAAAATTCTCATTATATGCCCACATAAAAAAATCAATCTTTCCCTTACACCTTAATGGAAAATCATGGTTTGCATCATGTGCCCCTTTGCAATAAAAACTAAACTTTTTTCTACTCAAATCATTAAGGGTTTCTCTATCTAGGGGTGTTGTTGATTCCCACTTTGGATCTAACTTTTTTTGAAATACTCAAATATAATCCTCAATTTGTTTGTGCATCATGTCATGATGAGATAATGCTGATCATATATGTTGTTAGATGGAAATTTCATCAAACAGATGGTATGCAACATATATCTCATTTATTAAATTCATTCCCATGTACAATTTTGCTATGAATTTTCCAAGACATATGGGCTTACAATAATGACTATAGCAATGCCAAATTAGATTCTGAGTTATCACTTCCAACAAAAAAATTGTATGCCTAAGATTACAATGCTAACTACTAAGAGTTGAAAGAGGAACCTAATAATAGTGTATTCCAAGGATGGAGATAAAAGTTACAATCAGAATCAAGCATAAATACTATAGCATTGGTATTGTAGCACATAACTATTCATGCATACTGTAGCAGTAAGTAAAAAAAATGATTACTAATGGTTACTAAAGATGAATCTTTAGATCTACACTAGATAGACCTTCAATATTATTCAAACCCATCTATTATTCCTTACTTTAAGCACAAATAGAACTTCAAAATGAAGCTCTCCTAAATGCCAAATTTAGTGGATATTTCACCACCTCAAATGGTTGCAACACTGAAGAATTGACACTCTCTAATGGCTAACTAAAATTAGAAACCCTTAGTTTATTCTCCCAAGTTTATATCAAATAAAATTCACAATAATCAAATGCTTAACAATGAAGCTCTTTCCTCTATTTATCATTTTCCTTCACCCTTCTAGACGGAAATAAAATATTATTAATTGTACTCTCTAGAAGCTTCCCCCTTTTGAAGGCAATAATTAGTATTACTTCTAGAAAATGCACTCTCTAGAAGCTTCCCCCTTTCCAATACAATAATTAGTTGTACTTCTAGAAAATTAAATTAATTAAATATAAAGTCACTTTTTTATTTTAACTTATTTAATGACTTTATAAGAATTAATTTAATCAATTTCTCCTTATTTCTCCGCTTAGCCTTTGGAGAATGTAAAGGCTAAGAACTCCACTAAGAGGCTAAAAAGATGAGAACATTACACCTATTACATCTTAGCAGAACAAAAAAAATTGATCCAATTGCATACATATTCCAAAATCAAAAAAAAAAAAAGA